>OX421933.2:7597500-8222500 GCA_949128155.2 Xanthia icteritia
TTAAAAAGTTTTGTCTCTTTCTCAAACATAAATATCAAAGTGACGGACCAAAACAACATATTTAAAATAAAATAGGTTTAAAGGCCGTTTATGATTATGGGGGCTTAGAAGATTTCAGCTAAAATATTGATTAATAAAATCTTTAGAAAAACAAAGTTTTTTATTCTTTATATTTATTAAGACATTTATGACACAAACCTCAATCTTAACACAATTATATAGAAAGCATGGTTATCGGTGCACAAAATAAACACTTATCACCGAAGGCTACGACTAAATTAATTTAAATCTCTCCAGTAATTTTTTTATCATAAATATTCAAAACCGCGTATATCCACCTTCATTGTCAATCACAGCCTGGAGCCGGCTACGCATGGATCCAATCAATTTGTCACATATGTCAGTACCCCTTAAACTTTCCCAGACTGTGAGGCAGTGATCCATAAGTGCTTCTCTAGTTCTTTCGTTTCTATTTGACCATTTTTGAACCATTGAGCCCCATAAATTTTCTATAGGATTTAAATCGGCACACTTTGCAGGCCACGGAATACGATTTAAATTTGCTCTATTATTGTCGAACCAAGTTCTAACGATTCTTGCCGTATGAATTGTTGCGTTATCTTGAACAAAGTTTATTGGAGCAACATCTTCTTGTGGATAATATAGTTGCAATGTTGGAAGGACACTCTCGTCTAATAAATCGACATCTCTTCTCTTGAGCAGTGGCCCTGGGTGGTAAATTTATTAGTTCTCCAATGCCGGCTGAACTAATCCAGCCAGACATGTTAACTGTAATGCGACCAGACGCGTTGTTAGCTATGACGTGGTCTTCCGTGTATTGCGTCCTGTCAATTCGCCACAAATGTAGTCTGCCCGTTTGGGAAGATTGAAAAGTCTTTTCATCGATGAAAGCCGTCGTCGTCCAATCAAAATTTAGATACTGACGTGCGAAAATAAATCGAGCAGCTTTATGGGCATCCATCAACGCAATTTTTTTTGCAGGCCGCCTGTGATGCAGTCCCATAGCTTTAAGATGCCTTCTAACTGTTGAAGGGTGGACTTCAAACGCTTCCGCAAAATGCCTCGTTGGCGTAAATCCATTCATCAGGTATTGCCTTTGCATCAAGCGGCTCTGCTCTTGTGTTATAACTTGCGGGTGATGGTTGTTTCGTCGTAAGTCAATAATATTTTCCTCGTTCCCGTGGCGTCGAACCCAGCGGCGAACTGTGTTTCTTGTCACATTTATTCGTCGCGATATCTCGTGAATGCCTACTCCTTGTTCGTGCAAATCAATAATTTGGAGCCTTATTTGGTCACGATTAGCCGCAAGCATTTTATTAATTGGTAAATTATATTTACTAATACTCCCAAATTCAGCAAACAAACGCAGAAATTGAAAAATCTGTTTCTACTATCAGTGACCTCTATGATGAAATGAAGTGCGAAATGAAGCGGCTCCACGCTCAATGTAATGAGTATAGGAAGCAAGCAGAGTCATGCGTTGAAGTACGGAACATTCCCTCCGACGACGGTAATGAATCAATTGCCGACCTCACAAAGATTGTGACTGCCCTCGGAACAACAGTTGACCTCCCAATCTCAGCGACAAGTATTCGTGATATCTACCGCCTACCAGGTAAATCAACCACAATTAAACCAATCGTCGCCGAGTTTACTAGTGTTCAACTGAAAACAGAATTTTTATCTCGCTTGCGAGGGTTTAACAATAAACAACCCAACAAAGAAAGCAAACTCAATACGGAGCTGCTGGGATTGGCTGGCCAAAAACGTGCAGTCTATGTCGACGAGCATCTGCCTAACTCCATGAAAAAATTATTCTATCTGGCGAGGGAATTTGCAAAGAAGCAGGAGTTTAAGTTCTGTTGGATCACAAACGGCAATATTTTCTTGCGTAAATTACCGGGACATCAGCATATCCTCGTTAAGTCGGAGGCTACTCTACAAGAGTTACAAACGAAAACATGACTACACAATTTAGATACAGTTGATAAATTTTTCTACAGCATATCACTTAATGATTTTCTTTTATTTAAGTTTCTTTTAAATATCAGTCCAAATATTAGTATGTCAAATCCTACTGATTCACCCCACTTATACACACATATTATTTACAAACTTACACAAATACATACACCGAATCTACCTCAGCACATATTTACATTAACATTCACGCTTTTTCATCTAACTCTAATTTCTGTTCTATGGCCTTCTCCGAATGCTTACCTCTTTGTGGCCAAGCCATTATTCGACGTATTAAGTTGTATAAATGTATCATGCATTATTTATTTTAAAAATGACTAATTTAGCTAACAATGTCCTATTAGATTTAGACGATATTACAGTAGCTAAGGCCTTTACTTGTGCTCCAGAAGAATCCACAAAATATTTAAAAAAATCAAATAAATGTATTACTATTCTTCACATTAACATACGTAGTATCAATAAGAATTTTGATGAACTTTTAGCCCTATTATCCATAATTAAAGTGCCTTGTGACATTCTGATTTTAACTGAGTGCTGGTTAAGTAAAATTGCTAACCTTCCGGTGTTAGACGGCTACAACTCTTACTACACTAAACAAACTAAAAACCAAAATGAAGGAGTGGCTTTGTACATAAAAAATCACATTGAATGCACCGTAAACGAGCCGGTTTTTTCAAATGGAAACTGTCTTACATGCCAAATAAATAATAAATTGGTAATAATAGCCATGTATCGTTCGCCATCATATAAAACTAAGGTCGAATTTGATAGCTTTCTAGACGGTTTAGACCGCGTCTTTTCCTCCTTCAAGAATTTCAAAAGTATATTTCTCATTGGTGACACCAACACAGATATTAAACCGTCTAATCAAGATGACCGCTGTGCCAATTACTTAAATCTCAATGCCTCTCATGGGCTTTTACCTGGGCATTACTACCCGACCAGAATCAATAATTGTATAGACCACGTTCTATTAAAATCAAACAGACCTACGACTGTACTGGTCCTACAATCTTACATTACTGATCATCTACCACTCTTGGTTGAAATCGGCGATACAGAACTAGCAAAACTGTCTGCTCCTAGTTATAAAATCCCAAAAATTGAATACTACAATGTCTTAAAAGATATTGAATGTCAGGATTTTTCTCGTGTTACGAACACGGAAGATTCTGACATTGCCGCCACTAATTTAGTTAACACAATCCAATCTATCATAAGCAAGCACAGTAAAATAGTAAAAGTTCCGAAAAAAGAACGAAATCTTAAACCGTGGATAACTCCGGGTCTATTGCGTTGCATTCGCAATCGTGATAAACTACATAAAAAGGCTCGTTATGCACCTAATAATGATATTTTACAGATCACATATAGACGCTATCGAAATTTTTGCAATGGCCTCCTTAGAAAGCTTAAAAGAGCGCATGAAAAGCTTGAATTGGAAAAAGCAAAACATAATCCTAAATCGTTGTGGAATAAAATTAAAGAGATTACGAACTCAAAAAAAATATCAACACCACCACTGGAGCTTCTAAAAAGTCACCCAAACCCATACACTGCAGCTAGTGAGGTATGTAAGTTTTTCGCTACCATAGGTACAAACCTAGCGTCTAAGATTATCTCTACCACACAATTGTGTGGTAGAGATAATCTTAGACGCTAGGTAATTAATTAATTACCCCACCCAAAACGTACCCTCATAACTCTTTTGTTCTCCTTCCTGTTGATGACGCCGAGGTCGAGTCCACCATTATGAACTTAAGAAATGATAGTGCCACTGGTTGGGACGGTATTTCCTCTACTCTTCTAAAATTATGTAGAAAAACCCTTGTACCATTAATAACTCATGTTGTTAACATGTCCATAGCAAGCGGGATTTTCCCTGAGCCTTTCAAAAAGGCTCTGGTCCATCCGATCTATAAGAGCGGGAACAGGGACTGTGCGAACAACTATAGGCCGATTTCTGTTCTTTCAGCTATTTCTAAGGTTATGGAGAGGCTGATAAATGGTCGTCTACTGAAGTTCTTAGAGAAAAATGCAATTATAGCGCCCAACCAGTATGGCTTTAAAAAAGGGGTCTCTACAGAAGATGCAATTACAGATCTTACAGAACTCGTCGCGAGGAAGTTAGATGACCATAAAAGTTACCTTGCCATATTCCTGGACTTAACTAAAGCCTTTGACACAGTCTCTGTTCCTACTCTTCTCTCAAAAATGGAATTAATTGGTATTCGTGGTAAAACGCTCGATCTGTTTAAAAGTTATCTCCAACACAGAAGACTTAGTGTCAAGATTGACACGTGCGTCAGTGGTGAAGAAATTATCTCATATGGTGTGCCGCAGGGCAGTGTGCTCGGTCCTACTTTGTTCCTTGTTTATATTAATGACCTTTGCACACTGCCACTGCTCAACTCCAATATCTTCACGTATGCTGACGACACGGCAATCGTAGTTTATGGTGATACATGGGCTGATGTAAAATATCATGCTCAGCAATCGTTACAGGTGGTTATGAACTGGCTGCAGCATAATCTGCTTTCCCTAAACCTATCCAAAACCAATTTCCTCCCATTCTGTGTTAGTCACCGAACCAAAGCCCCACCGGAATTTGCCATAACCGCGCATTCATGTTTTGATTCCTCTTCATGTTCTTGCACAACACTGTCTCGTGCTAGTCACACCAGATACCTGGGTGTAGCGATCGATGACGGGCTGAAGTGGTACACCCATGTCGATAGTTTGGTTTCGAAAGTTAGGAAGCTAATCTACATCTTTAAGTCGCTAAGACAGTGTGCGGATTCAAAAACATTGAAAATGGTGTACCTTGCGCTTTGCGAGTCCGTTATTGGTTACTGCATCCCGGTGTGGGGTGGCACAGGCAAAACTAAACTGCTGGGTTTGGAGCGAGCACAAAGGGCTGTTCTTAAGGTGATGCTTGGCAAACCGTTTAGGTTCCCCACAACCCAATTATATACGGACATTAAAGTACTAACTGTACGACAGCTCTTTGTGCTTCGAGCCACCCTCTGGAAACACAGTCAGATCCCCCCTCCGGATCCTAACAAGCGATCACTAATCACGTCATGCCCATCAATACCCCATAAAACGTCCTTCGCTAGTCGACAACTGTATGTCGTAAGTTCTCTTATCTATAGAAAGATCAGCAAAAAAGTCCAATTAGATAAGTTAAATAGATATGAAGCAAAAACTAAATTGAAAAATTGGCTGTATGACTTGGACTACTCCAAAACAGAAGAGTTACTCATCTTTCCTCGCTAGTTTCGCAGTTACATGTATAATCACACTTCACTACGCTTGCAGTCGCTTAAACCAAATTATTTGTAATGTAAAATCATTCCACTCAAACATAATTGTCAATATTAGTAGTTATTTAACATTCATACACAACACTTACACACACATAAACTCACACACACACACACGCACACACACACACACACAAACACTCGCGCGCGCACTCACTCACACTCGAATGCATACTTACACACGCAATGTAACAAACTAAATATTCATATTCCTCATTTAAATTTTCATTTGTCCCCCCTTTTATTTTTATTTTTTCTTAAATTTTTCTTTTTATTATTGTCATCACTGTATTTAATTAGGTTCACTACGAACAAGGTGCGATGAAAAGGACTATTTGTGCACGAAGTAACAGTAGAACACTGTCTCCTAAGGCACAGGTCTCCCCTAGTTTAGGAGGCAGGGTTTTTCACCATTCCAGACACCTTATTACAACGAATTGTTTGTAACCTACATTTACTACTTATTGTAATCAAAGGTTTTTAGTATCAATAAAGTTTTTTTTTTTTTTTTTTTTTTTTTTTTTTTTTTTTTTTTTTTTTTTTTTTTTGTGAAAATATCACATTAAACTATTTTCTTAAATGACACTGACACGACACATGTTCGTAATTAGAAAATCGTAATGATAGCTTTTTGCAACGAGGTTATCATTTCATAGGTCGATTAGATAAGACATTTTATGTCTTAACTTGACATTCAATATTTCAACCTTAAAGCAAAGTTTCGACCTTATTGCATTATGATTGTTCTAACAACATTTAACGGAAATGGGTCCCAAATTAAAGCTCGTGACTGTATAAGCCTAGGTTCGCACGGACGAATTTTTATCAGGGCGATTTTTTTTCGTACACTGGATATTCAACTTGGTATTGAGCCGAGCATTGAGAATCCAGCAGAGCGCATCCAGCGCGTATACCAGCGCGTCAAGAAAACACACTGTTAAATATTCAACTCTCGGCGCTAAGAAGAGCGTCGAAAATCCACACGTGAAAAAAAATCGTCGCGATAAAAATACGCCCGTGCGAACCTGGGCTAAGAGTGGCCAGAATAAAGCTTGTTGATAAATCAGGATTTAAAAATCCGAATTAACTTATATTAGAGAGTACAGACAGAATCAAAATTTATTAACCACTATCTTGGCCCATTGTACCTACCATATAGGTAAACCATAAGTTTACGATTTAGGGGTAGGATAAAAATCTTTTCTTGCTTCGACTCTGGATCGAAGTTTTCTTGCCTTTTTCTTTTTCATCATCCCCAACCTTTGAAAAAAGCTCACACCCATTAAAGTCCGACAAATTCCCACCTTACACCATACAGTACAATTTCTTGCGACTAAAAGTCGCAGTACACAATCAAAGTCATCATTATTACGATTGCGTTGCTTCCGCGTCGCCTGCGGAAGCGTCGGGTCTCGGTGGTATTACGGACTGCTAACGCGTCTGTATTCCAATTTATGCATGAGGCTAATCTATTCGTGCATGTAATTAGTAAATGAATGCATCTTGATTATGTTTCGGGATTAATCATGTCGAATGTCAACATACGGGATTATCTGTTATACAATGTGTTAAAAAAAACTGTCCGATCCAGAAAAGGGCACATAGGTACTGCAATAACATTACCAAACGGTAATAAACAACGTTTTATTATTAAAAATTAAAAAGTTATTGTTCTTTAAAATTCACGTTTTTAGTACCAAAATTATCCCAATTCAACAAGGGTCATAAGCAATGATCGGAGTAGGTAGATTGATTTTTGGTACTTGTATCATAAATGCACACAGAAAGAATAACATGGATAAGCCATTTTACCGGAAAGCAATTCCGGTATTTCCGGATTCAATTAAATATTGTTAATGTTGGTAGTGATATTATTACTACTCAATTCAAAGTTGGTGATGGTATGTTCAACAGCTTAAGCAAACAAACACAATACTAAAAATATTGTTATAGTACATCGGTTTAAACTCCTTGTAACAAGTAAAATATTACTTACCAAAGCTTGGAATCGTGACTGTTTGCCGTTAAAAAAATATGAAGAATATAATATTGCTCATTTTAATACAATTCCTACCTAAGTCCCGGTGATATCGATATACTTCTACACCGTTGGCTAGCATTAACTGCGAATACAAATGTGATCATCTCGGAAGTACCCCAAAACAGGTTTCTACAAGAATCAAAACTTAACTATTTACTTAGGTTTATTTGTAATAAATATAAAAATGTACTGTACATGGATATGAACTACACTAGATTATTAACAAGTGGTCGGAATTATGTAGTAAACCTTGCAAGATCACTATTAAAAGAAATATTATGTTTAAATTATCATTTCCAAGTCTATCAATATGAACAAATTATTCAAAATAAATGTAAAAAGTCCTTTGAAAACAAATACGTCCAGGTTAACTTAGATTCTAACAAACATGTACTAGTCAATAAATTAGACGTTACGAATCAAACAGCTGAAATAAAAACACCTACGAATACTTTTTTTCGTGAATAACAATGTATACATTATGCACCAAAACATTGCAGGGCTCCTAGCAAAATCTGACATGCTCACAGTGTGTCTATATGAGTTATTAGAAAAAAGTATACAAGTGGACCTATTATGTATTACGGAGCATTTCATGATGGAAGGCTATGAAATCCATCTCAATATACCTAACTACTGTTTAGCTGCATGCTTTAGTCGCAAGGAAAACAAAAGAGGTGGGGCTTGTATACTCATAAAAAATGGTCATCAGTGGAGAGAATTACCGAAAATCGCTAAATTGTCGATACCGGGTATTTTTGAATGTTGCGCCATAGAACTTATTACTTATAGAATTGTAATTGTATGTATATATAGAGTACCAAATCCAAGTAATTTTGATGAATGTATGAGTAGATTAGAGACATTATTACGAGTTCTGATAAATAAACCATTCAAAAATATTGTACTGGCGGGTGATTTTAATATAGATTTATTGAAAAAAAACAAACAGACTCTAGAATTTGAAAATGTATTATTAAATTTTAATTTAAAATTATCTATACGTCAACCTACTCGTTTAAAGAGCAAGACATGCATCGACAATTTTGCGCATAATTTTGATAAGTGTCGTAAAGGTATAGTTTTGGAACTGGCTTTGTCTGACCATACGGCACAACTACTCCATTGCCCGATTAGCACCACAAGCACTAGCAATCATTGGCGGACTACTAGACGGGACTATAGTAAAGAGAACACAGACAAATTTAAATCATACCTCAATAGCCTATCGTTTGCGGAAGTTTATGAAGCTAAGGACCCTAACATTGCTTACAATGCCTTCACAGAAATGTTTTCCTTCCTATATACACAGTGCTTTCCTGAAACTTGTATCTCTGTAAAAGTGAAAAGAAGGCCTAGTTGGGTCTCTCATGGTGTTAAAATATGTACCAAAAAGAAACGTCAATTATTATGGCAATATAGACAAAAACCTACGGAAATAAATAAAAATAAATTTAAGAGTTATTCAAAATTGCTTAAAAAAATTATTTATTTAACTCAACGCGCACAAAATATACATAAAATTAAAAGATCAAATAATAGATCTAAGACTACTTGGGAAATAATAAACCAAACAAAACTAAACATACCAAAAATCACTATAGACAAAATTCGACATAATAATGAAACTATAACTGACCCCAAAATGATTGCAAATATATTTAACGATTACTTTATAGATAAAATTAAACCTATGACTAGCTCGGGAACCAAATTCACTAAACATATTTTAGGCAGAAAAGACTCAATGTTCATGGCCCCAAGTCTAGCCCCTGATATATTAAAAATTATCGCGAACTTAAAAAATACGAACAGTGTAGGGTACGATGGCATATGTACAAAAATTGTTAAGAGTGTAGCATATGAAATCTGTAGCCCCATAAGTTTTATTATTAATTTAAGCATCAGTGAAGGTATATTTCCGAACGCACTAAAAAAATCTATTGTAAAACCACTGTTTAAGAAACAGGATAGAGAGCTAATGGAATTTTACAGGCCAATATCTTTAATACCAATAATTTCAAAAATTATTGAAAAATATATTTACAGGGAACTTAATACCTATTTTGAAAAAAATCATATACTCTGTGATGAACAGAAAGGATTTAGGGAGAAAAAAACAATAAACTTGGCTATATACGACTTCTTGCATACGGTTATTACAAACATGGATAAAAATACACCAGTCTGTGCCATTTTCTGCGACATGACACAGGCATTTGATTATGTCCAACATAATATATTATTAAATAAACTTGATGCATATGGTATAAGAGGAAACATACTTAATCTAATACAATCATACCTATATGACAGAAAACAAGTAACGCAAATTAGTAGAATAAATATGAGCTACAAACGTGAAGAGAATTTCACGTCATGCGAGCGTACCGTCCCTCATGGAGTTCCGCAAGGCAGTGTACTCGGACCACTTCTGTTTACACTCTATATTAATGACTTCCCTAAATCCATTAAACATCCCATGACACTGTTTGCGGATGACAGTACGATAACTATACCATGCCATAATAAGAATACATATGAAACGGACATAAAAAATACATTAATTGACGCGGTAACGTGGTTGAATAATAATAATTTGAAAATTAATATAAATAAAACTTTGATTATGCACTTTAGCCAACGATCATCATTATTCTCTAATCTTGACATTGAATATAGTAATAATAAAATACAGACAGCTAATACTACAAAATTTTTAGGACTTACAATCGACAGAAACTTAAATTGGAAAGCGCATATCGAGGCTCTAGCCAAAAGAATAAGCAGTGGTGCATATGCGTTACATAAATTATCACGTACTCTAAATATAGAAGCGCTATTAACGGCCTACTATGGTTTGGTTGAATCTATCATTAGATATGGCGTTATCTTCTGGGGTCACTCAACCGATAGGGATATCATCTTTAAAAGACAAAAGTGCTGCTTGAGATCAATGTTTAACCTCAAAACTACCGATAGTTGCAAAAATTATTTCACTAAATATCATATATTGACATTACCTGCGCTTTATATATTAGAAATAGCAATGTTCGTAAAAACAAATCCACACTTGTTTCCTCGTATGGCAGACAAATTTCCAAGAAATAGACGTGATGATAGCAAACTGATAGTACATACATCGAAAACTGCACTTATGCGCAAGAGTGTTTTTTGCATGGCACCAATTGTCTACAACAAATTGCCCAAAAGTTGGAAAGAGCAACCTATACCTAAATTTAAACAAACAATGAAATTGTTTTTGGCACAAAAAGCATATTATAGCATTACAGAATTTTTAAACGACTCATGGTGACTATTATAAATAAATATAATTAAGATTGTAGTATTATGGTCATGCCTATATTGTGAATTTTATAATAATAATAATTGAATGCCTGTTAAAGTAATATAAATCTTCATTGTGATAGTTGTAATCTGTAATATTGGACAAGGAAAATAAATAATTGATAATGTAAATGATTGAATATTAAAAAATATGATATGTAATGACTCTAATGACTGATATTTAATGTATTTAAAGAGTAATATTTAAAAATCATTAATTCAATAATAATAATTGTGTGTACCTAAGATATTTGCACGCCATGAGATATGGCAGGCATGTCGTGAGCCGCTCTTATTTAAGATCTTGCATGCATGTATTATTTTAATTCTGTATGTATACACATGTTTGAGCAAATAAAATTTCTTATTCTTATTCTTAAGGTTTTTTTTAATAATCAACCAATTCCGGAGGAATGTCCATATTAATATATACGTTTCGGATCAATGACCCCAATTCAATCTACCTACTCCGATCATTGGTCATAAGTCATGACTTGTAGACACCTGGTAAACGATGGCCCCCCGCGCCCCATGTAATAACCCGGTAAAAGTCCGCATTTGAAAAAAAGAGGCATTTTCTTTTTTCCTGATAATAGGGATGATGCCTGGGTAAAAAAAAAAAAATTCTATTTAGTCCGTCAGTCAGATAACGAAAACATATTAGACACATATTTTTTGCTTTATCATATTAATAAAAAAAGACTTAGATAAAACGTATTAAAGTTGGGGAGCGGGGGTCGCTACGTCACAAGTAAGTATTAAATCTACATGCTCGTGACGTCATCGCACATTTTAACTCAATATATTGCCGTAATGTTATGATAACGTAAAAAAATAAAAAATACGTGTCCAATATTTTTAAATAATCTACCTGACGGATAACCAAATATTTTGTAGTCATCATCCCTTAAATAGACTCTCAGTACGATTCTTAACAACATGCTCAGAACCGGTCAGGGTTTTTGTTACACGTTGTATGTATTGGAATATGTTACACACGCTTGTTCGTTGTCAAGGGGCTAAGATGACTTCCAGAAGCAATGCTTTCAGAAGAATAAAAGGTTTATAAGAAATGCTTTCGAAACAAAAACTATGGAAATCTACAACCCAGGCGTCTTGTACGGTAATCTTTTTTGGAGTACTCATACGGCCGTTCTTTGATTCCAAAAGTGAGCTCTGAGTTCTGACAGTTAAAGTTGTCTTTTCATGACCCTAAAACCCAAGAAGTTTCAGCTTCACTTTAGTGCGAGTCCACAAATTATCTTAGACACGAGGGTCTGTTTTTATAGCTATAGTTATCGGGGTAATGAGCTGACATTCCAGTTTATTTTCTTTATCCAATCGCTGTTCTATTTCCGGCATTGCTCGCGTGGTCCGCATTTCGCGAATTCCTTTTATTTTAAGCATCCATCTTTAAATAGCTCAACTGCGTGCCTTCCATAGAAGCCATTAGTTCGAAGCTAAATAACGAGTAAACCAATAATGGGCATGATTCTTCAAATCCTCATAGCATTATTTCTTCGAACTGTCTTTATAAGAAGCCGGTGCAAGTACACAATGGTTCTGTTCAATTTCAACCGATAATGCATTCGATTTGCTGGTATTAACGACAAATAGTGCAGAAGGTCGGTTCCATACAAAGAGCGAAAACGCACGCACACATAGATGCGTTTCACTTACAGAGAGTGCAAGCGCACTCGCGACTGGAATTACTGAAATGAAATGAAATTGTTTATTCTGTAAATAGGATATTGAAATCACTTTTACACGTCATCTTAAAAAAAAATATTACAAATTAGCTAGATGAGTTCGGCGTTTCCTATCTGACTACTCTGAGAAGAAAGGCCGAAACAAACTCAGAGGTCACAGTCTCTTTTAAAGTCCAGAGATAATCTTGGTCAGGCCATATGAGGACCATGTAGATTAGTCTGAAATGGTCTTTTGAGAAAAGAACCACACAAATTTGAGTGGACCTGTCCTGTCAGTGCAAGCATTTGTCAGTAATCGTGGAGCTCAACTCAGAACTTAAGGAGCTCAACTCGACCAAAGAAAGGACATTTGGGTAGGCCGCATCTGAGATCGCCATACGTACGCGTCGATGTAGGCATGAGCCAGTTTCGGCTCGTTGTAGAGCTGAACTTCTGTAACAGTACTATTCTGTGGCAATGGTTCGCATCGTCGTCAAGTGCGATAAGCGATGAGGGTCGAAGAATAGACTGTGCTCGAGTGTTATCGATAGGCTCCACGACCTTCGTTTGTGAGGACATATTTTGCATAGCTATTAAGATATTGAGATAGGGAGGTATCTTTAAGAAGCCATACATGTTTATTATCTGCGCATAATATAGTGCATGCTGTGCTTTTCTTTAAGTAATGGGGCGCTTAGACTTAAGTTTGCAATGCACAAATTGTAAAGTAATAGTGTACTCATTGTTGAAGAACCTAATAAATGAATACTTACAACAAGTTTAGTCTTTTTATAAAGTTTATTTTATGAGGGTCGATCTAGTTTGACACAGTTTTGCGGTTGATATGGTATCTTTGCACAAATACCTTACCGGTGTCTGTATTGCTGTCAATGAAAAAATGTTTTTTTTATTATTAATTTTTGTAGGAGGCTTTTATCCACAGTGGCATGCCAGCCTCATCATAACATAAACTATTCTAAACTACATCTACAAATACAATATACATTATTAATTTCTAAACAAATCAGTAAGTAGGTTTGCTATCTCAGGTGAAGGCTGCGCTAAAACTTTAACATATGGACCAATATCATATTCGTTTACTTTTATTCTGCTCAACAGTGGAAAAATTGTTCTCTCGATATCTTTATCCGCTAGCTGTTTCTGTTATTATCATCTATATTCCATTTGATATAAGACATTTAAACAAACCTTTTTCACAGTCCGTTTAACTGATTCTGACTTCTATACCGTAGGAATAAGGGTGGCATTAAAAGCAAAAAAGTGGTTACAATACCAAATTTTTATTGCAGCTGCCATTTGTCATGCCAGCAACGCAATAGAAGTCAAAATCGGTTGCACGGGCATTAAAAATGTGTAGTTAAAAGTTAATCTTATTTCAAATGGAGTATAGCTACGACGATTATTAAATTATTAATATCATCCCACTCCTATAACTTCCTAACGATGGTTCCATCATGAATCATACTAAATTGAAATTGAAGTGTTTATAGAAAATGTTGTTTACTAGCTGTCGAAAGCTATCATACAACAAAATGAGATTCCGTCTCCGACCCCACCCTTTTATGATTTGAGGGAGGCGGCGTAGGGCGCCATCAAAAATGCTCATTTTACAGACTAATATGACGTCATTTTTGCCATTATCCCGGGCTGAGATGGCTAAGGCACCGTTTATGCTCGTTTTATCGCAGTTCGGATGTCTTGACCGTTAATATAGGAGTTTTTTCATGAGATTTCGGTTTTCAATTATTGAAGTGAAAACTTCTTTAGGCGCGTTGAGGGATTTTTGTTAGGGGCAAATCTTATGGGTTTGCGTCACCGACATGCTAATAATGTGACTAGTAATATGACGTGTTGCGCGTAGCCACCAGTGAAAGCGACTAATTCATCAACTCGTCCTACGGCCCGTTTAGGACGACTTACAGAAAATCAAAATAAATAACATTTTCATTCTGCAAAGTGAGGAAATAATAATAAAAAAAGATTTTGTTATAAAATATTCAATCATCACAACATTGTCACATATAAACAGAAAAAAAAAACATCACAAATTTTACAGCAATTGCATATCTATATAATAATAGGGATGATGCCTAAGTAAAAAAAAGAAATTCTATTTAGTCCGTCAGTCAAATAACGAAAAAATATTAAACACATATTTTTTGCTTTATCATATTAATAAAAAATTACTTAGATAAAACGCATTAAAGTTGGGGAGTGGGGGTCGCTACGTCACAAGTAAGTATAAAATCTACATACTCGTGACGTCATGGCACATTTTAACTCAATGTATTGCCATAATCTTATGATTACGTAAAAAAAGAAAAAATACGTGTCCAATATTTTTTTTATAATATATACCTGACGGACTAAAAAAAAATTTTCTGTCATCATCCCTATTATTATGATTATATCATAGTTTAAAAGTTTTTTTAGGATATTATCATTGTGGATTTATTTTTATTTCCACGATCAGGATATAGAATTAGAAATATGAGCATTAAAGATACATAACAATAAATGTTTGCAAATATTCAAACGGAACAAGTCTACCGGTACAATGACTGTTCGCTGTTCGCTCTTTGATATTCAGAGACGCAACCTACAATCTTCTTTACTTAAAGCGATCTTTAATTAAATGTCTCTTTCGCTTGTTCGCAGGACGAAGAATCTTTAGAATCGACGAGGCCAGTACCAAATATCACCCACCACAGCATCATGTACGCTCCCAAATGCCTCGTCATCGTGTCGAGGCAGGACTACATCGATACCTTCAGAGTGAGTACTAAGACTGTTTTGTTTTGCTTGTCTTTGACCGGGGATAGATCGGCTGGCTAGTACGATAAGTCAGAACCTGATAGGCCAGTAGCAAGGCACCTAGTCTTAAACTGCATGCAGGCTTTATTGTTGAACAAAGCCCCTTAGTCCCAAATCAAAATGAAGACAAAGTATGTGTGGCGTCAGAAATCCCAGGCCGATTCTCGGCCACCGTAGACGCGGGCCTGCAGACGGTGAGCAATGGGTAGCTTGCCGTCCCATAAGGCCCGGGTCGACGGTGCGTTGTGTTCGACGCGCGCCTCTATGAGATGTCAGCACAACTTGCGGTGTCCGCTAGGGCCGATGCCTGCCGGGGTCGCGGGAAAGTCCGAAAGGGATACCGTGACCCCAGGCAACATACAGGCAACTGAAGGAACACGGGTGGGTTTTAATCACTTAGAGTCTGGCGCGCAAGAAATGTAGGTAACGGACGAATTTCTCAAACACAACTTGACGTGCCGTCTCTTTAAGGATGGAGTGCCTGCTGACCTTTCATTGTAAGTGATCTGGCGCACTAGACGGCCACGACTCAGGCCAGTCGTGGTACGTGGCCCGGTCTGCGGCTAGTTGGCCGGTTGGCCGTTGCGACCAAGTGCGCGATTCATATCGGTTTCTATAGTTTACCTGGTTGTGTCCGTCTAGTGCTCGAGATCCCTTAATCATCTTCTATTTGGTGTCGCCGCAGCATATAGATGAATAAAAGTATCTTCCATACTTTTATTCATCTTCTTTATTACGTTGAATACTTATAACACCCTTAAATCATCCATTCCAGAACTGCCTCGGCATAATCTACACAGTATGGGTGGAGAACCTAGGCGTGCCTCTAGAGACGTTAGTCGGTAACCTGGTGGGCGGCGTGCTGGTGCCGGGCGCGGGCGGGCCGCAGGTGCGCTTCAGCATCGGCGCCGGCGACCGCCAGGCGCTGCAGCCGCCCGCCGCGCCGCCCATGCCTGTTACACACACCGCCGTCTACATGCTGCTGAGATTGCTCGGTACGTAGATATCAGTAGTTTCATAGTTTGATATCCTTAACCAAATTGGTTGTAAATATTTATCTGCCAGGTTATTTCTTTATTCTTCACTGACCTGTATTGTTGGTGGACCGACGACGACCTGGTGAAGGTCACGGGAATCCACTATATGCGGGAAGCAGAGGACCGGTCGTTGTTAATTTTTTATGTTATAGCAATTACCTGCAAGTAAAGGTGTGTTTCAGCCACACGCGGCGTTTGCAAGATACATTTCTGCAGCGCTCTAGTTAGGAATAAACCGAAGAATGTTCACGCGGCAGTCGCCCAATCACAGCGCAGCCGGCCGCGCAGAATTGCCGCTCAATGTTTGGACGTACCTTAAGCCTGTTGGTTGGATAAAACCTTAAGTGTTTTATCCAACCAATGCGACAAATGACAAATGACTTCGACCTGTCGTTGGTCAATAAAGTTTACGTGACGTTGACGTTTTAAAATATTAGATGATACGTAGACTGATGTGATGTTCGAGTCTTTTTTGTGAAGCTTTTTATTATTTTCACACACAACTTCTTCATTCCAGGTATCCACAACTCTGTAACCTTATGGTGCGCCGTCATGAGCGAACACAAAGTCCTGCTGGTCTCCCTAGCAGCAGCCCGTTTAGCAGCGGCATGCAGAGCACTCGCGGCTCTCATGTTCCCCTTCAGATATGCTCACGTATACATACCCTTACTACCAGCGGGGTTAGCAGAGGTCCTGGCTACTCCAACGCCATTCCTGATCGGAGTGCATTCCAGTTTGAAGGAGGAGGTTTCAGAACTGGTGAGTTAGCGAAAGGTTTTAAAGTATGTCTCGGATTGACAAGTGTACTGTAATTAGCCAACAATCGTTCATGATCATGATTTGAAATAGAACGGTGTGTTTAAAAATTGGTCCGTTTATGAAAAAACTTGTCTAAAAGCTGCGAATACAACCGCGCCTCTGCTTAGGCTGCGCAAGAATGAGACCCTGGTTTTTGTGACAGTGTCTTATTTTTTATCTCCAAGGTCATGCCAAGTATTGTATATCTTTGCTCTATTTCCAACAGTCGGCCAGAGACTGATCGAAATAAAAAATATTTACTTCTTTTGAGAATTTTTTATCTTCAAAAAAAAAATTCAAAATTCAAAAGTCATTTATTCAAACTAGGCTGAAAATCAGCACTTTTCGAACGTCAAAATTACATAAGACAGTCCCCCAAAAACGCCCACCCTTCACCACTTCCTAGTGCTTTAGCTGGGAAGAAGAAGTGGCGCAACAAACTCCCCAGCAGCACAGCTGTCTGAATAGTTAGAAGAACATGATTCTATACAATAGTAATAATTTACTTTACGCAATTTTATCATAATTTTATCGAAACTTTTTAACTCGAATTGACCATAGAGGTGGCCTGTAACAGGTAAAATTAGAAACTGGTTTCACCTGTTCCAGTTCCAGGGAAAAAACAGTTCCAAAATGACAGCCTGTTACATTGGAACCAAAGATAAAGATCATTTATTTGTCCAAAACATGAGTATACACACACATGGCGTGCAAGATGTTACAATTAAATTATATCACAGTCATGTTTTGCCTTAACGGCGTACAAAATGTAAGTAGGTAGGTTATTACATTTAATCAAATAATTATAAATTTATCCATTATTCAAATAATTAACAGTCCAAATTATAATTAGAATTAAAAAATTAAAATGTACTACAGAATAATGTCAACAACTCATAATATAATAAAATTTGTCAATTTAATGTCAAAGCATAGTGTCAAAGTAATTAGGAATACACAAATATTCTTTGATTGCAACAGATCCGAAGAGGTTAACAACAGTGACAGGCAGAGAACAGATGCTATCTCTTTCTATTACAATAAGTCAGACGAGAAAAGAGCTTGTTCCTAACTGTTATTACCAGGTCTTTTTCATTTGTATCTCTTTCTAACAAAGTAAACATCCATAAGCTAGATAGAGAAGAGTTACATAGATACACACACCAGTTATGGCAATGTCGGCTATGTTTTAATTTAGTTTGTTGTAGTAGGTTGTCGATCGTGTGGAACAGGCGAAACAGACAGAAACTGATTTTTCGGTTTTAAGATAATTTGTTCCCTGTTATAGAACAGGGAACAGAAAGAACTGGTTAGGGTTTTAAAAACCTGTTTTTTTTTACTGTTTCGATAAATACGCCTTTCTCCTAATTAACCTCTCATCATTTCTTGTTACCATTCCAGCTGGACGTAATAGTAGCAGACTTAGACGTGGGTTCTCTCCACATACCAGCTGGCGTGAATATCCCCCGTCCGGAAGGCAAGCTCCTCTCGTCTCTCCAAGAAGCCCTAGCGTTAGTACTGCAGCCGGAGCTTCGGTCTGCAGACTCGGCCTTCGCCCCTCCGCCGCCGGCGTCGTCACCGCCTCACATGCTGGATAAGGAGATCAGGGCTGTTTTTATGAGGACGTTAGCGAAGCTGTTGCAGGGATATAGGTAAGTTTAGATGATTTTCTGCCTTTTAGAGAGTTACTTGATAAAAAAATTGTAAAAAGTGAAGTTTGAGAAGCATAAAGGATTGGAAAGAGTCTTAACATAACATAAAATGACGTCTGTATTTCCCCGAAGGGTTAGGCAGGGCAGAGCTGTACCTATAGTACACAGTACTCACATTTCGCTAGTCACTGAGAAATTCCAGATGTAAAACCCAATAACACTTTGCCCGACCCGGGAATCGAACCCGGGACTCAGCAGTAGCCCTTGCGAACACTAGCCCAACGAGGCAGTCAAAGGAAAATGTGTGTATTTTGAGATATTGGGCTATTGAAATACCTGGCTCGAAATGCAATCGCAAGTTATCACTGGGACATGATCTTAAGTCTTAAAGCTCGTGCAGACCAGCGCGACGCGACGGCGCGACGCGACTCGAACAATACGATTTCTAAGAAAACTTCACGGGATAACAATAACCGGTGTCGCGTCGCGCTGTCGCGTCGCGCTAGTCTGCACGAAGCTTTAGATTTAACATTATGAAGCTTTCATCAGCCCATTGGAGTTTTATCTTGTTTCATTTCGATAAATTAGAGAAAACCGTCTTGATTAAACGTTTAATAAGTACCCATAATAATGATAATTAAATTTAAAAAACTGTGTGCGTGTCAGCTCCGATGCACGACTGTAGTTTACTCCTTAAGGGGGTGCCCAATGGTCCACTAGCTCCACTCCTTTAAAAACATATTATCTCGTGACTGAGAAGGAATTACGAATCTAAAGAAAAGCGGCCACATTCCTCTAGATCGTATTTTGTTGCTTCTTGTCTCAATATGAAACTATAAAAAGTATTAGTAATTTCTAGACACACTTACCGAGAGTCCTTACTAGCCGTTATTCATAATTCCTTCTCAGTCACGAGATAATTTTTTTTGAAGTGAAAACTTCTTTAGCGGCGTTGTGCATTTTTTTGTGATGGGTAAAAAATGTTAAACTTGCGTCAGGACACGTGACCTGATCGAAAATTCGTAAGACGGAGGGAGAGTAGACCGCAACGTTAATATTCAAGTTTTCACTTCTGCAGGCACTCCCGGAGTGCAATCCGTTGTTTTTTTTAAAGAAGTGGCGCTGGTGGACCATTGGGTGCCTCCTAAATTGATTGTCTTTGAATATACAATAGACGAAGAGGGTAAATAAAGGCATCTCTTTAAAATTAACAAAACGGCCGAAATATCTAGATCGTAGTGTGAAATATGTTTTTTTTTTTTTCAAAATAATTCGTGTTATTTACGAATAAAACAAGTGTTTCGCAAGCATACGGGCTCATTCACTCGAGGACTATTCGTGTTTTTTGACGAATCGTCTTTTTTCACGATTATTTTTTTTTGTTATGGCTGCAATACTTTTTAAATGACCGTGACATCACGAATCGTGAAAAATTACGGAAATGTCTTAAATCGCGTATCGTCTCTTTAAAATCACGTTCGTCAAAAAACATGAATCGTGATTTTTTTGTGACGGATCCGCTGAAGTGCTCGTCCAAGACTGAACTCTGAATCAAGTGTGATTTCATCAACATCTATTCGCATATTTTGACGAATCGCGAAAAAACTCATTTCCGTATGCAATATGAACGTGCATCCGTCATGACGAATCGTCACTGACTCCCCGACTCCCAAAATCCCGCGTGAATGAGCTGTTACACTTGTTTTATAAATTTCACTCCTCATAAAATTTCCAAAATCGATTCTTAAGGAGGAAACTCCAATAAATTGTCTTAAAATTTTACCCACATCTCGCTACTACTAATTTATATTCTGTGTTTTCAGACACTGTCTCACAATAATCCGCATCCACCCGTGTCCAGTCCTGACCTTCCACAAGATGGGTTTCTTAGGAGCTCGCGGCCTTTCGCAGTGTCAGTTCGCAGTCAGACTTCTAGACTCCATGTTCTTTAATGGACTGGTCGCAGAAAGAGGCCCGCCTTGGAGAGCGACCGATATATGGGACGAGCTTGTGCAGTAAGTCAACATCATCATTTGCCTAGCCTTTTCCCAACTATGTTGGGGTCAGCTTCCAGTCTTACCGATTTACATTAAATGTCTATCTGACCTCCACAACCTAGTTACTGGGTAACACGATATCCCTTGGTCAGACTTTCGAGCTTGTGCTTACTGCCCATATGTATGCTGTTTTTGTTTAATTCTTTGAGGCGTTCCACAATATTGGTCTTTTAGGAAACCGCGGACTCTTGTACTGTCAGTTCGCAGTGAGACTACTTGACTCCATGCTCTTTAACAGACTGGTCGCCGACCTGCCGAGTACTTGCAATAAATAGTACTCCAACAAAAAATACTCAGTTCAATTAAAATACTCAGGTAAAAGGGGGCTCGATTGACAATATCCGTAATAGGGACACAATGCCAGGATCCCGCGCTCGACAATGCGCTTGCGACTGCCCAAATAAGTCGATTAATAGACATAATGTTATACCGCCGTATATGTAGTGAAAAGAACAATTTTCAATGTCTCTCATTTAAATCCTATTTTTGTATATTTCAGAAACCTTCCGGAGCAAAATCGACTCGAGTCTCTGAACCCAGAATTGGAGTTGCAGCATTTACAAGACTTGGCGATGCAGTTACACCTCAATGAAAATCCAAATCCACAGGTATAAGTAGAATTATTACGTGATACCATTCTAATGATTACAGAACCAAATAGTCAGATTAAGACCACCAACCAAATAATATAATTTCATAAGGCTTAAGTTTGAACCCGTAACATTGGAGCTTTCAAGTCGCCGTAATTAAGGGATCTCCTAGGACCCTAACTCTTTCCTTGAAAACAGTACACAACCAATACGTGTTGGAGTTGTGGCGGCATCTACATCGCCACATGCAAACTACGCATCAAAGACATAACGTCACACAAATCCTGTATCGAGCAGAGTTTACCGCGCGATCAGCATATATATAACTTTCCCGACATCAATCGTTGGGCACGGGCGCCGAGAAGCACTTCGGGCGCTCCCTCAGATACACCCCAGAACCACACCCCAACGCGCTGAAGGGAGGTAAACTCCTCAGCGAACAGGTGTGCAAGAAAGCACTCCCACCCCCTCCTAGGAGGGGTAGGGAAACCCAATGACTGGCTCACGATTTCGTGGGCCGAGAAAAAAATCCCTCGGGCAAGGGGCCAAAAAAGCCCCAAAAGCAATTCGTCGCGCACCCTTCGGGGGCGCAGAGACGACTTAGACGACACGTTGGGCAGTTGCCCACCAGACACAACACCTGTCTGGTCGGAGAATCCTCCCTTTTCTATAGGATGAGTGAACTTTACACCCTGATCCTCATACCTCTATAGGGTCAAAATTGCATTTTGGATTGACTCCTTTTATACTGCTTTCTAAATAATCTGTTGGTTGAATGAATTTTCAACCATGAATATCTGTGTTTCAGGCATTCCAACAACGCATTTTACGGCCACCAGAAGGCGCATCCTCTCGTATTCACCAGCCTCCGTTGCCGCCATTAGATGCCGCGCGAGTCAGAGATGTTATGAGGGAAGTAGCACAGAGAAGCGCTACAAATCCCAAGTAAGTATTGAAGAATAAAACAGAAGAGGAACTAATGGAAGTTCTGTTAACCAAACGTTCTTAGTTAAGAGTTTGGCATCGACAGCACCTTTATGTCGTAAAGTGTTTTTATCTCACGAAGCGACGCGCGCTTTACTTGTGGTAACCAAGTGGACAAACACGCTGTGAATATACTTGTTGTACTGTGAAAATACTTTAGTAGAAAGAGTGATTTTCGTAGTTCAAGTATTATGACTTAAAATAAAAATAAAATAAAATTCGTTTATTTCAGACCTGTACAGTCCATATTTTGTTAGTATTTAATTACATTAACTTATAACTATGTTAGTAAACGAGGAGACACATTTATTAATTTAAGTATTTGCCGCCAACCTTCGCATATTCCTCACACACGCCTATCAGCTTTCTGAGCGCAGCTATTGATGGGCTGAGCGACACCATATCATCCGCATAACTAATACTGTTGATACAGTGACCATCGATCGAGCATCCTACTCCGATGTCGCTCAGCTCAGCAATCAGCCCGTTCACGTACAAGTTGAAGAGTGAAGGAGATGTTAACCCCCCCTGTCTCACTCCACACTCCAACCTGTACTCATCAGAAAGTTCGCCAAGCCACTTGACCTGGTTAGTTTGGCGGTCATACCAATATTTAAAAATATTAATTAACTCGCCTGGCATACCTGTATCTTTCAATTTACGCCAGAGAATATCATACTTAACCATGTCAAATGCCCTGGAAAGGTCAAGAAAGGCTGCATACACAGGCGTGCTCCTCTCTGTGTAATACCTGACAGTCTGCTTGAGAGACATAACCGCACATTCTGTCGAAAGTCCTGGTCTAAAACCAAACTGTGCATCATTTAAACTTAGGTGTTCTTTAAGCTGTCTCTCGAGCAGGCCATCAAGCACCTTAGCTGTGGTCGTAGCTAATGATATCGGGCGGTAGTTGCACTTGTCAGAAATATCTCCAGTTTTGTTTTAAATTATAGGCACTACCACCGTCTTCATCAGTTCATTTGGCAGGTAGGGATGCCTAATACAGAGCGTAAATGACAGTCCCAGGAGCCTCTGGAGGTGTGGACCCGCATGTTGAAAATGTTCAATACTAAGGCCATCGTGTCCGGGCGACTTTCCTCGAGTCATGCCCTTTATTATTAGAGCAACTTGTTTTGCTGTGATACGCTCGGGCACCGCAGACACGACGACCCCCGCATCCCTGGCCAGCTCACCTTTTAGCGGAGACTCCACTTGAAAGTGACATCTAAACACATTTGCAATGTCTTTTGGTTCGCTGATGCCGTTGACACTCACCGGGACGCTAGGTTTTAGGTGCGGTAACTGAACAGTACTCGGAAGTATATTTGGCAAATCTAGTTCTAAAGAGAGAAAAAGGTGTGCGGTCGGGAGACCCCAGTTAGGAACGAATTTCTTTCTCACGTATGATTTAAAAGAAAAACAAAATTTTCGCTGCCGCCATCTTGGTTTTACATTTTGACCAAATTCACACTTCACACACAGAGAGAGCTTCATACTTGCAACTGTCCTCTTTTAATTAAAGAAAAAGAAAGAAAGAGAGAGAGAGAGGAGGTGTGAATTTACACGCGCGCTCTCTCTTTCTTTCTCTTTGAATTAGAAGAAGAAAGTCGCAAGTATGAACGCTTTTTCGCATGACGATTTCTGACAGTCCACTCCTACCGCAAGCCGCCTTAAGGCTGGTTTCACAGCTGTCCGGGAAACCTGTACGGGCTCCCGGAACGGAGACACACGTGAGGCGCTAGAACATTGTTTCACAGCGACGCGGATTGGTCCGTACGCGTCCCGCTCCGGGTGGCTCAACCCGGAGCGGGACGCGTACGGACCAATCCGCGTCGTACAACATATCGTACTACTCCCACGTTTCAGAGCACTGCGGACGCTACCCCGTACAGGTCTCACGTGTATGGACGACCCGTATGGGTCTCTCGGACAGCTGTGAAACCAGCTTTAAGAACTTCGTTCCAAAAAAAATACCGCATGCTAGTACGACAATCTCTTTTAAAAGCTCGATGTGTTAATTCATTTACGTACGGATACAGGGAGCTACCGGCTAATACATGCGTGGTAGTATATTATGGTAAAACGTTAAATAAATGTATGATGTTTACTTTCCAGGTTGACAGCGCTCCGTCCACCACAGGCCCGCATAGTCCCGCCGGCCGCGCCGCCCACTGGCGCTGCGGACTACGGACATTTACTACTAACTAACTCCGCTAGGAGATTAGAGGTATGTGTGAGTTGTGATGGGTGACCTATCACTTTTCCCGAGCGATTATTCACCGTAATGCTTTACGTATAAATATCAAAATCAAAGTAGCGAGGAGTCTGGACTTTTTGGTCAGTGAATGGGAATAGGTTCAACCGCTATTTAATAAGTATCGAATCGGACATAAATTGGACGTTTTTATACACTGTAAACTTTACAGTCCGTAAAGGTACAGTAAAAAACCAGGCCATGGGCCTTGTTATGAAGTATGAATGCCATCATTATTCCACTGCGAGAAAAGGATGGTGCTAGCGGCCTTGTATAGCTCCTTCTCTCGCTCACATTGGAATAATGGTGGCATTAATACGTCACAATACTGCCCTAGGTCGGGAGGTGTAAAGTTTACAGTGTACCTATTAACATTCAGATGACAAGTGAAAATATACTAAAACTAAAGAAATAACATCGTTTTTTTTGCGCAGGTCCTACGCTCCTGCATCGCGGCGATATTCGAGTGTCGCTACGCGGACGCGCGCAAGTCGCTCCCGGGCGTGCTGCGCGCGCTGCGGGCGGCCGGCGCGCGCGCCGCGCTGGTGCGCGACCTGGCGGCGCGCCTGCCTAGCAACAAGCACTTGTTACATCATCACCAGTTCGAGTTGGTGGTCAGGTAAGTCATTTATTTATTTAAGTGTACATGTACATTACAGATTAAGAGTTTAAACCCAAGGTGTTGTAAAGTGCAATTTACAAACTTAAATGTACTTATCATAAAATCTAACATTCATGTTGTAAAAAAAAATTTAATGGCGAGAGCCAAATAAACTTGTGTAATTATCTTTCATCCATTTTCTGACAAAATCTTAAGCATTCACGAAAGGCTTTGCAATTCTTATACTGGGGCCGCATCTGCGTCTATCGCGACGAAGCTTCGCACAGTGATACGATACACGCAGATGTGACCAACCATTATCGGTTATCGACGCGATAGTTCGGGCTGCATAGCACTTATGGCCCGGGTACATAATAAGCGTGGCGCGTGGTCGGACTAGCGTTGATCATTTCGACTGTTGTTTCCGGACTGCGTAAATGCTCAGTCGAAATAATGGAGAGCCATCTTGGATTATTGCACGTTAATTCGTTAAAATTATGAAGCCGCTAATGTGACCACGGCAACGCTGCATTAGCGCGATTACTTTTTAGCGAGAAAAACATACGAAGCTTCGGCACGCATTGCTCTGTCACGATAGACGCAGATGCGGTCGGGGTATTAGTGTGTTTTTACGCAATTACCCCACAGGTTGTAGCAGGCCAATCCCTATACAGGGTCAGATTAAATTAGCTAGCGAAACTCCACCTTTGTGATGGGTGGGATATCGATATCTAAACATGATAAAACAGAAACAAATGATTCAATGTTTTGTTTTTTAGGGATCTACCGTATGCAGTGTAGTTACTTGAAATATGAGTTCCGGTGATCAGTTTTTTTTCGACGCGTAGTCTTTGAAGTTTGCTCAAAAAGAAACAGATTTTTAGGGTTCCGTAGCAAATTAAATACCTCTTATAGTTTCGCCAAGTTCGTCTTTCTCTCTGTCCGCGGTTTAACTAAGAAACCCTTGGTAAAAAACTGTAATTTGGCATGGTTACACAGTTGTGAAATAAAACATAAACCATTTTTAATATATAAAATTAAAAAAATCGAATTATTTATTTTTTGCAAACATGGGTGATTGGTACAGATATGTTTTTATTATTGAATGTAGGTATTATTATTTCATAGTTTAAAACTGCCGGGGTCACATGAATTGTTCGTATGGATACCATCCTACATAATAAACGGAGTATAGGTATTTTTATAGGATTCACTTGTTATATTTTATTTTATTTCTATCTCTAAACATTGTCTACTATCGCAAAACTGTTTATAAAATCTAAATATTTATATATGACTTGTTTATAATTGCTAAAAGTTAAAAATACATATTTTATTTTGTTTTTTTATATAAAATTGAAAACGATAGTGTCTAAAGCTTTGTGCAATTTTTCGTATGTCATTAGTAATAAAAATAAAAAGACCTTTTTGTAGATATAGCGAAAAATAGTCAACAAGAGGTACTTTTATTATTGGACCTCAATCTGAAGTATGATTGGACTTTATGGCTAGTAAAATATGATTGGGCTTCTAGGGTTAATAATCATCATCTTCATCGTCATCTTCGTCCTCTTCGCGTTGCTTCTCAAATTGCGTGAGAAAACGGACGCAAGCTAGTCTCTGGCCACTGTACGTAATGTAAACGGAAGCATCGAATTTCCCGTACAAACCCGTCTCTTCCAACTGACGATAGTCTATGACGTAGTCATCGATTCTTAATTCTCCCTAAAAATAAATTGTACAATATTTCAGTCTGTCTGTGTAAAACAATCTGTGTAAATAGATCATTGAAATTACTTTTATTTGGTTGAATTTTGTGTGAACATTTTAATTTTAACGTCACTATCGGCTGTAATACCCTCGAAAACCATCCTCACTAACCACCTCAAATTTTCGCAGCCGCCATCTTGGATTTTCATTTTAACCAAATCCACGCTTTCTTTCACTCTCTCTCTATCGGGAGAAAGAGAGTGCTTCGTACTTGTGACTCTCATTTTTCTCTTTGAATTAGAAGAAGACAGTCGGAAGTATGAACGCTTTTTCGCGTGACGATTTCTGCCAGTACACTCCTACCGCAAGCCGCGTTAAGAGTCTATAATACCTCAAATTGCTTCGCATGACCCTCCGTTATATAAAAAATACTCCAGTATTGAACCGCTTGAAACGCTTGATCAAAGAGAAGGCTAGATACCTCCGTAAATTTAAGACGTATGGCAGACTTTCAGACGAGGCAACCTTTAAACATTTACGCGAGCGGGTTAATAAACTTGAAGCGGGTTGTTACACCAACTACTTAGCTGATACAGAAGCCTCCATCGAAAGGAATCCTAAACGCTTTTGGAGCTTTGTGATGCAGCGATCTAAGTCCACAAAACTACCTCCAAACCGAACAATAAACCGCTAGTATTAAAAAAATACTTCAATTTAAATCATGAAACTTTGCATAATTAAAAACTGAACTAAATAAAGAGCAGATTATATATATATTTTTTTCTATTTACCACTACTTTCACCGTAAAATGAAATTAGCTAAACTATCGGCGCCTTGGAGCGCTCTCACTCAGTCCGCGAGCAGAATGTGGAGTAAGTGAGATATTAAGTGAATTTGAGCTAAGGTACTATGGGCTCTTAAAGAACGTCGTTCCAATAATAACGTATTACACACAAACCTTCCCCAATAAATTCTCTAAATGAATACAGCGAAAACTATCAAAATCCACTTGCTTATACATAGATACAGATAGATTATTATTACCTGTGGTATAGGGCACTCTGGCGGATCAATGTTTGCCTTTGTGAGGATATCTTGCCAGTTGTTGCCTATGTATTTTTTTGCCATGTAACAAAAACTCTCGTCAGTTATATGTGAATAAAATTTGTAGCCGCCATCCACCTCCTTGTTTGCAATTATTTCTATCTGAAAACATTTAATACCATTTTATTTTAACGAATCAATGATTGCGATATGATTCCTGCCAAATGATTATCTCATATTGCCACGAACTATACCTATAAGAATTTCGTTTTATGGTTAGAATATTAGCCAGTCAGCAACACTGTACAGGGCCTAGGTTTAAGCCGCTATCAAACTTCACATTTTGTTTATTTTTCTTTTCACTCGAAGTAAAAAGTCTGAATAAAAAATGAATTGATCTGACGATCCATCTTCCGGCACTCGGCATCTTTCACTTACCTACCGAATTATCGAAAAATTTAATGAAAGTAGCAGTTGAACATTCATTCCTATATAACTTTGATTTTTTGGTGTCTTGTGAACGTGAGATGAACTGTAGTCATCCAAATTGAATGGTCAAAAATTTATATATGGCTGTCACATCTTCTTTTGCGCTAAATTCTACTTCCTAATACTGCCGCAGGTCTGTCCCTGTCTTAAAACTTACGCCGTACGTGACATCGAGTTCTCTGTCGAGGTCAGCATAAATGCTGAAAGCATCGTGGGTTCGGTTGATCTTCTTCCGAGTTATCTCTATTTGTGCCTCATACTGCTCCGGTTCCTCGCACTGCAAGTGGTTTAGCACTAACCATCGTCCTTTGCCCTAGAAGAAAAAATGATAAATATAATAGTTTATTACGTTATACGCGTAGGTTTAATTTCAATATTTTAGTTTAAGACTTCGCATATTTATATTTTTCTCTTCTTGTTCTACATTTCTTTCTCATTTCTCCTGTCGCAGAAGAAATTTCTTAAGAAATAAGCAGTACCTTTGTACTCATGATTATGATTATGTCTTATCTGTATCTATTTTTCTGTGTACGTAAATAATAAAATAAATAAATAAGAAAGAAAAAAACCATTCGTTGAAATTTTTATTCACACATTTGGGGCCACTTGTAACACATATCACTAATAGTAGATTATTCGCCTTAGGGATAAAAGTAGTGTCTTATGTCACTATATTGAATCCGGAGCGTAACGAAGGATTTAAGCGCCCAGTGCAACGAGTTCAGAGTCCTGAGTGCAGCGAGGAATCTAAGCTCGCCCAAGATAAAGACATCTTCATTACCAAGGAGATTAAGAAGCAATTCGATAATTGTTTTTTTTTTTTGGGTAAATATATAAGTATAATATAAGACGTATAATATATAATATATATAAGTATAAGTATAATATATATTTATTAGGTTCTATTTGGCTTACTAGGTCAGGTTTTACATGACCGTATAAATTGACATTGTCGACCAGGTGGTGTGAAAATACATTTAGCGCTAAGCGAATATAAAACACAGTTCTGTTTCTATCAATCGTTTGAAGTTGACAGAAATAATAATTTAAATATGTTTAGCGCTAAATTAATTTAGTGAATGGTGATGCAAACGTGCTTTATTGTTATAAGGCCCAACTTGTGGTAGCCAAAGATATTTACTTTTTAAATACATTAAAAAATTATACCAGTATCTCTGCATTTCCAAAACCTTCCACCAACAAACTAGTACAGCTTACAAAAAACAACAAAATCCACATTGTTGTTTTGCTAGCTATATCGACGATACAATGCAACGAAGCTTGTTTGCACAGCGTTAAATAAATACTATATCACATGTCAAAAGACCATAATGATTGTATCTTTAAGTATGTTTAGAAACGACTAGCTCGTAACGTGTATAAAATGATTTAGATTTTTCGATAGTTAACTATTGTTTACGATTGATCGTTGATAAATTGTATATTGAAGCAATTCACATAATTAAGTGGAAATATACTGGAACGCTATTATTTTAGTATATTGTGTATCTACAATTTCCACGCGAACGGAGTCGCGGGTATAAGCTAGTCCATCGCGAAAATAAAGTTCGAGTCTCATTTCCTACGAAATGTATGGGTCAAAGTCAAAGTGAAATCATTTATTTCAAATAGGCCCTTATAAGGCACTTTTGAACGGAAAAACATACAAAAAAAACGACGATGCACCTAGAATAAAATTACTATACCACAATAGTTAAAAAGAATTAAAAATGCCCATACAAGATGGTGCGGGAGAAACTCCGCCCATGGGCGGTGGTGAGCGCTCTGTTACCTTCAAGAGGGGAACATACCACCCGGCCCATGGCTCCGCCTACTGCGGACCGAATCCGACCTACTTCTGTCGTGTGGTCGAGGCCTATTTGACGGACAGGGCCATCATCTACTCCGGTCACCAGGGAGAATGGAACCGGCGAGACATGTCGTGCGGTGTCCCACAGGGATCGGTCTTAGGGCCGCATCTGTGGGACATCGGATAAGACTGGGTGCTGCGAGCCGACCTCCCTAGCGGCGTCAGCGTCGTTTGTTACGCTGACGACACGTTGATCCTGGCGCAGGGGAGGTCGCACCAGGCGGCGACCGAACTAGCGACAAGCGGGGTTGCGATAAATGGCAACAGAATCCGGCAATTGGGACTCGAGGTGGCCCTGCATAAGTCCGAGGCCATGTGTTTTCACGGTCCTCAACGGGCCACCGTCGGGTTCCCAATAACGGTAGGAGGGGTTCATATCGGCGTCGAGTCGACGATGAAGCACTTAGGACTCATGCTCGAAAGCTGGTGGAACTTCACGGAGCATGTCCGACGTTTGGCTCCCAGACTGGAGCGGGCCGGGGCTGCCTTGAAGCGGCTCCTGCCCAATCTAGGGGGTCCAAACGCCTCCTGCCGGAGGCTTTACGCGGGGGTCGTGCGGTCCATGGCCCTTTACGGGGCACCGGTGTGGGCGCGTTCGTTGAGGCGGCGGCCAGCAAGCCGGTTGAACGCATCCCAGAGGGTTATGGATACCCGGCTGGTCCGGGGATACCCCACGGTCTCGTCGGGAGGTTCCTGTTTCGTATCAGGCGGGAGGAAACGCCCGGGTGTCATCACTGCGTGGATCGCCCGGAGGACACCGTGGAGCATACGGTGGAAGTCTGCCCGGCTTGGGCAGAGTATCGCTGTGTGCTCGTGGAGGCGATCGGTGGCGGGGATCTCTCGCGTCCGGCCCTGGTCCAGGCCATGGTACGGAGCGAGAGGGAATGGGAGGCCGTCACCTCCTTCTGCGAAGCAGTAATGCTCGCGAAGGAGGAGGCGGAACGCGTTAGGGAGCAAATTTCGCGCCCTCATGCCCCTAGCCGCCGCAGGAGACGCCCTGGGCGTCGGAAATCGCAGGCAGATTTCCGGCCACCGTAGGCGCGGGCTTGCGGATGGTGAGCAATGGGTAGCTCGCCGTCCGATAAGGACCAGGCCCGGGTCGACGGCGCGTTGTGTTCCACGCGCGCCTCAAAGAGATGTCAGCAACTGAAGGGGTCCGATAGGACTGATGCCTGCCGGGATTGCGGGAAAGTCCGAAAGGGATACCGTGGCCCCTAGCAACGAACAGGCAACTGAAGGAAATTGGATGGGTTTTAGTCAATAAGAGTCTGACACCCCCTCCCGCTCCGCCCAGAACGGGTGAAGTTATTTGATAATTTCTCACCCCAAAAAAAAAGGTACCATCATAATATTAATCCTTTTAAATAGTTCCCTGAGAGATTCGCGGCGACGTAGATTATAAATGGCTCTGACAGCTCTCTTTTGCAAAATAAAGTAAATAAAGATGGATATTCAAATCACTAAATAAGAACTTTGTGTGAATACTTTAAGTACTTATATTCAATGTCAGCTGCCCGACCCCAAAGTAAAATGCCATACGACATAATACTGTGGAAGTAGCTAAAATAGACCAAACGCGCGGTTTCTACGTCTGTTAACTAACTTTTCTTTCTAACAGCATAAGCGGCTGGATTGAGCCGCTCCCCAAGAGATGTTGTGTAAGGTCCCCATTGTAATTTTTCGTCTAACGTGATTCCCAGGAAAACCGTTTGATTAATAAATTCCAGTTTTTCTCCATTCAATATGTCACATTCGCTACTTCTAACATTAGGTAATTTAAATCTAAAGAATTTGTTTTTTTTTTTTTATTTAGTACCAATATATTTACCGTAAACCAATCTTGGACCTGAAGATTAGAGCTATTCACGTCATCAAGATTTTGTGACCGTCAGTAGATTTTAAAGATCAATGATGTGTCATCTGCAAATAACACCATTTTCGGTTGATTTTGAAGTAATTGGGATAAATCATTAATGTAAACTAAAAGAGGAATGGACCCAATATCGAACCTTGAGGAACGCCGATTGCCATTTCAGGACCCAATGAGTTTACGCCGTTTACTTAAACTTTAACCAGAAAAGAACTCTGCGTAGAACTCATTTGGGTCACCTATATTATTAAAACTCTGAACACATAATTTATTGGCCAAAGAATTATTTTATTTCTCCAAACTTTTACATGTAATTGGCCTAAACCTTATTTGAATTTTTTGTAAAGGTTGATGTAGGTGCAAAATATAATTGTTTGCCCATTGTGGTGTGATGGGAAAAGTTGGATTAAATAAAACACTTGAGAAGGTAATCTTTTGTGCTTGATATTGGGAAAAAACGTCAGAGTATAGTTATTTATGCTACTAGTGCGGAAAGTAGGTGATTTCCGACGAGTGTATAATTCGATAAGAGTCGGAAATCATTTTTTTTATTTTTATTATTATATTATTTATGTACACACAGAAAAATAGATACAGATAAGACATAATCATAATTATGAGTACAAAGGTCATCATCTTACGCACGTGTATATATATACAACGTTTTACTATGCATTGTGCCAGGAAATTAAAAAAACGAACGAGCCTTACAGTAGTCGCATATGTGTAACATCTGACATATTGGCTGACGCTAACGCTATACAAATGATATAAACAACATTCATGACTATCAGCCTTACTAATAAAAATAAGTTAAAACTCTGTTTAACTATTGTATAGTTATACAATGTATAAGCTATGAATAGGCATTACACACTACCCTTGCAAATAATCAGTGTATACACAATGCATAGTTACCCACTGCTTATGACAAAAACCACTGGCAACATTAGAAGGTGCGTTCTGAAACTGGTTCTGTGTAATATCATTGACATTTTTTCATTTGGGAAAACGTTCATAACTTTATACTATAAGTTTAAAAATTGTAAATTTAAATAATTACGTCCATTTTATTTCCAAAACTACTGATTTTCGGTTATTTTGGGAATTAAAAAAAAAATTGTTAATGCACTAATGATGCATGCATTAGGTTAAGAACGCAACCGGAGTACTATACAAATATCAACATCGGTTCGTTGGTCAAGTGGTCGTTAATGCGACTGCTGAGCGGGGTTCGGCACCTGGGCAACCTTAGCCTTTTTCATTAAGGATTTCTCAGAAGCAGTTAGCAGCCCGTAGTCTAGATTTATGTTCGGTTAACGGCAATCAGCTCGGCCTCTTTGTCTATTCCATATTTTTCTAAACTTTTTATTGCTAGGGATATAATAATTCTGTATCGGTTATCAAGAGATCATAATATTGACTGTTGACCGCTAAGGAGATCTATCGTATAAAATCAATCACGGGTGCTCACCCGAGATTGATTTTATACAGGTCATGGTGTGAATGCGTATATAAAATGTTGTGTCTATTCTGTTGAACGAGGAGTTCCATCATGTGGAGCCAATCCTGGGTGCAGCTCCTAGGTCATGGTGGACTTGGAACGGGCTTTCATAAGTGAACGCGTATTTTTTTATATGTTTTTTTGCTGTTGACCACTGAGGAGTTTCCTCATCTGGAGCCAATCCTGGGTGCAGCAGCCTGGGTGTAGCAGGACTATCATAATTAAATAGGTATATATAATTTCTTGTCTGCACTGTTGATCGTTGAAGAGTTCCTTCTTTTGGAACTAACCCTGGGTGCAGCAGCCTGATCATGGTAGACTTGAGAATGGACTATCATGATTAAATGAACCACCATCATCCAAAAATTTGCTGAAACCCATGAATACAGACTCCACCGACATGTGATTGTCGAAGCAATTCAGCTGCTGGACAACATGGACATAGTGCGAACGCTAAAGAGAACTAAACCATTAGAGAAAAGCGTCGTGCAGACCGGCGCGACGGGACTCTAACAACACAATTTCTAAGAAAACTTTACGGTAGAACAATTACCGGTGTCGCTTCGTGAGACAAGTCGCGCTAGTCTGCATGAGCCTTTAGTGTCGTGTGTAAATAATGAATGCATAATAAATAGAAACAATGCTGTGCTATTATGTAACACATGAACAAAGTGTTTTTTATCAATTATCAGACCCTAAGAAAGTGTAAAAGTGCAAATTGACACTATTCTTAGTTATAACATAATCTATCTCGTAAAATATTAAGTTACAATAAAATTACTTATTAGTCCATTAGGCTAGCCTAATGGACTAATAAGTAATCAATTTCTAAGAACGTTAGATCGGAATAAAAAATAAATAAATTATATATAACACGGCGGGGTATCTATCCTGTGCCGTTTCTGACCAGTCTCCGGTGTAATTCTTCGTTCATAGTAGAATAGGTAGTTGGTTTTCAATCACACACAACTCTTAACTCAAACTCAAAGCATTTATTTCAATTATAACATTTACAGGCACTTTTGAGTTATCACTTATCAAGGAGTAATTCAGTTTGAGTTATTTTTTTAAGGTAGTCGCCCATTCCAAACGAAGTAGGTTCCTGATGGAGAAGAACGGGCAAGAAACTCCATGGACACTCTTTTTTATCAAAACATTATGTTACAGAGGTTATTCGTTCAACAATTACAATCTCAGTCCTTTCTAACACAACTTTTCTTTTCATGTTTATTACCCACACACGCCATTCCGCCTTTGTTAAAGTATGGCGTCGTACCCCGAATTTCAATACAATATCTTATTACTAAGTTTGTTCAGTAAAACTTAAAAACAATGCTAAAATGCTTATCAGTTAATTCTTTTATAATTAAACAATGCTAATATTCACAAATACAAAGGTTATTCAGATTAAAGTTGAATTAGAAGCTTCATTACTTTCTACAACTTTACTATTGCTCCTTTGACAACACTTCCTGTGATTCAAGGAATTTAATCAAACAACAGGTATTCATTAGTAAATTGCATTGTAAAATAATCTTATTACTTTATAGTTGGTTTTCTATTATTGAAATTTATTTAGTTCTCGTATTAAATTATTACATTCAGTTATTGATCTTTATCCATCTCAGGTACCGCTTTGTCATAAACAAGTTTACTATGTCAAATGACCACTTGTTAATATGACTAAAAACCCATACTTAAATCATTAAATAAATGTTCCCTTTTAATTTTAACTTTAGTTTTTGCCCCAACATCGAAGTTAGTAAGTTTCTCTTCCAGTTGACCCACAGTATATTGACTGAGTTTACAAAGTTGGTAATAGATGGCGTTTCATCGCAAAGGAATCGATAACCTTCACAGATGCACGTGTATGGCTGTAACAGTATTCCACAGTTACCCATAGAGGGCAGGATCAAAGACTTTATGGTGAATAACAATTATAATAAGTAGTTACGCATAAGATTATGTTATAATCTTTACAGGTTTCGCGGCGACATATATATTTATATTATAAATCGTCATGGTTGTCCTCGTCTTCTTCGCGTTGCTTCTCAAAATGCACGAGCCAACAGGCCTGTGGCGTAGCGAGGTAATAAAAGACCCGGCTGCAAAAAAAAAACGGCCCTGTGCTTCTGGGAGCACGCACAATGGGTTAACTTAGGAATGGAAACAACGCGCTACATTCAAGTATGTCGCAGTTACTTGGCTGTTTAGTATTTTGTAGAAAGCAAAATGGAAATTATTTGAGGCTTACAAAAGATGCACATTTATTATATTAGATTGTGTATAAATATTTTAGGAAATCAAAATGGGATTATTTGGGTTTCGATTAAATAAATACATGCCGTTATCATTATCACTTAACCAGAATGATAAGTTTATTCTTTACAATTAATCATAATCATCCTCATCGCTGTCCTTATTCGTTTCTTTATCGAAGCTGACAAAAGCTTTCGCGCAGCAGAGTTTCCTTTTGCCTAACGTAATGTATAAGTAGCCCATGTACGTTCCGTAAATACCTATTGGCTTCATTTCCGTGTATTCCATCACGAAGTTCCCAAGTTCTATTGGACCCTGCAATATAATAATAGATTAACCCGACAATTGTCGCATGTACCAACGATTATAAAAAAAAACACTCGAATTGAAATTAAATATTATCGAGACTACCGTTGAGCACTTACATACGGCTCCTAGTTGGCCTAATCTGTGACGGGTTCAAAGATATCTAACCGAAGATTTGGTTAAACTTCGATAAGCTTACGGCAATCGTTGTCCCTCCTATCCTGCCGTTAACGCTACCGATATAAACGTATAAGGAGATATCAATTTGAACAGAAAAACCTGCTCACATCGGTCTATTGCGTTTAAACTCAAACTCAAAGCATTTATTTCAATTAAACCGTTTACAGGCACTTTTGAATTGTCAAAGAGTCGGTCAGTTAGTCAGAAAGTTGAAGCTAGTTGCCCATTCCAAAATGTAAATCTCTGGAGAAGAACGGGCAAGACACTCCAAGGACACTCTTTTAAATATAGAAATTACAAAATCCTGGGTACATTACTCTTGTTGCTTCTATGCGTGAGAACATTTTGATAAAATCATAAAACTTGACATTATAATTATTCAGTAAAATCATCAAAATATATTAGTATTATATAAACATTGACATTGTTGAATATAACATACAAAATGACATGATTACTTTGTAAAGTATTATATTATTAAATTTTTTGTGAATGTGAGGACTATGTGGATATTTTTATAATTTTTTTATATTATTTTCTTTCTCAGTTAGTTTTAATGATGGTCCCGGCAGTTTGAGTAGTTTATGCGGCCTACCCAAATGTCCTTTCTTTAGTATTGTTCGTCGAGTTGAGCTCCACGATTACTGACAAATGCTTGCACTGACTGGACAGGTCCACTCAAATTTGGTTCATTTCTCAAAAGACCATTTCAGACACTAATCTACATGGTCCTCATATGGCCTGACCAAGATTATGTCTGGACTTTAAAAAGACTGTTACTCTGTCTCTGTCTATTGAACGATGTCATGTTTTTTTGATAGGAAAAAAGTAGGTCATCGCCCTCAAATCATAGAAGAGCGTTGAGCGTTTATAATATTTTGGAACGCTAAAATACAGGCTATCGTTTATGGTTTCTTCCTACAGGTCTACTCCCTACACATGAAATCCGAAGATTCGGCCGACGTTACGGGCGATTCCTACTCCTTATCACCTCCGGAGATAATTATAATTATATGCTCTATTTGGGGCCCGATCTAAGGCTGCTTTTCCCCTGGAGCGGAGCGAGGCAGCGGAGCGGAGAAATTTGCTAATATTAACCAATAGAATCTAAACTCCGCATTTCCCCGCTCTGCTGCCTCGCTCCGCTCCAGTGGACAGGCAGCCTAAGAATGAATGATAGTGTTCAGGGTCTGATGATGGAGCCGAAAGTGGCCATAGGAACTCCACAACCAAACAAGTTAAAACCATAGTTTATGTACTCACTGGACTATGTATTGACAAGAGCTTTTAGATTAGGTGCTGTCCAGGTTCATAAGAACTCCTCAACTAAACAAAATAGCCCTGTTGTTTTTGCGGTCGTTGGTTTTGTCTTGCCAAGTACTATAGCCCAAGGGCCAGGGCCTCATGATGGATCTGGAAGGTCACTATAGGAGCTCCTTAACTAGACAAGATAGTAAGAAGTTGGAATTGTCTTGACGAGTAGGTACCTTACAAGTGAAGGTGATAGAACACATACTTTATCAAATTCTAATGCTAGAATAAAATATAAATAAAATACTTTTTTGAAACAAGCTTTTATTGAACTGAAAAGTACTAAATAAAAGATACGTAAACATATAACTATAATATTTTCTTAAAAGCTTGAGGCGTGAACGTCGTTCTTTCACTTAAAGATAAGCATAAAGCTTTTAAGAAAATAATAAGTTTCTATGTTTACTTAAGTTTGATTTAGTTCAATAAAAGCTTGTTTAAAATAAAAACTCTCACGAAATTAAAAGTTTGAACCCACTCAATCTTTCAACACACTTAAACACACTCAACGTACTTATCATAAAATGTAACATTCATACTGTAGGTTATGCTTGTAAAATGCAATAAAAATCTGTAGGTCAATACGAGAAACAAAGCAAATTTAACAAACAAAATAACACAAAGTTGTAAAAAAATGTAATGGCGTGAGCCAAATTAAATATATAAATAAATAATTGTTTATTAATCCAAATAATACACACAGACACAGTTCAAAACAAGGTGACAAAAATACAATAAGTATATGATTTAGGTTTGTGCACAGAAGATTTAAGTCTACCAAAAATAAGTCTATGCATACAAAATAATGATGAACCCTGCCTCTTAAACTAGGAGACCTGTATCTTAAGAGACAGTGATCGGCCAAAATTGAAACTTGTCTAATTATCTTTCATCCATCCATCTCACAAAATCTTAAGCATTCACGAAAGGTATTGCAATTCTTATGCTGGGGCCGCATCTGCGTCTATCGCGACGAAGCTTCGCACAGTGATACGATACACGCAGATGTGACCAACCATTATCGGTTATCGACGCCATAGTTCGGGCTGCGTAGCTCTTATCGCCTGGGTGACGGTACATAATAAGCGTGACGCGTAGTTGGACTAGCGTTAGTCACTTCGACTGTTGTTTCCGGACTGCGTAAACGCTCTGTCAAAATAATGGAGAGCCATCTTGGCTTATTGCACGTTAATTCGTTAAAATTATGAAGCCGCTAATTTGACCACGGCGGCACTGCATTAGCGCGAAAACTTTTTAGCGAGAAAAAGAAAGGAATCTTCGGCTCGCATTGCACTGTCACGATAGACGCAGATGCCGTCGGGGTATTAGTGTGTTTTTACGCAATTACCCCACAGGTTGTAGCAGGCCAATCCCTATACACGGTCAGATTAAATTAGCTAGCGAAACTCCACCTTTGTGATGGGTGGGATATCGATATCTAAACATGATAAAACAGAAACAAATGATTCAATGTTTTGTTTTTTAGGGATCTACCGTATGCAGTGTAGTTACTTGAAGTATGAGTTCCGGTGATCAGTTTTTTTTCGACGCGTAGTCTTTGAAGTTTGCTCAAAAAGAAACAGATTTTTAGGGTTCCGTAGCAAATTAAATACCTCTTATAGTTTCGCCAAGTTCGTCTTTCTCTCTGTCCGCGGTTTAACTAAGAAACCCTTGGTAAAAAACTGTAATTTGGCATGGTTACACAGTTGTGAAATAAAACATAAACCATTTTTGTAGGGTTTGCGGGGTTTTGCTAGCTGTTTAATTTGACCTTATAGACATTTCTTACATAACACAGACATTGCATCTCAATAAGAATATATCTTCGACAGACGATGCATTTGTAGCCGATAATCTTGTTACTGTACGAACTCTTTCGCGATATTATGCTATATCAATTTTTTTCAGAATCAGAATCAGAATGCTTTATTTGTAAACACAGGTCAAATTACAACAGTGTGCGAGATGTTACAGATTGGTAGATCCTCTATGTTTTGCCGAGAGGCGTACAAATATAATATATTTAATTAACATTGTCGAATTTATTACTTTTTAATACAAATTTAATCTAATCTTATGGTGGTAGAATTATGTCAAATTTCACATTAGTAATAAAGACAATAGTAATGGGTAGTTTCCTGTGCTAAATATTGGGGAAAAATGTGAGGAGGTGGTGAGACTAAAACATTCATTTTAATATTAAAAAAGAGATTAATATAGTGGAGTTTTTGTATAATAAGTAATAAATTTAATAAAAAATACCAAATCAAATGAAATTTTTTTTTTTCAAAAATGGGTAATTGGCACAAAGATGTTTTTATAATTTCATGTAGGTATTATTATTTTAAAGTTTTAAACTGTCGGGGTCACATAAATTGTTCGTATGGATACCACCCTACATAATAAATGGAGTATAGGTGTTTTTATAGGATTTACTTGTTATATTTTATTTTATTTCTATCTCTAAACATTGTGTATCGCAAAACTGTTTATAAAATCTAAATATTTATATATGACTTGTTTATAATTGCTAAAAGTTAAAAATACATACTTTATTTTATTTAGTTTTTTATATAAAATTGAAAACGAGTGTCTAAAGTTTTGTGCAATTTTTCGTATGTCATTAGTAATAAAAATAAAAAGACCTTTTTGTAGATATAGCGAAAAATAGTCAACAAGAGGTGCTTTTATTATTGGACCTCAATCTGAAGTATGATTGGACTTTATGGCTAGTAAAATATGATTGGGCTTCTAGGGTTAATAATCATCATCTTCATCGTCGTCTTCGTCCTCTTCGCGTTGCTTCTCAAATTGCATGAGCAAACGGACGCAAGCTAGTCTCTGGCCACTGTACGTAAGGTAAACGGAAACATCAAACTTCCCGTACACAGCCGTCTCTTCCACCTGACGATAGTCTATGACGTAGTCATCGATTCTGAATTCTCCCTAAAAATAAATTGTACAATATTTCAGTAGCTAATCAGTGTAAATAGATCATTGAAATTAATTTTATTTGGTTGAATTTTGTGTGATCATTTTTTAAAAGGCCAACATTTTAGTTATAACGTCACTATCTGCGGCTGTAACACCCTCGAAAACCATGAAAACGACCCATGACGAAAATTGCGAAATTTTTCGCAGTCGCCATTTTAACTAAAATTCCCGCTTTCTTTTACTCTCTCTATCGAGAGAGAGTGAGAGAGAGAGAGCATCCTATTTGTGACTGTGTTCTTTTTATTCAAAGAGAAAGATAGAGAGAGATATAGAGATGTGAATTTACACCATCTCTCTCTCAATTCAAAGAGAAAAATTCTCTTTGAATTAGAAGAAGACAGTCGGAAGTATGAACGCTTTTTCGCGTGACGATTTCTGCCAGTACACTCCTACCGCAAGCCGCGTTAAGAGTCTATAATACCTCAAATTGCTTCGCATGACCCTCCGTTATATAGAAAATACTGCAGTATTTAACCGCTTGAAACGCTTGATCAAAGAGATTCGTAAATTTAAGACGTATGACAGACTTTCAGTCGAGACAACCTTTAAACATTTACGTGAGCGGGTTAATAAACTTGAAGCGGATTGTTACACCAACTACTTAGCTGATACAGAAGCTTCCATCGAAAGGAATCCTTAACGCTTTTGGACCTTTGTGAAGCAGCGATCTAAGTCCAATGCAAAATGAGAAGTCATCTTAAATATGCGTCACAAATCTGGAACCCATGTTATGACAAGTACATTAGTATTAAGAATATACAAAAAAAAAATTATTCGTTTTCTGTTTTCAGCTATACCATACCATTCTGATAATTACATAAATCTTTGCAAGAAATTTCATTTACAGCCACTCATAAATCGTCGTCGACGAGCAGATTGCACTTTTAAAAATGACATCTAACGAGATTGACTGTCCTGATCTCCTACATAAACTACGTTTCAATGTTCCTCAGAGATCAGTTAGATTTAATCCGCCTATCTCCATTCCTTTTTCCTCTTCTAACTACAGGCAAAACTCAAACATGCGTAAACAGTTCTCATTTGACCCATTTCCCACCAAAACTTTTTTTAAAGTGCGCTTATAGTACCTCATATATATGTATACTTAATCTTTTTTATCGTGCTTGTAAGTGATCTAGATTTCTACTACTTTTTCTGTTTTTACCCGTGAGAACCTGTAATTACAGGTTGTATAACAGCTGTTTAAGAAACATAGAACCAATTGGCTCTATGTTTCTGAAACAGATGTTATACATTTGTTTCAGCTGTTGGTTCTCCTATTAGTAAATTTTGAAATAAATTTGATTTCAAAATAAATGCTGCATTAATGTATGTTAAAGTTGAGGATTAATATTAAGTACTAGGTATGCTTAACGAAAACAGGGTTCCATAACATTTACTCGATGGACAAAAAATACAAAAGTACCTCCAAACCGAACAATAAACCGCAAAAAAAAATCTTTAATTTAGATCATGAAACACATAATATTTCGTTCAATTATTAATAGGTAACTGAACTAAATATAAAGCAAATATTATATTTTTTATTTTTATTATTTACCACTACTTTCATCGTAAAAAGAAATTAGCTAAACTATCGGCGCCTTGGAGCCGCCAGCACCCCAAATTGAATTTGAGCTAAGGTGCTATGGGCTCTTAAAGAACGTCGTTCCAATAATTTCAATTCTCTCAATGAATACAGCGAAAACTATCAAATCCACTTGCTTTATACATAGATACAGATAGATTAGTATTACCTTTGGTATAGGGCACTCTGGCGGATCAATGTTTGCCTTTGTGAGGATATCTTGCCAGTTGTTGCCTATGTATTTTTTGGCCATGTTACAAAGACTCTCGTCAGTTATATGTGAATAAAATTTGTAGCCGCCATCCACCTCCTTGTTTGCAATTATTTCTATCTGAAAACATTTAAAACAATCAATGATCGCGATATGATTCCTGCCAAATGATTATCTCATATTGCCACGAACTATACCTATAAGAATTTCGTTTTATGGTTAGAATATTAGCCAGTCAGCAACACGGTACAGGGTCTAGGTTTAAGCCGCTATCAAACTTCACATTTTGTTTATTTTTGATTTTCACTCGAAGTAAAAAGTCTGAATAAAAAATGAATTGATCTAACGATCCATCTTCCGGCACTCGGCATCTTTCACTTACCTACCGAATTATCGAAAAGTTTTATGAAAGTAGCAGTTGAACATTCATTCCTATATAACTTTGATTTTTTGGTGTCTTGTGAACGTGAGATGAACTGTAGACATCTAAATTGAATGGTCAAAAATGTATAATAGGTCTTTACCTATGAAATTGCCGTTTTGTATGAAAAAAGTTAAACGAATTTTTTTCATGTATTTTTTATTTGTATTAATCGAAGTAATCACCCATGCAATCAATGCATCTTTGCCAACGCAGTGGCAGTTTATTTATTTATTTATTTATTTATTTATTTCGAAAACCAACAGCGTTACAAAAAGATACAACAAGATTTTATATTACTTAAAGGTTAGGCCAATTATAGGTTTTCCTGAGTAACCATAAGAGTGTAATAGCTTACGAACAGACAATGAGAAAAAACCAAAAAAAAAAACTTTAACATAAAAAAATAAATCTACATTCTAAATTAGATGAAAGCTAAAATTACAGTAATAGGTACATCTGGTTATGCCTTAAGGAGTTATTTATTTTTTAAAATCTTTATAATTTGCTTCTTAAATGTAATTTTGGATGTGTTAAAAATATCCACATCGCAAAATGAGGCGTTATAGGTCCGAGCAATGCGCGTGAGTACACAGTTCCTGGCGTAGTTCGTGGCATGTCGGGGTATGTGCAGCAGTGGCGTGTGACGCGTGCGACGGCGCTGAGTGTTGAATGTCACCTGTGACACTAACTCTGAGCAGTCAAGTCGTCCGTTGAGTATGTCGTACAATAGGCACATGTCTAGGATTTTGCGTCTTTCCTCGAGAGTCAACAAGCCATGTGCTCTGCAGCTGAGTAGATATGGCATTGGGGGTTTTCTGAGACGATAGTTAAGGTGGTTTACGAATATCTTTTGTACTCTTTCCAGTTGGCTAGTGTGTATAGTGTAAAATGGTGACCAAATAGGGCTGGCGTACTCTAGTGTACTACGTACATATGAAAAATAAACTGTCTTTAGCGTCTCCGTGTTTTTAAACATTTTGCAAGATCTTAAAACAAATCCTAAATTTTTGAAAGCTTTGGCGCTTACCCTATCTATATGTTCCGAAAATGACAGTTTCTCATCAAAAATAACGCCAAGATCACGAACTGTATTGGTCTTGCTTATTATAGCGCCGTTAAAGTTATATGGATAGTTTAGGAAATATTTTTTGCGTGTGTAGGTGACAGTTTGACATTTGTCTATATTAACTGAAATCCTGTTTTGAAGGTAATAATTATGTAGATTATCAAGGTCAGTCTGAAGAGTTTTACAATCATCAATACATCTTATCTTGTAGTATATCTTTTTGTCATCAGCATACATAATGTATTTGGAATGTTTTATGGCGTCACCTATATCAAATAAGTAGGCATTATAGAAAAGGGGCCCTAAATGCGATCCCTGCGGTACACCACTGGGGATTTCTATAAAATTAGAACGATAGCCGCCCACCACAACTGCTTGTGATCTCTTAAACAAATAAGACTGTACCCATCGTAAAAGGTCGCCGCGAATACCCAAACGAAATAATTTATCGAGCAGAATGACGTGATCCACGCGGTCGAACGCTTTTTCGAAATCAGTGTAGATCACGTCAACCTGTCCACCACCGTCAACATTTTCAGTGAGGTAGCTTGCGAAGCATGACAAGTTTGAGACCGTGGATCTACTTTTAAGGAAACCGTGTTGATTATCCGGTATTCCCGATAAGATGTACGGGTAAACGGCGTTGTACACCAGTTTCTCGAATAGTTTGCCTAATGTGTCTAAGATAGATATCCCTCTGTAATTTTTTACTTCGGTGCGAGATCCCTTTTTGTGTATAGGGACAATGTGAGCTTTTTTCCAGGCTGTGGGAAATTCACCTGATTTTATTGAAAAATTAAAAATATTACAAATAGGAATAGAAAGTGATTTGGCGCATTTTTTCCAAAACAAAGCGGGGATACCATCGCATCCAGAACCTTTATCAATATCTAATGCATCCAGTGCTCTCTCCACAGTCGATACTGAAAATGTTAAGCTTGAGATTATATTGTGACATGTGTCTGCGTGTTCAGGAGGGACATTAAACTGCTCACCTGAAGATTCCTTAAACACACTGTGGAAAAAAGCATTGAATGCTTCGCAGATATCCTGTCCATTAGAGAAATAATTATTATTATATGTCAACATTTTCGGGTAACTGGAACCGCCGCGCATAGCTTTTATATAAGCCCAAAAACTTTTTGGTCTTGATTTCAGACTAGCTTCGGTAGCATGTACATACTTCTCAAAACAAATCTGCTGCACCTGGTGCTGCCTAGTTCGCAACATTGCAAATTCATCATAATCTAAAAGGTTACCATATTGCTTCCACTTCGAGTGCGCTTTCATTTTTTCTTTTATGATTTTAATTAAAGCGTCACTGTACCATACGGGATATTTGCGTGGTCCAGATCCACGAGTAAGAGGGACGTGATCTTGTAATCCATTTTGAATGATGGTGTAAAATTGATTAACTCTCTCATCCGTGGACCCAGTGCCAACTTCAGAGCGCCAGTCTATACCATTGAAGTAGTTATTTAACATATCAAAATTGGCCTTGCGATGATTGAATCTAGGAGCTGATAATTCAGTAAACGGAGACAATGCTATATCCAGCACTTCGGCAATAAACACCGGGTGAGGTAAATCCATCTTCGTAATGGGGGATGAACATTGATTAATTTGCAGAGGTAGACTACCGAAGGCAAGATCTAACGTGTTACCTTTGTGGTTACGTATGCTATTATACTGCGTTAACCCTAGGAGGCACAACTCATTGACTAGGCTCATGCCCGCGGATTGAACTTCTATCGCGCCTTGCTTCTTATATATGGGCCCAGTTGGTTGCCAGTCGATGAAGGAAAGATTAAAGTCACCGAACAGCAAATAATTACAGTTTTTGGTTTTTTGTGACGTAATTGTGTGCTTTACGTTGGAAAGTACGTAGTTAATATCGGCTACTATCTTGCGCGGTTCAGGTGGAGTATACACAACACTGACGTAAAGGTCGGTCGTTCCTGACAGGGACCGAGCCGGTATGACCACGGTTAACATTTCAACTGACGATGTTAGTTCCTGTTCGACACGCCAAGCGCCGAGATCATGTCGCAATAGCATCAAAACACCTCCTCCAGTGGCTTTGCTAGTAGCAGTTAAATCACGGTCCTTGCGAAACACGTCGTATCGGCAGTCGCACAGTTCCCTATCCAGGATACCTTCATGTAGCCAAGTCTCAGTTATTATAATTAAGTCATAGTTATTACCTAGTATGTTTTGGCTAAACTCTAACAACTTAGTCCTTAGACCACGGCAGTTTTGATAATATATATTAATATGTTTATTTGATAGAGGCTGCGTCATTATAAACAAAATATCTACAGAAAATATACTTGCAACTCGTTAACAACATTGATAATATAAAACAAATCGATCCGATACTGCCAGAAAATAAGGGTATGACTAGTGTTGACAGGTAGCTTTTATCATGTTTCACTGGTGTGCAACGCCGTTTACTCGATAAATTTAGATAATAAATATTTCTCATGTCACAAAATAACCGGTCAGTAGTTATAAAATTATAATGAGGGTGAACCGATAAAGAATCACTCGAAATGTACTCCCATCTGGAATCGTCTCGAACTAAACGACATGCGCGCGGTAACGGTGCAACCCTAAAATATGAGTGATAGTATAATGTACATAAAAACAATGAAATGAATTTACACACTTTAGTGTCATTATCAATCCAACGGACTATATTATTGCATAATTGCACGAATACGACTGGGTAAATAAATATACTGTTAATGGTATAATGTGACATTAACTTGAAAAACGTAACTTTTATGTGATAGAAATTATAAAATGTTATTGAGTTGAATTGCAATACATACAAATCTAATAGCATTACATGTCTCAAGCTTCATATTGAAAAGTCGCACACTAATCACGCGCCCGTCCCTTAATGAGCCGCCAGAACTGTACACACACCAACACCTCGCTCGAACAAAGAACGCGTCATAGTTAGAATCATAGATCGCGTAATCCTCAGAGTGGGCAAGCAAAATTATTATGTAAACAACTCCATTAAGCAAAATAAACTTATTAACAATGTACTTAGACCAAATAATAATGTTAAAAAATAGCTGTTTTCTTGGAAAGATGACCCCGAAAGAAAACAATGAAGAAAAATTAAATAAAGAGACATACTTTAGAAAAAGCCATAGAATTAAATTATCTTCTTTAAATCTTCTTCTTCTAGAATAGGAATGGCAGGTATTGTTACGGCTTTCCTCACATGGATTCTGCAGTTTTTTGTCCAGACAAATTGGTATTCTTTTGCTTTGGCAACTTCCTTAGTTTTTTTTAGCAGATTTTTATTGAATACTGTTAAGTGCTCGTTTACGTAAACAGGAACAGCTTTACCATGGATCTGCAAATCCGTGGTTGTCGGGCGAGATTTCCGTGCTTGCGATATAAGATTATCTTTCAGCTGGCGAGTGCGCAATTTGGCTATTATGTTTTTCGGCCTCCCTTGCTCCTTGGTTCTTGAGGAAACTCTGTTCACATGTACGACATCGTTGCAGCTTAACTCGAGACCCGCATGCCTCCCTAGTTGCAAAATTATATCCATCAAGTTCTCTCCGTTTGATTCTGGCACTCCGACTAACTCAATATTGCATAATCTATCTCTTTGCTCGCTGGCATTGATGTTAGATTTTAATTTGCTATTTTGCTGCCTAATTTCTTCTAGATCTGCCTTAAGCTGCTTTATCGAATTAATTTCTTTGGAGGTAGTTTCTACCTGATTTTTGAGGTCATCGTGATTGTCACTGTGAAATTGTATCGATTGCTTTAACGAGGCGATCTCTTCTTGCATATCTTTGTGTTTAATCTCTAAATTTTTCACAGACTTATTCATTCCTGAGTATTCTTCGCGAATTCGATTAATTTCTGATTTAAGCTCTGAAGAGGTTTCACAAATTTTTTTCAGCGATTCTTTAATATGAGAGATTTCTTGATCACTTTCTTGTTTCCAATTATCCAGCTTATCCACAATTGTTTTACTGAATTGCTCAAAAGCCTCCGTGAACTCATCATTGTGGCCTCGTTTGCGGCGAGTAATGTTCTCTGAAGTGAGGTTCGGGACCGAAGCGGAGAGCTCGCTTTGAGGACGAGACATTGTCACTGTCTATATGTTATGCGATCTATGGTAACTGTACGATAGCACACACGCACTGTAGAAGTAGTTGTTAAAGCAAGTCGAGATTTGTTGTCACGTACTAAGGTTCAATTTCCATTAATGAGATTTAAATATTTAGAAAATAAAATTGAGGTAATTAGTGGACACGTCTGTTCGCGCCAATACCGACACGACGATCAATTATTTATGCCCTTCTTAAAGAAATCAGCTGGACGGGAGGCAACAAATTATTCAAAGGCATTTTGTACTGCCTCTCGGGTATTGAATTTTTTTCCCGCCAAGAAGTTATCCAAATTCTGAAAAAAGTAGTAGTCTGTAGGCGCAAGGTCTGGTGAGTAGGGCGGATGACGGAGAGCTTCCAACCCCAGTTCTTGCAACTTGGAGACCGTCTGCATTTTTAACGTATCCATGATGACGAAAAAGATTGAAATGCGATGAAAATGTAACACTAATCAATAAACAAATGACTACTTTTGAAAAAAAAAACATGTTTTTAAAATAAAATTAATTTGAAATTAGAATTCTTAGCCAAACAAAAATTATTTTGATTTGAAATGGCCAGTACTGCAGAATGGCAATTTCATAGGTAAAGACCTAATATATGGCTGTCACATCTTCTTTTGCGCTAAATTCTACTTCCTAATACTGCCGCAGGTCTGTCCCTTTAAAACTTACGCCGTACGTGACATCGAATTCTCTGTCGAGGTCACCATAAACGCTGAAAGCATCGTGGGTTCGGTTGATCTTCTTCCGAGTAATCTCTAATTGTACCTCATACTGCTCAGGTTCCTCGCACTGCAAGAGGTTTAGCACTAACCATCGTCCTTTGCCCTAGAAATAAATAAAAGAAAAATATAATAAGAAAGAAAAAAACCGTTTGTTGACATTTTTCATTCACACATTTGGGGCCACTTGTAACACAAATCACTAATAGTAGATTATTCGCCTAAGGGATAAAAGTAGTGTCTTATGTCACTATATTGAATCCGCAGCGTAACGAAGAATTTAAGCGCCCAGTGTCCTGAGCGCAGCGAGGAATTAGCGCTAAGCTAATATAAAACAGTTCTGTTTTTATCAATCGTTTGACAGAAATGATAATTTAAATATGTTTAGCGCTAAATTAATTTAGTGAATGGTGATGCAAGCGGGCTTTATTATTATAAGGCCCAACTTGTGGTAGCCAAAGATATTTACTTTTTAAATACATTAAAAAACATACCAGCATCTCTGCATTTCCAAAACCTTCCACCAACAAACTAGTACAGCTTACAAAAAACAACACAATCCACATTGTTGTTTTGCTAGCTATATCGACGATACAATGCAACGAAGCTTGTTTGCACAGCGTTAAATAAATACTATATCACATGTCAAAAGACCATAATGATTGTATCTTTAAGTATGTTTAGAAACGACTAGCTCGTAACGTGTATAAAATGATTTAGATTTTTCGATAGTTAACTATTGTTTACGATTGATCGTTGATAAATTGTATATTGAAGCAATTCACATAATTAAGTGGAATATACTGGAACGCTATTATTTTAGTATATTGTGTATCTACAATTTCCACGCGAACGGAGTCGCGGGTAGAAGCTAGTCCATCGCGAAAATAAAGTTCGAGTCTCATTTCCTACGAAATGTATAGGTCAAATTCAAAGTCAAAGTGAAATCATTTATTTCAAATAGAATGGGCAAGAAACTCCACCGCTATTAAAATGTTTTACAATGTTTTTTATAGGTACATTAGGTATATAATTCTATGTGAAGACGATGCACCTAGAATAAAATTACTATATCACAATAGGTAAAAATAATTAAAAATTAAGCAACGACAGATAAATTTATTATATGATAGATGGTGCTCACATATTTACAGACATTCTAAAAGTAGACGATTTTCCTAAAGTTGTATAATTAATAAGTCAGTGTGTAAGGAAGTAATTACAGAATGTAAAATCAATGTAATACGAGGGTGACACTGAAAGTTCTTAGAAGATCAAGAACTGAACAAACTAGCAAGTTATTAGTTTTACTATATCTTTTCAAAATAGTGTCCATTTACATCAATACATCGTTGCAACCGATGCAACCACTGAGAAAAGCACTTTGCCCACTTGTACTTAGGGACCCCTAAGTACAAGTGGGCAAAGTGCTTTCTTCGACGGCATTTTGAAACGAAGCCACTGCTTCCTCGGCGCCCATAAAATGTTTTTTTCGAAGTTTTTCTTTTATTTTCGGAAATAAATAAAAATCGCAAGGTGCGAGGTCGGGACTACAGGGCGGGTGACCCAGTCATTCCACGTCTGACGTCGCCAAGTAGTCGATTGTTTGCTTGGCGGTGTGCAACGATGCGTTGTCGTGGTGAAGGAGGATCCTACTGCGAGGTCGTTTCTCCCGAACTTTTTCCAACTGCACAATTGTTAGTGTACCACTCTGAAGTAACTGTTTTTCGATCCTCTAAAACAATTGTTGCGTAATGACCTGTCCTTCCGAAGAACGAGGCCACCATTTTTTTCCCACGCGTAGACCTCTCTTCACTTTCAGTTGGCAACTCCTCGGAAGGAAACACCCAGGCAGCAGACTGTCTCTTAGTTTCAGGATCATAACAATAAATCCAGCTTTCGTCATCCGTAAGTATGTCGAACACAGCATTTGAGTCACCTCCGTTAAATCTTTGAACCATTTCACGACACCAATCAACACGACGGAGTTTTTGGGCCTTTGTCAAATTATGATGCCGGGCAAAAAGCTTCCTGACCGCTAAATGTTCATGGAGTATTTTGTGCACTTGACTCATACCTATGCCTAAGCTTGTCCGAATCTGCTGATAAGTCACTCTTTTGTCAGTCTCTATCATACGCCGCACAACACTGATGTTATCTTAAGTCGTCACCGTAGAAGGCCATCCCTCACGCAGATCATCGGTGAGATTAGTGCGACCACGTTTAAACTCATAAAACCAGTTGTAAACAGTGGCACGAGATGGGGCTTCATTGTGAAAGGCCAATCGAAGCCATAACTTTCTTGTTGACTTAAATGACATCGAAAGTCATACGAAAATCATTGTACGAAAATTTTCTCGAGTTAAATTCATGCTGACGTGACACAGACAATTTTCAATTTGCCGCCAAATCGTAAACAAATGACAAATTAATAAAATACATATACAACAATAATGGCAGAGTTCCATTTTCAAAATTTGAACTTATTTTTTTATTATGTCGTTTACAAGGGGCCAGTTCTAATAACTTTCAGTGAGAAAAGCGTCGTGCAGACCGTCGCGACGCGAATCTAACAATACAATTTCTAAGAATACTAACTTCACGGTAGAACAATTACCGGTGTCGCGTCGTGAGACAAGTCGCGCTAGTCTGCATGAGCCTTTAGTGTAGTGTGTAAATAGTGAATAAATGAATAATAAATAGAAACAATTAAAATATTAGGTGCATTTGTGTGCATTTTACCTATGAAATTGCCGTTCTGGCTAAGAATTCTAATTTCAAATTTATTTTATTTTAAAAACATGGATTTTTTTTCCAAAAGTGGTTATTTGTTTGCATGCACTTGCACAAATATGAGAAAAATAATAAAAAATATATATAAGAAAAGAAAAAATAATTACTTTTTTTTTTTTTTTGTTGTCCACTCCTCAAAATTTTGAAAAAATACAGAGAATGGTTCTTTACTCATAGATTACAGGAAAACCTATTAGAAGTCTATGGTCTTAAAATAACATGGTAAATCTCTCAATATTGTGCGTACAAACTTACATTTGCAGTTGGAATGTATGCGAGAACATGTTTTTCAACTACAATGTTAACTTTGTTCTTGAAATAATTCATCCCAACTACAGAACCCTTCATTTAGCGTGGTCCGACACGCACTTGGCCGATTTTTTTTTCTAATAGGAACTAGTTCAAGAAAGTATGAAAAAAGAAAATTGGATTTTTTTTGCGTCTCAACGCATTAATTGATAAAAAGGGACAAAAATAAGTTTCTGAAGAAGAAATTTTCAACCTCAAATAGCAGCCGGGGGTTAATTGTAAACTATCGTTGTACCTAGTATAAAAAATGTTCAAGATGTTATTTCCCATTAGAAAACTTTTTTCTGGTCGGTACTTTCAGACACTTACTATGGGTACGAAATGAATGAATAAGATGTGGGTTGAGTATGTATATGCCTTTTATTTATCGCTCACATAATAATATAATGAACATTATAATTAAAACACAAGTGTGGTGTTCAACATGCACTTGTGTTTTCAATCATTTATTCATTAACAGTAACATCATCAAGCCTCCTCAAAGTCCTCGTTGCGTTCATCGAAGTTAACAGTTACTTTTAAGCATGCGATTTTCTGTTCGTTGCTCGAAAACTGGACGACAGATTCAAACGTTCCGTAGACACCAGTTTTTGGCAGCTGCCTGTAGTCCATCACGAAATTAGTGACGTTAATTGGACCCTGCAATATTAAAAAACACCCATCGTAGGACACTCGGTTGAATCGAAGTTCTTTTAACTTTTGCACACTTGGCGAATGAGAGCTAGAACGAATAAAGTGAAACTGTTATTCATTTTGACCGTTACAACACTTTTATTACGTAACATTTGACGACACTTGCTAGTCATATGCGTGTAGTTTTCATTCGCCAAATGTGCACAGAAGTATAACGTGCGAAAAGGAACTTCTTTCCAAAAAATAAATGAACATTTTACACTAGATTTAAAGTATACTTCTGAAAGCGACCGCAAGCGGCAACGTCGCCCAATCGCAAGCCGCAGCGACACAACACACGACTGCAGCTGTAGCATAACCAGGATAGAAACGGATTTTGTCGACGAAAGAATAGACAAAATGACAGATTCACAATCACAATCTGTCATTTTGTCTATTCTTTCATCGACAAAACCCGTTTCTATGGTGGTCATGCTACGCGTGCTGGTTTCTTTTTCAGAAGCGTTTTGGATTGTTGTTGGTTGTAAAGAGCACCTTAAAAATTTAGATCACATTATTTTTATTACAGCACATGAATGGTAAAATGAATTTAAATATATGATTTAGTTAGAACTAGCAGTAGTTTGTGGTTTCACTCGCATCCTTGAGAAACTGGTACATCTAGCGGGGATACATGGTACATGTAATCAAGTATGATAATTTTATTAATTAATTCAGGTCTACCTATTTTCCAAATTTTATTTAAATCCGTTCAGTCTTTAAAGTGCGATACAGTAACATAGATCCAAACTGGCAAATAACAAACTTACATTTACAATATTACAGTAAAACTCTTGTGTGTTTTGTGAACAATGATATGTTTGACTTGGCGGGGGCACAGCCACGTGCCCCTAGATGGTAAGCACACTGGGTTGTGAAACATCAACCATAACAAAGTTACAGGGGCTCGAAAATGTCCTGAATGGCTTCGAGAAAGATGGTACGGCTGTGCCTTTGTGTTTGTTTTGCTCGAATTGGCGGGGGCACTGCCGTGCCCCTCGAAAGGCAGTCGCTCCGTATGAAATGCTAGTATTTAGCTGCATTTGGTTAGACTGGAAGCTAATCGCAACATAGTTCAGAAAAAGCTAAGCAGATGATGAAGTCGTAATTACACATGTCGGTCTCATTTAACTTGAGTTTCTTGCCTGTTCTTCTCCATAGGAACCTACGCTTTGGAATGGGCAACTAGCTTTATATTTCTGACTGACTGACCCCTTGACAATCCAAAAGTGCTTGTAAATGGTCTAATTAAAATAAATGCTTTGAGTTGGGTTTGAGTCTCTTATGTTTATATCACCATCGCCTTCGAGAAGGGAACGGAGATACCGGATGTCTGAATAATGACTCATCACGATGTGTTAGCAGCTATGATCCTACAAACGAACTACGCATGACATCTGATGTCACACAAATTCTATATCACTCAAGCAGAGTTTACAACGGGATTAGCATTATAAAATATGTTTACAACATTTCGACAACATGCATCGGGCTGTAGCCCACCAGACACAACACTCGTCTGGCCGGAGTCTTCCCTTTTCAACGGTGGATGAGGAACTTTCCAACCCCTCTAAATTTGTGATCCCGAACTTGAACGTCTTACACATAGGTACCTCTGAAATGATAATACTCACGATTGGTAAGGGACAGTCGGGAGGGTCAATTTGGGCCATTCTGAGGGCTCGCTGTACGTTTTCCTTCGCGTGCTTCATAAGGAATGTGCAGGCGCAATCGTCGGCCATCGTCTGGAAGTACTTGGGGCCGCCGTCGACAAATTGGTATATGTCTATTTTCACCTGTAATACACAGCTTCATCAACTAGGTACCGCAGCAAAAGATACGCTAGTTCAAGTAATAATTCCTACCCTCAAATTATAACATTTACCATGAAAGTAGAACGGACGACAGTAAATTACAAATTCATCGTAATCGCAACGAGCTCGCTGACTAGTTGGTCAAAACTGACGGTATTTACTATAATGGCGGTAATGGCGATGTTGAGCAATGCATTGGTTCGAATCCACGTCAAATCGAACTCTTTTTAACTGTTCGATTAATCGTAAAAAAACAATGTTAAGCACAATAATAATATTTACAAACTTGAGGGGTTACAGCTAGTGACGCTGTCTGTTAGTTCACACGACGACATGTCAAACTATACATTTCCAGTATAAGCTGCCTTCGCTTAAGCTTTCTACTATGAGAAGCTGGAAATGTATTGCTTGATATTATGTCTTCATCGTATACAGGGCCCCTGCGTTGAAATGTATAAAACATCAGATGTTTCCTACAAAAGTGCAATACCTACGCAGTCAAAATGTATGGAACAGCATTTTTTAGAGTTCCTTACTTCAAAAGGAAAAAAACGGAACCCTTATAGGATCACTCGTGTGTATGTCTGGCTGGGTGTCTGTCTATCCATATGTCACAGCCATTTTGCTCCGAATCTACTGGACCAATTTAGTTGATATTTGGCACACATATGAATTTCTGTGACCCCAACAGGAACGGTGTAACGTAAATAAATTAATTTTGAATATGGTCACTTTTCGGAGTCAAACAGGAAAATTAAAAAAAAAGTTTTGCAAACTACCGTGTGACATATAGAATAAAGGACTTATTGTGAGGATCTCAAATATTTATTTTTTATGATTTCAAAATATATGCATTTAAAGATATTTAAGAAAACACATGAAAATTGTCCATTCCCAAGGGGGGAAACTATTGAGCCAATTTTGTTTAAGTACCGAGAATGGTTATTTTCTTATAAATTACAGGAAAGCCTATAAGAAGTCTATGGTCTTAAAATAACATGGTAAACCCCTCAATATTGTGCGTACAAACTTACGTTTGCAGTTGGAATTTAAGGGAGACCATGTTTTTCAACTACAATGTTAAGTTTTTTCTTGGGATAAATTCATCCCAACTGCGGAACTCTTCATTGTGCGTGGTCCGATTCGCAGTTGGCCGTTTTTTTTTTATAACCTACAAAAAATTTCAGCGTAGGTTTCAGAATCATGTGTTGAATCCAACTTTTTGCATGTCGATGTCCCTGCCACCATGTATACTTAAATCTTTGTTTAAGCGATTTCCGAATCGCCTTTTTTATCACGTGAAATTTTCTGTGCGTCATTTTATTTTCCCAGTTAACATTTCTTATGGGTTCCGCTAGCATGGCCTTCTTCATATCATCAGGTGGGCGACGCCTGCCGTTTTGCTTGCTCTTAGCCTTTATCTCGCCACTAGCAATCCGAAAAAGGCTATTTGCTTTACTGGTCCGATTTAATTGCCTGTGGCATACCATAAGTTGAAGCAACAATAAAAATTGCATCGTATAAAACCAGTGTTTTTCAACGTGTGGGTCGCGACCTTCTAGGGGGTCGCCAATCCTCTTTAAGGGGGTCGCCATTATTTTAAAATTAAAGGTTATAAATATAAAACCATACTAGATCTAATTTACAAACGTTAATTAAAGGCTTAGGTTGACACAAATCAACAAGGAACAGGCGCATCCATTCACATTAATGTGATGGTTGCACCTGTTTCTCTTTAGCCAATTTTTCCCGTCGCGAAACCGTTTTCGCCATACATAGAATTAAATCGTTTTCTAAATTTAGGCGATTTCTCTCTGTTTGCCTCTTATTTGAGCCATCGACGAAAACGTTAACTAGCACAAGTTCCAAATGAAATAAAAAACTTCAAAGCTTTTGTGGGTATTCTGTTTTCTTTTAAAGTAAGATGTACCCAAAGGGACGGACTTGAATTTCAAGTTAGAAACAGCGGAGGGTACCTGGTGGCAAAATGCGCCATGAAAATGGTTGCAAAACACCGGTCTAAACAGGGTTTAAACCAGTCATTCCCATTGTGGTCCAGGTGGACCCCCAGGGGTTCACCGGAGACTCGTAAAAACATTTTTGTCAGTTAAGATCACATAGCCTGTTTATTCAGCATTAACTTCCTTTTTCTTTTAAACTCCCTTAATCTTTTTGCAAATTCGATATTATCTAATCTTCTTTCAAATTCGATATTATCTAATCTTCTTTTATTATCTAATCTTTTTTACTAGTTATGAGAATATGGTAGAAATGTAGCAGCGAACCAGGAAAATTTTGAAAGTGATCTACGAGAAAAAAAGTTTGGAAACATCTGGTTTAAACTGCATCGTTTAAACCAGAGGTTTCCAAACTTTTTCATCAGTCATTTGTTGCCCTTATTGTATGCCACAGGACACTTAGCATAATCAGTCTATAATGTTGGGAACATTGCTGGGACACAGGCAGCCCACTCCTGTCTTCGAGGAGTGGGCTGTAATCTACCACGCGGTAAGAAACTTGCATCGTGTAAATGGGGCTTTAGTTAGACTTACGTCGATCGTACAATCTAATACTCTCGTGACGTCCGCGTGCACATCGAAGCAGTCGTGAGTACGGTTGATCTTCTTGCGACTGGTACGCAGGTCAATCTCGTACTGCTCTGGGTTATCACAGAGACCTGTGTTCTGAACCAACCATTGTCCATTACCCTGAAACAATTACACTCGTATTTTAGTAAGTAAAACTACATCGGAAGGTTATAGTACGAGGGTGAATCAAAAAGTTCTTAGAATTGCATATATATAAAACACTTTTGGGAGAAGTTCGATATTCAAATTAAAGAGTGTCAATCACATAATATTTATGCAAACTGTCACTTGTTTTTGTCAGTTCGTTCGCACGTAATAAATTATTTTGTGCAACGAGTTGCTAAAAACCCAAAATTATGGATAAAAGTGAGTTACGTGCGGTGATAAAATATCTCAGTTTGAAAAAAATGTCTACGAAGGAAATTTTTTCGGACATTCAGCAGACATTAGGGGATGATGCTGTACCCTATTCTACGGTTGCGTACTGGGTGGCTGAATTTAAAAGAGGTAGATCAAGCTGTAAAGATGACCCGCGTTCTGGGCGGCCTTCAACCTCCGTTACGGAAGAAAATGTCAAAAAGGTTGAGAATCTGGTTTTGGAAGACAGAAGAATAACTATAAAACATATAGCTGAGATCCTAAAGATATCATTTGGTAGCGTTCAATCCATTTTAATTGATTCACTGGGGTTCAAAAAAGTGTCGGCAAGATGGGTGCCACGAATGTTAACCGACGAAAACAAAAAGCGACGTTTGGAAATTTCTAAGCGTAATCTCGAAATGTTCCAGCGTGATTCGGATAATTTTTGCCGTCGCCTTGTCACCATGGATGAATTGTGGGTCCACCATTTCGATCCTGAAACTAAGAGACAAAGCATGTCTTGGAAACGACCATCCTCTCCATCCATTAAGAAATTTCGAGTTGCTACTACCGCTGGCAAAGTTATGGCCTCAGTGTTCTGGGATAGTGAAGGAATCCTTTTTATTGATTACATGCCAAAAGGCCAGACGATTACTGGACCCTATTATGCAAATTTAATCCCGAAAGTGCGTGAAGCGATTAAAGAAAAATGTCGTGGAAAACTATCGTTGGGCGTGTTGTTTCTTCAAGATAACGCTCCTGCTCATCGATCGGAAGTTGCGGTCAACGCAATCCGCTGTGCTGGCTTCAATCTCCTTGACCACCCACCATATTCTCCGGACTTAGCCCCAAGTGATTTTCACTTATTCCCAAAATTAAAAGAGGACATTCGTGGAATAAAATTTTACGGTAATGACGCGGTTATGGCTGCCGTAGAGGAGTTTATCGAGAGTCAAGAAAAACTTTTTTTTCACAAGGAATAAGGAAGTTAGAAACGCGTTATTCTAAATGCATTGCATTGGAGGGAGATTATGTAGAGAAATAAAATATTTTTGTTTAAATCTTTGCATTTTTTAATATTGATTCCAAGAATTTTTTGATTCACCCTCGTATATTAACATCACGCTACGATCCTATTAGGAGCTGAGCAAAAAGACGAAAAGTCAGAAAGATCGCTAAGCGGAAACGAAGTAATAGTGCCGGCGGGCGATGCGATGCGACGGCGTGGGCTGGGACCAAGACATTTTACACGAACAAAGTCGCGGGCAGAAGCTAGTATTTAATATAGCGTATTAAGAGGGTCCATTCTGAAAGTTCCGACAGGACCGATGCCTGCCGGGGTTGCGGAAAAGTCCGAAAAGGATACCGTGGCCCCTGGCAATGTGCAGGCAACTGAAGGATCACTGGTGGCTTTCCCACAACCCCGGCAGGCATAGGTCCTAACGGACCCCTTCATTTCTGCTGACATCTCTTTGAGGTGCGCGTGGAACACAACGCGCCGTCGACCCGGGCCTGGTTCTTATCGGACGGCGAGCTACCCATTGCTCATCGTCCGCAAGCCCGCGCCTACGGTGCGTGGCCGGGAATCGGCCTGTGATTCCCGACGCCGAGGGCGTCTCCTGCGGCGGCTAGCGGCGTGAGGGCGCGAAGTTTGCCTTTCCCTCACTCGTTCCGCCTCCTGCTTCGCGAGCATTACTGATTCGCAGAAGGAGGTGACAGCCTCCCATCCCCTCGCTCCGTACCATGGCTTGGACCAGAGCAGGACGCGAGAGATCCCCGCCACCGATCGCCTCCACGAGGACACGGCGATGCTCTGCTCAAGCCGGGCAGACATCCACCGTATGCTCCACCGTGTCCTCCCGGCGATCCACGCAGTGGTGACACCTTGGCGTATCCTCCCGCCTGATACGAAACAGGAACCTCCCGAAACAACCGTGTCTGGTGAGGACTTGCGTCAGGCGGAAGGTGAGGACGCCGTGGTGCCTCTCTAGCCACTCCTCAAAAAGGGGACTTATCGCCGCAATTGTGGCGTGCCCAAGAATGCACCCCCTTAAGGAGGAACCGCAGTGGTTGCCCGCGAGTACAGAATTAGAATCATTAATTTAATACATCTTTGTAAGTTCGATTTTTTTTTTGTTTCTCGATCAATGTAATGTTCGTGCATTTCTGGGAGTAATAAAGATTATTATTTGTTCCGTATGAATGAACAAATCTTTTATGGAAAAGTTCTTATGGAACAATTCTAACTTAGAGAAATGTATGGTCGCGAATCATATGTTGATCAAGATACAACCTGCCACTGACCTGCAAATTGCAAAAAAAACAAGATAAATTGAATTTCGCGGGCCGCTACTGCACCACCGCATTCACCTTAAATACATAAGGTACTTCATAAACTTACAAGTATGAGACCTCGCCAACTAAACACAAACGGAATGCACAGACAGACCACCACAAACCAGAAATAAAACAACATTCTTCATCGACTTCACAGAATACAACAAATGATGGATTTGCACGGCTTTAAATACGACATATACCATGACATGTCGAATGAACATTTTGATCGTATCTCTAAGAAAATGATTAAATTAATAACATTTGTCGACATTTACAATTTGATTATATGTTTTGATGTTTTCATTGTTCCCTCTTTCACGCTATCGAAATTTTATTTATACATAGAAAAAAAACCGGCCAAGTGCGTGTCGACTACGCACAATGAAGGGTTCAAATTCAATTTCAAAAGTCATTTATTCAAACTAGGCTGAAAATCAGCACTTTTCGAACGTCAAAATTACATAAGACAGTCCCCCAAAAACGCCCGCCCTTCACTACTTCCTAGTGCTTTAGCTGGGAAGAAGAAGTGGCGCAACAAACTCCCCAGCAGCACAGCTGTCTGAATAGTTGGAAAAACATGATTCTATACAATAGTACTTTTGCAAAATAATTTACTTTACCTACGCAACACAAAACATTAAATTAAATTATTTTCTGTATGTTCCGTAGTTGGAATGAATTTATCCCAAGAACAAATTTAACATTGTAGTTGAAAAACATGGTCTCCCATATATTCCAACTGCAAATGTAAATTTGTACGCACAATATTGAGAGATTAACCATGTTATTTTAAGACCATAGGCTTCTTATAGATTTTCCTGTAATCTATTAGTAAATAGCCATTCTCTGTATTTTTTTTTTTCAAAATTTTAGGCTCTGTAGTTTTGGAGATCATAAGTTTGCGGGAATGGTCTTTTTTAAAAAAAAACTTAAATATCTTTAAAATAAATAAAATAAAATAAAATTCATTTAATTCAGATAAATCAATCCATACAATTCGATTAAAGTTAAAATTACAACTAAAATATTAAAATTCAATTTAAATTACTCTCTTGACAAAGATTATCCACAACGGTGAAGAGACCCTGTCCGCTACAGTCTTCAGAATTCCGTTGCAGCTGCCACGCATTCTGCGGATCAGGGATACCGTTTTCTTGCGGATGACGGCATGAAAGCCATCAGTGCAAGCACAAACATCCCCGATGCACTACAGAAGCGAGGCAGTCCCAACATCATCCTAAAGATGTTATTATACTGGACGCGCAGGACATCCAGCGACCTTTTGGTGTGGCTGAAAGATTTGACAATACGCCTTAAACAACGTTACCTTCACTTGTTTAGAGCAGCGGTAGAATCTGCGGGCCAGCATTTTACATCTGACCGCTAAAGCCCTGCGCTCCCTCTCAATATCCTGATCGTCTTCAAGACCTTCGGTAATTAAATGCCCCAGGTATTTAAATTTCGTGACACGATTTATGCATTTCCGTGGTATTTAAATTTCGTGACACGATTTATCCACCGGCGGCCCTAAAGACCATATACTCAGTTTTCTGGACATTGTATATAAGGCCATGTGCACCAACATAGGCCTCACACACTCTTAACAACTCTCCGAGACCTCTCACCGTCGGGCTTAGCAGCATCATGTCGTCCGCGTAGCTAATGTTGTTGACGCAAACGCCATCTATCGAGTAACCGACACGTTTACTACTTAGCTCGACGATGAGATCTTTTATGTATAGGTTGAAAAGCTTGGGTGACGTCAAACCTCTCTATCTCACCTCGCTTTCCAGCATATATGCCTCAGAGAGAGTATTATTCCACCTCACAAAATTAGTTTGGTGAGAATACCAATATTTAAGCATATTGAGCATCCCCACCGGTACACCCGCGTTCCCCAACTTTCTCCAGAGCACATCGTATGAAACAAGATCAAAAGCTTTGGAGAGATCAAGGCAACACGCATATACCGGTGTCCTGCGGTCCATATAGTATTGGACAGTATGCTTGAGACCTACGATGGCAGCTTCCGTGGATAGCCCGGGTCTAAACTCGAACTGCGCGTCATGTAATTGAATATATTCATCCAGGCAAGAATCAAGCACACCGTCCAGCACTTTAGCAATTATCGTTGCTAGAGATATGGGCCGGTAATTCCCCCTCCGAGATATCCCCAGTCCTGTTTTTTACAATAGGCACAACGATGGTTTTCATTAAATCATGTGGTACATATGAGTGACTCATGCATATCGTAAAAAACATGGCCAGCACCCTCGGTAGGTGAATCCCCGCATGTCGCAACACGTTTGCGACAATAGTCATCGTTTCTACCGATAATATTGTCGGCACATTGCTAGGTACTCCAGCTTGCCTATTCTGTGGTTTTGGTTTATATCGACTACTGATTACTGATTTTCCCACCGTAAATTGAAAAAGCTGGGCAAATGATGATGAGGCTTGCGTTTTTCCACTATCTTACCCGGTGGTAAGCGATGATGAGGTCGCCAATGGAGGATGGTTGCTTAAAATAACCAGTTAGGTTATAAATATCGGGAAACACAGACTCCGACAGGGAATGCCACTCCTTAGCATCACTTCATGCACAATTAATGTATTCCCTATACCTAATCGTTTTGTGTGTATGGGATCGAAAAGTTCCACATTCTGACAAGACGACAAATTATGGGTAGGTATGCCACGGCTTTAAATACAAACATACAATACCATGTCAAATGAACATTGTGATGTATCTGAGTAAATTAATAAAATTTTTCAACATTTACCAGTTATTGTTGTTGTTGTTACTTTTTATTTGTTTCCTTTTTTTTTCTGGTGTTATAAGTATTTTGTGTTGTGTGCCTTTTTTGTCTGTGCTAGATAAATCTATTTTCTTTTCTTTTTTTATATTGTTGTTCAGTCTTTTGCGGCAAGAGAAATAATTTATAGCAATCAGTTGACGAGCACCACACGTTTTGTGGTGACTTCTAGTCTGTAGATGTGGTTGCTTGTAGGTTTTCGTACCACCACTTGAACTAACACTAAACAATGCCAAGCTCGGACCAGTTCTTTGATGGGTTCAGGGATCATTCTTTACATCTTCAGGCGGCAGTCGCTCCATGTAAATGCAGTTGGATTAGGCTGTTAGCACCAGTTCACTATATTAGACCGAGTACAGGAAACCTTTCCTTCTGCAGCGTGCAGCAGGAAAATCTTATCTCTCAGAATCTGTTCACCGCTGCGTTGTAGGTCTTCAAGGTACAGAACTGAAAAGTGCTTGGCATCGACATAAACACACATAAAGCGATTATGTATGCCTGGACATCGGTCCAGTTGTGTAGATCCAGTTTCGAGAAGAGGTCAATCGTCGAATCCGACTCGGCTGGGTAGCAATCGGAAAGCTTGGCAGTATTATCTTCTCGTCTCAAATATGTATCGCAGTATCTAAAGACGAAATAATTGAACCCGTGTGTTTTGCCAGTGATCCCTTATAATGGGCCCTTTGAGAGTCACGCAATGGGCGATCGATTCAGAGATGAGAAGATTCAAGCCGATTGCGATACCGAAAGAGAAACTGTCATATAGGTATGAATGTCAGAGACGAAGCTCTGCTAAACAGACTCCCTTGATCTCGATATGCTATAATACCGGCCTGGAATATTGTTTATATTTCCCTCTCTTTCGCTCCAATACAGGTTTGAAAGCATACATGTTTTAAAGATATACCGGTTAAACGAGAGGATACCGTAAGGAAGTATTGTACTATAGTGTGTTACTATAGGGCCAACTAAGAAATATGAAAATAAAAGTAAGTCTCGTTTAATCTAATACCCGGCACGCTATTCACATTAATATTTATTTTACAACGGGTATTATAGAAGATCTTCATAATAACTATTTGTGTCTGTTGAAAGGGTGAAAAAAATAAAACAATTTTATTTAGATTTTTTTTATTATTCGAGTGTAGATACCTACATCTAAAAAAAAGCCGGTTAAAGTCTATACAATTATGCTCAATAATAAAATATAAGGTTACACAAGGTAGAATACAAGTTAGGATATAAGCTTAGGCTGGCTTTTTCACAGCTGTCCGGGATACCCGTGCGGGCCGTCCGTACACGGAAGACCTGCTCGGGCAGCAAAGTCAAATCATTTATTTCAAATAGGCCCGTATAAGGCACTTTTGAACGTCAACAATTTACAAAAAACAAATAATTGATTCTAGTCGCCCCCTTCCAAAAGGTAGTTTTCGCATGGAGAAGAATGGGCAAGAAACTCCACCGTTACTCTTTTAAAATGTTTTAAAATATTTTGTATAAATACATTAGTTATATAATTATATGTGAGGACGATGCACAAAGAATTAAATTATTATACCACAATAGGTAAAAAGAATTAAGAATTCAAAATGAAGCAACAACAGATAAAATACATGGTGCTCACATATTTACAAACATTGTAAAAGTAGACAGCGCCCGCAGTGCTCTGAAACGAGGGAGTAGTACGATACGTTGTACGGTCGCCACCCGGAGCGGGTCGCGTACGGACCAATCCGCGTCGCTGTGAAACAATGTTCTAGCGCCTCACGTGTGTCTCCGTTCACAGACAGGTTCACGGACAGCTTTGAAACCAGCCTAAATGAGTCCGTGATATTTTCGAAACATGATAAATTTTATCAGAAGAGTAATTCCCGTAATAAAAAACGTTCAAAATCTAGTAGCAGTCGCAAGCTCACCCAGCGGTCAAAAATGTAAGTAAATGCTATACAATTTTAGACATTCCCTGAGAATAAAATGCGAGCATTCTTTAAAAAAAACTGGATTAACCCATTACCCGTCTGTTGTCAAGTCAACTCATTTGATTGGTTGGGCCTTTTCCTGATTGGTCGGTGCGGGATCAGCATGCTCGGTGTACCCAGTACCGAAAGCTCACCGAGCGCCTATATTAATTCAATGCCCGTTTCCTGATTGGCTGGGTATGCGCGGAAGCAGGGCAGGATCGTTTCGGTCTACAGAGCGTCTCGGTAGAAACATCCAGTGCCCGCTCGGTGTTTACAGAGACACGTGACGATTTTTTTAAATTTTTTTCTTCAATTTACCTTTGTCGCCATTAGCGCTTTCGTTTTATTCATAAACGGAGATTAATATATAACACGTCACAACATCTTCATTACTCGTAGACGAAATTTTCTTGCGAGGATTTGCCGCAAATTATGCCGAAAATATAACGTCAGGTCATATACAGAGTATACAATACCGCACTGCTGCTTACCGACCAATGAGGAAAGGGCCTTATGCTGAGGAGGGCGTTGTTGGTAAACCGGAAAATCAAGATGGCCGCGTTAGTTCCGACTTTGCCCTTCCTCTCTCATCGTCTTACCTTTGTAACCAGAATGATAAGTTTAGTTTCTACAATAAACCAAATCCATCCTCATCGCTGTCTTCATCATTTCGTTTATCGAAGTTGAGAACAATTTTCAAACAGCCAATTTTCTTTTGTTCTAACAAAGCGTATGCGTTGGCCTCGAACGTTCCGTAAATACCGTGCTTCGGCAGCTCCCTGTAGTCCATTACGAAGTTCCGGATTTCTATTCGACCCTGCAATTTTTAACGTAATCATCAAAAATATGGTATAGAACAGTGGCTTTCTAAGAGGTCGGAAATTATCCCACGGGACCGTACTAGTGGGATAAAATACTTTTATCGTATATTTTTTTTCAGGTCATGGCATATTTGCCAACGACGACTTGCCAAATTTCATCTACATCCAACCGTTAATTCAAATCAATTCAACCGTTAAGGCTAGAAAAAATAACAGACAGAGAGTTACTTTCGCATTTTTTTTGTTCACAAGTTCGCATTTAGGGCTTGAGCCGTAAATGTGGCTCAAGCCCTAACCATCCTACCCTGTCCTAAAAGAAGAGCGATCAAATTGAACAGAAAAACCTGCAGCACATCGGTCCATTGATCTCTAGACAAGTTCAGATATACAAAACAATCTAATCGGTTTACACAATTCGCTTCAAGGAATGGGTTGCGGCCTTCGTTGCCGCGTGACCTACGCGGCAACGAAGGCCGCAACCCATTCCTCCTCCTCCTTCCTCCTTGAGGCCATAACTACAGCAGAATGGATTTTTTTGAAGCTAATAAAATCGGTAGGTACAACTGACTATGTATGCCAGGTATGGTAGCCGTGAAAAGCAACTGCTGCTGAATCACAACAAGCACGATTGTTGCAATTAAAATTGAAACATATGATTACGGGTTCGTAGGTACCAAATAGGTCTTGAGTCTTGAGTGCCAGTAGGGGACAGGGCACATTGCACGCAGAACGGATGGCCGACTAGGCGAAAAGTTTTGAAGTAGCGACCGCGTACCACAAGGTGGACCGATGATCTTGTGAAGGCCGCAGGAATCCGCTGGATACGAAAAGCATAAGATCGGTCGATGTGGCGATGCTTGAAGGCGGCCTATGTCCACCAGTGGATGTCTTTCTGCTGAAATGATAAGGATGATGATGCGATACTAAATAATATTACTCACAGGGCTTAAAGGGCAGTCGGGAGGATCAATTTTGGCCATATTAAGGGCACGCTTCACATTTTCTTCCCCATGCTTCATGAGGAATGTGCAGGCGCAATTGTCTGATATCGACTGGAAATACTTGAAGCCGCCGTCGACTTCTTGATAAACGTCTATTGTCGTCTGGAATTATATAATTTACGTCATGACATTTATTTTTTAATCAACTATGTTTCACATAGTATGGGGAAGGACAAATTGGTCTTTGCCCAAATAACAGCAATTGTAAAATAATGACATTTAAAATTCGCCAGCTTTTTTTCTTTGGGATGGCAATGGCAAAGTAACTTTTGGAACGAAGTTCCTTATCGCACGTTATACTCTGAACACTTGGAGAATGAGAGCTAGACCGAAAAAAGTATAACATTTTGACCGTCACGACACTTTTGCAATGCTTTGATGTGATATACTCGTACAAATAAATGTAGGACATAACTTAAAGGTAGCGGCTCAAGAGCGGCCCGCTGAGTCCCGCTCAATCCCCAGTGCCGACTAGACGTTCCCTTTGAGTTAAGGTGTACTTACTGATAATTCGGTGGTTTTACTTTAAACCCAAAGCCAAACAAGTGAAAACCACATTAAGGTACGAGTGAATACCTTCGAAATTTCGCGTTGTTGCAAAACTTTTTAATTTGTCGAGATTTTTAAATTCATAATGTTTTTGGCACCTCTAAGTCATGAGCTATCCGAATATTAGAATATATTTGGCGTGAAAATTGATTTGCTGTTACAAGTACGCACACTATAGTATAATAGTAGATGTTTTTTTTCCATTTACTACTCGTTCTTCAAATACACGCTCTTTGCGATGCCTCTGGTATTAAATATGTTTTGGAGGGATGATGATCACGTCGGGGTCACCAATTTAGAGCCATGATTAACAGTGTGTAAAGTGCACTCATCCTCTACAGAAAAGGGAGGATCCTCCGACCAGACGGGTGTCGTGTCTGGCGGGCAACTGCCCAACGATTGATGTCGGAACGTTGTATTTGTGTCTATCGCGCGGTAAAATCTTAGCGCGATGCAGGGTTTGTGTGACGTCAGGTCTTTCATGCGTAGTTCGAATGTGGCGATGTAGATGCCGCCACAATGTCAACACGCGTCTGTGACATAAGTTGTCCATCTACACGAAAGATATACCCAATCATTTTAGAAAGTACATTTGAATTTAATTTAACTTACAGCGTACGTCAAATTGATTTCCCTGTCGAGATCTACGATTAAATCGAAACAGTCATGGGTCCGGTTGATCTTCTTGCGGGTGATCTCGAAGATAATTTGGTACTGGTCCGGGTTGTCGCAGTGCACTATGTTCAGGACCAACCATCGTCCTGGACCCTGAAAAATTTATCATTTACTTCGTAGAGAAAAAAAGATGAATGGATTGTATGAGGAATGACATGAATAAAAAGGGAGTGAAAGATAGATTGAAAGAGAAGAATATACTGCACCAAATCCTTAAGGGGGGTGCGCCAGGTTAGACCGCGAAATTAAAATTTTCTTTTGTTTTTTTGCAATTTGCAGGTCAGTGTCAGGTTGTATGTTAATTAAAATATGATTCGCGACCGTAATAAATATAGCTTTATATAATTATAACCAATACAATCAGCAACACAACTCCTTAAGTTATCATAATCCTCAAATGTCATGATTTCATGAAATAGCCATTCAATAGGATTACATGAACTTAAGAGATTTGTATTGATCATTTTCATGATTATAATTCTATAAATAACAACATTATACTGACCTGAAAATTGCAAAAAAACGTAAAAAAAAAAGAATTTCGCGGGCTACCTTGACGTTTTCGCCTTAATAGCATGACATAAGACCAGGGGAGGCAGAAGAAGGTACTATCCCCTCATTACAAAACGCGTTCTAGCTTCACTCCAAGTGCAAACCTTCGAGCCAGTTTTCGCATTTCGAACCTTCTGCCGACTGCTGATGCGCTAAAATAGCCAGCGAAATTCGAATTTTCTTATGTTTTTTGTAATTTGCAGGTCAGTGTCAGGTTGTATGTTGATTAAAATATGATTCGCGACCATAACAAATATGGCTTTACAGAATTATAATCATTAGAATCAGCAATACAACTCCTTAAGTTAGAATTGGCCTCAATTTTTTTTTTTTTGGGTGGGAAATTATCAAATAACTTCTCCCGCTCTGGGTGGAGCGGGAGGGCGTGTCAGACTCTTACTGACTAAAACCCACCCGTGTTCCTTCCGTTGCCTTTACGTTGCCTGGGGCCACGGTATCCCTTTCGGACTTTCCCGCAACCCCGGCAGGCATCGGTCCTATTGGACCCCTTCCGTTGTGCTGACATCTATTTGAGGCGCGCGTGGAACACAACGCGCCGTCGACCCGGGCCTGGTCCTTATCGGACGGCGAGCTACCCATTGCTCACCGTCCGCAAGCCCGCGCCTACGGTGGCCGGGAATCGGCCTGCGATTCCCGACGCCCAGGGCGTCTCCTGCGGCGGCTAGGGGCGTGAGGGCGCGAAATTTGCCTCTCCCTCACGCGTTCTGCCTCCTCCTTCGCGAGCATTACTGCTTCGCAGAAGGAGGTGACGGCCTCCCAATTTCATGGTCTCATGAAATGAAATATTCATTCAATAGGGTAATATGAACTTGAAGAATTGTGTTGATATTTTTATGATTATAATTCTGTATATAAATAAATATTTGATACGGTTGTGAATCATATTTAGATCGACGTACAACCTGACACTGACCTGCAAATTGCAAAAAAAAATTAAAAAAAGATTGTAAACTGTAAACTTAAAAATTGTAAGAAAATTGAATTTCGCAAGCTACCCTGACGCTTTCGCCTTAAGGGGACTATAGGAGCTAAATGCAATTTTATAATGCCTAAAAGTATACACTGCAATAAAGAAAATCAGAAAAATATATGACATGCTTCAGGATATATATGCTGGTTAGATAATGTGTTCATAACACAATACAACTAAGATACGATAGAAAAAAATCACGAAGATTCCTCAAAAAAATTCTTTTAATGATTAAAAACCATATATTATTCTACAAGCAACATATTAACGTAATAGTGTTTTAATTTTTTAGTAGAATAGATAGATTTAAAAAAAATAGATACTTGCTTCTTATTTTGCAATAAAAACGCTGGTTGCGTTGTGTCATCGCGCTTCTCTTTCTTTTTTTCTATGCAGTCCGACAGTGACCGCGCTTTAGCTGTTGTCAGCCTCTTAATACAAAATTGATTAACTTAGATTGTAAAGGTGTAAAGTCACTTTTTGTATCAAGAACTTTAATATTGTCGAAATAAAGTTTGAAATTTATAAATTGCTCAATTTAAATCTGGGTCTAGGTAAAGATAAGTCTTGTGTTGTCATGAGATCGAATGTGCGGTTTTATAATTTCTAACCTGACGATATTATCGTAGCGTATCATAGATAACAGGGAAATAAAATGTATGGAAATATATAAAGGCGCTTTTAAATTTCCATCCACGATAATGTTATAACGTGCACGTCATATCATTTCAGCCGAAAGACGTCCACTGCTGAACATAGGCCTCTCCCAAGCACCGCCACTTCGACCGATTCTGGGCCTCCCGCATCCAGCGGATTCCTACGGCCTTTACAAGGTCATCGGTCACAACATGCACGTATTTGCGTATATTTTATGGACGTGGACGTCGACGTCCACGATTGTATCATCACGTTAGAAATTATTAAAGCGCAATAGGTTCAAAGAGACAACTTACAAGCATAAGACCACGCCAACTAGTCACGAACGATATACACACAAAGGCCACCAAAAGCAGGAAAAATTTCAACATTTTGCATCAGCTTCGAACAATACTACAAATTATGATGAATTGCAAAGCAGTGCAGCTTTAAATACATTCAGACAATTGTATCTTATGACATGTCAAATGCACATTTTGATCGTATCTCTGAGTAAATTAATAGTATTAGTGTAGGACATTACAATTTGATTATAGGTATGTTAGATATTTTTTTGTTCATTCCTTCACGCTATCGTAAGTTAATTTATGGAAAAAAAACAGGCTTCAAATTGTTTTTAGTTATGTCAGAACTGTTTAAGCGTAACGATCCCTTTAACCCCTTCACCTTATCAAGGCTGTATTGCAGATATCGGTGCTGAGAGGATAATAATATATACCATATATTTTTGCATATCCTCTTGTCTCCTTAGCTTCATATTATATTAATATTATAATACTTATGTTTACTGTGAATTCCCAATATTAAATTCACCTTGTGTCACCTCTCCCTTAGCTTTTTTAAGTCAGGACTGGGTAGTTTAGTTTATGGGAATTCTTATCTTTCTTGTATCGGTGGGAGTGCAATGTGACTGTGTGTTATTTACTCTAATAACAAAATATTATACTTATTTTAAAATCGGTACATGGTTTGGGTCACTCAGAAATACATTAAATCTCAATTTTATGGTCTGACAGCTCGACACGTTACCCTAATTAATAACAAAAGATTCTATTTCTTTAAAATTGTAAAACAATATGGAACCTCTTAGAATCCCATTCCATTTATATTTCATGGGAAACATGCTGGCTCTGCAAATTCTAAGGACTTAAACTAAAGCAGAGATCCTCCACATGCGGCTCTCAAAGTTAGTGCAAACAAGGGTGCTCTTACATGAATATAATGAAAGTAAGGTAACTAGCAAAAATAAATCTAGAGTCATGCTTGAAACTTAAAACAAGAAGTTATGAGTTAGATTCAACAAAACTTTCAAAAGGCATGACACACTCATGAAACACTAGGAAGTGGTGGCTCTATTATTTAATGATTCTCGAATTATGATTCTCTACTCTATTATCTAGTACCTAAATCTTGAATTTTTATCTGCCTCAGACCACTAATAGGGTTTTAGACATTAGACGTTAGAGACATTATTCAAAACTCTATTAAATAAATAATGATTCTTGAGTTTCGATTCTCAACTGTATTAGCTAGTAATTCTTGAATGTTGTATTCTTTATCTCAGGTCGATAATTCGGTCAGACTAACATGAATACGTGTCTTGCAGATATGCTTGTTGTATGAAGAGTGAACTTCCAGGGGTTTGGGTGACCACATCTATCTTATATTCAGTCCAAGGCTGATCGGGACCATGTCTCCTAAAGAGCATGATGCCGACGCAATGCCGCTGGAACTAGCCGCTCCGTTGATTGTACGAGGACTGTCGCACCGAAGGGAAAGCCGCTTCGTCACGTTTATCAGTTCGAAAGAACTGCTAGGGACCATGTCTCCAGCGGCATTACGTGATACCCACGCAATGCCGCTGAAAAGCCGCTTGCGTCACTTTATGGAAGTGTTGCTCTGAGTACTCGAGTGCAGATGTGAGGTATCGTGTGAGTAATGACTGACCAAATACCTGTTTCGCTAACGTAAGGGTTACACACAGGCTTATAAAACAATATACTTTACATCCCTCTATTATTTATTAGCTTTCTAAACTAACCATGACTGGCTGTATGCGGTCGGGTCATTGCCACAATACAAAAAAAAGACGGCGTAAAAGTTCTCCAATTTTAAAAATAAAGTCAAGTGAAGTCAAGTGGTTTTAGAAATTAGAAGTGAATTCAAAATGCAAGTTTATTTAGATCATTAACTTATTGTTGCGTTTGGTTCTTTTTAGTAACAATAATTTGATTTGTCCATTAAGTTACTTAACTAATATTAAAGTTTTATACAAGTAGTAAGTAAATATACAATCATACTTACTTTATGATTTAAAGTAATGTTTGACTTGATTAAATGCATTCTCTGCATAACATCCATATATTCCTGATACGTCACACAATGACATTTCGAGCTATAGCAAAAAACCGACCATGTGAGTGTTGGACCACCCACAATGAATGGTTGCGTTGTTGGGATGGATTTATCCCAAAAACAAACTTAACTTTGAAGTTGAGAAACATGTTCTCCCATACATCGATATACGTCACGGTCAATTTTGCAAATGTAAGTTTGTAATCGCAAAAAAAAAATCTGCGCAGGGGATTCAGAATCATGTACTGAAGCCATGGTAACAGTTTTTGCGTCGATGTCTCTGCCACCCTGTATATAAGGTAGAAATCTTAAAATAATATGTAGATACACGTAAAAAAGTGCCCAAAAGACTGGCGGGTAGCATTGCCACGTTGCATGGGAATGCTGATACTTTGTCCAAAAAATAGGCCAACCCTCTCTCTGGTCACGTGAAGAATCGACCAACCGCTTGGGCATCCCCAATGGTCTCAAAAAACTAATTGAGAACTCGGGCCCCGTAACACGTTAAGGTTTCCGCAGACAGCCGCGACGCGAGTCTAGTAGTTTTTTTTTTTAATGAAAACTTCGTGCAATTTTTTTTACTTGAGTGTGTCGCGCTGTCGAATCGCGTCTGTTTGTGGGACCTTTACTTTTGAGTAGCATTGTGAACGATAGGCGTGACTCTTTCGAATCTCTTGTGGAATGTTCTAAAATAATATGAGCCTAAGCTTAATTAAGAACATATTTCTCGCTAGCCACTACCACTTATTAATTTGTCCGTTTCACATATACTTGTTTTGTTAAGTTACTTACATGCTTACGTAGCATTGTTACTAATTGTATCTAAAATATTATATCAATGATTACGATATAGGTAAAGCTGTTACTATTTTATTATCTTCAATCAAACTAGCACAATAGTCTTCGATGCGTTTAGGGTTGCCAACTTTTTTCATATCAAATATAGTATTTTCGAAGCCATTTCCTGTAAAAATATTGTAGATGGCGAAAAAATATAGTAGGTAACTATGTTTCAAAAACATTTTGATTCTTTAAAATGCATATATTTTGCTACTATGCTGCTAGGCCATTTTTTATTATTAACAGGTTTTATTTGAATTTTTCGTAACTAAGTATTTTTACACTCTAAAATATGGTTACAAAATACCATTCATTGAGCTTTTATGAGATTAATACTGGCCCTATTTCGATCATCTCGCTATTTTGTATTGAAATAAAAATATAGTAGTTTTGCCTACTATATTTTTTCTTTAGAAATATAAGGTCCCATTAAAATAGATGGACAAACTTTTTGAAGTCATTCAGATCACTAAAATAAGGACAATGGAAAAAAAAATTATAAGAAAAACGCATGGGATACTTACAAGAAAAATAAATCAGCCAACGAAAATACATACACTAAAAATGGTTCTATCTTTGGTTAGACGTACTGAACGTCGTGTTAAAAATTGTCCATCTATTTTAATAGGACCTTATATATTATTTAGGCCTCTAATATAGTAGGATACTATATTATATAGTAGGGTTGGCAACCCTAGATAAGCTTGACAATCTTCCTAGCTCTATTTAAGGCGACGATAACCGACTTTTAATGATTTTATACTGAAGATCACGTCTAAACGCGTAGTGTACAAAAAAAAAAAGTTAAATTCGCGATAAATTACTTATCATAGGAATATTTTAGATTATGTTTATATTACATAGTGAAATTATTTTTTAAAGTTATGTCTAACACGGATAAAAAACTGAGAATCAAGCAAAATTTATCAAACGTATTTTTCTAAAACCTTCACCATTTTAAAGATAATTTAATTATTGATCTTTTAGTGTACGTGTTTTATAAAAATATTCCTTTTGTTTTATGTATAATAAATTAATAATGCGTCTAATTTGGGCCAGCGCTCTTTGATGGGCGAGTCCTATTACTGGCTGGTCGTACGAAGCGTTGCGTGAGCTCAGTACAGAACACGCAAGCTAACCACTCAAGGTCACTGGCGTATATCTGCGTCTTAATGATCTTCTATAGTTCATCACTGGACACTGACTTTGCTATTGACTCTAGGTTATGTTAAATAAGCTCAGGAACCCATAAAATAAAATATTTTTGGTATATTTGAAAACATGTTTACTGTTATTTGAATGCAGATAAACAATAACGGGAATCCCATACTATACTATGCATGTCATAAATTGAACATTTTATTTCATCGATTTGTCAATCGTCGAAAGGAATAATAATTGCGGTTTGACAGCTTTTTCATAGAAATGAGCCAGAGCGCCATCAAATTATTCTTCATATAAAAGTTTTCTGAAGATTAAAAATTAGGGCCTGAAAGTACATTAAAATACCTCTTTTCACAAAACTATATAATTTTATTCTTTTTTTCATCCTCAAAACCGTTAATTTTTATAAATTCTACTAATTTCTCCACTTGTTACTGCAGACAATCGCTTTTATTTTGAATAAATCTTTATTGTTCTTTCTATTCATCATCACAATCATCATCGTCTTCTTCCACATCTTCCTTGAACTCCATATGGATCTCCAGACATGCAACCTCCTCGGTACCTCTCAACATGAAGGCCTTAGCACAGAAGACGCCGTATAATCCATCTTTGGGCAGTTCGCTGTAGTCGAATACGTAGTCGCTGACGTGGTACTCTCCCTGGGGACGAGGAAGAATGATGAATTTCATTTAGGCCTGATTTTTCAATCGTTAGTGGTTCAGAAACTTTTATCTGAGGGAGATAAACATAGCAGCTAAATACTAGATTTTGTGTAGATGTCGAACTGCCGCCGCCGTGTGTTTGTGTCTTTCTTTGCGACATGTTTACCGGAAATCTTTTTGATTTGCGGTACAAAAACCGACATTAATATATTGTAAAATGTGTGATGTGCATGAGAGCAAATAAATAAATAAACGTATTTTCTTTCTTTCTTTTCTTTCTATTCTGCCGATAAAAGTTATCTGACGATTGAAAAATCAGCCCTTATTCACCTGTCAAAACTTTTGTGGCTTTGAAGTGGTAGACCTCTTTGTAAATGATTTCGCCCTACCTATTGCAGCCACAAAGCACTACTCACTTTATATGAGCTCTTACTTTGATTTATCACCTTTTCAGGTGAATGTAGCAATGTAAAGGTCGAAGAATGTCCTGATGACCGTAAAAAACTTTTTGCTATACCATAGACTGAATTTACGTCATCTGATGCAAGTCGGTACAGGTACAGCATCAAATGGGCTATAAAAGCCTAAAATGGTGCTTGATAAAGTTCCAGGATACTTATTGTTTTTAGCATTGTTTGGAGCTCAAAACTGTAGTTGAATAGATTTGTGGCGACATCTACATCACCACATGCCAACTACGCATCACACTGACGTGCATCGCACAACCAGCATATATACAACGTCCCGACATCAATCGATTTAAGGGACTACCAAACCGTTTAGAAGGAAACAATACCTCTGCTATAGGAAATTCGGGCGGGTCAACGCCAGCGATTTCCAAGCAAACCTTGACGTTGTTCTCGGCGTACTTATTGACAAAGTTGATGAAGCAGTCGTCGGATAGCACCTGGTACTGCTTGCATCCTCCGTCCACGTATTTGCATATGTCTATGCGGACCTGGAAAATTAGATGTCTTTTATAGGTAGGGGCGTCATGATCGACGTAAAACCAATCGTAAGTTATTGCAATATAATTATTACCTCGTTAAGGTAAGGTATAAAATCGAACGATTGCAGAGAGTTTTATAGAACTCACGGCTATAATTCTCATTTATACTTTATTGCTATGAGATAAGAGTTACATTTTAATGACTTACTAATGATTTTATGTCATTCAAATTTGACCGTGAATACGCTGATTAAGGCACGCCCATCTCTAACAGTTCGGCCCGTAAATGGGGCTTTAGGTTTGATTACTGATATTTTCGATTATCTCATTTTACTATGACCTCATTATTTGTTCTCGTTTCATTATTTGTTCTAACATTAGCCATTATCTCTGGGGTGTTCAAAAACTTTGCTGTGAAAAACTGTGTTGTTTAAATCTGTTGGGAAATCATGATTACGTTTTTTTTTTGTGCTTGCTTTGAACGAAGAATCTGTAGCGCGGTTGAAAAAGTCATGGGCTTTCTCATGGTTTTTCCAATATGGCGTCATCTTTAAATATATTATAATTCTTTTTAACGTCTGTATGTAACTGAACTCCTCCTAAACGGCTGTACCGGTTTTGATGAAATTTTGTGTGTGTGTTTGAGTGGGGTCGCTGAATGGTTTTAATTCACAATTGGACCCGGGGTGGTACTGCGAGTTCGAAGAAACAGGACGTCTGTCTGGTCAGCTAGTTTGTTTATATACATATAAAATGTTTCTAATATTAAAAATATTATAAAACCCACTCCAAACTCTTCAGTAAAGGCTTCTTCCAAATTCATATCTGCGTTGAAGCAGTCGTGTGTTCTGTTTAATTTTTTCTGGTTGACGTCGAACTTGAACTTGTGTAGCTCGGCTTCACATTTCGTGATGTAGTTCACTTGCCACACGCCAGGACCCTGAAAAAAAAAGAAGCAGCCTCACTATAGTCGCAAATGATCTGTAACATCTGACATCTTGGCTGACATCACCACCCTCATGGGTTGGTACCATCTGATAGCCAACTCTAGTACCGCGCGCGCTTATTGGTCAAATCAAAATTGCGTGCACTTCCCCGGCTTCCTGTTACACACTTCCGTCCCTTTTTACGAAATCACTCCCACAGATTGCAGGAAAGCGAGAGGAAATACGTTACACACAAAAAAAACACATACAGACTAATATTATAAATGAGAAAATAACTCTGTGTGTGTTCGTTAACTTTTCACGCCTTAACGACTGAATAAATTTGAATGAAATTTGGACCACGAATAGATCATGACCTAGGTTAGGACTTTTTATCCCAGTAGTATAAACCCCGTAAAGTATTTTCCCCGCGGGATAAATTTCGACCTCCACGCAAGCGGAGCCGCGGCCAAACCTAGTGCAAATTTAATATGGCTGCGTGTGAAGCTATTTTAAGATATTTGTCTGACTGATGATTTTCGATCGATACTTATTACTAATACTGAGAAGTATTTAAGTCTTTGCCGCAGGGTTTGGTTCTTTCTCAAGAACTTCTTTCATACGTTTTTAGAAAATTAGTTTTCTGATGCCTCTTACGATTGCTGCTACTCACTTATACTAGACTCTCCTCACCTCCTCGTGGTTTAACCAGAGTGGATAAATCGAATGAACCCCAAGAATTGCACTAGCCCCTGGATCCTCGTGTTTCATGGGACTACAGAGGCCATTGCTTATCAAGAAGTAAACCGGGCGGCGAGTTAATGGTAAGGAAGACGTGCCCTTAGGATATGGAAGTATTTGCGAGCCGTACCGGATACGCATCCTTAGACTCTCCTCATTGAAAATTCTATAATAGGTATTAATTAGAAATAATCATCAACTGCTTAGCCTTTTCTCAACTGTGTTGGGGTCGGCTGCCATTCTAACCGAAGGCAACTGCATACCAGTATTTTGCAAGGAGCGACTGCCTATCTGACCACACAACCCAGTTGCTGGGTAACAAGATATTCCTTGGTAAAGTTGGATGTTGACTTTCGGGCTTCTGACGACGCATAACGGCTGTCAATTTACAAATGACAGGCAGGACCAACGGCTTAACGTGCTTCCGAGGCACGGAGAGGTCTCGGTATGTAAAGATGGTCACCCGTTCTCGGACTGACCGCGGCAAGCATAGCTTACTGTTATTAATTAGCTACGAGCCCCTCGGTACTAATAAGAAATATGGTCTTGAAATCTTACAATGTCTCCCGTACAGAACACCACTGGTAAGACGCAACACAGCACCCCACATAGAACCCATAATTTCAACATAGCACTGTTTGTATTAAACGTTTATGTACACTGTGATTTTCAACCAATCGAACCCAATATATAATATCTCAATTGTATAAACATGTCATGTTCAGTGGCCATAATGATGCTATCGAATGCCGTGATGAGCTTCGGCATCAATCATGATACACATCGTTATAAATTTACATTATTTTCAATAGTTACCTTGTCAATTGAATATTATCTTGTAGTTATGCCAATAATGCTATGACAAGGTTACTATTTTATATAAATATTATTAATTCTGAAGGATTGGTTGCATTGCTGCATGGCTGCTTAACCTTTGGCCCGCGGGGCACCAAGTGACCCGCCAGCACATTTGAATTGGCCCGCCAAAAGCTATCAGCTGGCACAGAACAAATTTCAAACCAGGTCTAATAATATTTTGACTTGATTTTACTATCGACCTCAGATTTGTCGCCAAATATTGATAAGTTGTTAGCATAAAAAACTCTTCAAAGGTACCCAAATACCTAGGTATCTACCATAACTGTAAGCAAGTTTTACTAGATGCTGCCAGCTGACACGGAATCAAAATTACGGCCCACCTTCAAAATTGGTTGGGCAGCCTTGCTTTACTGTGTTCGCATAACAATACAAGCTGCCTATGACAAGTAGTACCTAACGAGAAAAAAAATGCAACGATACTCTTCACAGGTACGTTTATTTAGAAAAAAAATCAAAAGGTACTACTTTTTTTAAAGTAAACTGCTTGTTATAATTATGACTCCCGTTCGAATTAATTTAGCATCCCATCGTTGAAATACAAACTCTATTTGTAAACTACATAGTATCCACACTTCCTTCTCATCCTCATAATCAGCAGCCTTCATCTTCCGTTTAGTCTGTTTTTCTGTTTTCGATATTCTATAGTTCAATATTGTAGTCTACAATTATTTTTCTCATCAGTTAACTATTCAAACTCAAAACTCAAACTCAAAGCATTTATTTCAATTAAACCATTTACAGGCACTTTTGAATTGTCAAAGAGTCGGTCAGTTAGTCAGAAAGTTGAAGCTAGTTGCCCATTCCAAAACGTAGATCTCTATGGAGAAGAACGGGCAAGAAACTCCAAGGACACTCTTTTAAATATAGAAATTACAAAATCCTGGGTACAATACTTTTGTTGCTTCTATATGTGAGAACAATGTAAAATAAAATAATAATCAAAAACGATTAAAAATATAAGATTAAAAATAAGCAATGGCAGATAAGAGATGACCAGTCTCAACCGACGGCGCCCGTTCACGAACATGACGCGTGGATCAGCACCATCCAGCTCAACCATTTTGTAGGGAACCGAATGATCCAACACACTCGCCACTATTGTCATCGAACCCATCTTGCCATAGGTCTCCCAACATTCCGTGTGTCTTCTCGCACTTCTCAATTTCTATCAATTCTCTGTGACTGTTTCTAGTACATTTTCACGCACTAGTATTTTTTTTGCACACTTTGTACCGCTCAAGTGTTTTTTTTAAGGTTTTAATGAGAGTTTTTGATAAACCTTTTAGTGTCAACTTATTGCCTACTTTTGTAGCTGTCGAAACCACTTTTATTCCTGTAAGACCTCTCCATCTGTAGATATTGCAAAATAAATTAACCTACACGTGACACGGATTTAAAAAAAAAAATGGCCGCCATTTCAGAAGACCTCATTATAGTGGATTTGTCGATAAAATTGATCTTATTGCCATAACGGGTCGGATACCAGTGACCAGAAACTGTATAATGAAAGGTTAATTTTAATCGAGAAGATATATATCCTGTCTATACCTATCTTTAAATTTTCCCAAACTGCGTATAGTTCACATATTACTTAAACGAGCGACTAAAGATACTTTAACTTAAGTTACTAAAGTTACCTACTTCGTATAGCGATATAAATATCATAATTGTGAGCTATGTTTTGGTCAGGATATGCAGAAGCGGCTGCGCACTTTTTTGGCGTGGCATGGTAACACGTACTGGTCAAAGACTTTCATCTTGAGACATTGTGGTATATGAGCCGAGAAGATATTACGTAGCTTCCCGAACGCTGCCCAGCCGCGTCGGATTCGACGATTGATCTATTTCTCGAAGTTGGACCTACCCGCCTGGACAGTTTGTCCTAGGTGTAAGGTTTCTGATCTTCACAAGGGCAGGTGTTATATGGGCATTTGACATGACCTTCGTTTTGTCCAAGTTCATTTTATGGCCCACTCTTTCGGAAGCTCTACTGAGGTCATCGAGCACCCATTCATAACCTTTGTTTAATTGTAAATTCACTAATAAACATTGTGTTCTCTTTCATAGACTAATAGATATTCTCTTTGGGGTAACCCCAATTCCTAAACTTCTCAGATAGACTACACGTACTTCATTGCCTTTACTTTACAGCGCCTGTATACGGCCCGGTGATTTCATATTGAAAGTCAAATTTTTAAGGTTTCGCAGGCCAATGTCAATTGACATGTACAAATTCTATGAATACTAAGTGGAGGATACCGAACGAAGGATTTTAAAGCTTTTGTAATTTTAGAATTTAATCATGAAAGATAGTATATAAGTATTTTAGAATGGGAATAAGAGGTTTGAAAATAATTGCTCAGTTTTTGACAAATAATAATTATTAGAATGGGAATAAGAGGTTTGAAAATAATTGCTCAGTTTTTGACAAATAATTATTATTTAATCCTAAAATGCAAAGACTATGTAGGAATACATTGGTTAAACAGTAAAATATAGAGCTATATTAAATCCAATTATTTATTTCACTTGAAACTTGAATAACATTAAAAATCTTGCTCAATTATATCTTCAATTTATTTTTCTTCTTCTTCTTCATCTTCTTCCTCTATCTTCTTAAACTCTACTCGGGCCTCCAAGCAACCCACTTCATCGTCTCCTTGTAAAACAAAAGCCTTTAAATTGAAAATTCCAAACATGCTACTAGTAGGTTCGTTGCTAAGAGCATAACTTTCTATGTCGTATTCTCCCTGTAAAAAATAAAAACAATGTTATCAGCATAGTATGGGTAAAATGTCGTAAAGAGGAATCAAATGTTCTTTCAAGGATTTATGTTTGGGTCAAAATGTAGGTAGAATGCTGCAAAGATCTTTTGGCGCCTGAATGACATTGACAGGGGGGCGTTGTTGGTAAACATTTGTGAAATTGTCACAGAAATTGTATTTAAAAATCCTGGTAGCGTCGTTAGTTCCAATTTTGGTCACGCGCCAAAAGATCTTAGTACCGCTATAATAGGGAGTGTGTTTATTAATTTAATTTAGCGTAGTTCCTAGCTGAAAACTTAACCTCAAGGTGGCGTTAATAGTTTTGTCTTTTCATCTGTCACTTCTACAAGTCGCAAACACTCGGCGCTCTTTCGCAGCGAAGCTTCCACAGTAAACAATCCCATTGGTGTAAAACACCCTTACCCTAGCATCAAAATGTGTTTCTCCCACGGCAAAGACAGTTCAGGAACGACTGAAAGCATTGTTGGTAAACAATGTTTTCTTGAATTTTTGTCTTTGTCGAAGGGTCTTTGCCGCTGCCGTTGGCTCACTGCGGTCGGGAAATTAAGCCCAGAGTTTCAGTTTTATGTTTAGTTTATTAGTTTTCTTTTATAAGTTTATGCAGATATCAGAGACGCTTCACTTTTCGTTGATTCGGTATCTTTCACTCGGAAGTGAAACGACTGAACACAAAATTAACCAAAAGTGAGAAATTAATTCATTAGTGAACCGATCCAATGATATTGGAAAAATTTTATGACCGAAAAATTTAATTAAATGAGCATATATGAACATTCATTCATATGTAAAGCGTCTGATACCAGCTTAACTTATGTTTCCAATTGGATTTGATCCAAAACTATACCTTTGGTATGGGCATCTCAGGCGGGTCTATGCTAGCGGCCTTCAAACAATCTGTGATGCTGTCCTTTGCATATTTATCAAAGAAGTCTATCAAACAATCGTCTACTACCACTTGGGACTGTTTGCAGCTGTCGTCCACGATTTTGCAAATTTCTAAGCGGATCTGGCCAACAGAAAAGTGGAATAATTAATACATTAAACATTAAGATTGAATTTTCTAATATTCGTACATTTGGTTAGGAAGAAATAAATTGGACCCCACAGAACTTGGAACTCAAAGCCTGGCTGATCTTTGTCTGCGATTATACAGGATGGCAGGGACATCAATGCAAAAACTGCTACCATGAATTCAGTACATGATTCTGAACCACGCTGCGTAGAAATTTTGAAAAAAGATCTTCTTTTTCATACATTTTGACCGTGTAGGTATTGCACTTTTCTATGAAACAGCTAGTATTTTTTTTATAACCTACGATAAATTTCTACTCAGGGGGTTCAGAATCATGTACTGAATCTATGGTAACAGTTTTCGCGTTGATGTCCCTGCCATCCTGTATATAATTGTATTTGATTCGGAGCACTTTTCTTTAAAAAGTATTGTTTTTGATACATAACAACAAGTCTTCGATCAAGTAACAAGTGTATTATATGTTACAGTCAAACCTGTGTATCGCACGTAATTAAGTTAAAACGCGTTCTCCCCATATTAAAAAAACACACAACAACTTCGTCTGCAAAATATTTTTTTTTATAAAAAGGTTTATTCCGTTCACCCAGCAAGAAATTTTATTGTAAATATTAACATAATAATTTAAGGTAAAGTAATAGACTATTGTACAAAAGGCTATTAATTTATCTACTACCTATTCTGTTTAAAAGTAGTCAATGCCTTGTATAACTATCTCTTTTGTTTACCTACTGATTATTTACTAAATAACATACTCCAAAGGCGTCGTCAAGGTCTTCATCAAGTACAATATGTCCTTTAAATCCGTCATGGGTCTCGTTGATCTTCATCAGGGCCATATCGAACTTGAACTTGTGGCCATCCTCCTCACATTTGCTTATGGATAAACTTTCCCAAACTCCATTGCCCTGTAATTAACGTAACAATTAAGTATCGATGTTTGAGTTTCAAAAACAGCTTTGGAAAATTCATCTAGTATATGAAAATGTTCAGAATTGTTGAAGAATGGAGTAAATGTCGTGAGGAACGGGTTTAGTATGAATGTGGATGAATATCATGAAAGAAACGATAGATAAACTGTGTGTAAGGTGATATGAATAGAAAGGGGGTGACTGCTGAGATAACGACTAATAGAGAAGTGGAAGATGCAGACATGCTGCGCCAACTCCAAATAAGTTGTGATAAGGGCAAGATAATGATAATGAAAATGTCAGCGGAGTCATTAACAGACTATGTCGAGGGATATATATTGCTCTTCCTATGCTTTCTCCAAATTGTTCTTGAAACTAGTTACCAACTTCCTAAGGCTTCCTGTACACGATGCCGGAGCCGCACTGGTGGCGCCAGACCGCGTGTTTATGTATACTAATGAATATCGCCCATGCGCCGCACCGCAGCCGCATCGGCGCGCGTACTTTTTTCTTTCTCTTTCGTGTGGTTAGTGACTAACCTGGTGTCTAGAGTTTTAAAGCCGCCCAAGGGCCTCTGACTTGGCTTCACATGCCGTCGAGAAATATCGGACAGACATGCCGGTTTCCTCACGATGTTTTCCTTCACCGTTTTTTAAGCCAGTGATAATTATACATGAATACGAGAAGCCAGCGGTGCATGCCTTGGGTTCGAACTCGAGACCTATGACAAGTCATAGTTCTCACCACTAGGTTATTTCTGCTATCGCGTACTTCTGAGATATTATGTTTTTTTTTTCATTTTGCGGTCCGTTGTTGCTCCGGCGTCATGTACAGGAAGCCTCAGGGTGAGAGAATACTCATTACTTCAAACTTGGCTAATTCAAGTGTTTTTTGAAATACCTAGTTGTGAAGAAACTGGTACATGTAATGCGAACGATAAATTCTCTTACTGATACTTTAGACACGGAAAAAAATATATGAAATTTTATTTATTATGAACGAAATAATATTATTGAGTAATCCTTACAAAATTTTTCGCGTATACCAAAGGGACACAGACACACAGTGCGCTACATATTACCAACGCTTTCGACATTTCACTAGTTTGTACTACAATTTCCGTGCGTCCTTTAATAGGACCAATATATACCCAATATAAAATTACATGTTCTGGGGCCATAAATTATTGCTATCTGATGGCGTGATATGAAATATTGTCGTTACAGAAACAATGGAGTTTTCTCTTTTATATTTTGTACGTTATCGTCATCATACATCGAACAACACTATATTTACTGATTCTTAAGTACACTTGGCAAAAGCGTTAGGTCTACAAGCAGATGAAACATCGAAGCGTTGTGTGCTTATGGTCTGTTCCAATAGTATTTGATAAAAGTGTAAACAAAACCTGTTCCGGTTAAATTCTTACGCAATCGCTCACTTATGGGAATTAGAAACACATTCATCTGTATTTAAAAGGTTTTAACTTTGTATCTCACCACTTTTTCCGACAATTATTGTTTGAATAACATTGAAAAATCATCTACTATAATTGAGGTAAACCTCAATCGTCCAATGAAAAACATCTTTAATAATAATTGTTATAGAATTTTGGGTTTAAGTATTTAATTAATTAATCAAAGCAAAGCACTCCTTTTTTTTTTGGGAGTCTGAAATTATCAAATAATTTGCTCTGGGCGGAGCGGAAGGACGTGTCAGACTCTTACTGACTAAAACCCACCCGTGTTCCTTCAGTTGCCTGTACGTTGCCAGGGGCCACGTTATCCCTTTCGGACTTTCCCGCGACCCCGGCAGGCATTGGCTCTAGCGGACCTCGTCAGTTGTGCTGACATCTCTTTGAGGCGCGCGTGGAACACAACGCGCCGTCGAGCCGGGCCTGGTACTGCTTCACAGAAGGAGGTGACGGTTTCCCATGCCCTCTCGCTCCGCACCATGGCCTGGACCAGGGCCGGACGCGAGAGATCACCGCCGCCGATCGCCTCCGCAAGGACACGGCGGTGCCCCGCCCAAGCCGGGCAGACCTCCACCGTATGCTCTACCGTGTCCTCTGGGCGATTCACAAATAGTGACACCCGGGCGTTTCCCTCCGCCTTATCCGGAACAGGAACCTCCCGAAACAACCGTGTCCGGTGAGGACCTGCGTCAGGCGGAAGGTGCCCAAAATGTTTTTACCTTGGATGTCCTTGTTAGTAGCTTTCGTGTATTAGTGTCATGCAACCTTTATTCTCACTTCCTGTTTCGTCATGTTTCACTAGTATAGTGAACGATATAATCGGTGTATCTAGGCAATCGATCGAGTCACACCATGGTTTATGAGCTTGTTATTTGTATAGGGGTGGCAGAATATTGTATTTTTACAACATAACTGTTGCTATCCTGTTTCTTCTCTTGCCTCACCATAAAATTGACTTGTATTGATCGAAGAATGGGAAATTGTTAATTGGACTTCTAAAAACTTATTGATCATCATTAGATTATAGGTACCACGTGTGTACAAGGAACACCTACAAATTTATAATCACATGCGATGACGGCTTTACCTTGACGATTTTTGTACATATGTCTTGATTTCTGTCTGACATATGTATTTTCTTGCTTCCGACTTTTTAGATCATTTTTATTTGTCCGTAGTCGGGTTATAGTGCAATTAACTTTTCTTTTTTTTTTTACTTTATGGCCTTTTTCAAAGTTGGTCGCAGTAACTTCTTAATTTTATCTCCAGTAATAGATTTTGTCTAGTAGACAACCAATGCCCACAAGAAACCAATAACAGATATAGTCATATAGGGAAAGGATGAACATAACAGTTTATTTTTTGCAACCACAATTTTTTTAAAATTTAAGTATAATATGTTTTTAACCAATTTTCTCTCTCTTATTGTTACAGACTAATGAACTGCGCGCTCCAATCAGCGACAGCTTTGGACGAGCACACGATAGCAGCCGCCATGCTGCCGCTAGCCACAGCCTACTGCAGGAAACTGTGCACCGGAGTTATACAATACGCCTACATGTGCATACAGGTAGGCTATGGTCTATATCATAATGAACTGCACTTCAGACAGCGACTGCGCTGCACGAGCACACGAGCAGCGCAGTCGTAAGTGTAATGTATAAAATGTGGCTGTGTTTTTTCAAATGTATAAATACTAATTTTATTAACTCTTCTTCAGGAACATCCAGTATGGACAAGCCAGCAGTTCTGGGAGGCAGCCTTCTACCAAGACGTGCAGAGAGACATCAAAGCTTTATACCTTCCAAGCCCCTCACTTCACCAGAGAGTGCCCAGCCCAAGGTAAAGCATGAGAGATTTACGTGCACGTCTTTCTACATTGTTCTCACATGTATAATTTCAATATGAATGATGTAACAATATTATGATTTAAAAGAGTGTCCGTGGAGTTTCTTGCCCGTTCTTCTCCATAGGAACCTACGCTTTGGAATGGGCGACTAGCTTCATATTTCTGACTGACTGACCCCTTGACAATTCAAAAGTGCCTGTAAATGGTTTAATTGAAATAAATGGTTTGAGTTTGATACCTATATAAATAAGTAACCTAAGTTGTTGATGTGACGCATATTTTCCCCCAATTTGTTATTCTTGTGTTTTTTTTTTTCTCTTTTTCTTTGCGTCATATTTACCGCAAATAAACGTATTTTCTTTCTTTCTTTCTTTAGTTCAGTATTTTTCTTTACTGTCTAGACTAAAAAAGACAAGCGTTCCTTTGCTAAGAAAATGACACATCGGATCTGATGACAATAAAAAAGTTTTCTATCTTACTCTTGCACATCAAATTTATAATAGTCTCCAGAACATAAAAGACGAAGAAGGCGGTTTCTGCGAAAAATTTACACTCATCTTTTTTAGGCGTTTTAACTACGTATTATCTGGTAATATTATTCGGGTTGAGTTCACTCGGGCCGAGCTGTCACTGACCCAAAAATTGAGCTCGTGTCTGTTTTGACCACTTATTAAAATATTATCAAAATTATGTGTACAACAATGTTTGAATTAGTGTTTTGTTTCAGAGATGACGAGGAATACATATCGCTGTTAAAAGCACAAGAACCAAGCGCTTTGGAGATTGCGGCTGAACAGATGAGGCTATGGCCCAGTTTACCTCCAGGTAATACAAAATTTAATAAATCATCTAGTTTTTTTATCAGGATGACGCTTGGAAGTTGTCATTTCAGAATTAATGACTATGTTTCTAACTATATTATCGATAAATGTACCTACATAATTTTGCCCTACATTTTATCCTGCTTAAATATTTATAATTCAGACTGGCAGGTAATATTCTCTAAAATCGTCTCAAGAAACATCTAATATAATCAAGTATCTTTATCTATCGCTCACAGAAAAACAACGCGAATTAATAGCAAGCGAAGAATCAACACTATATAGCCAAGCCATACACTACGCAAACCGGATGGTTTACCTTCTGCTGCCGCTAGAGGGCGCCGGCAGACGCGCTGACGTCAGAGGCGATGACGTCGACAGAGCCAGCAATAGTATTACTAACAGGTAAGTTCGGGTGACTGCTTATCCTAATGCTATTAGAAAACGTTGAGACCAGAGAGTAGTCCCAACATTGCTGAGTTCTGCCACAGATTAGTACAGATAGTTCACTCCGCGAAATCATTGAAATAAAAACCTACTCTTGCTAAGACACAATAAAGTGCAATTCAGGTCGCACGGCGCTAACTACTTACAGTTATATTCACCTAGAAGTTATTTCTCTTCCTATCGCGTAACTCTTATAGAGTCTCTCTCTTTGAGAGACTCTTTGAGAGTGACGTTTTGACGTTTCTACTGGTGGGATCGTAGTCTGATTTTTTTCACGGAAATAAAATAAAATAACGTCGATAAAGTGTCTAGAAAGTTTTTAATTAAGTCATTACCAACATAATACAGTATATACAGTGTAGTGAGGTCTTGTGAGTGTTCCTAAAGTACATAATTCTTATATTAACCAAAATAAAATATAAATACCACAATATAAATACCCTCATTTTTATAAAATAAGTTTGCGACAATAATAATCACAACGACAATAATAATATCCAAAGTAAATAATCTTTGTGTGTCACAGTAGGGGTTCTTTGAACTTATTCCTGCAATTAGAATGGCGGTGAAGTGCGGTGGATGCGGTAAATTTGTGTCAGCGGTTGACACTGCTAGGTGCGCAAAGTGTAGTGTCTCTTATCACCGAGTGTGCGTCGCCCTCCCTACGAAAGGCCCCATAGTATCTGCCTGGCATTGCCCTGAGTGCAAGAAACATGTCCGTAGGGACAATAAGGCCGAAACGCCGGTACGAGGGTGTGTGGCAGAAATACAGAGTGAGGAGCCCACGACGCCTATGACGACGCAAATGTCAACTGCCGCATCGCCGACATCTCTGTCGACTGCCGCACCGTTGACGCCCCAGTCAATCGCTGCACCGTCGTCGCCTGTGATCCCCGAGTTCCCGCCGGACGTAGGCTCTACTCTGAGATTGGTAGTGGAGGAGATACGCACCTTGCGGTTTGAAGTCTCAGAGCTTCGGAAAGACGTAGCGGAGCTGAAGGCCTCTAACGACTCGTGTCACACGCGCATGGATGGGATCGAGTCAAGACTGGAGGCGCTTGAAAAGTGTCACGATGCCGGTTGCGATCCGACAACAAATTTAAATGCGGTGGAGAGTGTGGTTCAACAGCTCAAGAGGGACCTCAATGACAGGGATCAGGAGCTGATGGCAAACGATCTGGTGATCGCGAACGTACCTGAGACGCAAGTGGAAAACCCAACACACCTGTTTCAGCTGATTGCCACAAAGCTAGGAGTCGCTTTGGAGGACCGTGACATCGTGAGCGCGGAGCGAGTTGGCGGCAGACACATTAAAGCGACAAGCCCCATAGCTTCAACAGAGCCCCGCCCTCGCGCTATCATGGTGCGCCTCGCTCGACGTGACCAGCGTGACGCAGTGTTGAACGGCGCCCGCGTGCGACGTGACGCCACAACAGAAAGTCTCGGACTCACTGGGAAACCCGTACGCTTCTTTGTAAATGAGAGGCTGACCAGGATGAATCAGCAATTATTTCGCACAACAAAGGCAGCTGCAGGGATTCATGGATGGCGATTCGTATGGACGAAGCGCGGTCGCATCTTGGTCCGGCAAAAGCCTGGAGAACCCACTCACAGGATTGCATCTGAGGAAGATATTAGTCAGTTTATTGGACCTTACACGGACACTTACAAATAAATATTTGTTTGATGTTGCACATTTTTATGTATTAATTCATAGTTTTTCTAGTTGTAATCGTTTAGTAAACATGATGTCTGTGTGTCGTATCTGTCGTGATCTGGGGAGCTGGGAATATCAGAGTGAGTACTGTAATCGAATGAGGAACATAGTTATATTATCTACACATATTATTATCTATACACAAACAACAACATTATTTACAAATAATAAATATATTTTATTATTTTCAGCTCATAATGATTGGGAGAATTATTTTAAAGGTAACATAGATATTTATTTATCACCAAAACTAACACTTATGTACAATTATTATTTACACAAGATAAATAAACAAAAGCACTATACTAAATATATTAATAAAATATTATCCTTACTATCTAAATATACATATACAGTCATTACTATTTACATTCCATGACTAAATCAAAATCACTAAAGTTAGGTTTATTCAATGCGGGCTCTCTGGCAACTAAACAGGACGAGTTTCTAATTGCAATGTCACAACACTCAGTGGATATGGTTTTAGGAAAGGTCGTGGGACGGCTACAGCTCTTTCTGACGTAGTAGGAAATATCCTAGAAGCACGGGACAGGGGGGAGGGAACGATACTCGCACTTCTTGATTTTTCGCGGGCCTTCGATGCAATAAACACCACTCTGTTACTTTCTAAGTTGGCCTATTATGGTTTTACAACAGAAACAATACTGTGGTTCGCTAGCTACTTGCAAAATAGGTCACAGCTCGTTGAAATCCAGAAGGAGGATGGATCAAAGGTGTCATCCCCCCCTCGTCAAGTGTTACGTGGCGTGCCTCAAGGATCAATTTTAGGGCCCCTTTTGTATATCCTTTACAGCGCAGACATTATTATGTCATTCCAGCATTGCAGTTATCATATGTATGCAGATGACATCCAATTATATATAAATTTTAAGCCAGCTGATACATTGGCGGCAGTGGGAAAAATTAATGACGATCTTGAAAGAGTGGTGGTATGGTCGGATAATAACTCACTCGTATTAAACCCACAGAAATCTAAATTTATGGTTTTAGGAAGTAGAAAAATGATTAGCGCTATACTGTCAGCCAAGCCAGAGGTTGTCATTAGGGGGGACAAAATTGATAGGGTAGAGATAGCGTGCAACCTTGGGTTAACCATGGATCCTGAACTTCGATTTGAGAAACACATAGGTAACGCCATGAGGAATTGTTTTTATAGATTGAAACTCTTATATTCAATTAGAGACTACCTGAGTGTTGACCTACGTAAACAATTAGTAGATAGCCTAATTTTATCAAGACTTAACTACTGTGATACCGTGTATGGCCCATGCCTGTTAGCAAGAACTGAAAAGCTGATACAACGCATACAAAATGCATGTACACGCTTCTGTGTAACGATACCTCGTAGAAGTCATGTCACTCCTTTTATAAATGACAATAATATTTTGAAAATGGCTGCTAGGAGAAAGTTACATATGGCCAGTTTACTTTTTGGAGTAGTAACTACACAAAAGCCACACTATCTTTTTAAGAAGTTAAGTTGGAGACAGAGCAAATACGAACCACGTTTTACTACCAATCCTCTTTGTACATCAAAGCATAGGACCGCAGCATTCAGGGGGAGCTTCAGATACGCCGCCACACACTGTTGGAATAACATTCCTCCACCAGTAAGAGTCCTGAGAACAAAAAAGCATTTTCTGAATATCTTAAAGAAATATTTCATGAAGATACAGCAATCCACTTGATTGTAAAATTAGAATTGGTAATAATAACTGCTCTTTTTGTACTTACCTCGAGGGTCATGGCCTACGGGCAATGGATTTGGATTTCCAGCAGTGTGAGTGGCCTTTGTTTGATTCCTCCCTGTTTAGGCCCGGTCTGTGTCATTGTCATAAGGGATTGGTGGTCCTCAGTTATCTGTGGCGCGTTTGCTGTGAGTCCTGAAGTTGTATTATCTAGATGGGACAATAGGTATATAATTTCAATGAAGTTCAGAAGAATTGCCAATTTTATTTAATGTTTGGCTGGGATTCTGTTGCATTGAGTTTAATAAATCCTATAGTATTACTTACGAGGAGGCTTCGACGGCGGTTAGGTTTTGCATTCCGTATGTCGGTGGATCTTACTCCTTCGTACATCAATGGATCCATGTCATCCCACTAGAATAATATTAAAGAATCCATAAATAACACTATCAATCTGTACCAATTAGCTTATTTACCGTTTTGACTGAAAAAGCATGGTTGACTTTTACCAACCCCATACCACGACGCCTACTGTTTTGCAAATGGCCGCCACGCCATCGAGCGAGTCACAAATCGCAATTCCCATGGCGCATCTAAGAATGTATGGTGTATAAATGCAGGCTTATTTATAGATTGTTCGTGAATTATCTAAATTATTATAATTGCTAAAAAAAGGAATGAATAGGAAAACACACCAGACTGTACACTACGTTTAAATGGTAATTTCGTGCTTATTTTATATTCTCATTGTATTATTTAATGTATTATTATTATTTCTTAAATTTATGTTACGCACAAATGCAGATATATATTTTTATTTTATTACTAATATTATGTGAACATACTATATTCCGTTGAATCACACATATTTCAGTGAAAAATGAAAAATAATACTTACCCGATATAATTACAGCACACGGGGGGACGTCAATGTGTCATTCCTTAGGTAATTGCTGAAAACCAGCGCTGTTGACGTTAGGTTCATCCGAAGTCACAGCATTTCGCTGAGCAATGACCTGTTCTTGCACAGATGCGACGCACAGTTTAATTTTTCTTATTATTTATTACAAAAGTAGTTTACTCTGAAATCGGCATTTTGTTTTTGTTATGTTTTTGTTGTCATTTGCCAATGTCGCAACCACAGAGTATGTAATGTTGTTAGTGTTACAGTAATTACGTAATATTGTCTTTGTCTGTGGCCTTGACATCAACCGATGAATGAATCAATTTTATAAATAGCGTTTGTTTCTTGGCTGAATACGAGGCTTTTGGCTACTTTTGTATTTGTGTATTTTGTGTTTTTATTTTATTTAAATGTGCGTTTTGTTTGTGCAGAATAAACGTATTTTCTTTCTTTCTTTCTTTCTTTTATATCTTCTGACTACGTTACGCTCACTGAATTGGCCCGACAAGACGAGGCCGCTGCGTACTTGTTGCTTCATACCTAAAATACGAATTGCGCCTTCTGCACTATTCTGTGGCTCTGCTGTAAAGGGTATGGAAGCAGTTGTAATTACAGGCACGTGGGGCACTTCAGGTACCCTGTACCCAGGTAATTACCCTTCGGGTAATTTTTACCGGATCATAATTACCGTTCAGGTAATTTTTAGATTTTTTTTTCTAAAATAATGTATACCTTTAAGAGCCCGAGCTTCATTGTTTCGTGTAATTGGTGGTAAATTAATTCTAAGCTGCTGGACTTATCGGGCGGGCACGAAACTAGCGGCGAGGAGAGTACAATTTTGTACTGTCGCCCTCTAAGACTGTTCCCAAGATGCGTCACAACACCCGGTTATCCGTTTACCGCATCGAGTGCATCGAGTCTTTAACTTATCTTTTCTTCAGGTATTTAGTCTAACCTGATAATGATTAACCATGAAACTTTTCTGGCCCAGTGTCGCCGAATCAGACAGTGTGGACGCGGAGTCCGGTTTCGAAGAAGCTGACCCTGGAGAAGCTGGCAACAACGTCATCAAGATGGTCTCCAGATTTGTGGATAAAGTAAGTTAAAAAGCATTTTTTACCCGACTACTGACTGCTTCTATCGGCAGGTCATTTTCAAGAATAGAATATGGAATACAGAACGAAACGATACGATCCGAATTACAGATATAAATGTAGAAATGTTACTTAGGGTCTTATCTCTAGCTTCAAAGCGATCTTTTAGAGGCAACCTTTGGATGGATTAAAGGGAGAAGGAGAGAATACTGCAGGTATTCAAGACATGAATCGAATAATTCAGTTTCTATATCCTGAATCGAGTAATTTCGATTTTTGAAGCGGGTACTTCTTTAGGCGAGTTGAGCGATTTTTGGTAGGGGATAAACTTATGGATTCGCGTCACCGACATGTTCGCGCCGTAGTGCTGTGCTATAGAATATAGATGGCGCTAATACCAATTTTATGTTTTGCTTCTGTCGGCAGTCCCCTTGACTGCCTATTTTTTTATTGCTAATCCCACTGTATATTTATTCTGTACTTATTTTTTTTTCGTTCCCGGAAATAGTAGACTATGTACTAGCAAAAGTAGTGAGAGTGACCACAGCATAACCAGCCTATAATGTTCCCACTGCTGGGACACAGGCCTCCTCTCGGTGAGAGGGAGTGGGCCGTAATCCACCACGCGGGCCATAATCCACCACGCGGGCCAGTGCGGGTTGGTGGATGTCACTTGTCTTCAAATTGTTTGGTTCTAGGACATGCCGGATTCCTCACGATGTTTTCCTTTACCTTACACAAAGTAGTGCCTGCCTGGGTTCGAATTCACGACTCGTAAGTCGGGCCGATACCACTGGACCACCACTGCTCAGTGTCCAATAGTCGAAACAAAAAATCATTCAATGTAATTTTTTTTTTTTGTGAAAAGCCTTGAAAGAACTTTTGAAAGAGTTCGAATTTCTTCAAACTCTATTAGCAAAGTATTAAAATGTCGCGTATTTCTTGTCAGGTATGCACTGAAGGCGGTGTAACAGCCGACCACGTGCGCTGCCTGCACCAGATGATCCCAGGGATCGTGCACATGCATCTGGAGACCTTAGACGCCGTAGCACGCGAGAGCAGACGCCTGCCGCCTGTGCAGAAGGTAAGCTTGAATACCCATATCGACACTGCCTAGGAAAATAGCTATAAAATGGGTGGTGAAGCAATCAGCTATTATTCGAATACACAATCTTAAGGTATGATTCCGAACAACGCTGCACACAGCAGTGCTGCCGCTGCATTGCTGCTGCGTCACTACTGGTATATTAGATTATATTTTGAACATGGCAGCAATGCTGCGCGTCATTGCTGCGGGGCAGTGCCGCCCCTCCGCCGCGGCAGAGCGTCACAGCCATAACACGTGAATATTGACAGCTGTTGAGAAGTAAACTACGACACCAGCAGTATCGCGCCGCGGTGCTCGGAATCACGCGGCAGGCAGCTTTGACGCACAGCACTGCCGTCGCAGGAATGACACAGGGATATAATCTCATAAAAACCTATAGAAAATATATGGGGACCAGCAGTGACGCGGCAGCAATGCCGCGTGCGGCGGCGGCGTTGTTCGGAATCATACCTTTAGGTAATTTACATGTTCTCAATACATGTTACCAATAAGATTTAATGTAAAATGTTTGATTGGATATTAGACATGTGTTTTTATTCCGTCAATGAATTTTTAAATCGTACTTTTTGATATTTTAATTTAAATCTTAATAATCACATTAGTACTTTGACATTATTATGAATTCTTGGACGTTGTAATTTTTATTTTGACATTATGATTTATTCTTTGACATTATGATTCATATTTTCGACATGATTTATATTTTTGATTTAACTATTAATATTTTGACATTATAAATAATGCATTTTTGATGAATCTATCAGTCTATTAATGTCATTTATATTATAAATTCAGAACTTAATACAAGATTTCAAAATATTATATAATATTATTATGATGTACCTAGTTCTGATTTGCATGTGCCTAGCTTATTATTTAATATTTCTACACCAGCAATGGTAGTATGTGTGAAACAGTGTTTAATGTAAGATCTCAATGTACCATATACTGAGAAATAAATAAATTTCAATTGCCACTTAATCAACTATCTACTTTAGCGTTATGTAGTCTTAAGTTGATTATTGAATGGCAATTTGTAATAAAAAGGTTTTACAAATTTGTTAGAATAAAATTTGAATTTTGTCGTGTGTGATATTGAGTTTGTATTTCCAAAAAATGGTACATTATCTGAGATTACAAATTCAAATATATTCAGCAATGTATTATATATTACTTCCTTGTGAAGATGTTGTATTTAAAAGCATTTCACGTAGTTACAATTTAGGTGCCCACATTTCGACTCTTCCATATTCACATAATTGTTGGTGCCAAATAAGGTAGCAATAGCGGTCATTGCCCTTTTCTTTATAATGCCTTCACAGGAACCGAAACGACAAACTATGTACAATTTTTCTTTCTTCAGAAATGTTGACGACAATGATAGGTAAAGTCGACTTGGTAATTGCTTTATCACCCTAAGGTTGGATTTTACTTGCGCGTCAGTTAAGGACAAGGTCTATTTGAACATAGTCAAATAGACCTTGTCGACAGTCAGATAGTTTCAATTTACTGGGAGTTGTTATCGAGCGAAGCCGTGGCCAAAAGCTAGTAAGAAATAAAGGTCAATGACCGCTATTGCCCCTCTATTTGACACCAACTATACATTAATTTTCTTCATTCTAGCGCCTCTCCGGCATTTTTCGAAAGTCTTTCATAAAATCACGCAAGCATTAATATGCTTGCCCCCGACGGCGCGACGAGACGAGACCTACACAAGACAACAAACAAATATGGAATTAATTAAGTACTGAATAAGGTACATATTTCCGTGAAATATTTAGGGTGGTTCGGGTACTCCATGTGTATGTAGCTTTCATTTGTCTCGTCCTGTCGCGTCGCCAATATCACTAATATTCAGTGCATGCTGTCTTATCTTTAACACACAATAGGGATACCAAACTGGTTTCTGAGATGAAAACGTGAGAATACTGCATTTGAAATTGAAGAAGACACATTGAGATATGAACTAACAGAAGAACAGCCCTTTATCATATTATATCATCTACCATTCGACATTATGCTCTAAAAATGTACAAAGAGACCTGTCCTTCACGCCCCTAGCCGCCGCAGCAGACGCCCTGGGTGTCGGGAATCGCAGGCCGATTCCCGGCCACCGTAGACGCGGGCTTGCGGACGGTGAGCAATGGGTAGCTCGCCGTCTGATAAGGACTCGGCCCGGGTCGACGGTGCGTTGTGTTCCACGCGCGCCTCAAAGAGATGTTAGCAAATGAAGGGGTCCGATAGGGCCGATGCCTGCCGGGGTTGCGGGAAAGTCTGAAAGGGATACCGTGGCCCTTGGCAACATACAGGCAACTGAAGGAACACGGGTGGGTTTTAGTCAGTAAGATTCTGACACGCCCTCCCGCTCCGCCCAGAGCGGGAGAAGTTATTTGATAATTTCCCATCCAAAAAAAATAAAAAAAATACCTGTCCTTCATTTGTGTCTTCTTGTTAGCACATAAAATATGAGCATTCCGGGTTTGTTAACTGTACGCCACTGTGAATGCATTGGGCATAATATTATAAAGATAAAATATGCATGCGCCATCTCAAAATTATTAATTTAAAAAAAAGTCCAAAATTCAACAATGCGCGTTCCACGTCTGTTCCAAATTTATCATTTATCATTCATCAAAATTATAACCAAATGGATCATTGTATGGGTACAAATTTTAACTCTTAACTCTTCTAAATACTCCATCTATTGTTTGCAGCCACGAATAATAGCGCCAGCATTAGTGCCCGGAGAGACGGTATCGGTGCCAGCACTACGCGCCTACCTCGTCAGTGACGGTCGTAACACAGCACTGTTGCCAGCTGAGGGCGCATTGTTTCTTACTAACTACAGACTCGTGTTCAAGGGCACGCCTACTGATCCATATGGTGAGTAAATGTGTGAAAATTCGCCGCTGTACTATATGACATGTGGCTGTACAGTGTGACAGTGTGATGAGTGCCCGTCTATCTAGCTCGAATTGGTCTGTTTTTGCAGTGTTATAGATTTATGTCTACTAGACACACTTTATATTGTTCTCTCATGTCTCTAATTTTCATATCTGAATGTCATGCATACCTACCTGTCATTTGCATGGTTACTGAAATGTTAATTTTAGATGTAATTTAATTTGAATTGTAAGTGAGTGTGCTGTTGGTGTGCTTGTTATAAATAAATAAATAAATAGGATGCCGATTACTCAATTGAAGAACGGTTTATCCCTCACCACAGAACAGTACAGAAGGCGCACTCCGCATTTTCCGTATAAAGCTACAAGTACTCGGCGGGCTCGTCTTGTCGGGCCAATTCAGTGAGCGTAACGTAGTCAGAAGATATAAGAGTTACGCGATAGAGAGGCAACTTCTAAGCGAATATAACTGTAGGTAATTAGCGTTGTGCGACTTGAATTGCACTTAATTGTGTCGTAGCAAGAGTCGCTTTTTATTTAAATGATTTTGCGGAGTGAACCATCTGTATATATCTGTGCCCTCACACAGATTTAGTAATAACTTTCTAGAAATAGTTTAGACCTGAAGCTCCAGTTCCAGTCGAGGCGTAGCAAGGTATAAGGGCTAGAGCGTAAGTTTTGTCGCACATGTCATGAGCCTCCTCACGTGTAATGCGTTCTTGTTTTGTAAAAAACGTCTAACTTCTACTGGTTTTGCGCAAGGACCGAAAACTTTTATAAATTACGGTACAGGTACCGAAGAATTCTGGTTACTTCTACGACTAAGTTTACCGCTATCTGGGTAACCAAGAAGAAGAAACATTTTACCTCTTTTAGGTTCCCGTTTTAATATCGGTTACACACACAGGCGATGCGCGCCCTTTGTCTAATGCCGACGGCACGTGTAAGATGGAGGAAATTTTTATTTCGGTAACCGGTATTAATACTGGTTGTATTCAATTAGGTAACCTTTCCTTTACCTTTAAGGTAAACTTTAAAAATATTTGTAAAAAATATAAATGTAACCGAAAAAATACCCGTATTGATCATACCAGTTTCGGTCCTTCGTTTTGTGCTTTTTTCCCCTATTTTTTGTCGCAAATTAACGACATAACTTTGATAGAATGACACCTATTCTAATCTAATGCTGCTCGATGTTCATCAAACAGTAGTATAATAGATTTTTTAATGTTTTGTTTTTTTTGCAGCCTGCGAACAGACAGTGGTCCGTTCATTCCCGCTCTGCTCCCTCACCCGAGAGAAGCAAGTCCGCACGCACTACCTGCCACACTTGGAGCAGTCGCTACAAGAAGGCCTGCAGTTGAGATCTGCCACCTTCCAGCTGATCAAGGTAAAATACAACCCTGTCTTTGCCGTCGCGCAGTCGGCTAAAAATATCAATAAGCCAAATTTCAATTGTGAGTTTTTAACAGATTTGGCGTACAAAAATCTGTCAAAAGATGACAGTGGCGAGATCGTTGAGACGTTTGTAAATTAGACTTGTCCCCGGTATACACGTCCTTGGCTAAATGTGTTTAATAAGCATTTGTAAGGGCGTTTGTCCACTTATCCGTATCCGGTTCGTATTCGATTTGTGTTTTATACGTGAAAAAGACGGACGGGAAATTCCCGTCCTAGCGTCTGCGTACTTGAATCGTTTTGATTAATGTACTCGGTTTTGATCCGTCAAAACCGAGTACATTACTATATACATGAGTATACGCATGAGTGCACAAACGTCCATACAATTACTAGGGTGGCCAAACCGGATCAGAAACGAATACGAATCGGATACGGATAAGTGCGCAAATGCCCAAAGTATAAAAATGACAATACATACGCAGGTGGCGCTGGACGAGGAAGTGAGCAGCGAGGCGGTGGAGGCGTTCCGCAAGCAGCTGGCGCGCCTGCGCCACCCCGAGCACGCGCTGCTGCACTTCGCGCTGGCGCCGCGCTCGCAGCCGCCGCCGCCGCACTGCCAGCCCAAGCACCACACGCTCAAGTGCGTACTGTTACGTTATGTTCCGCAAGCAGCTGGCGCGCCTGCGCCACCCCGAGCACGCGCTGCTGCACTTCGCGCTGGCGCCGCGCTCGCAGCCGCCGCCGCCGCACTGCCAGCCCAAGCACCACACGCTCAAGTGCGTACTGTTACGTTATGTTCCGCAAGCAGCTGGCGCGCCTGCGCCACCCCGAGCACGCGCTGCTGCACTTCGCGCTGGCGCCGCGCTCGCAGCCGCCGCCGCCGCACTGCCAGCCCAAGCACCACACGCTCAAGTGCGTACTGTTACGTTATGTTCCGCAAGCAGCTGGCGCGCCTGCGCCACCCCGAGCACGCGCTGCTGCACTTCGCGCTGGCGCCGCGCTCGCAGCCGCCGCCGCCGCACTGCCAGCCCAAGCACCACACGCTCAAGTGCGTACTGTTACGTTATGTTCCGCAAGCAGCTGGCGCGCCTGCGCCACCCCGAGCACGCGCTGCTGCACTTCGCGCTGGCGCCGCGCTCGCAGCCGCCGCCGCCGCACTGCCAGCCCAAGCACCACACGCTCAAGTGCGTACTGTTACGTTATGTTCCGCAAGCAGCTGGCGCGCCTGCGCCACCCCGAGCACGCGCTGCTGCACTTCGCGCTGGCGCCGCGCTCGCAGCCGCCGCCGCCGCACTGCCAGCCCAAGCACCACACGCTCAAGTGCGTACTGTTACGTTATGTTCCGCAAGCAGCTGGCGCGCCTGCGCCACCCCGAGCACGCGCTGCTGCACTTCGCGCTGGCGCCGCGCTCGCAGCCGCCGCCGCCGCACTGCCAGCCCAAGCACCACACGCTCAAGTGCGTACTGTTACGTTATGTTCCGCAAGCAGCTGGCGCGCCTGCGCCACCCCGAGCACGCGCTGCTGCACTTCGCGCTGGCGCCGCGCTCGCAGCCGCCGCCGCCGCACTGCCAGCCCAAGCACCACACGCTCAAGTGCGTACTGTTACGTTATGTTCCGCAAGCAGCTGGCGCGCCTGCGCCACCCCGAGCACGCGCTGCTGCACTTCGCGCTGGCGCCGCGCTCGCAGCCGCCGCCGCCGCACTGCCAGCCCAAGCACCACACGCTCAAGTGCGTACTGTTACGTTATGTTCCGCAAGCAGCTGGCGCGCCTGCGCCACCCCGAGCACGCGCTGCTGCACTTCGCGCTGGCGCCGCGCTCGCAGCCGCCGCCGCCGCACTGCCAGCCCAAGCACCACACGCTCAAGTGCGTACTGTTACGTTATGTTCCGCAAGCAGCTGGCGCGCCTGCGCCACCCCGAGCACGCGCTGCTGCACTTCGCGCTGGCGCCGCGCTCGCAGCCGCCGCCGCCGCACTGCCAGCCCAAGCACCACACGCTCAAGTGCGTACTGTTACGTTATGTTCCGCAAGCAGCTGGCGCGCCTGCGCCACCCCGAGCACGCGCTGCTGCACTTCGCGCTGGCGCCGCGCTCGCAGCCGCCGCCGCCGCACTGCCAGCCCAAGCACCACACGCTCAAGTGCGTACTGTTACGTTATGTTCCGCAAGCAGCTGGCGCGCCTGCGCCACCCCGAGCACGCGCTGCTGCACTTCGCGCTGGCGCCGCGCTCGCAGCCGCCGCCGCCGCACTGCCAGCCCAAGCACCACACGCTCAAGTGCGTACTGTTACGTTATGTTCCGCAAGCAGCTGGCGCGCCTGCGCCACCCCGAGCACGCGCTGCTGCACTTCGCGCTGGCGCCGCGCTCGCAGCCGCCGCCGCCGCACTGCCAGCCCAAGCACCACACGCTCAAGTGCGTACTGTTACGTTATGTTCCGCAAGCAGCTGGCGCGCCTGCGCCACCCCGAGCACGCGCTGCTGCACTTCGCGCTGGCGCCGCGCTCGCAGCCGCCGCCGCCGCACTGCCAGCCCAAGCACCACACGCTCAAGTGCGTACTGTTACGTTATGTTCCGCAAGCAGCTGGCGCGCCTGCGCCACCCCGAGCACGCGCTGCTGCACTTCGCGCTGGCGCCGCGCTCGCAGCCGCCGCCGCCGCACTGCCAGCCCAAGCACCACACGCTCAAGTGCGTACTGTTACGTTATGTTCCGCAAGCAGCTGGCGCGCCTGCGCCACCCCGAGCACGCGCTGCTGCACTTCGCGCTGGCGCCGCGCTCGCAGCCGCCGCCGCCGCACTGCCAGCCCAAGCACCACACGCTCAAGTGCGTACTGTTACGTTATGTTCCGCAAGCAGCTGGCGCGCCTGCGCCACCCCGAGCACGCGCTGCTGCACTTCGCGCTGGCGCCGCGCTCGCAGCCGCCGCCGCCGCACTGCCAGCCCAAGCACCACACGCTCAAGTGCGTACTGTTACGTTATGTTCCGCAAGCAGCTGGCGCGCCTGCGCCACCCCGAGCACGCGCTGCTGCACTTCGCGCTGGCGCCGCGCTCGCAGCCGCCGCCGCCGCACTGCCAGCCCAAGCACCACACGCTCAAGTGCGTACTGTTACGTTATGTTCCGCAAGCAGCTGGCGCGCCTGCGCCACCCCGAGCACGCGCTGCTGCACTTCGCGCTGGCGCCGCGCTCGCAGCCGCCGCCGCCGCACTGCCAGCCCAAGCACCACACGCTCAAGTGCGTACTGTTACGTTATGTTCCGCAAGCAGCTGGCGCGCCTGCGCCACCCCGAGCACGCGCTGCTGCACTTCGCGCTGGCGCCGCGCTCGCAGCCGCCGCCGCCGCACTGCCAGCCCAAGCACCACACGCTCAAGTGCGTACTGTTACGTTATGTTCCGCAAGCAGCTGGCGCGCCTGCGCCACCCCGAGCACGCGCTGCTGCACTTCGCGCTGGCGCCGCGCTCGCAGCCGCCGCCGCCGCACTGCCAGCCCAAGCACCACACGCTCAAGTGCGTACTGTTACGTTATGTTCCGCAAGCAGCTGGCGCGCCTGCGCCACCCCGAGCACGCGCTGCTGCACTTCGCGCTGGCGCCGCGCTCGCAGCCGCCGCCGCCGCACTGCCAGCCCAAGCACCACACGCTCAAGTGCGTACTGTTACGTTATGTTCCGCAAGCAGCTGGCGCGCCTGCGCCACCCCGAGCACGCGCTGCTGCACTTCGCGCTGGCGCCGCGCTCGCAGCCGCCGCCGCCGCACTGCCAGCCCAAGCACCACACGCTCAAGTGCGTACTGTTACGTTATGTTCCGCAAGCAGCTGGCGCGCCTGCGCCACCCCGAGCACGCGCTGCTGCACTTCGCGCTGGCGCCGCGCTCGCAGCCGCCGCCGCCGCACTGCCAGCCCAAGCACCACACGCTCAAGTGCGTACTGTTACGTTATGTTCCGCAAGCAGCTGGCGCGCCTGCGCCACCCCGAGCACGCGCTGCTGCACTTCGCGCTGGCGCCGCGCTCGCAGCCGCCGCCGCCGCACTGCCAGCCCAAGCACCACACGCTCAAGTGCGTACTGTTACGTTATGTTCCGCAAGCAGCTGGCGCGCCTGCGCCACCCCGAGCACGCGCTGCTGCACTTCGCGCTGGCGCCGCGCTCGCAGCCGCCGCCGCCGCACTGCCAGCCCAAGCACCACACGCTCAAGTGCGTACTGTTACGTTATGTTCCGCAAGCAGCTGGCGCGCCTGCGCCACCCCGAGCACGCGCTGCTGCACTTCGCGCTGGCGCCGCGCTCGCAGCCGCCGCCGCCGCACTGCCAGCCCAAGCACCACACGCTCAAGTGCGTACTGTTACGTTATGTTCCGCAAGCAGCTGGCGCGCCTGCGCCACCCCGAGCACGCGCTGCTGCACTTCGCGCTGGCGCCGCGCTCGCAGCCGCCGCCGCCGCACTGCCAGCCCAAGCACCACACGCTCAAGTGCGTACTGTTACGTTATGTTCCGCAAGCAGCTGGCGCGCCTGCGCCACCCCGTTACGTTATGTGGAAAAAAACAACAAGCTAAAAAATACTATATATACTACTGAAAATACAAAAGAAACCTAAAGTCAAATAAAAGAGTAACCATGACCAGCATTTTCGATTTCAAAATACTGCTCGAATTTCCATGCATGCATGTTTAATAAAAAGTTATTTAAGCATGTTTGGAAACTAATTTGCAAACGCACGATATGTTTTGTATCGCGATTAAGACCAATCTCTAAAATCTTCTTTCCAACAGGGGCTTTGCAAAGAAAACCTTACTGAAGACGGCCCGTCGCGCCGGGCTCAAACCGAAGCCATCCAAACGTCAGAAGTACGTGCTCCCGTCAGCGGACGCGCGCTCTCTGACGTCACCGCCGCTCATGTCCTCGCTGTCTGCCGACACGCTGTCCTGTGAGTCTCTTTTCTATATTCAAACCCTTAATTCCAAATTGATGTTATTTCCACCCAAAGAAATATAAACTTTACGCCAGTGTAAATTAAGTTGGCTTCAGAGTGAGTACTATTGAAAAGGTCAAGAAATTGAAAATAACGTGTTAAATATTTTTATCAAAAACATTAATTTGGTTACATGTTTCGAAATTAAGTTACAAATGCGGGATATATGTAATAGAACATCATGCATGTGTTGTGCTAGGCCGTCGTAGCATATCCAATATTTAGAAGCTACGACGTAGTTTACTCTGTACTTATGAGCTACGACGTAGCACATCCTGAACTTATGAGCTACGGTGTAGCACACCCTGTACATTGTTAAATATGGCGTAACACATCTTGTACTTATGAACTACGGCGTAGCACACCCTGTACAACTTGTGAACTATGGCGTAGCACATCTTGTACTTATGAGCTACGGCGTAGCACACACACAAGTTCAAAATATCTTACGATTTTTGCAAATTGTAACTCTGTTTTACAGTATATGTTGATCAAAATTCAATCCACAACATTAATGATACAATATTTACTAAATAAAAACCATTAAAATCATTAACATAGCTCACGTAAATATAGGAAAACGTCATGTTTTTATAAAACTTTATTTTTTATTTTTCAGTGGAAGAGCTAGAACTAGGCGGCAGTGAGACCACAGAGAGCCCGGCTGCACGTACATTAGAGCGCGTGCGGGAGCGTGTGTACGCACGCGACTGGGCGCGCCTGGGCCTGGCGCAGCCGCCCTTCAGGCTAGCACACGCCAACGCTGTCTACACGCTGTGTAGGAGGTTAGTATAACTGGATGATACTATTGTAATACTGTTTTTTTTAATGAAAATTTAAGAATTAAAGAAGCAAAGGGACTATTGTAATACTGTTTTTTTTAATGAAAATTTAAGAATTAAAGAAGCAAAGGGACTATTTTTACTCAACTTATTTTTTTTCGGCTTTGTAAATGACAGTTCAAAAGGTATCTCGCGCACTAGACGGCCACGACTCAGGCTGGTCGTGGTCTAGTGGTCTAGTGGTATTGTATGGTCTGCAGCTAATTGGCCGTTGCGACCAAGTGCGCGATCGGTTTCTATAGTTTACTTGGTTTTTGCGACCACTGGTCGTGCTCGTGGCCGTCTAGTGCGCGAGATTCCTTGGTATTAGAGTTCTGAACAAATACATACATTTTTGCGGGCAACATCACGGATGGATTTTGATACGAGAATAACTGGAGACTATGCAATATAAAATTCTAGCTACCGTCATTTGCAATCTCCAAGCCTTTCAGATAAACACAGGCTGCTGAGACCACATTCTAAGGGGTACTCCAACCCTGCTGGGGTTGCGGGAAAGGCCGAAAGGGATACCGTGGCCCCTGGCAAGAACACTGGGTGGGTTTTAGTCAGTAAGAGTCTGACACGCCCTCCCGCTCCGCCCACAGCGGGAGAAGTTATTTGATAATTTCTAATCCAAAAAAAAAACTTGAGTCAAAAAACACCTCTTGTTAAACAGAGCCTTCTCTCAAGAAGCCATGGTACTTCAGTAAATAAAATTACGTTTTTGTATTTCTCTTTTCAGTTACCCAGCTGTAATCCCGGTACCTGAGAGCTTCGGCGACGACTCGCTACGCAGAATATCGCGGTGTTACCGACAAGGACGGCTGCCAGTTATCACCTGGAGACATCCGAGGACTCATGCGTTACTATCTAGGTAAGATGAAATCAATATAACAAGTAGGTATTCTCAGTTCTGTACAATGGAAGTTTATTTTCTTTTAATACTTAAATGCTAGAATGAAACAACTATAACAGCAAACTGAAGAGTGCACAATTTATAAAAGGAGAACTTGTTGGAACTGAACTGTTAAAACGAATATGGAATTTATATTTTAAGAAACAAGCTTAAATTCAAACAAAACAACCACACCTCCCTTTTTTTCCTCGAATCACTTGAACCAGGAAATTACTCTATAAAAATCACAGTCGTAACGTTCTTATTTTATACAATGTTTACATATTCTTCTTACCTTTGTCTTCAACAAGAGTTCGTCAGCTAACATTAAGCATGGTTACAGATCAGCCGCCCCCCACCACAAGGGCGTGATGGGAATGCTGAAGAATGCGAGTCACCAAACTCCTGGCAACACACAGAGCGGGACGGAAACCACTTCCAGCTTAGAACAGGTCATTTTAATATTTTTTTCACGATTACAAGATGACGCAAGAAGTATAACAATATTTAAAAAAATACTTTTAATTTGATCGTTTTGGGCGAATTTCACCAATAAAACTGAATGTCATCAGCACATCTAAAGCGCATTCAAATTCGCTCTTAGTTAGATAACTTGCTACAGATATATCAAAATTTTGATCTGACAGTCTAACAACATTTATTTAATTGAGTAATTTAATTAAATTTTTATTTACAACATTTATTTTTAAAGTAATTTAATTTTCAATATTTTTTTTAAATATACGGCGCAATGACTCCAGCTTGTATGCAGCTGCATTTTACATGGAGCGACTGCCTATCTGATCTCCAGAACCCAGTTACTGGGTAACACGATACCCCTTGGTAAGACCGAAGAATTCCAATTAAATTATATTATTTCGTAATTCATCTCAGGAACGTTACCTAGCCACATTGGTAGCTTGCACACCAGCTTCCCGCGGCGACTTAGAAGACTCCAGTTTGAGTCTAGATTCTCTGCTGCTCTGTTGTGAAGATCAACAAGCGACACATACTCCATTGTTGACGAAAGCGGCCGGGACACTGGGGTGAGTCATTTAAAAAAATACTTACAATAAGGTGTTTTTTTTGAGGCCATCTGTTGCAATATTGTCCTTTAAATGGTACATGTGCATGTACCCGGTGCGTCAGGTGAGTGTATATATGAATTAAATGTTGTGTCATATTTGTTATTAACATAGCTTAAAAGTAGTGTGTATTAGTATTACTTACATCACATGTATCTAGGTCTGAATTAAAGTATTTATAATTTTTTAAAACTAATAAATAGATAGACTAAATTGCAGTATTGTGTCTCAGGGATAATATGACTTCCGGTAATAATCAAAGGGTAGGGCAATATGTATGGAGAAGGATTGAAGATCGCTGTATTTACATAGTTATAACTGGATAGGAGCCATCACAAAACTTTTATGATGTTCACGGATGAAAAAAGGGTGGTCCAACTACATGGCGATAGATCAATACAAACTAGTTGGGTTTTATTATCATGCTGATAGTCTGTGCTTGCCGAACAGCGTAGTTCATCTTTAATTAAGACGGTTTAAAACCAATTACAAAAATTAAAGACACACTTTGTCTTTAATGTTTGAAAAACATGTCAGACATAAATAAAAACATCAAGTTCAGGTAGAAAGTTTACAACATTTTCATAAATCACATAATTATATATATATATTCATTTAATTCAGACTAATTGATTTGTCCATAAATTGTTAGTTACAAAGGTCTTAAAAACTATGTTAGTGATCATTAATAAAATTCAAAATATACAAAAGTTCAAAATACAAAAATAATAAAATCACTCATGTCAAAAATCATAGTCTCATCTCGTCACGTGAAGCTGGATGAACCTACCCAGCACTGCAGGCTCTGGCCTTTTCGAGATCGTCCATAGGATTCTGTTGCCTTGCCCCCGAATCCGGCGCATCAGAGAAGCTGTTTTCTTACGCATAATGGCGTAAAAGTCATCTACTCCTGCGTCAGCAAACATGCCCGATGCACTGCAGATAGTAGAAAGCCAATAACACGCGCACTGCTCGCGCATCCACATATTAATGCACGCATCTTATCGCGCTACGTGTTTACATCGGTTTCATAGACTTTCAGTGACCGCTTGTGCCCGCATTTTTGTGTACGCTAACGGAGCGCCACGGACTGTCAGAATGACTTATAGTCCTATTAGCTTGAAGGTTCCAATCCCCGGGTAGTTTGTAAGCCAAGTAACACGTCACTTACGTATCAGCGTGTTGGGTCGCAACAGCGGCGGCAAGGGCGGCTCGTCCAGCTCGGCGCGCCACTTCGGGCGCTGGGGCTCGCTCAAGGACCGGCGCCAGCCCTCGCACCTGGACCTGTACGCGCCCCGCCAGAGGCTCTCCACCGCCGACGCGGACTCCGGTCAGTACACACCATCTTAATTTATGTAATATGTAGTCTAACAATAAAAAAAATTCCTCAGTAGCAGCACTAAGTCTGGACTTGTGCCCGGTTGATGGCAATAGGCTCGCCCCTACTACATGGGACTTAAACATAACTGGCGAAATGTGGGTGTACTATAGGTACAACAATTCTGCCTGCATAACCATTCTGGGATTACAGGCGTGATGTTAGTCAAACAACTTTTTCCAGGATTCCCCGAAAATAAGACACAAGATTTCTTCGAAAAATTGTTTCGTTATTTGTGTAACATTGTGCTAGATATGGCTCCAACGGTAAATTCTACTTCGAAACTCTGTTCACAAAAACGAAAACGAAATTTTGCACAATTTTTTTATATGTAGCACGTTAAAAAAAAAAAAAGTTTGGCGAGTTTAGAATTAAGTAACACCTCTGTATTACAATATAATTTAAAAAAAAATGTTTTTTTTTTTTTAAATAGTTAGTTTATATGTTTATAAAAGGTACTTAATCTTATTAATAATTAATATTATTACATAGTTTTGAGCAATTGTTTATGAACGAAGAAAGGTCAGACGAAATAAAGGATTTTTTAGGTTATCTGTCAAAAACTCAAAAAAAAAAGGAAGTGCTGATCCGATTACAAAAAAATCTTTCACTGATAGAAAGTTACACCATTGCTGAGTGCACTAGGATATGTTTTATGTCAAAACACGCGGACGAAGTCTCGGGCAAAAGATAGTTTGAAATAAAATTTTAGTAAATTTTTCTTCATACAGCGTTTTCGATGTGAAACATCTATTGGTACACCTTGGGAGTAAGACTGACTCGTATGCCGTGACGGCAAACGGCATGACGCTCTTTTATGCCGTTATTTTCCATCCCCCATGTTCCACATCTGCCGAGCGTCCCGTGACAGTCACCTTTTTTTAACGTTAAATTTTATTTTGCTTTAGTGTCTAGCTACCCGTCCTTGCATGAATTAGTTCGATCCATTCTAATCGGCCGTGCCCCCAGCGTGCGGCGAGGCGGGCGGCGCGCGGCGCGCGGCGCTGTACGTGGTGTGCGACAAGGGCGGCGCGGCGTGCGCCTGCGCCGGCGCCGAGGCGGTGCCGGCCGAGTACCCCGACGCGCGCGCCACGAAGCACGCCTTCAAGAAGCTCATGCGGGCCGCCGTGCCCTCGGCGCCGCCGGCCGCTGATCATCCTGGATTCCTTCGGTAATGACGACAAGTTTTGAGATTTGTAGCACAATGTTGCTTTAAGGAATCCTCCAAAGGGATGATTATCATTGTTTTGTATGTGGCGATTCCACAACAGTTACAAAAATAAACGTGATATTATTTTGACGAAAATCATAACATCTAGCTGACAAATTAAGAATAAATCATTATCGAATTCAATCTAAAATATATTTCGTGTTCCGATTGTTCAAACTCAAACTTTTTAAACGCATTTATTTCAAATAAACCAATTACAGGCACTTTTGAATTGTCAAGGAGTCAGTCAGTCAGAAATATGAAGCTAGTTGCCCATTCCAAAGCGTAGTAGGTACCTATGGAGAAGAACGGGCAAGAAACTCCACGGACACTCTTTTAAATCAAAATATCGTTACAAAATATTGGTTACAAAATATTGGTTTCATCATTCATGTTGAAGTTATACATGTATTACATGTGAGAACGATGCAAAACGTTAAAAGCGTCCGTAATAAAAATAAACAGTTCAAAAATTTAATATAATTAAATTTTGCCATGGCAGCTAAGAGTTGACCAGTCCCTACTGACGGCGCCCGTTCACGAACTTGACGCATGAATTAGCACCATTCAACTCAACCATTATTATTATTATTTGTACTCTTTGTAACATTGATGGATTTGTTGGCAGACTGCGGAATTCTCATCCATCTCCAAGTATGAACTATTCCGTCAGAATGAAAACGCATGCGAAACTTCAATAATTGTGTTTTATTACTTTTCAGGCTAATAGAAGAATCTGGTTGGCTGTGGCAACTCCGGCAGTTGTTCCAGCTGTCCGGTGCAGTAGTAGATCTCCTAGACCTGCAGGGATCTTCCGTGCTACTGTCTTTAGAAGATGGCTGGGATGCTACGGCACAGGTAAAGAAACCAACAAATAAATAGTAAAATTAACCAAACGAGACATTGGAAGAGGTTAAATTGAAGTGCGTATGCTATTATTGCTTGGTTTCAGTCAAAAATTAATAAATGTTAAATGTGTCGAAAATCAATTAAAAAGTATGTAGCGGTCAATTGAATTGTAATAAGTTTTAACTTTTAAAAGACACATTGATTTTTAAGAAAATTTGCGGTTTTGTTCCGCAATTTTCCAATATGCTTCAAACTGGAATGAAGCCCTTATTTATAGCTCACATTAACCCAACTACATATTAATACAGATGGTTCACTCCGCAAAATCATTTAAATAAACAGCGACTCTTGCTACGACACAATAAAGTGCAATTCAGGTCGCACAGCGCTAATAACCTACAGCTATATTCACCTAGAAGTTGCCTCTCTTTCTATCGCGTAACTCTTATATAAGGTCCCATTTAAATAGATGGACAAACTTTTAGAAATCATTCAGACCACCAAAATAAGGACAATGGTAAAAAAATTATAAGAAAAACGCATTAAGTAGATACTTATAAGAAAAATAAATCAGCTAACGAAAATACACTAAAAATGTTGGTTACCCAATGCCATTTATTATTTTAGGTCAAAATAATATCACTTTAGTCAGTGTTTTTTTTTTGCTTGGATATCTTTGGTTAGACGTACTGAACACTGGGTTAAAATTTGTCCATCTATTTTAATGAGACCTTATATATTCTGACTACGTTACACTCACCGAATTGACCCGACAAGACGTACCGGCCGCGGTCTTGTAGCGTCCTACCTTAAATGCGGAGTGCGCTTTCTGCACTATTCTGTGGCCTAACACAATTTCAAACCAAAAAATGGCTGGGAAATAATTAAGTCCACCTTTGTCATTCCAGATATCATCACTGGCACAAATCTGCCTAGAACCCTACTACCGGACATTGGAAGGGTTCCGTATCCTGGTGGAAAAGGAGTGGCTGGCACTGGGACACAAGTTCCAGCAGCGGTCCAACATAGGAGCCACGCCGCAACAGGGCTTCACGCCGACCTTCCTCATGTTCCTGGATGCCGTGCATCAGGTAGACATTAAAATCTAGAGTATTTCCAGTTAGTATTAGATATCTAACGTATTATGCAACGCTCAAAATGAGTTGAGAATTATTTACGAGTCCTTTTGCTTTACAAAAATCGAAACTCACTTTGAGTGACGTAAATGTTGTCCTTTATTTATGTGTCATGTGTATAAATCCTTTAACGGGGTCCAGGGGGGGCCGCTGCCCCGCTGGATGTGCTATGCCTTAGTACCTACTGTTGTCGATAAAAGTTATGTTAGGGTCACGTTAACACTTACTTTGCAATTACAATATATTATGCATTCTAAGTTTTATTAGCAATGCCTTATTCTTCGGCTACAATTGAATGATCATTCAGTACACTCAGACGCGTACAAACATGGCTGAGATCAACATTGGTCAAAGACAGGTTAAATGGACTTTTCTCTGTCAGTCTTTGGTCGGTGTTATGTTGTATCTTGATCAAAATATGATTCTTGATCATAACAAATGTGTATATACTGAATTGTGGTCATTAATACATCTTTCTAAGTTGGCTCAAATTGCAAAAACGGTAAGAAAATTTAAATTTCATGGGCTTCATTTGCGGGGTCCACCTTAAGAAATTTCTGATTTGCCCCCCCTGGGCCAAAAGCTGGGTACGCCCATGTGGCTTACCTACATTTATCTATCACTCACCAAAATATTTTTCTTTCAGCTCCAGAAACAGTTTCCTCTAGCCTTCGAGTTCAACGAGTACTACCTTCGTTTCGTGGCGTACCACAGCGTGTCGTGTCGCTTTAGGACCTTCCTGTTGGATAATGAGGCTCATAGGGCCGAGTTGGGGATCACTGCTGCTGATGATAAGCGAGCTGATACTAATAGAATGGTATGTGTTCATCATTTTTATTGAGACCTAGCCTATGCCAGCGGCTTCGCCAGCGTTTAGGTCGGAAATTATCTCACAAGAACGTAATACTGGAATAAAAAGTATCGTATGTGCTAACACAGGTCATGGTCTATCCGTGTGCCAAATTTCATCCAAATCCATTCAGCCGTTTAGGCGTGAAAGGTAAGGCCGTGCGCACTTTGGAGGCGTTTTCGTACGAATTTTACTCGAGCGAACACATACGAACACGCACGAACGATCCCGACCTTCCAAGTACTAAGGGAGCGCGCAGACTGAGTGCAAGTTAGTCGTACGTATAGTTCCGACGTCCGAAAACAATCCGAACTTATTGGGATTTATCGTACCTTTAATGCGATATTACCGGAACACTACCTATTTGACGGAGAAAAACGAATTCAGTGTGCGCACTCAATTCGTTCGAACACGATCATACGTTTACGTACGATACAAATTGGTGTCCAAAGTGCGCGCGGCCTAACAGACAGACAGAGTTAATTTCGCATTTAAAATATTAATATAGAAGTTTGGATAAGTAGTAGAAGACGACTTACGGAGTTGGATCCGCATTAGTTCTGAACCGAAATATCTACAAGTCATGGGAAACCCATCGTTTCTACGATAGACAATTATCTGCGTCATACTTATTTGAGCTCGGAACATGATGCATCCAGTCAATAGCGGTTTTTATTTGATATCCTGTCAAATTCTCAATCGCTGAATTTTATGTAGCCTTTTGGTGCAATGGCGTCTCCATCACTTTATAGGCACAATGACTTTTATTTTTTTATTATAATAATAACAATAGGTGCCCCATTTCATTAAAACGCCTAACGGGCCTCTGCGAGGTGGCTTCGGCCCCTCGTACGCCTTCTAAAGGTCCGGGACACCAGGGTCCCGTGAAATGTTAAACACATTCAAATAATAATAATAAGATTTATTGTTTAACTACGACTAGATTACATGGCAAAGTAATATATAAATCACAAGCCTAAAGTTTAATATATTTAGTAAGTGGGTGCCGTACTGTTCTCCCAGATAGGTTACAAAATAACATGTGCTTAGGAGAAACAGTTCCATTCATTTTTTTTTAAACAAAATACCTTTTGGAATTTAAAGATTTACTTATTAATTTAGATTAGCCTACAAATTGATTACACTAATATTTTTACAGGAAGTTCAAGATAGTATTTTAGTTCCTTTGGTTATGAACTCAACATGTTTGTGCTCTTCCAGGTGTACCTATATGGCGCGGGCGGTGAAGCGGGTGCGGGTTCAGAGGAGGAGGCCCCGGGCCCCGGAGCTTCGGGCCCCCGGGCCCCCACGCTGGGACACTCGCTGTTTGACTACATCGACAGGCATCATCAGAAGGCGCCAGTCTTCTATAACTTCTTGTATACTCCTGATTTGGATAATCCGGTGAGTTTTGTAAACATAATAATTAAATCATTTTCTCGTTATCTTTCCTATCACAGAATTAATTTTGCCGGTAGTTTTTTAAAACTGATTGTTAAGATAATTATAAACAAAATAATTGTAAAACTGCACAAAATTGTGTTCGACTTTATTTGTTCTCTTTTGCTTGACTACAAAGAGTCATGGCTTCTTCCTTCCGTTGCCTGTACGTAGCCAGGGGCCACGGTATCCCTTTCGGACTTTCCCGCAATCGACCTGGTGCCCTCATTAGATCATTCATCGTCCTCGATTGGAAATTACTGCGACGATCGCTATTTATTAGAACACCCGGTGACTGTGAACCCCCCCGCCCCCTTTTGTGCCCCCTTCTTCAACATACACTATCATTGACAGAACAAGTCTAAATCATAACACTATCTTTACAGGTACTCCGTCCAGTTTCCACAATCAGCGCACTAGAAGTATGGCAGTACTACACCAGCGAGGAACTGTCGCACGGAGCGCCCTATGACCTTGAAGTGTTAGCTCCATCCGAGCCAGAGACAAGACACCCGCAGCGGAGAGTTGTTACTGCTGGGTAAGAATATTTTGCCTGTTTTAAGACCATTTGTACGATACTCAAGCATGCTTGTGGCGGCATCTACAACGCCACAATCTTACTGACATCATGCAAAATTCTGCAAAGTTCGACGCGCGACTAGCAAATATACAACGTCCCGACATCAATCGTCGGGCAGTAGCCTACCAAACACAACACCTGTCTGATCGGAGGATCCTTCCTTTTATTCTTGTTTTTTTATACTAGATATCTTCAATTTAAAACTAGATTTGAGAAGAGTTTTTTTAGAAAGTAGCTGCGCCTCGCTTACGTCTCGATCCCGCGGGAACATCGGGATAAAAATTATCCTATATCCTAACCCAGGTCATAGTCTACCCAAGTACCAAATTTCATCCAATTCCGTTCAGCCGTTTTAGCGTGAAAACGTAACAAATAAACCAAGATACGAAAAATCAAATCTTTTCTATTATAATTAACCGACTTCCCAAAATGGAGGTGGTTATCAATTCGGTTGTATTTTTTTTTTTTTTAAATTTATGTTACCTCATATCTCCGTCATTTATGAACCGATTTTGAAAATTATTTTTTTATTTGAAAGTATACACTTTCCGATTGGTCCCATTTTTATCAAAATTTAGTTCTTATGATGGAATCCATGAGGAATTGAGGGAACTCTTCAAATATAATAGGCACACACATAGCGATTTAGGTATTTTCAGCTACAAGTTAAGCATTTGCATTCAGAAACTATCATTCAGTGAAGTGGAACTGATGAAGAAGACCACAGATTGCCATCGGAATTCCTCAATGATAGGTATTCCACGAGTGGCGCCATTTATGAACCGATTTGGAAAATTATTTTGTGATTTGAAAGGACGTCCAGATTGGTCCCATTAAAAAAAAAACAGTTCTGATGATGGAATCCATGACGAATTGAGGGAACTCCTCAAATATTATAGGCACACACATAGCGATTTAGGTATTTTTAGCAACAAATTAAGCATTTGCATTCAGAAAGTATCATTTGGTGAAATGGAACTGATGAAGAAGACAGATGGCCACCGGAATTACTCAATGATAAGTATTTCACGGGTGGCGATAAGATATCTCGATTAAGATAGTTAAGCGACAATGAAGCACGTTTAAATAAATAATTCTGATGACCATCGAACTGATCTGAAGATGAATCCGGAAGGACGGCACCGGAACTCCGTCATAAAACAATGTATCCTAGCCGTGTTTGGGCTTATTCGAATTGCCATGAGATGTACTCTGGCTATAATATCCCGGCATCAAATTGCGCTACTTGAGTCGTATGTTATGTGTAGCCTTGATTGTCAGAAGACAGATTTTGTAGCCTCGTTATTTCCGTCAATGATCTGCGGCCGTGTGGTCGCTTTAATAATTTGTTGGCGTCCAACTCTGATAAAACTATGCCTTCCAAACTTCTGACACGACTAAGCGCGACGTATATTTGCTCTTTTGCAAAGTTTTTTTTACCAAAGTCGATCACAGCTCTTTCGGGGGTGGTAGCCTGTAATTTATGGACTGTGACCGCCCAGCTTAATATTAGAGGCAGCATACGCTCCACATCTCCATTACCCCTTGCCGCCTGGAACGTAGTGCTTGTTGGTGGTATGGGTCTCACTATGAAAACTTTAAATTAGCATATCTTTTTATTGTATGAGACGATTGCAATGAAACAAAAACTAAATGTTACATCGTGATAATATTATATTTACAATTTTAATAGGACTGTAATTAAATTTCAAAAACGTTATTTCTGTTAAATTGAATGTAGAAAAATGTATTCCAAAATGTGTACCATTTTGGGCCAATAGATGTCATTGAGATGCAAAAAATTTTGTAACCCCCTTTCTACACTTTCAAGCCAGTTTTGAAAAATGTATGATTCCATCTTTATTATTACTTAGATAAGTTTATACCACGTTTTCTAAACCAAATGAATAATATCTTTCATACAAACCGTATTCCCCCTTTTCACCCACAAAGGGGTTAATTTCAATCATTCCACTTTGCCCCATCAAGTCGCCCCACTGGTGGGGCAAATGCATTCTGCCCCATGGCATGGATTCTTCCCCACAAGGGTTGGCACCTTAGAATTTGTGTAAGTAGGTATGCTCGTATTTAATATTTGATTGGAAAAGAAAGAGATTATATATATATAATATGTAAGTAAAATGTAACTAGGACTTGTATTTACTTAGATTTTATTTTATTTGTAACAAATCGTGTAATTAACGTATGATTTACAACCCGATTCCTTCCAGAAACAACTAGTAAATAAAAATTTATAATAAAATAATAATACCAGCCTATTACTGTCCCACTGCAGGGCAAAGGCCTCGTCTCATACAGAGAAGGAACGAGCACTGATCATCACGCTTGCTCAAAACGGGTTGGTGATTTCAGACTAATATTAACTATAAGTCCATGTTTCCTCACGATGTTTTCCTTCACTGATGTCAATAATGTCCAAGATAAACTCATAAAGTTCATATGAACTGAAAAAGTCACATTAGAACCCACAACCTGCATGAGGTTGTGGGTTCTAATGTGACTTTTTGAGAGGCGAGGCCTTAACCTCTGGGCCATCATAACATATTAAATTACCAAAAAATATATATTTTACTTAACTATACATTTCTTTCTTTTCCAAACAAATATAAAATACGAGCATACCTACCTACACATTTCTAAGGTGCCAACCCTAGTGGGGCAGAATCCATAAAGATTTTAGACTAGTGGAATCTGCCCCACCAAGTCTAACTAGTGGGGCATATTCCACTGAAAGTTTTTAGGCATTCCTATTTGCCCCACCAGCGGGGCGCTTGGAATGATTCGTTAATTTTTGTAAAATCTTTTGTTATGTTTCCATTATTCGACTGGTATACGAATTTGTGCCGGGTAGGTATAAACACAACTAAAAAGTGAAAAATAAAAACTTTTTTACAAAAAAAAACAACCGACTTCCAAAAAAAACACTTATAAGAGAAAAATAACTTGAATTTCGGAAGTCGGTGGCAAAAACGAAAATATAGATCAACTATGCGAACTGCGAACCATCTTAAAATATAACTATATTTTAAGATGGTTCGCAGTTCGCATAGTTGAAGCCGTGATATAGTTATATCCCTAGGGAAATAGTTATGAATTGCTTTCATATATATTACGGTAGGTATATTTTACTATATATGTATCTAATAAAATACTATTGTTTTTGCCACCGACTTCCGAAATTCAAGTTATTTTTCTCTTTTAAGTGTTTTTTTTGGAAGTCGGTTGTTTTTTATTAGTTTAGATTTAGACAAGTCGTGTGCCTCATCGACAAAAATGACTAACTTCCATACTAACTGTCATGCCCTATTTAACCCCCTTTAGGGAGTAATAGTAGTAATCTTCAAAAATTCTTAGTGCTCACTTTCGCTATTTAAGTAACTGTTATGCAAAATTTCATTCTTCTATACCCAATGATTTAGGCTGTGCGTTGTCTGATAATAATTTAATATTATTGTCACAGGTACGAGAGCATAGCCCGTAGTATGCCGGACTCTTTCTCCGGCCTGCTGGAGAGGATCCGCCAGTTGGAGCTGGAGCTCGGACACCTGCCGCAGAAGTGGCGCGTGCGGTGGGACCAGTTGGAACTGCCCAACACGCTGGAGTTGCAGGTAAACTTTTAATATTCGTTATTGTTGTTTTTCTCAGTGCCTTCACTAATCTGTATGTTTTTTTTACTATTTCCTTAGACTATAATTTTACATTCTTATTCAAAACGTCTCTTAATTTTTTATAAACTGATTAGTAAAATTCTTATTTATATACGCATATTTAGGTTATGAGGTCTCTAAGGCTTCGCGCAACTTCATTTCCGCGAGAAATCGCGGCACAGCGGACAGAGCTCCGGCGGGATCTCATGGCGTCATGGAGAGTGCGATTGTCGCAACCCAGTGCTGGGCACGCCACTATTGTGGCGATAAGTCCCCTCTTTGAGGAGTGGCTAGAGAGGCGCCACGGCGTCCTCACCTTCCGCCTGACGCAGGTCCTCACCGGACATGGTTATTTCGGGAGGTTCCTGTTTCGTATCAGGCGGGAGGAAACGCCCGGGTGTCATCACTGCGTGGATCGCTCGGAGGACACGGTTGAGCATACGGTGGAGGTCTGTCCGGCTTGGGCAGAGCATCGCCGTGTCCTCGTGGAGGCGATCGGTGGCGGGGATCTCTCGCGTCCGGCCCTAGTCTAGGCCATGGTACGGAGCGAGAGGGCATGGGAGGCCGTCACCTCCTTCTGCGAAGCAGTAATGCTCGCGAAGGGGGAGGCAGAACGCGTGAGGGAAAGGCAAAATTCGCGCCCTCACGCCCCTAGCCGCCGCAGGAGACGCCCTGGGCGTCGGGAATCACAGGTCGATTCCCGGCCACCATAGGCGCGGGCTTGCGGACGGTGAGCAATGGGTAGCTCGCCGTCCGATAAGGACCAGGCCCGGGTCGACGGCGCGTTGTGTTCTACGCGCGCCTCAAAGAGATGTCAGCAAGTGAAGGGGTCCGACAGGACCGATGCCTGCCGGGGTTGCGGGAAAGTCCGAAAGGGATACCGTGGCCCCTGGCAACGTACAGGCAACGGAAGGAATACGGGTGGGTTTTTGTCAGTAAGAGTCTGACACGCCCTCCCGCTCCACCCAGAGCGGGAGAAGTTATTTGATAATTTCCCACACCAAAAAAAAAAAAAAAAAGGTCTAAGGCTGCTTTCCGAATTATAACATAATCGTTGACATCGATAATTGGCGTTCCGATTAAGATATCAGGATTATGACAGCTGAGGGCTGTCAATAACTCGGAACGCTCGTGAACGCGCTCACAGTACTCGCTCAACGTCAAAACTTGCATATCATATTTATTTGTGTTTAAACCACAATTTTCTTCTTCTTTGGTTAGGTGGCGAACGGTAGCCAGAAGCACAATTTCGAAAATGCCACGTTAGTTTAAAAATAGGATGCGAGTCAAAACAAAACAGCATAACTGTAATTTTTGACAACGCTCACGGTGATATTAGTAAAAGGCGTGGTCGGCGTTATCGCAAGATGGCTCATGTCATGACGTCATCTACGACGATTCAAGACGCATCGCTATCGCGCCCACGTTAATTCGGTACGGGTGTTAGCACGCTCAAATCGATTACAGCGTAACTCGGAATGCACCCTAACCTCCTAACTAATAAACGTTGTATAGCGCCTGTGTACACAACGCTTTGTCTTCTTCTTTCGAAAGTAAAATTACTGACGACTGAAAGAAAGAAACCAGTGTGTAACTATTCACCTGATATAATAAGTTTATTAGTAAGGAAGTTAGTATTTCAATGGTAGCTGTCAAAATTAAACACCACCGATGCACTGACCTTGTTAAAAGGCAAGATGGCTGATTTTAGTTGAATCAGCTGATCGACTCAATAGGATTAAGCGATCCGTCCATCGCCAACTAAACTAAGAGTTTAGTTTAGCTAGCCAGTTTTTCATACATGTGGGTGAACGCACATGTATGCTCGCTTTATTGTGTGCTTCAAGGTTATTTTGTTGCAAATATCGAGTTGTGTCCTATTAACTGGCGGTCTAAGAGAGGGGTGGCAGGCCGGTCAGCCCCGGGCCCCACGTCCTGGGGCCCCCAAAAGTCAAGAAATACTTTGTTATCAAATCCCAAACAATACCAAAGTATTTTCAGTTAATAAAAGGCAGTTTGTAGTTGGGCCCCCTACGCATGATAAATATAAACTAGGGTGCAAAAAATTTCGAGCTCGCTTGGCTCAGGCCAATATTTTGATTTTGATTTTTGAACGGAAAGCAATAATAAAAGTTGGAGCATCCAAATACGTTTCGATGAAGCAAGTAATTTGTTGCTTTATTTTATTGTATGCAACAGGAAATCATTTTTTAATGTGAAAATGGAGCTTCATGTCTAAAGTATGTGTTGTCTGCACGGTTTTTTAATTTTTGACGTGACAACGTCTTATAAATTGGTTTGCCGGGTGACACTTCAAGAAACTGCGTTACGCTCCGCTCACGTTATGCGCTCACAATGAGAGCGAGTGAGAGGCACGCGTCCCTTCCACTCGGGCATGGTTAGCCCGCCTAAGAGCGAGAGAGACAGACATAAAAAGTGAAAGGCACGCAAAGTCGTTGTCACGTAAAACTTTCGCCCGTATACCGACTTTACAGGCAACCAATTTTTTTTATTGCCAAATGGGTCGCTCGTGACCTCGATCTCGCCTGATCGAAAGCGATGGATGAGGTCTACAATGGAACGAATGTGTCCAAAAGATGCCTGTTCCACACTGTGACTTGCATAATAAATGTGTAGACGCGCTGAGTACGACTAGTCGGGATATCAACTGCTTATTTTGAAATCGGTTCAAACAATATCGTATCGTATTACAGCGCAACTCATCAATGTCCTCTGGCGTGGTCCGTCGCGCGACTCTCGCGTGGCACAAGCGCGGCACGCTGGAGGTACTGGTGCGGGGCCGCCTGGCCGCCGCGCCGCCGCCGCCCGCGCCCGCGCACCGCTGGGCCCCCGCGCCCGCCGCGGCCCCGGCGCGCTGCGACCACTGCCAGGACCTGCTGTGGGGACCGCTCAAGGTATGTGTCACTCGCGGCGCACCGCCGGGCCCCCGCGCCCGCCGCGGCCCCGGCGCGCTGCGACCACTGCCAGGACCTGCTGTGGGGACCGCTCAAGGTATGTGTCACTCGCGGCGCACCGCCGGGCCCCCGCGCCCGCCGCGGCCCCGGCGCGCTGCGACCACTGCCAGGACCTGCTGTGGGGACCGCTCAAGGTATGTGTCACTCGCGGCGCACCGCCGGGCCCCCGCGCCCGCCGCGGCCCCGGCGCGCTGCGACCACTGCCAGGACCTGCTGTGGGGACCGCTCAAGGTATGTGTCACTCGCGGCGCACCGCCGGGCCCCCGCGCCCGCCGCGGCCCCGGCGCGCTGCGACCACTGCCAGGACCTGCTGTGGGGACCGCTCAAGGTATGTGTCACTCGCGGCGCACCGCCGGGCCCCCGCGCCCGCCGCGGCCCCGGCGCGCTGCGACCACTGCCAGGACCTGCTGTGGGGACCGCTCAAGGTATGTGTCACTCGCGGCGCACCGCCGGGCCCCCGCGCCCGCCGCGGCCCCGGCGCGCTGCGACCACTGCCAGGACCTGCTGTGGGGACCGCTCAAGGTATGTGTCACTCGCGGCGCACCGCCGGGCCCCCGCGCCCGCCGCGGCCCCGGCGCGCTGCGACCACTGCCAGGACCTGCTGTGGGGACCGCTCAAGGTATGTGTCACTCGCGGCGCACCGCCGGGCCCCCGCGCCCGCCGCGGCCCCGGCGCGCTGCGACCACTGCCAGGACCTGCTGTGGGGACCGCTCAAGGTATGTGTCACTCGCGGCGCACCGCCGGGCCCCCGCGCCCGCCGCGGCCCCGGCGCGCTGCGACCACTGCCAGGACCTGCTGTGGGGACCGCTCAAGGTATGTGTCACTCGCGGCGCACCGCCGGGCCCCCGCGCCCGCCGCGGCCCCGGCGCGCTGCGACCACTGCCAGGACCTGCTGTGGGGACCGCTCAAGGTATGTGTCACTCGCGGCGCACCGCCGGGCCCCCGCGCCCGCCGCGGCCCCGGCGCGCTGCGACCACTGCCAGGACCTGCTGTGGGGACCGCTCAAGGTATGTGTCACTCGCGGCGCACCGCCGGGCCCCCGCGCCCGCCGCGGCCCCGGCGCGCTGCGACCACTGCCAGGACCTGCTGTGGGGACCGCTCAAGGTATGTGTCACTCGCGGCGCACCGCCGGGCCCCCGCACCCGCGGCGGCCCCGGCGCGCTGCGACCACTGCCAGGACCTGCTGTGGGGACCGCTCAAGGTATGTGTCACTCGCGGCGCACCGCCGGGCCCCCGCGCCCGCCGCGGCCCCGGCGCGCTGCGACCACTGCCAGGACCTGCTGTGGGGACCGCTCAAGGTATGTGTCACTCGCGGCGCACCGCCGGGCCCCCGCGCCCGCCGCGGCCCCGGCGCGCTGCGACCACTGCCAGGACCTGCTGTGGGGACCGCTCAAGGTATGTGTCACTCGCGGCGCACCGCCGGGCCCCCGCGCCCGCCGCGGCCCCGGCGCGCTGCGACCACTGCCAGGACCTGCTGTGGGGACCGCTCAAGGTATGTGTCACTCGCGGCGCACCGCCGGGCCCCCGCGCCCGCCGCGGCCCCGGCGCGCTGCGACCACTGCCAGGACCTGCTGTGGGGACCGCTCAAGGTATGTGTCACTCGCGGCGCACCGCCGTGACCACTGCCAGGCCCTGCCGTGCCAGTACTCGTGTTTTAATAACCCCTGTTACGTAACAGTACCATAACCGCCTGTGTCCGCAGACGGGCGTGCGCTGCGTGGACTGCGGCGCGGCGTGCCACGAGCGCTGCGCGGAGGCGTGGGCGCCGGCCTGCACCAAGTACAAGGCGCCGCCGCCGCCCGACAAGGACGCGCTGTGCGCGCCGCTGGCGCCCGGTACGTGCGCGGCCACGGCGCGCGCCGCCGGGCGACATGGAAACGTTTCTGTGGTGCTCATGCTGCGCGTGCCGGCGTGATTATGATACCTCAAAATTTGTAGAGGATTTTATATTTGACGCCATTTGTTTATTTTATATTGAGTGTGTTGCAAAATGCAGTTTTAGGGCTAATTTCAGCAATGAAACTGAACACGATTAGCATTTCTAAAACGCGTTCAAGAGCTGTCAGTGTCAAAATTGTTATGGAATATTGTACACTGACAGCTTTTGAACGCGTACAATTTCATTGGTGAAATCCGCACTTAATCGTTAACTATGAACTGCTTGAATTACACTGGATTAACGTTACCAAACTAATTCTAGTTACTGAAAGTTTTGAACATAAATCTACCGTCATCTCATATTAGTTCATCAAAATACATTAATCAATTTTTCGGGTTTTTTTTTCAATCTTCATATAAATTTTATCAAAGGAACAATCATTATTCAGGTTTGACAGCTTTTGAATAGGAAATATGTCAAACGGCCATATTTACTTTCCAGATAATTTTTATCTGACAGTTGAAAAATCTGCCGTAAATTTTTAACGGTAATTCAACTCTTAGATCAATCGCTGCAAATTTACCGATCGCCTAAGCCATGATCTTTAGTAACTCTTATTTCTAGGTGTAGCAACGTTGCAGTCTTCATCACAACAGTACTACGAACAGTTCTCGTCCAACGTGGCAGAGAACAGGACGCACGAGGGACACCTGTACAAGCGAGGAGCGCTGCTCAAGGGGTGGAAACAACGGTGAGTGGTATTCTTTAGAAACCATCATAATAAAATGATGTAGAGTAAAACAAAATATTTAAAAATCAAAAATCATTTAAGCTGAGAATCAGCACTTTTTGAACGTCAAAATTACGTAAGACAATCCCCGAAAACGCCCGCCCTTCAACACTTCCTGGTTCAGAATTACTATAAACATTAGAATCATTAATACATCTCTTTAATCTCGCGACAATCTAAGAAGCCCGATTTGACACCTATCAAAATACTTTGTGTAGTGACGGGAAAAAAAATAATTAGCTTTAAAAACTGATTCTCGAGACATATCGATTTATACTTTTATACTTAGAGTTTGTAATCGACAATTTAGTTACGTTGCTTGAAACGGATTCTCCTTTTATTACACGTCATCATCATCAGCCTACAGCAGTCCACTGCTGAAAATAGGCCTCTCCAATCGCACCTTTCAGCTCGATTCTCGGCAACTCTCATCCAACTGCTAAAGCTTGTTCACTCTGAAATGACGCGCCCCACTACCGCATTTACGCACACGGTAATGCGGTAGTGGGGCGCGTCGTTTCAGACTGGACAAGCTATTTTATTGACCTATTAAATATGAAAATAAAGCTAAAACTATATGTGATCAGATTTTGTTTTCATATGTTTTAATATTTAATAATACGTTTCACTCTTTTCTAAATGTAAAAGTATAGATTTTTCAAAACATCGATTTTATTCGGTCAGAAAATGGTTTAAAACGGTCACAGCACTACGGTAACGAACCCAAAGACATGATTGTAATGACGACCTGTCGTAATATGAATCGACGATTCGTGTTTCCAATATAAATATAGCCATTGTTATAGCGTATGGATAAAATAAGTTATAAATATAATAAATAAGTTATCGCGGCATGTATATTGAGAAACGTGAAATCGGGCTTCTTAGATTTATGCAAGATTAAATTACATTTGTTCCATAAGAGATTTTTTTTTGTTGGAATTGTTCCATAAGCGATTTGTTTATATGGAACAAATCAAAATTAGAGAGATGTATGATTCTTATGATTATATTATTCTGTAAATACATATCTGTTACGGTCGCGAATCATATTTTGATCTAGATACAACCTGGCACTGACCTGCAAATTGCAAAAAAATAGTAAGAATATTTGAATTTCGCGAGCAACCTTACCGCATCCCTTTTCTAGAAAGAATGATGCCCTAAAACTTAATTCTTACTCGTTTATTATCAATAAATCAGCAGACCAGAGTTGTAGAAACTGGAAAATAGACTGCCAATTCAAACGACGTTTATTATTTGTGTAATAATGTATGATATTGTTTCAGTTGGTTCGTATTGGACTCTATCAAGCATCAGCTGCGATACTACGATGCGATGGAAGACTCGCACTGCAAAGGGTTTATTGGTAAGCAGTTTGTATACCCTGCGTCTTGTAAAGGAAAAGAAAGAAAGAAAATACGTTTATTTGCGGTAAACATGACGCAAAGAAAAACAAAACACGAGAATAACAAATTGGGTACTACCAAGTATCTTTAACTATTAGGTAGTACCAATGTGTTTCAGTGAATTCACACACTTTCAGCTATATCTATTTTAAACTAATAATAAAACTGAAGTTTGTTGTTTGTTTGTTGGTTTGAACGCGCTAGACTCTGGAACGACCAGTCGGATTTGAAAAAATCTTTTTGCATTTGATAGCCCAAATTCTTGAGAAAGGCTCTAGACTATTTAACATCACGCTTAGGACCTTTAGGAGCCGAGCAAAAAGAAAAAAGTCAGAAACAACGCAATAGTTTTACGAGGACAAAGTCGCGGGAAAAAGCTAGTTATAATAATAATATGTTATAATTCTAGATTTAGCAGAGGTGATAACTGTGACGCAGGCGTCGCCCGCGCCCGGCCCGCCGAAGAAGTGTGACGATAGATCTTTCTTTGACGTAAGTATTACAAGTTCAGAGGTATGAGGAACAGGTGTAAAGTTCACTCATCCTCTATAGAAAAGGGAGGACCAGACCAGGGTGACGTGTCTGGCGGGCAAGTGCCCCACGATTGATGTCAGGGAAGTTATATATATGGTGTTGGCGCGCGGTAAACTCTTATTGCGCGATGCAGGATTTTGTGACGTCAGGATTTTGTGTGACGTCAGGTCTTTGACGCATAGTTCGCACGTGGAGATCTAGATATTGTCACAGAAGTGTTGCTTTATATCATCAACAATAACAAGCATGCTTTCTAGTTCAGTCTATTTTATTTTAGCGTAGTTTCTCATGAAATGTTTAATAATAAAATACATACACACAACACAACATCAAGCCTGTAATCCTCGAAGGGTTAGGCAGAGGTGTACCTACAGGTGTACAGCCACATTTCGCCAGTTATATGTAAGTCCCATGTAATAACTTCTCATTAAATAACGTCAGAATATTTTTAGAAGTAGAATAAATACAAGCTAAAATACAAGATAAAAAATGCACGTGTAACAATCTACCCCGTGCCATATTTTAACTTTCTAACAATAATGTCCTTCCACAGTTACGCACAAGCCGGCGCACATACAACTTCTGCGCGAGCGACGCGAACGCTGCGCAGGAGTGGATCGAGAAGTTGCAGGCCTGTCTGCAGTGAACACCCACCCTTATACCCCGCAGTACAACGCGGCGACGATACCAAACATTGACAGGACTGTCGATAACACATCGACAAAAAGATGCAACGATCGACCAACACTGAGGTATATCTGTCAAAAGATATAGCGGCAGTTGAACGCATGGAAATATAATATTCACGGCTGTACTAATATCGATAATTTTCATGGCGAATCGATTATGAGAAAAGCGATTATTCCTTCAATTTCCATCAGTCTAAGACTTGATTTAAATATTATTACAAGACTATTATTATTTTTGTTTTTCTATATATATTATTATTATTAGAAAGAAATGTATTGTCGGCCACTGGCCGTTAGTAAGGCACGCCATTGTCCGGCAATGGACGTTTAAAGAACACAAGCTTGTGTATATTGACCATAGTTAATATATCTTGGTTATATGAAGTTTATACTCGCGCTAAACCCCGCGGGGGTAGGCAGGAGGCTTTGAAATATTTAAACTAATTGTCTAGGGGCTATGATCTCGATGCGGTATAGAACATGGACAAAGTCGATTGTGTTTGTGAGAGAATTAGCTAACATACTCTATATAAGCATTTTATTGACTGAAATTACACCTCATAAATAAATAAACAGTATTTTATAGATATGTTGTTTTGCCATTGTCTATTGAGTCAAGTTGCAAACTGACACTGGTTTACAGCTTGGCAAAAATGAGGGCGCCACTATCGTACTTAGGTCACTTCGAATGAGAAATGAGTAAAGGAATTTGAACAAATTGTTAAAAACGCTACTTGTGGGTGACTCAAAACCTACTAGCACTTGTCGGCAAAGTAGTGCCATCATCATAGGTCTGCATTACTTATGTAAAATATTTAGTTCCAAATCTCACCGCGTCAGACTCTTTTATGTCGACCTGTACAAGAAAGTATTTGTTTGTCTAATGGCTGTAGACTCGCTGTGTTGCATTGGACTTGGTCGGGACTGGTTGAGGTAAGTTACAATACTCTACATCTCTGCCCGGCCCCCTGGTGAGAGCAGGCAATATTTTGGGTTAAATATATTGAAATTGAAACATACAGTATTTTTTTGTAATTATTTGATGGCCTCGCGTTTGACCGATGCTGGTGCACGCTTGCCTAAAAGTTACCTGTCCACTCCAGACTTGAAGACTCCCAGGTCTACCGAGAAACAAAATAGCAAGAAGTTCCACAGCTGTACTATGAATTTGGGATCTTAGATAATTTTCATTCATTGATGGTGACTCAACTATCTACTTTAGCGTTGTGTATTCTGAGTTGATTTTTGGGTAACCATTATCTATTACTATATAACTATATAATATTATATTAACTATTACATTACTATATAATATTAGTTTTTTTTTTTTTTTTGCAATGGAATTTGAATTTTGTCATGTATGACATTGAGTTCGTGGATCCAAAAATTCGTAATCATTTAGGTTTCTGATTTTTTTACCGCTAAAACCACTTTCAAGTTTTTAAAATTATTTTTTACGTATGAAAATCTCACAAAAACAATCGCAAAAAACATAGTTATGTCAAAGTATTTATAATTAATATTAATAATAATGAATTAGTGTCGTACGTATGTTTCTCGTTTGTAAATAATGTGTCGATGACTGTTGTGTAAAGAGTTCCCGTTTTGTGTAATGTTATGTTGTTAGTTCACTTTAGATGTTATTTGTATTGTTTTTTTACGGCGAGGGGGTTCGTGTTGGGGCGTTGTGTTTCAAGTGGCTTTTAAATGAGTTACGTAAAAAATTTACAACTTTTACACCTATATTTTCTGCAAATAAATTACTTAAACTTATTGAAATCTAACAAAACTGCACTCACTAACACTTAAATAATTTTAATATTGTTCCATCCGTAGCCATATAAATGCAAAGATATACTATTGAGTCATAATTTTTTGGTTATAAAAGTTAAGTTTATCGAAAAATCGACTACAGAATATAGTTTCATTAAAGCTCATAAGAAAACGCTACGTTTCAACGCTCAAAAACCGTCCCTCGTACATATTATTATTAAATATTATTATACCGACGTACATTTATAGACAAGTAGAACGCTAACTTAGTTCTAACATAATATTCCTTGTAAAGAGATATTATTTAAATATTTACGTTCAGGAATCTCGTTCCGTTCACCTAATCAACTTGTTACATACTCATTTTTGTATGATTTGTAAATAAGTACACGTTTTATTTTGTTCCACATATCAGGAGGGGAGACTCCCCCCTATTTATGTACATACATAACTAGCTCATGTAAATATTAACGTTATTTTTTCGGTAATTGCATTTAATAGCACGTCGGGTGGGTTATGAATGTTATAATGCGTATGCGCAGGTTTTGGTCTTGTTTTATTGTTTTTGCATCGATACAAATGGATCTAAGGTGTAATTAGATTGCGGGCGAACGACGTCGACTAGTCGATATTGATAAGCTCAGAAATAATCGATGGCCGATCGATCTGAATGGTCGATGTCACCGATCGACCGCAATCTAGTTGCAGATTTAAGCTAAGCGTATATTACAGATGCATCACATATCGCAAATTCAATGCAAAAAGGCTTGATGCAGCCCGCCCGTGATTTATATAAACGTATAAAGTGATATAGAAAGAAGGATATATCAAACGCGGCGCGACTTGCCCAAATGTGTGACCCCTCTAAGTGTGCGACTTTGTGGTTAAAAAAGTTAAAGAAAACAGTCAATTTTCCAAAAAAAAAAGATGGTGACTCAACTTGGCGTTGTATCGATGCAAAACTTAGGACCAGCGCTCATACAAACGCGCCGAGATTATTTGTGCCAAAAATGCACAAAGTGCACAGACATCTTGCTCACGTGTGTTGGATCGGAAATGTCGCGATGCCGATGTAATGGCTTCACTGCTAAAATGCGCGAAATGACTAAATTTTGTCGACGCAGTGTCTCGCAGCGAAACGAGATGTGACTATGTATGGTAAAAGGCCGTCAACATGGCCCATTGTTTTTTTTTTCGTGCATTGGGTTTTTAACTCTCTGTATTGAGCCGAGTATTGAGAATCCAACAGAGCGTATCCCAGCGCGTCAAGAAAACACGGTGGGATTTTCAAGTCTCGGCGCTGAGCAGAACGTTGCAAATCGAGTGCACGAATAAAAATCGCCCGTGCGTACCTGGGCTTAGAAACAGCTCAGCTTTGTCTAAGGGTGAGACGAAACTAGCCTAATTTGCGAGTCGCCGCGTAATATATACTTCATCGTTTGATATAAAAGTCCGATTTGCGCCACACGACGACGTAAAGTGAGTTGTCCTTTTTCGGAATATCACATTTTAACGTAAATTACGCGAGTCGTTTTAGGCGACCGAAGTTCTGCTCTTTCGGCCTCAACTTAATGCTCAATGTACTATCTCGTTCAGCCGCTAGATAATACACCGACAAAATTGAGTCGCTTCGCGTATGTTAGCCCTGCTGAACTGCGATAGCAATATAGTTTGCCTTGTACTTTGCATACGAAGTGGCTTCTGTGTGCTTCGGACAACGGGCGGCTGTGAACTGGTTTTATAACTATTTTAATTTGATGAATTTCCTGAATATTGTTTTACGTCATACAGTATTTAATTGTCTTTACAGTTATTTCACATAAATTTTATGGGGCAATCCAAATATCTAACAAACAGTTAAGTATGTCTTGTGTGATTCACTGCCAATAGAACGTTATGGTGTAGTGGTGTTGGCCCAGAACACAGAAGACCACCTCACAGCCTGCCCCGAAACAGTACCTAATGTAGTGTTTAGCCTGGCTTAGACAGATGTAACCTCGATGTGAACCTAGCCTATTGCTGTACGTTCCAAGCGTGCAATATAACCTGTTAATACATGTGTACCTCCCCTTTTTTTGCAACAAAACATACGCAATTTTAGACATATGATGTGAAACTGACTGAAATTATTATGTTTACATTGCTGATTTTGTCACAGGAACACATTTATCTGTTTTATACTGAAAACATCGTTTTGTTAGTTATGTTAATTGTTGATCACAATGTACGGCAGTAGGCTGAATGATAACCTGTGACAGTGCACTTGCGTTCCATCAAATAAAGAGATTTTTAAAATTGTCAGCTGGTATTTTATTTTATATCCTCATTTAATCACCTCTCGAAGGAGTAGTTGAAGAGGTATATTCATACAAGTCATGTTCCATGTCCCATGTTATATTCACACTGAAATGGCAGCGGCTGGCAGCGACGCGGCGAGCAGTTTTAATGACAAGGCAATATAAACTTTATGTGTAATATCAAAAAATATAGATACGCTTGAGAATAGAAAGCGCCGCGTGGGGCCTCGCAGCGGCTCGTGTAGTCTCGCGGCGGCGCGAGCCGACAGCAGCCGCTATTCTATCAATAATCATCATCGCATAAATCTTAATGGAAAACCCAATAGCTGACCTCACAGTCCTGAGAAACGGTGCGGTTATGTGAGGCTCGATCCAGGAATACCTCCGCCGTGTGCCTACCCCTGCTTTGATAGGAGGTCCACGAAGGTTATTCCGATTATCCACCCCAAAAAAACCACCCTAAAGTGGATACTCGGAAAAGTATGTCCGAGAATCCACCCCAGACGGCCACGGGGTGGATAATTGGAATTCGTATTTTATTATTTTTCTTCCGATTTTCTCCCTCGACTGTGTACAGTCACCATTAAGAGACATGATAGAAAAACTGGCCCAAAATACTTAGTAGACATTTGCACACCTATAACAATACATACATACCTACTTCTTTGCATCTGAAATCGTTTGTAATATTACTTATCATTCAATGTGATAATGACTGTACTTGAGGTAAAAAGTCGGAAGAACAATCAAGTGATTTCCGACTATCCACCCCGTCTGGGGTGAATGGATGAACACCTAGGAACACCCACCCAGAGTATCCACCCTAGGGTGACTGTTTTAGGGTGGACAAACGGAATAACCGGCCACGAAGACCGCTACGCAGGAATACTTACACCACTGATACTTACTCGACGTGTTAGGCGCCAAAGCAGTTGTCAAGACGTCTAGATCCCGGTAATCTATTTTTATCTTAAATAAACTATCACTTTTGAGTTTATTCACTTTTTGAAAAACCTATCTTTAAGCCTGGACTCCACTTTAGAGGCATGAGGAACAGGGTGTAAAGTTCACTCATCCTCTATAGAAATGGGTGGATCCTCCGACCAGATGGGTGCCGTGTCTGACGGGTAACTGCCCACCGATTGATAATTATGTACTGAATCCATGGTAACAGTTTTCGCGTCGATGTCCGATGATAGTGGTGATTCCGCAGTGAGTCGGGGTGGCGTTGCGTCATGATCCAGTGAGTCGAATGTGGTACAGTGCCGGGTTGTGGCTGACTGCTGGCGTCATCCAGGAGAGGGTAGAATGGGCTCCGTTTGTGAGACCGGCCGAAAGTGCAGGTGCTGTGCCAAGGTTGCTGATGAGGCCAAGGGTGATTCAACATTTAAAAATTCAAATTAAAAATATTTTATTTCAAATAAACCTACATGGGCACTTATGAAACGTCAGAAGCTAGTTGCACGGTTCCAATTGGTCGTTTCCTATGGAGAAGAGCCGGCAAGAAACTCCACGGTTAGTCTTTTAAAAATAATTGGCTTTTACAATATTTTCAAATAACAGTAAAAACCTACACTGTCGTTTTTCAACAAGTACCAGGTACTTAATAAAATAGAAGATGGTCAACAAATCTACCGTCCACTAAGCCTTTAGCGTTCTCACGTTCACAAAAAAGAAAAGAATCTATATAAAAGATAAATAAATAATAAAAAAAAAACCTATATTAAACGAAATGCTATTACAAACTGTAACAAATCTGAATAATTATCATATCCACAAAAGCCACTAATAAAGAGTTGAAATTAAATTGTAGGTGGATGTCAAATAATAGAATAATTATGTCAAGGAAGAATGTAAAAATATAAACATGATCATTTGGGAGCAGTTAATAGACTCTTACATAATTTGCCGTTAATGAGGTAGGTACCAGGGAAGCCACATGTGCAGAAGGAATTATTGCTAAACTTCCTTGTCTTCAACGTAGTTTTATAATATGCTTTCTTGATATGGACACGTTTGATGTGGGTTTTGTACTTCCCATCGCTAAGTTTTGTAACCAACTTCGGCAACTTGTTACAAAAGCGGATTCTGTTTATAACAAATGACTTGCATGTTTTAGTTAATCTAAATTTGGGTATAACAATTTTATGTCTACTACCTACGTGTATTTATATTACGGAAATCGCTTCTTATTTTGAAAAGTCCTAAGTTTTTGCAAACATACAAAATAATTTCTAAGATATAAAGAGAAGGCAGAGACAGTATATCAATTTCTTTGAAAAGTATATCATTTTCTTTCTAAAGGACTCGCGAGGTCCCATTTTATAGATAGCGCGGATTGCCCTCTTTTGTAAAATGAAAATTTAATCTACGTCAGCTGCCGATCCCCACGGCAGAACGCCATAAGACATAAGACTGTGGAAATAACCAATTTATTCTAACTTAGCTGTGGCTACATCAGTCAACTGCCTTATTTTTGCTGCAGCTGAACTTAATCTTGCTCATAGAGTTCTAATGTGGGCCCCCATTGCAATTTTGAATCTAAAGTAATTTCTAAAAATATAGTTTCCGTTATTGCATCTAGTTTTTTGCCAACAAGTTTTAGATTTAGACTCACTTGAGGTACATTTGGTAATGAGAACCTAATACATTTAGTTTTGTTCGCATTAAGTAAAAGATTATTATCTGCGAACCATTTCGAAAGAACAGCTAGACTATCGTTGACATGTAAGACGTCTGTATCTTTTCTATCTATTTAAAAAATAAGAGAAGTGTCGTCAGCAAATAGAATTACATCCAATAAGTTAGTCATCATGTAAGTGTAATTTATATAAACTAGAAATAAGAAAGGGCCGAAAATTGAACCTTGAGGCACGCCCATTTTACCTAGAGACCCGAGGACGTCGCTCCATTAACGTTTACTTTTTGCTGCCTGTTTGATAGATAGGAAAGAACAAGATCAGCAGATTGTCCACGAATTCCGTAGTGGTGTAATTTACAGATCAGTGTATTGTGGTCAACGTAGTCAAAAGCTTTTGAGAGATCACAGAAAATGCCAATTGCATCCTGGGACTTCTCCCAGGATTCCAAAATCTGACTGATGAGTTTTACTCCTGCGTCAGTCGCCGACCTTTCGTGAAACCAAACTGGTGACAATGTAAACTCCCACTTAAATTAAAATGTGACAACATCTGGTTTAGCATGATTTTTCCATATGTTTTACTGTCGACCCACTTACTTCCCGATTTGAAAATAGGTACTACTTTACTAAATCAGGAAACGTACCGCATTCTGATCTCGCTGTTTTGTGTTTCCAGTTTCTTTGTTAATTATCTGCCACACAGCTTTTATTTTATTGATAGAAATATTTATTTTGTTACTTATTAATTTAGATTTAGCTTGGGCGCAGACTCTTTTAAGTATCTTAAAATTGTTTCTTACATAATTATGAACAGCTTCATCAGAAGTCAATGATTTTTCGTTATATAATAATGATCTTTGTTTTCTCTAATGGCAGCAGTGGCCCATCCATTAAATTTTGGTTTAGTAATGATTATTACTTTTTTAGTTAGTATTTCTTCCATTATGATTAAAAATTATCTATTGTGGATGGTTGATAGGACATACTACTCCTGGCCAGCAAGGCAATTGAAGGAATGTTGCAATTGATGTCATTATTTTATGAATAGAACACATACAAAATGAAATAAAACACCTCAATACCATATGTAACAATTTTATTTTACCAATATTCATAATATATTAACATATGTGGTCCTTAACCACCCTCTTTGATAATTATATAATACAAAGAATTTCTCTCAAATGGTCGCTGAACCTATAACAATGAAAACAAAACAGCTACGGACTAAGCTCGACCGCTCGCAAGTCAAGAGATGAAACTCAGGCGCTAACGTAATGACTCCCACTATAATTACACAATACAACAATATTTAAAACGAGGTATAAAAGGGAAAAGAAAAGATTAAACATTTCTCGTAATATATTAATAATCGTTATTGTTTATTTAACCTAAACAACGAGGGGGCGCCAGCGGGGTATGGTCCAGAACCATTTCGTGTAAATGGAAGTTACAAAAGTCGCCGCAGGGCTCCACAGTCCACAACATTAGGCCTTCGGTCAGTCCTAGCTAAGCGCCCGCCCCGTTATAACTTACATACATTTAGTAATGCATTTTACATTATATACAATGGGAAATAAATACTCTAAAAGCACGACGAGATATATAATTATCGTGTATGTACATAAACACAACTAAGTGCAGTGGCGACCACTGTCGAGTACCGTTATATCACAAAAATATAAATCCCATTGCCGCCTAAAGGTATAATTTGTTACCTAATTATTTATATTGGCGTACACTTTTTGGCTTAGCTAAATTCCTCATCGATATTTAGAGATGTACCGGCTATAATCGTTCAACCAATTGGGACCCGTACATCGATTTGATATTACATAGGTAAATTGCTTTTATACATTTTATATACAGCTGATGGTCTGTTGACTATGTACAGACGCCAGCAGGTCAACCTACCCAAAACTGTCAATTATTCCCAATTAACTTTAAATTATCCTTCAATGATAAATTTAAAAACCTGTTACAGAAATTTGACAAATTGTAGTAGGTTGATGTGCTGGCGTCTGTACATTCAGAGAAATTTATTGTTTATCAAATTGACACACTGCGATAATTTGCCGTGTTATATAGCCATTTAATACAACTGTCACAGAATGACGGTTGTGACAATTTAAATTAGTAGTGAATTTGCTAAACAATATTAATTTATTCCCTACAAGTGGACTAGCCAGTCAATTTTACCACTAATTAGATAGTCGATACACCTCTGACTTACGTCCACACGGACGTGGGGTTCGCAGTAGTGCAGTACACATCTACTCTCGTTCGGGAGTAGTTCTAACACATCGGTAGCGACATGTCGCTGACAGTGGATGCACAGTGTCACTACAAGTTAGAAATAAACAATTTTTGGTTTCCATATTGTACCTACAAAGAGTTCCATCCAAAAATATCCAAACATCGTCTCACTAACATTTTAAACAAAACCCTTAAAAAGTTGATTTAATTTGAAATTTCTTTTCATAGAAACGTACAAAAATTTAGGTCCAAAAGTTAAAAAAATCGTCTTTAAATACATCAAAAACAGCTCGATCCATGTGAATGGGGTTCGATGTCGAGTGAAATGATAAACATAAGACGTATTAATCGGCTGGAGAACACTGAACGAGACAACAGAAGACTTTAATTGTTATTACGCCTATGGGCGTTAAGTGTCCCTCAAAGTGTTCAAACCTGCTGCCTGAGCTAATGTGTGAAATTAATATATCTATAGCTATTCGTTATAGAAGTAAACACATATGTTACATCTGAATGTACTTAGAACCTGTTACTATTGTAATGACTACATCGTGACTCGCGAATATAAAACGAACTAATTTTATAATCTGTCACACGTTCACATAATGATCTCGTTACATTAACATTTCATTTCATTTTATCGGCCGTAGAAATGAATGAACAACACTAACTTATTTTTTTACACTTACTCAAATTTCACGCTTTTTTGAATTATAGACTGTACTTAATACTGCTTAGCTGAGGGTAGATTAATTTTTCATCAAAGATGGCCTATACATTTTATATACATCCAAATTATGTATATTTTATCAATATTGAAATGGTATAATACATTATTATTATAATACTTATGGAGACGCTCTAAAACACCGTATTAACACAGCTTGGTATTTAAGTAGTACCAATAGGTTTAAAAGCTGGGTGCGGATATGCCAGCTAAATATATCAGTCGACTATTTAACAATATTAAATTCTGCTAAGGCCAAAAGTTTAAGGATAAGCAATAAAGTGCAATTTGTTCCTAAAAAGTTGAAAGTATCTAATTCTTTCTTCTGCCCGCGGCTTCCCGCGTGGAGGTCGGTCATTATCCCATGGGAACTACCGGGATAAAAGTATTCCATGGCCTAATCCTTGGGTTAGGACATGGAATACTTCATATGGATTACGGATATGGTGTGGGAAATTTTATCGAAATCCGTTTATCCGTTAATACAGACAGACAGGCAGATACAGTCACTTTTGTATTTATAATATTAAGTATGGATTTTATGTATATTTCGAACAAGTTAGCTCATTCAGTCACCTCTAGGCCATTAGCCCACAGTCTCACTGTACAGTTCGTTATGTGGCACCTTTGTGGGCGTGGGCCGGCGTGGGCGGGGTGTGGGCCAGCGTGGGCTAGTGGCCCACTGGCTCCACGTAGTTGGCCGGGTACAGGCCCACTCGGCCATCCTTCCGTCCCTTGCACCAGCCTTGTTCGTCTTCATCTTCTAATTTTTCGAATAAATCCCCTAAAAAACGAAAAAAAAAATTGTTACATATTTATGTGATAATAATAATATCCTCCCGACCGAATTTCGGCCATTCTCAACGGAGATTAGCCAGATACGTACGGAGATATTAAAGTGCTCAAGAGTGTGCGCAAACACAGGTGCACTCTCTGTTTCTTTATTCTTATAGTCCGATGGGAGGGCGATCTGACACCACCCGGGAGAGATCAGGCGCAAGACCAACGACACTCGATAACGGCACATTTGTATAATAAGTACGGTCAACAGCACGTCGATCTTGAACTCAGAAAACTGCCTATACTGCTACTGAAGACAGGCGCTATCAAAGTAGTATTGTTACTATGGCCGTGTTGTTTACTGTACAGTCAAACCAGCTGTTTAGTATACAGATAGCTAACTTGCAACTACTTTTTAAGGTGGATCTGCAGTTATAGCCCGCGAAATTCAAATATTCTTACGTTTTTTGCCATTTTTAGGTCAGTGTCAGGTTGTATCTTGATCAAAATATGATTCGCGGCTCTAATAGATATCGTCGCGATCGATCCGATTTCACGTGGTGAAATTCGCCCTAAGAGAGTAAAGTTGTAAGTTAGTTAATTCTATAAATACACATTTGTTACGGTCGCAAACCATATATTATTTTGATCAACATACAACCTGCAAATTGCACAAGACGTAAGAAAATTTTAATTTCGTGAGCTACCCTAGCGCTAAATAGCCATAAGCTTTAAAATGAATTACGCGCACAATAATAAATACATGCGGAATGCATGAGAGATATTTCTCGACGGCATGTGAAGAACGGCACTAACCACACGAAAAGATAAAGATGAAAAATAATATTGGGAGTGTAGTAAACAGATGAATATTTTGCTTGTATACCAAATAGCATGTTCGACTGTACACAGAGTAGCAATAAAATGGAGTGCTGAGGTGCGGCGGTGTTCAAGTAATGCATGTTTGTTACCGCGACTGTTGCTAGAGCCGCCGGGCGGGCGACGCCGGTGGGACGTGCGTTCCCTCTGCACGCCTCTCAAACTGAGCGTTTGATTCTAAGAAGAAATATGCGTATTAGCACTCCATTCCATTGCTACTTTGTGCATAAAAGGCAAGCGGTGCTGCCCTCTGGACTAATTATTGGTTAAACGATGGACATACCTGTTCAAGAATATGATACTTTATGGTCACATAAAACAAATACAATTTCAATTAAAAAAATAAAAGTTCGCAATCGCAAATATCCAGCTCATTTTTTTTTTTTTTTTTTTTTTTTTTTTTTTTTTTTTTTTTTTTTTTTTTTTTTTTTTTTTTTTTTTTTTTTAAAAACATTGCCCCACACATTGGTTTAATGATGGCAAGAACGACGCTTGATCCCCAGGTTGAGCAGTATCACTAGGTTATTCCTTTAGAATGTTCAATTCTTAGTAGAAGTCCAGTCTGGATTTATGTCACCAAAATATAACTGATGAAATATGAGTGTACCTTACGAAAACGTTGATACATTTTGGACTATGTCACATTAAACTCGTTACTTGTAAAATATGCCAATGTTCTAAAGTATGGTTAAGGTTTTCGTACGTCAACTGCACTACTACAGATGAATACATATGGTTCGCAACGCATTTTAGGGATGAAGCTACAAGTACGCGGCGGGCCCGTCTTGCTGGGCCAATTTAGTGAGTGTAACGTAGTCAGAAGATCTAAGAGTTACGCGATAGGGAAGCAACTCCTAGGTGAATATAACTGTAGGTAATTAGCGCTGTGCGAACTGAATTGCACTTTATAGTGTCGTAGCAAGAGTCGCTTTTTATTTTAATGCTTTTGCAGAATTAACCATCTGTATTCATCTGTGACAGACCCCTTGCGGTACGTTACGTATGTCAGTCAGTTCCTCACCTTGTCTGAAGCTAAGCTCGTCGCTCTCTGCGCCGGTATAGTCATACAGCGCTCTGACGGGAACCCCGGGCTCCCCTGTATCCGTCAGGGCTCCGCCGGACTCCTCGTCCCATTCATCCTCGTCGAAAGGATTCTCCTGGCCCCCCTTGATGCTGTCTTTAGCTGGCGATGTCTTGTTCGATTTAGGCGCTGAGGCTGTACCGTTTCTGAAAAAGATGAGAAGAAAGTTAGTGAGTTTGAGTTTGACATCCGTTATTTTAACAAGGTTTAAAACAAAAATTTTGTTTACAGTTTTCTAAACCATACACTGGGTTTATATGTTACCAAAATACATATTACGCGCTACGTTCGCAAAATAAATCCTAACTGATGAAACTAAATTCAATTATCTACATCTACACTAACATTATATATCTACGGTAACATATATAAAAATAAAAAAAACTATTAATAGAATTGGTTTCGATTGGTTTTGGATTGGATTGTTAATTAGTTATATTATAAAGAGATGATTTGTATGTTTGTTTGCAATGAATAAACTTAGAAAGTTCATCTCTAGTCTAGTCTTTCCCCAGTAGAATGCCTTTATTAAGATACCACGCGGGCGAAGCCGCTGGCGGATGATAGTATTAAATAAAATTCCTTTATCAATGAATGTTGCCAACTTAAATAAAAAGACAATTCAGACACGTATTTTTTGCTTTATCATATTAATAAAAAATTACCTAGATAAAACGCATTAAAGTTGGAGAGTGGGGGTCGCTCGTCACAAGTAAGTATAAAATCTACATACTCGTGACGTCATGGCACATTTTAACTCAATGTATTGCCGTAATCTTACAATTACGTAAAAAAAGAAAAAATACGTATCCAATATTTTTTAATAATCTACCTGACGGATATATATATATATATATATTTTGTCATCATTCCTATTACGTATATGAAATGTCATTACAAGCACACATAATTTATTATAAGTTCTAAGACCTAAAACACTATGAAGTCTATTCAATTGTTGTTTCCAATTCAAGTTATTTCCATTTAAGCAAATATCAATTTATAAGTGTGTAAATTAAATTGATTTCAGTGGAACTGTTGAAAAGGTCATTAACTTATTGACCGCTTGGTTTTATATCAATTGGCGTGCCCCCAGGCGCCCAGCTCATAAATCGACAAATACGACGACTATGGTCGAGCAATGACATACAAAAACAAAAAACGTCGTATAAATACGACTGAGGCGGCTTGGGCCCGCAAAACAATTGTCGTATTAAACCGACTGGGGCGGTCATTAGGTTAAAGTATTAAAATTGCAGCGGAAGTTAGATTTTATGAGTGGTTACTAAAGTTACATAAAATGGGTACTAAATCGTGAACGCCGTTTGCAATAAGCAACAATAACTAACTCATCATATATCGGCTCGCTCAAATCCGTGATGGTAAACCTGGAACTACTGGACACATCGGGCCTCATAGCCAGGCGGACCAGTCGGGTAAAGGAATTGTTGTGGTCGAATTTGCAGTCCGGTGTGCATGCGAATATCTCTAGACGCTCGATACTAGGAGAAGGAATTAGGATGTAGGCAGTTTTTGGTCCTCAGCAGCGTATGTAAGGAATGGAATAGGGAGGTGGTTGGGTAAAATTATTCTTGTGGTGGTCGATGTAGGATCTTCATCATCTCAACCCTGAATCACCCACAACTGGGTAGGCCTCATTAGCTTTTGGTCCTAAGAGGGGTAAGGATTATTCTGGTGGCAGTAGGATCATCTCAACCTAGAGTGACTCACATATGGGTCGCCACCTTTCTTTCCAAACACTATACACAGTATTTCTGGGTTCCTGGTGTTTCCTGTCACTGGCGGTGACAGTGAAGTCAATCAATTGTTTTTTTTTTTGTTATGTTAATGAGAGCATGCAGCACAGGGACTGCTTTAGTTTTCCATCTTTTCGGTAGACACAACTTAGATCGTTCCAACGTTTGAGGTTAGCCACTGAATGAATTTGAATATCAGTAAATCATGAATACTCACGTAACAGCGATAGGCGCACTGATGCTCTTCTTGTCAATGGTGTTGTTGGCGGGTGCGGTGTTGTTGATGACAGTTGTTGGTGGCTGCGGAGCGACGTCCGTGTGGTTGGCAGCCTTGCTCATCTTGTTGTTGGTGTTATTGATCGGTGGCAGCTCCTGTAGTTTATGTGAAGTAGATATTTGAAATTGAGACGTTTTTGTGAAGTCAGTTTTTTATGAGTGGGAGGACCAAATTTTTTGTATAAAGACTAGTTTAAAATCATTTTACAAAAAACTTGCGTTACAACTAGTGAATTTACTTGAGGAGAATTTACAGAGTTGTTATAAAATAAACCTTCTTTGCAGTCGGTTAAAAATGAACTTGGTCCTTTCACTCCTTCACATAAAAATACATATTTTATTCGGTGATTATTGTTGATCAATATTTATAAAACATTTACTTAAATATTCTTTTAAATATATAGAATTTAACGGTAGTAATTTCATATACGTAGATTAAATTAAATTGTTAATTCATGCCAATATGCATAAACTGTAGAGTGAAGCAAACATCCATCATGCAACAATGATAAACAAAAATAAAATAAAAAATACATATAAATTAAAGCTAAAAAAAAGATTAAAATGAGAATGACCTCATCCCAGAATCGAACTACTTTTAGACCCGTCATGCTAGAACTAATTTATAAAGCATTTACGAGATACCAAATTACCAATCCGGCTTTCATTCATTCTCATTTGAATCCTATTCTGGACCATAGATTGTAGACAAAAGTCGTACAAAATATGTTCAGTCTGGCAACACTGAATGTGTGACGCAGCTGGCGCGTGCGTGACGTCATTTTACGTACGACAGCGATGGTGGTTTACGTACGTGACGTCCAAGCTAGATGTTGTTTAAGATTTTACGGATTGGCAACATTAAGGGCAAAGGCATAGTCATTTCCTGGACTCGTTGAACTCGCAAATTCATTTAAAAATTTAGAAAACTGCTTTTGTGGTCGTACAAGATGTCTTCTGTATTTTTCAGTCGACAGCATTTCTCCTACAGACATATGTTACATACATACCTAATGAGACGTTGTCATCTGGCCAATGAGAATCTTTATAACTCACAATCATCACCAGTCAGTTCAGCAGTCGCTACCTCCTTGCTGACTGTCTAATATTTCAGTCATTCCTCCTCAAGGTAGACCAATCAAGTGTTGAGGGTTGCGGGAATCCGCTGGATGCGAGGAGCTCTGGAGAGGTCGTTGTGGCGATGTCTAAAGGAGGCATATGTCCAACACTGGACGTCGTTCAGCTGAATGATGTCTCAAGAGTACGATACGAGAATCACCATCGCGGTCGTCCGTAAAGCTATATCTAAACTAATGTGGTGTAACGTACATCCTCGCTGACGGGCCGCTGGTTCAGCAGGGTGATGGGCCCGGTGGGGAGGCTCTCCTTGGACTTGCCCTTGGCGATGTCTCGGAACTCCTCGGTGTACTCCTGTCCACCGACACACACGTCACAAGCGGTCACGACGAGGGCAACGAAGCGTTGGGAAGACGTATAGATTTTAGATATTTGTTAGTTTAGTTTCTGATCTTTTTGAGTTTCGTTTCTGATATTTTTACGTATACTGTGGCAGTTCTACGTTAAAGATGTTTCTGATATTTTTATATTTACTGTGAGAGCTCTTTGTTAAAAAAGAGGATGTGAAACAAAAAAAAATTAAGAGTATGTAGACAATGAGTAAAGCGTAATACAGTCGTTTTACTACAGTATCAAACTACACATGATCAAAGTGAAACATGTTTTACAAACTAGGTAAACAAATCATGTAAAATATGTTTCTTCAAATTGTTAAAAATAAAACAAAGAAGAAAATTATGTAAAATAAACTTCTTGCTATTTCTTCAACTGTCAACTATCAAAAGACGTTTCAAATAAAGAGTCTATCAAAAATATTTCTCAATTGTTTTCCCAACGTCTCGTCGCTCAAATGCAAACTCAAAGTAAAAAAAAAAGTAATTAACAAAATTAGGTAAACAGACACGTCCATACAAAGCCGGTGTTCGTTAGAAGGTAATATAAGCTAATTGCACTAGTGGGGAGTACAGAAAGGGGAAAAGTAAAATACATGCTATTAGATAATAAAAAAAACAACTAGGAATATAGTCGGTCCTTCGTGGCGCAAGGTTTATCCGACACTTTCGTGTTTCCATAATACTGTACAATTTCTAGTTTATATTACAGCTATGCCGTATCAATTATTGTTTGTGTTATATTAAATTTAATTTTTTGTATTCAAATCCAATTTTATTTTGACAAGTGCATCGTTCTATATTTTAATATTGTTTGGTCTTGTCTACCTGATATTTCGGAGCTGTAAAATGGCGGATGCCACCCATACCGCTTTCAAAATCTATAATAATTTTCTGTGACATTGCGTGCTTTTCTAAAACAGTTTGCTTTTTATTTTGCTACCCATACTTCAGTGTGGATGAGTGATTTATGAGTGCTGGCATTTACATCGGAACGGAATCCAGAAATCAGTAAACTAATTTAGAATCAAATCCGAAATTTGGGCGATCTAATTTGGTAACTAAAACAGGGTTCGGAATTCCGGCGCTACCGGTCGGAACTGTGACTATGATTATCGAATTCAGTGGAATTCGAATCGGGAAATTCGATTAGCAGTTGCCGAATTTCCGTCACTTAAATTAAATTTCGCTGAATTAGAATTTCAGTGACGAACTACAATTTCGCAAATATTTGTGAGTGATACTTTCATAGCACTCCTGGTATACTGAAGTATCACTCAATTTGAACGAACATTTTGATTGCAGTGCTTGAGGCGAAAGCGCCAGGGTAGCCCCCGAAATTCGAATTTTATTACGATTTTTGCAATTTGCAAGTCAATCTTATGTTGTATATTATACGACCGTAACAAATATGTATTTACATAATTATAATCGTTTAAATCATCAATACATATAATAATCAATATATATAATAGGTACTATTTTATGGAATCATAACAATTGAGGCCAATCCTAACTTAGAGATTTGTATTGATGATTCTAGTGATTATAATGCTATTTAATACTTCATAATATTTTGATCAACATACAATCTGTCATTGACCTGCAAGTTGCAAAAAACGTAATAAAATTTGATTTCCGCGGGCTGCCTAATCGCATCCCCCTTAATATATCTGGTCGGTCGCCGAATAGTTGTCAGTCACCTACGGACAACCGACCAAGTGTAAATGCGCCATGAAAGGTGCTGTGATCAACAATAGCGAAATTGTTCTTTAACATGATACATCACGGTGTATATTTGTGTGACACCATCAAACCCTTCGGTGCTTTGCAAAATCATTTCATGATGAAATTCGATTACGATTAATCGAATCTCAGTATCGAGTGCTAGCTTTACGATAGGCGATTTACAGTGCATTTTGTGAGAGTATGCAATAATTGAATTTTCTTGAAGGTGTTAAATTGTTGGGCGGTGATATACAATGTACTTACCTTTAAAATATAATTGTAGAGGAGTTACTTAGAAAATAGTATTTCTATTTTTAATAGGTAAGTAATAGGACTTTTCTAATGTCATTATAGAATATCTTTGACTACAATCAACTTCAAAAATAATAAACAACTCGCTGAAATCTCCTAAGCTCTAGAAATGTACAAGGCATTTCGTCTTGATCCAACTGACAAAACTGTCATTATGCACCTACTCACAAAATCCACTGCTGTCAGATCATAAAGCCGTGCTAAGAACGGTAACCGCAAACAATAGAAATGTGATCAATACTTTGACTTTAGACTTAATTTAAAGTACAAAAGGTATATTTTTAATTTTCTTTCGTCAAAGTATAAACCCCACACTACCATTCGCGACACCACCGAACCCACACCGTGGTCGTACCATCAGCGGGTTGCTATAAAACCGGCTGCTTCCATAGCACTGGCTACTGGTGACCGAAGGCGCCACACGGCTCGAAGCTTTCTCATCCACACCGAAGCAGAAAGTAGGCAGAGCTAGGCGCAAGCGGCGGACCGCCTGCGACCAGGGCGCGGTCTGCGGTCGCGGCAGCGGTCGCCGGGCGGTCGCGATCATGCGGGCGACCATTGCTGATGCTTCCGCCAAGTATTTGTTTTGTATCGGATCCGTTTCCGGCGTATCGACCTTGTGTTAATCGTTTCGTTTAGTTATTTTTGTCACAATTTTTGTTTAAGATTGAGTGGTTTTGTAAAGTGCATATTAATTGAGAATGTCGTTTAGTTCATTATTTGTAATAACGATGTAAAAAATTACCTTTTTAGAATATTTTATTGCGATACAACGTAATTAAATACTGTAATCAAATTCATTCCGTCTAAATGGTGTGACCAGTAATAATTACGATTGCTATGAATTAATAAAAATATTACAAAAGCAATTACGTTGCACTTGACCCGAAACGATAAAAATACTTTTCATTCACTCATTCTAGGTCGCAAATAAATGTTAAAATATTGCATACTTAGTCGAAGGAAATCCGTTCGAATTATTCGTATATAAGTATTTATTTTTGTAAATATATTGCAGCTGGTATGCGAGGTAAAGTCGGTGTTGAAACATTCCTATCTTGATCAAATATTGCTGTTTGTTTGGCATTAAGGGACCTTGTGATAAGGGGATTGTTTGAAGGTTTAACTACAAGCGCAGTGGCAGCACATCGTTAGGACTAAATTTTAGTGGGATAAAGGACCAATTTTATAACCTGAATAATGTACGTAAATAAGGCGATATCTTTACTAGATACATATAATTTAAGACTAGAGGAAATGTAAAATGACAAATTACGCCTAAAAAAAGTACGCCTTTTTAGGGGCAGGAAATCAGGAATATAAACGAAATGTGCAGCCACCAAAGAATTATTACAGGTTCTAAGAAGAATTCTAAATATTACAAGAAACAACTAAATACTGTAATTTGTATAAATAATAGGGAAAATTTAGAATCTATCATCTAAGACATGCTTAGTTTATACTGATATAACTAATGCCCTTAAATCTTGCCTAAGACTAAAACAGATTCTTATTAAACCATGTTTATGAATAGCTTTATGTTATTTTTTATGAGTAGAATTTACGCATTGAAAGTAGGTTCTCAAAGACTTGGGGTTTTTACTAATATGATGTTTTTTTATATGGGTATTTTAAGATGAATCAGCTTACATTTGCATTGGCAAATCACTAGAAGATTTCTATATCATCATCTGCTTAGCTCTTTCCCAACTATGTTGGGGTCAGCTTCCAGTCTAACCGGATACAGCTGAATACCAGTATTTTACATGGAGCGACTGCCTCTTTCTATGTCTGATACAAAAACCTAATTTGTACTCTTTTATAAATCAACATGGTTTAACAAAATCCGTACCTAAAGACTGAATGCAACACCTAAAAGCAGTCACGTTAATAAGATGCATAGAGTACTCGATCTAATCGCATAGATTTATAGATAGTAAATGCACTGCGCTGTGAGTGGGACGGGTTTGTATGCAGGCCGGTGTCGGAGCAGCAATGTATGTTATGTTACCTCGAACTGGGGCCAGCCCATCGCCATATTCACGCCGTGGTTGTTGGCCCACCATTTGAGGTCCTTTTGACTGTCTGCGTTGTTTATCGTGTGGTGGAATTCTTCGTATATTTGGGGTAATCTGGAACATTTCAGGCGTATATGTTATTCAAATGCAACGGTAGCCTAAAGTTTTTTTTCTAGCCTTCCACTTTTAGTGAAATACACATACATATGTAAAGCCGGATTTATATAACTTTGTGTCGTGTCGTGACGCCTTGTGACGCAGTGTTAGCCAATCAAAACTCGTTGTGATTTGCCGTAGTCCAGAACAGATTCGTTTGATTGGCGATTCCCGCGTCACGACACAATACGACTCAGTAATGTGTCAGTGGCTTTGACATTTTGGACGTGGAATCTCACAAACAGATCGTTAACAAAGTAAATTAATGATTTAGAACTAGGATTAAATAACACGCCTTATGATGGTTCATTAGTAGGCTCATAATCATTAGACATAGCAGACATGTACGTCTGGCGAACTCTGGAAGGTCAGCCTCGCTCCACCTTGCTGGGGTCGTATTATGACGTATTAGTGCCACCATTATTCCAGTGTGAGTGAGAGACGGAGCTATACAAGGCCGCTAACACCATCCTTTTTTCGCAGTGGAATAATGATGGCATTAATACTTCACAATAAGGCCCCTGGCTGGTAAATATTTTTGCCACAACATTACCATATAGTAACGTTACCAACGTTATCATATAGTTCGTTGGGATACAAGAAAATAAGAAAAGCCTTTTACAAGATTTCAGGGCTGCTTCTTCTTCTCTGATATCTTTAAGGGTGGATTTCACCAATGAAAATATTTCACAACACTGTTGACACTGACAGCTCTTGAACGCGGTTTAGATGTGCTGATCGCGTTCAGTTTCATTGGTGAAATTAGCACTAAGTACTGATCGCCAGTCGTGAAGTTTATTTTAACGGGAAGTGTTTACTCACGATGGTTCTTGACTAATATTGAGGCATTTGTGGAAGCTGAACAGCACATCCTTGAAGAACTTCAGCCGCTGAGCCTCCATCTGCTGGCACCGCTCGAAGACGCCCGTCATGTCCTCGATATAGCGTGGGTTGTAAGCCGTTATCTCTGCCAACGCTGACTGGTACTTCTCTCTGCTCTTGGATACTTCCTCGCGGCATTTGGCTACTCGTTCTGCCATTTTCTTTACCTGGAAAAAAAGTAGCACTTATAAATATGTTTGTGATTTCTAGTGCAGGTTTGAAAGGGATTGATTAGCTTTTGCTATTTGGAGTCGGTGCATGGTAAGAATAACTAACCTACAGTTTCTGAAAGCCAGATAAGTCTCTGATCAATAATGCCTGGTTTATACGATGGCAGTGACTGGACCCGGTGACTCGGACTTTCGGACCCAGGCAGTGGGTTCATGTAGACGAGATCGGCAGTAAGTCAGTAAGCCAGGCGGGGGAAGCTACTGGCCCCGAAAATAGACGGGTAGGTTAGTCAACTGGACTGACAGTCGTTACGGTCGTCAGAAGCCCGAAAGTCTGACAATCAGTCTTACCAAGGGGTATCGTATTACCCAGTTACTGAGTTGTGGAGGTTAGATAAGCAGTCCATGTCTGGACGACGACCCCAACATAGTTGGAAAAAGGCTAAGGAGACTGATATTTAGTCAACTTGACTGACTTTAGGGCTCGAAGTCAGCACTGGACTGGGTTGAAACTAGTGTCTACACGCCCAGTTACAAGTCAGCGCTGCACTGGCTTACTGTACTGTCACATTACTGGGTTCGTATAAACCTGCCTTGAAATCTAGGTTTAAATCTCAATGCAGCCGTTAGTGATAGGTTGACAAAAAATTAAACAGCCGTTAAATAGACAACAGATTAAATGAAAAAGGCTTTCAGTAACTAGATCTATTTAAGGACTACTTTTTCGTAGAAATACTTTTAAGGAAATTAGGTACGTAAAAAGGCTTTCACCATTAGGTCAAAACCTAAAGGATATTGATCCTAAGAACACCTGCATTGATTGGTTAACACAAATTAGTTTAATTCGGGAGTTCTCACAAAATCTGTCGCCATAACAACAATATTAACAGCACTGTTGTGTTTCGGCAGTTAGAGGTAAGATAGCCAGTTCCTCTGTGGTTAAGGATACCGGGTGAAGCTCGTTTCCACCTTCGGTTTGATCATCCCTTACCATCTGGCTCATCTACCATTTATTTCCTTAATTACTAACTAACTATACAAAAAAACACAAACATGCGTGCAGGAGCTTCAACATACAACACAACGGAGCTGCGAGGACGGTGGCAGTGGGGGGTACGGAGATGGTGGCAAGGTGGCAAGAGGGGACCCTGTCGCAAATTGCCACGTCCGGCGGCGACGCGACGTTTACGCACAGCTATAGTATAACATACTGATAAAGGTGTGTGGCGAGCTTTTTAAAACTAAAGTTTGATAGGGATGTGGCCTGTTGTAGGATTTTCATAGTGCTGAGCTTTAATCGATGTTTTTATGTGTCCAAGTTAGCATTGCCGACTTTAACTATTGGTTCACTCGGCTGTTCCTATGGCAAATGGCAGTTTTAGAAAAAGTTCGTCTGTGAACCATACAAGTGTGGAAATTTCTGTCTCTAAAACTCCACCCAACGCTGTAAATAGATTGAACATTTGAAATTCATAACTGAACTTAATTATTCTACTCGAGAACACGTATAAATTAATATTATTTCATGTAAAGATGAATACAGCAATTGAGTTAATTATATACGAACAAAAATATATCTTTGTATGACGACCCACGTGTGGCAGGGTTACCACTAATTGGATAACTTCGTTATTGAGCGACAACGGTGCAACGAACTAATTTAACTCATAATCATTAAGGAAAAGTTTACGCAACGTACCGTAACATAACAAATGTAAAAAGGTATTTACATAAGACCACGAGGTATCACGTAGATCCCGAACTCAGGGGTTTATCAATTCGCGTGATGTTAAAATAGCACAGATACTTTTACTCCATTTATGTGGGAATGTGAGTTTGAACGACTGGCGACATTATTAGAATGTGAATGATAGACGATCGGCATGACAACAATGAGTGGAAGTAGAATTGGAGACGACGACTGACGGCAAGAGGAAGAAGCTAAAATCTGAGAACCTCCTTCTTTTTTTAAGTCGGTTAAAAAAAGAAGATTTCAAACTGATGACAAATTCACTAATTTCACTGAACATCCCATTTTAAAACAGATTGACAAAATTACGTAACAACATCACGCCGGTATTCCCCAAAGGATTAAACAGAGGTGTAGGTGTATAGGTTTCACAGACATTTCGCTACTTAAGTTCCAATGTGTAATAAGCTATGGCCATATTAACCATTTACCGAGCCTTAACAACTTCGATTATGTCTCCGAAAATGTCCTGACAGAAAAACCCTATAACCCTTTACCTTATAACCTGACCTGGGAATCAAGACCACTAGTCATGAATTCATACAAAGCTAACCAAAATCCGTTGCGTGCCGTGCGTGCATTGCGGCCGGCGCGGATCAGTGGCCGTTCACCTTAAATAGACTATGCTTGGTTGTTGTCATTATGCTCAATCAATAGTCAACGACCGCTAACCCAATGTGGCACCTAAATTTTTTTAGTCCAAAATCGTTTTATGTCTGGCAACCCTTACACGATGGTTGCCACTAATTGGATAACGTCGACGCGCCAAGATAGCGTAGCAACGAGCAAATTTACTCATAATAATTATTTGAGCACTTCACTTTAACTTTACCTACACTTTTATCAGGATAAGGGATTATTCTACTGACTATTATGAAGGTTATCTAACCTTGATTACCTTTTAGCATTTTGTAGTATGTTTGATAGGTGACCGAAACTGGCATTCTACTACCTACTCGATAAATTACTCAATCAATCTAATTATAATATAGATCCAACACAAATCTTAAGTTTTAGAAAAAAAAATACGGCCGCCTACTTAAGGTGAATGTCCACTAGTCCGCAACTTATTGAACGGATTTTCCGATGCCGGCGTGCACTGTATCCGAATATTATCTCTTCTTTGCCAATTTGAATATTGTCGATGTTTCAGATTATACAATTCTTCATATGTTTCTACTAACAGAATTAAAAGTGACTCATCTATTTTATAATGATTTTAGCGGTTTTTACTTTTATTATAAACAAGTCAACGTGCGGCAGTGACCGATGCACGCGGTGAACTAATCCAAGTGACGTCACCGGCATGCAACGTTCGGTCGTCGGGAACATCGCAAAAATGCGCTCGGTGCGGGCGGTACCCGATAGTGGTCGCAGTCGTAATTAATTCATACAAAGCAAACCAAGATCCGTTGCGTGCCGTGCGTGTGTTGCGGCCGGCGCAGACTAGTGGACGTTCACCTTAAATAGACTATGCTTGGTTGTTGTCATTATGCTAAACCAATAGTCAATACTAACTACTAGCATTCGTTTTGATAACATTAAAAGCTTTCGGTAACCTTCGGTTTATATATTTGCGTAAAAAAAGAATAAAAATCATATGCCAGTTGATTCTTTCACATGGTCTCATTAATACCCTAGAGTTATGGGATATCAAAAAGAACACCTTGTATAAATGCTATCATTTTCCCATTCAATAAACGCCCCAAAACAACACGATCAACAAAAAAAAAAAGTAAAAGTTGCATATTTTTGTACACGCAAAACAATAGCATTCACAAATAAACACCTTCTACAAATAAAGGTTGTCCCTGACTAGCGTACGTTTTCGATCATTGTCTTCACGCATAGCACACACGGCATAATGCACAATTAAATGTTATCAAGTACACACTAGCGGTAATTACTAATTAGGTAGCTTAACCTTACCTGTAACACCCGCTGTTTGCGTTGGAAATAAATAAAAGGAATTAAAAACAGAAAATTAAAGAACAACATAAAAGGGAAAATATATCTCATACAAAACCCCAAGCGAAATAAATAAATTGAACCATATTATTTTGATTATTTTTTGCAAATAATCTACACAGTTTGACGATTCTGGAATGCAAATACAGGAAGATCAATAAACCGAATTTCTTGAGACTATTCTGAGACCCTATCCCTATCCAAGAGATTACTGAAAATCCCCAGAAGTTGTAAGATCAAAAGATTGCTGTTAAATCATTGTTGTAATGGTTCTCTTGGTTATTGCTATAACTCTGAACAAAATACTCAAAAAATATTTACATATAAGATTACGCATCTGCTACCTCAACTTGTGGAAAATGGTCTCAAGGTAGTACAAGATTCTAAAGAAAATAAAAACGTACACAGCATGTTGAAGTGTCTCAGGTAAACACCGCAGCTTCATACAAGTGCCGACTATATCGGAAGTTGACTAGACGTCGGCATTGGGTCTCAAGGGCTATGCATCTAACGCTAGCTCAGCGAAATATAGGGGTGCCGAGGGGAGAAAAACACTTGGAACATCAATTTTGTTAAGTAAAAGTATTTTTTTTAGCAACATTTTGATGGATTAGATTGCGGCGGCTGCTTGAGGTTTTGAGGAAGTAAGAATAAGGGGGCATTAAAAATCTCAACGAGTGGGAATACTTGAGTGTTTGTTCGGTACACCCTGGGCCACACCATCACAAACTTGCTGGGTTGCAAATATGTTTCTTTTTTAGTTCGTGCCGCATCGGCGCTACAAGATAAGAAGGCGAATTGTCTGTTTTTTTTTTAATCTATGCAATACTTTAGACCTTATGATGCAGAAAAAGAACCGTAAAATAAACCAGCATACTTATGTAAAAGACCGCATTATAAATAGACCCACACAACCAAAATAGGTATTTACCCAACTTAATGATAAAATAACCAACGAGAAAATTATAAGCAAAATGTAGACCAAAAATCTTCTTTCTAAACAACACAGCCCTACAGACCACAGTAGGTAGTTGGAGTGTGAGTGAGGGTGCGAGTCAACGGTGCGACAAAACTGTCGCCCGACTGTACCTGCATCCTCATTGGATTACACGACCGCCTGGAGGCTAACCCGACCCATGAGGCTCAATAATTGGACTACGGGATATGGGTATGTGGGGACAAAATTGATTAGAATTTTTTGAAAATGTGTTTATAGCAACTGCTTGGTCTGCATATCGATAGGTAGACTGTGGAAAATAACATCGTTTTGGTAGGAATAAATGCTAAGCAAATTTTTCCTTGCACCTTATTATTTTTCCGAGCACGTCATACGACCAACATTTTAAATTAAAATTATGTTTCGAAGAGGCGACATGCGCCGGATATGTGGGGAAGGAGTATGCTCCTTGAGCGCTACTAGCGACCTGCCTTCATTCGGGTGTAGGGTTACCATCCGTCCGAATTTGTCCGGACATGTCCGACTTTTTGTCCCCCCGTCTGGACTATGTCCGGCCTTCTCGTTTGTCCGGTTTTTTCGATTTAAGGGGATATTCTTTAAAAAAAGATAAATGAGTACTGAAAAAAATAAGATTAAACTTTTTTGCAAATGTCAGGCTTTTTCAGGACTTTCAAATTTCAAAATGGTAGCCCTATTCGGGTGCATCTTGTATAATAGGTAAACAAGCCACGCACCTTCAAATTTTCTAAATGGTCCCTGGTGAAAATCGAAATCCACCAAACGGTTTAAAAGTATCAAGTGAATACACAGAAAAACGTCGGTATTTGTTTCGCCCTATGAAAGAGATAATGTAAAGAACGTTCTAAACAGAATGCAGAATAATCTTTTTTTTTTTTTTCTATATATCTATAATAATATTAATAATAGTAAATTATCAAAGACAATGTCTAATGTAGTAAATCTGTGCTACAAGCGATTTGATTGGCTAGTTTATCAGGATCAATTTTCTAAATAACTTAATTTCATTGCTGTGAGCTGTTTCTTCATTATTCACTTGTTGCTACTACACTAGAGTATATAATGGATCAATTGAATCGTCGACTAGAATGCATATTTATGTAGGGAAGCCAAAAATGGATCATACTACTGCAATCTTCATTATTCTGACTGAATCAATCATTATATGATAACGCTTACACTATGGGGAAAACATTATTCTGTCAGCAAGCTTGATTAGCGCGAGTAACTGCCTAGGAGGGTCGTAATAATGTATTGTCACTTGTGGAGAAATTTTTAAAAGCATCATCGTATCAATGAAATTAACACGACAATTCAACGATGCTTAATACTGGTGACTGGATTGGTCCACATAGGTGTCCCATCCTATTGACACAATCCCATAGCTAGTACACACATCACAAAATAAAAGAGAATCTCCAGCTATTTATCTGAACCACAGCAACACAATATATAATCCTAAACACGCCCTCAATACCACGACCCATAAACCGCTCCTTAAATTGCCATAATAAATAACCTGAAGCACTATGATTCTAACGAATAGCTCCCTGAAGGAACCCACGTGCGCCTCTAACGGCTCCACAGCTCCATACGGGTCTGGACGGCAGCCATGACAGTTAATTTCCTGGCTCCCCGGTTTCTAGGTCAGCGGCTGTCAATAGTTGTTATGGTACATGACAATACCACGGTGTGACGCGTTAGGAATTCGCTGTGGGATGTCGATGAAGAATGTGTGAATTTGATATGGCTGTATTTTGCTAAGGATAGGTTTATATTTTCTAGTCAAGTCAAATTAGGGTATTTGGAAAAAGGTCAACTCCAAATGCGTTGCTATAGCTCAAGAACATCATTACTACTAGAATTCTGTATTTCTGTAGTACTGATTTAATTATATATGCCTCTATTGCTTGCCACCTACACTTGTATTATAATACTTGAGGGAAATGGTGCTGATAGCCGAAATACAGGCTATGCCTAGTTCGGCTACAGATGCTAATCTCTTTACTTTAATTGAAATTGTTGCCATATAGCCATTGTAAAGTAGTACTACGTTTTTGGAAATAAATAAACTATAAACTAGAATATTCGAAGATATCTTGAAAAATCTTGCATTAAAAGGTCTACAAATATATTCAACTCTTTAATTTTCGAAGGAATTGGCTCCTAAATTGACACTTTAAACGGATGGTCATTTCCGGGAACGGTTAACGGTCCATCGAAATCCAATTTAGTGAGTTACCTTTTCCGGAATATTTCAGTCTAAATCGTTTTGATAGTCACAGGTCTATTAGGATCTATTTAGGGTTACTTTATCTATCTTCTATAACTGTATTACTGTACATACATGCTTTACGGTGCATTTTATGACTGCAAGCATCTGTTTGTAAAAATATATCTCTTAAGGTTTTCGAGGTCCTATACTCGTAGCAACCGCTCAAATTCTATTTTAAGCATATTTGATTGAATTGAACGCGAGCGTTTGAAATATACGTTGGAAAATAGCTATTTTACCAGGGCTTTCACGATCTATTGAATATTTTTAAGGAATGGAATATATTATTTTTATGACGAATAAATATATTTCGGTTCCACTTTTCCATATAATGTAAAACTGTTGTCTGATCTCATCTACTTAATACAAATCTTGAATTCATTCATTCACTGAAAGACAACGCACAGCCTAAACCGCTGTGTCTAGAAAAACGAAATTTTCCACAAGTTCCTTATATAACAAAATTAAGCATTAAGGAAGGATTTTTGAAAACTTATTCCCTAAAAGGGGTAAATACCCCATACAAGATTGTACGAAAATTCGTAATTTTTGGCGATTGGTAAACCGATCGGGCACATGGCTTAGATAAATCACCACATCAACGTCAAAATAAACATGCAGACACAAATTCAATATCAATATACCTACTACACAATCAAAGCTATCAATTAAAATACAATCAAAGCAAGATTTTAAACTAATAAAACACCGAGGAGGGAGGGAGGATGCTCCTCTTAATAGGATTTTAATTAATCGACGCAAGTAAATGCTCATCAGGACTGTAGAAAGAATTACGTACGGACGTCGAGAGGCGACTGAATTGAGTCGCTCGAACTCCGGGTCAGGTACGGTTTAGTCAAAGTAGAATTTATTGGTACTGAAATAAACGTTTGAATTAGTGAACCATGGTTTTATTTGATTTCTGAGGATATGGAAAGGGAAGAAGCAGTTGTTTCGCTAGAGTTTAAAGAAGTGCGGAAGTTGAATGGTAAGCGCTTTGATATGTTAACTGTTAAATTCGACAATGTGCAAACTTTTGAAAAATAATTGTGGCAAGGATAGATGCTAGTTAAATGTTGCTGGCAGCCACAAATTATAACTAAACTTCTATTTAAATTGAACGAGACATGTCTTCTTCTGGCTTGTTCTCGCCATATGGCCTGACCAAGATTATGTCTGGACTTTAAAAGAGACTGTGTCATCTGAGTTTGTTTCGGTCTTTCTTCTCAAAGTAGTCAGATAGGAAACGCCGAACTCATCTAGCCGACTTTTTTTTTATATGACGTGTAAAAGTGATTGCAATATCCTATTTACAGAATACCTAAGCAATTTCATTTCATTTCATTAAGTTACTTGTCTAAAACATTTCACAAGCGGAAAATAAACTGTACGATGACATCAATTTCCCAATTAATATCACAAAGCCATCTTCAACTTCCTGCAATGATCTATCCAAATATTGATTCCGCATACGTCCTCGTAACGAAGGCACATACAGTTCGCCCGGTATATTGACGTGTGGTCCTACACAAACAGATTGTGGCTCCGCAAATGTGTTGACTATTTATTTACGGGTACCTCCACCACATTGGGTGATTGCTTAAGGTGTGGAAGGAAAATATATAGATTTAATCGAAAGGAATTAAAGTCAAGGAGTGGTTATTGAGGAAGTAAGAGATGTTTTCTTTTGGCACGAAACAGGCAGGATGAAAACTTAACAGGACGTTTGAAAAAGATATACCTGATTGCAAATGGTCGGCAGACCAGATGATGGATCGTTCGGCTTTGTAATAGGTGCCACTAGAACCTTTGGCGAAAGACGACAGAAGAATCTTTTGTAGACCAGAAGACAGACGGTTAAGTGGCTTGCTAATTTCGTGAATAGAGAAAAGGTTTGGTGAAAGACGGAAGATGCATCGTGGGCAAAATTCAAAAGTCATTTATTCAAACTAGGCTGAGAATCAGCACTTTTCGAACTTCAAAATGACATAAGACAGTCCCCAAAAAATGCCCGCCTTTCAGAACCAACCAGAATATGGACGGTTAGGCAACGCGACAGGTTTGCGTAAAGAAAGACATATAAAACTAAAAAAGTTTCAGTATCTAGACTGTATAGCAACATAAACTTTATGGGCTACATTTTAGTAACAAAGTTCACGGTTCCTACCTCGGATAAAGATTATCTGAACAAACAGTCCTTCGCGCAAATCCTGAGGCATTTACCGTCCTACCTCGCTGTAGATAACACACTATCGCTGTGTACATAGTTACATACTTCAGTGGGTACATAGAGAAGTAATGATTCAATTTCCGCCCCTATTCACACGTTTGCCGTCAAGTTACGTACAGTTAAAGTAATCTGGAAGTCTTATAGCGGTAGCGGAACTCTCAATTATTTTTTTATATTATAGACTGCGGTGTAATTTTGAATAGTTTTATAAGATATTTAATATAATATTAAAACGTGATGGGCGCTTCATATCGATCATATAACAAGACAGTCGTTTAGGAGTTTTGAGGGATGAATACATACATACCCTGTTAAAATCATAACCTTTCTTAGGCTTTGCCGTAGTTGGGTAAAAATAATTATTAAGATAGCAAAAACTTCTATTATGGTTGCTATTCTTTCATTGCTCGATAACTCGTGTCGATTTAGCCCCAACACTACGACATTTGAGATTGCAATTATCCCAGAACCAAACCTTTGTGAAGAGTCCTTAATTTCTGAAGGCTCTTCACAAAAAGGTTTGAAAGAAAGAGTCTTTAAAACGGGCTATACCACTCAAACAATTTAAATGAATTCCAACAGAAGACAGCCACCACTGAAGTAGCATCGTAAATTTATGGGGAATTTATTTTATTGTTCAAATATATAGTTTTGGAATTCACTTAAAAGCTTTTAATTCAGGCGACCACAGAAGCTTGTATAGTACTGTAACATGTCGATACATGTATGTACAATATGGACATATACACTTTAATTTCCCGTCCGTCAGTTTTCGACACTGCAATATTGAAAATTTACCTTTTAAAGCTGACCTGGATATGTCCATATAGCAGAAAACCACAGCATTCTGTTCCACGTATCATAAAATGGACGCAGACAATTAAAGCGGAATAAAACGTGTGTTGCTTTTGTTTTTGAAAAAATATATTCGACAGTATATGGAGAACAGTGAAAAGTTGTATTTACGGGATTGCTGACCAACGTTTTTTGTGTAGGTATAGTACCTCGCACTCTGGTCGCACTTAAAACGCGTTGCCAGTGACCTTGAGTGGTTAGCTTGCGTGTTCTGTACTGAACTCACGCAACGCGTCGTACGTCCAGTCAGTAATAGGACTCGACTTATACTTTAAACAAAAGGTATTTTAATAAAACACGTACCTATACTAAAAGATCAATAATTAAATTATCTTTAAAATGGTGACGGTTTCAGAAAGATACGCTTGATAGATTTTGAGTGATGCTCATTTTTTTATCCGTGTTAGACATAACTTTACAAATTAATTTCACATGTTTAAATAATCTATATTAAGTTATTAAGAAAATGCTCTAATTTAACGTATATTTTTTCCAAATCATTAACACTACTCGTTTAGACGTGATCTTCAGTATAAAATCATTAAAAGTCGATTATCGTCGCCATAATGATCTCTTGGATTCAAATACATCAAACGATCTGTTTGTGGATGAATGGACGAAGATTTTATTGGCATATCAGGAAATATTGTAAGAGGTGTTAGAGTGACATTTTTTCACGGATTAACCTGAATTTTAGAGTTTTATATTTTCTTTTTTATATGTATGTGTCTGTCTTTAATGACTGTAATTAGTTTTTAATCGTGTTAATTAAAGTTAGTAAAAGAAAAAGAAAATTGTTTGGAATGAGTCTCATCAACTTTTAACGAAATTCTTGGTACAACTCGGGGGTTTCCCAGAATCTAAGGAAGGTTAAGCAAAACTTTCGATAAGTACTCAAACTTCAAAGAAAGGCCAAAGAATGTTGATACTTTATTCAGCTGATACTGTTGAACATTGTTTATAAGAGTTTTCGGCGGTTCCAATTAAAACTGTCAGGAAAAGTACACATAATAAAGTCCAGACCCAGAAGGCTGCTCATGCCATATAATTATGGCGTCTGTCTGTCTGTAAACACAGATATTCGTTTCAAAAGCTGTTATGATGCTGGAATTTATTGAACTTCTTTCTCAAGTTATATGAAATCTGTTATAACTATGTCGTTGGCCTAGTGGTTCCAAGTGTTACTGCTGAGCATGAGGTCCTGGGTTTGATTGACGGCAAAGTATTATTGGGTTTTTCTACCAGGAATTTCTCAGTAGCAGCCCTGAGTCTGGATTTGTGCCCGGTTGATGGCAATAGGCTCGCCCCCTTACATGGGGCTCAAACATAACTGGCGAAATGTGGTGTACTATAGGGTAGACGTCTGCCTAAGCCTTTGGGAAATACAGGCGTGATATTGTATGTTAACAAATTTTAAAAAACAATTTTTGGCCGGTGTCGGCGGTTGCGTCTCTCTACTTGTCACAACAATGCCACAGACAGTAAAAGCATAGACAAGTAACTGATGTTACGTCGGGTACTGACACGCGGACAACATTGTTTTATTTTTTAATGTATTTAATACATCTATTTAATTACTTTTATTTTGTATTTATGTATATGAATCTTTCTGTCCGTGACATCACTGCAGGCCCTATCAGAATACCAGCACTGCGACATTCATTATTAAATGTCGCAGCATCATGCTGAGATAGGAGCCTTTTGGCCTCGCACAGGACTTTCCACTTTTTAATTTTTACTCTGTTAGTTTTTTCTATTTTTATTTTTAGATTTTTAGTGAGTGTGTGTTTAGTTTAATTACGATCTCGTGCTTGTCCCAATAAATACTTTTTCTTTCTTTCTTATATTATGTTATAAATGTGATAGTACAAGAATATTATCTCATTTTATTCTAACGGCATTGGTAGGTCATTGCCAGCCACGGTTATGTTCAAACATTAACATATTTCGTCACGCCGCAACATGGCGCGGGCTCGGAAGAAAGAAAGCCGCGATGAAACTATGTTATTGGCGCGAAACTATGCCATCATGCCATGGGAAGCACTGCAGTGAAACTGTCGCGACGGTGTTATCAAATGTCTGAGGCACATTGTTTTATGAAGTCGGAAATTTAAATTGATTTACATCTTCGTTAAAGTCATTGGCCCAGGGGCTCAGACTATGTTATGCATGCCGTCTGCAAAAAACTATCCAGACAAACTTAATAAAATTTATATGGGACCACCTCGACAGCATACCCTTTCAGACAAAAAAATAATTTTCAATATCGGTCCACAATTGGCGGAAAGATCGATGGACATACATTTAAAAAATTACATACGCTATATACGAAGTTAGAAACTCCTACATTTTGGAAGTCGGTTAAAAAGAGTTACCATTCGAAATTCGACCTGACAAATGCCGGACGTTTGCAAAAAAGTCCGGACATTTTACTTTCAATCTTTCTTGTCATTGTTTATAAATTTTTGTCCAAAAAATAATTCCCGTCGAAAAGTCCAGACAAATGACAAGGCCGGATGGGGGGCTAAAAAGCCGGACCTGTCCAGTTATTAAAAGAATAGGTACCAGCAATATGGATTACACATGTAACCCCTTCAAAACTAAGCTAAATAAGTTTGTGCCAGACGTGGGTTCGTGATTCCTGCATTCGTTCTTCAGTCCATGACCCGTTGATTTATTACAGATTTAAATCAATTCTGTTGCATTCCGTGAATTACTACATAAAAACTGGACAGATTATCGGCAGTTCCGGCCCCGGCTTCCTTGGCCCTAAGAACACAAATCACGAGGCAGTATCAACTTTCATGAAGGTGGATTCAAATCAGTGTTTCAAAAAATTGTACAGAGGGTCATGCAGTGCTACAAACAGAGATGAGGTGTTTCTTTGGTTATCTGTATGCCAGTGGTTGATAGAACCTTCTTTTGTGATTTGGTGTATTTCTATTGGTCCAGATGTTCGTGCATTTTCTGTGCAACACTTACAACGCCCATCGTTTAAATTTAACTTTGGTCAGGTGTAGGAACGAGTCCAAATTTCTGGTCTATCTAGGCCCCAAGGTTTCTAAGTCTAAGTGATACTCGTAAAAGATATACCTACCTAAATTAAAGACATACTTTGACTAACTTGGTGAATCAGTGCTTCATAACCTTCCTTTCTATCCCTGCCTTCAAGGCGACTGGACCCCTAAATGAACTAAGGATGCAAAAATACAGTGAAATAGGCTTGACATGCCACGCGGGTGAAGAGAGGAATTGCAACATATAGTTAACACACATATAGTAAGCAAGCTTTTTAATTGCAAAATAAAAGCGACCTGATAAAAGAAAGAGATGGAAGATCGGTCTTCTTAGTCGTGTCGATGGCTCGACAGTGTATCAAATGTTGTTGGCCCAAAACTTCGCCACTTCCACGGCATAGTCGATGGGCATGCACTTTTTAATGATCCGCCCATATACTATCACGGTCAGGGCCTTAACGGGTTCCGAACCTTCCAGGTTCAGTGTTCCGTCATGGACCAGAAAAAGCTCGGCTTTTATTTGGCCGGGCTCTGAGCCGTCACATTCCTCGAGTGTTCCAAAGCATACACTGACGGTTACTGACACTGACGAACGGCCCGGAATCCGGAAAGTTCTATAAACAGGAACTGTGTGGTTAGTGATTAATAACATGGCCATTTTCGTCTCTTTCCTTCGCAAGTCTGTAACATAAGCTTGTTTCTGTATGTATATTATCTGTATGACGGCAGATGCGACCAATTCATGCAGTATTGGTATATATAAGCCCACAACACTGTACACGGCCTACTACCAACGTACCTCGTGTCCTCGCTTGGAGTTCTCTCCCTGGAAGGGAAAATATCGTCAAAATTTAGTCATACACATTCAGGTTTCTTTGTATTTAGGATCATATTTTAATAAGTGTTGGGTAAATACGTTCATCATTGGCTTTGAGTAAGCCAGGCTCTGTTTTTGGGGGATGTTGATCATAACAAAACCGAAGCGGATTTGGTTTTGATATCAGAGAATTTGTAAGAGCATGCACTTGATTTAGAACCTGTGGTTTCCGAAAGCCTCATCATGTTTTTGATCAATAAATTAAGTGTCAAATCTTAGCTGTCTGGATCAGTTGATTGGCGACAACCAACACAGATTTATGTTGTTTTAGGGCAAAAAAATAAATAGGCTTCCAGAAATCAGGCGCTTATTAAAGGAAGATAGTTTCGTACCACGAAAATTGTTTTGATTGACATTGTTACCCATCCAAACGAATTATATAAATATATGATTCGTATACCCAAGATCATGCAAAGAAGGTAACCCAGGAAACAGAATCAGTTAACAAGCATCGGTATAGCCCGGCAGCCCCTATGAAACGGTCTCACATTACGATCGTAGTCACCAGTCAGGTACATGTAGGTCACCCACGGCATCGGCGTTACATAAGGGACGTAATGCGACACAGCGACCCTGCACAGCTGGCTTAGGCATGTGTAGACTGTTTTGTTGAGCTGTTTAATTATGGGAAGCTGAATTTGCGAATTAGGTTACTGTAAAGATAACGTTGCATAAACTTGACTATGTTTTAACGGGGTAAATTTTGACCTCATATACAGGGTGGCGATTTAGTGACCTGCGTCCGTCAAGGGGGTAATTGTACCTGTCATACTAAACAACTTTCGCTATAAAACACATATATGAATAAGTAAAAAATTCGTACAATACGTACAACATACGCAGTGACAGCCCAGTGGTGTGACCGTCAGACTGCCAAGTTAGGTCTCGAGTACGAACCCAAGGCACGCACCTCTGACTACGGATTCATGTGCGTATTGTATAATTATCACTTGCTTCAAAAACGGTGAAGAAAAACATCGTGAGAAAAACCGGCTGCCTGAGATATTTCTCGACGGTATGTGAAGCTAAGTCAGAGGCCCATGGGCGGCTTTATAACTCTGACACCAGGTTATTCACTAACCACACGAAAAGAAGACAGATAGTAGTATGTCTACTGTTGCATAGTTATTTTTTTCACGAATCGGATATGAGTTTAATGGAGATAGTTGTTTAGTATGACGGGTAGAATCACCCCTTTGACGGATGCAGGTGTCCAAATCACCACCTTGTATATGTTATTTATTATGAGACACTTTGTGTGGCTGTCTCCACACTTATCAGGGTAAACGGTCCCGTCAGTTTTCTGTAAGGAAAAAAGGATAGCTTGCGTACATTATTAATGAACTTGTTCACAAGGGATTGGCTCTGGGTCGTTCATTCCCGGAGTACGGAAAGCCCTGTGGGGATAAGTCTAAAAAATATGGTTTTTAGACGTTGAGTTAAAGAAAATAACTTAGTTAAATACTTATAGGGAACACGCAATCCATGAACACAATAGAATGAAAACATTACAGCAATATTTTCATTTCTGGTTATGTGAAAACTCAATTCAATTTTATTCAAATAGAATTCAAGTCGTCTGTTTTATAGCCTTGTTTACCATGCACAAACTAAGGGAGACACGATAAAACCATACGTATGAAAATCATACAAAATATGGAATTTACTTAGTTTTTTTTTTAAATCAAAGTGGTACCAATTTTCAGCTGAATTTTTCGTAAACATTGCGTCGACATGGTCTAAATTAAATGCCTTTGGCGAAGGTTGAACTGGTGGCTGGAGGCTGGTGGTATTCAAAATACGCTTGTTTAGGAGATAGCCTAAGTACACGGAGATAAAATTGTGTATTGTGTCACTGTTGAATGTAATTAAAACGTAATGACGATGAAGAAAACATATCTGTCACAGTGATTGACTGATTTTGAAAGGTCTTTATTAACAGAAAATGGTTAATACAAGTTAACAACAAGATCTTATTCTAAATAGCAACTATATCCTGAGAGCAGTGGCGGAGAGCTATACTCCAAATATAAGGGATTTTGTGCGGAGGTTGATTAGGTAGGAAATATGTTTTCCTGCCTTGTCAGCCTTTTGCAATTGATAATATTTTTATATCACTTTTACTAACACTAGAATATAAGCAGTTTGTATTACTAACAAAATATGGATCCTCTTTGTCCGAAATAAATGAATTTTAATTTTAATTTAAATGTAAACTAACATAATCCGAGCGATGTTAAATAGACTAAATCACCTCTCTTAACATACAACATGTATGATTGTTAGTGTGACTACAAATTTAACAGATACATATATAAGATTGTGCTGTTATGTAGGGTTTGCAAACCCACATTTTAAAATTTAACTTACGTAGGTGTTTTAAATGATTTTGAAATTATTGAATTGTTACATTATCAAGTAAGTAATGTACATTATTGTAAGACAAAATTAAATGCAAACAAGTAAACATAATGTAATGTACATATTACTGTGTTAGGTGACAGCAATCACGCCGAACGGGTGGTAAGTGAGCTAACGTTAATCCACCAGGAAATGGTAATGCGGTAGTTTGTACTTGTTATAAGTCCTGGCATAAGGTAATCGAGTTAATCTACTCTTACCAATGTGTGAGACCAGAGTACTGCGATGACGTGGATTATTAAACAGGTAGAATTTTCGGGATACTTTTAGAATGAAATCCTTTAGAGTTGGAAACTTGATATCATTATGAAGTTGCTTAAGGTTTTTGTAGTGGTGTGTTGAATGCTATTTTGAGTGCTTTGTTTTGAACGACCAGCAGGGCTAACATGACAAGCGCGAGAACGCTCTTGTTCTCGTTTTGTCGAAATTTGTCTACGATTCTGACGTCATTCTAATCCCTAACATGACCGTAAACGACGAGTAAACTCGAAAAATTCGATTCGATTCTCTTGTCACAAATACTTCTAAACTAGACTAAAAATTACCAAAATTTAGATTATTCCTGTCAACCAACCGATGACTTCCCATTCTGAAATAGACTAAAGTGACACAACTTAACTGTATTTTAGTTTGACGGCACTAAGATGGCACCGAGTTATTAATTTAGTGATAATGGCAATATGGCTATTCTGAATTTTACGTCTTTCACCTATTTTTTTTTATTTTACTTAGACGTGCAGTGACTGCGAAATTGTTCCACCAGAATCGCGTCGCGCCTGTCTGCGGGATCTTTTAGGCAGCTCAAACCGAATTGAAGTCGTTTGATTACTCTATGTTCTATGTTATGGGGTTTGGTTTCCGCAGTCAGTCCGTCAGGTGGACTATTGTGCGTGGCCATGGCGGCCGTTTGATGGTTATTCCAACCAGCCCTCCAGATGATAATTAAGTCTCCTGGTTTGTTTAGAACATCTGTGTATGATCTAGGTGAGCCCCCGAGGGTTTCTGTTCTAATCCGGGTGATGCCCGTGCATTCAAAGAGCACGTGCGCAACGGTCTCTTCAGCCGCCATACACGCCCTGCACAGAGACTGCCCGTTATGATTACTTACGAATATGACTAATATACCCTACATACTTTAACTAGAGAATTTGACAACACCTTCCGATATTCTTATCACTTATCTCCGGAATTCAACGAAGTTACACCTTCACAGATATACCTATTTAACTAGCGACCCGCCCCTGCTACGCACTTGATTTTTATGGCTTGACAAAACATCTAGATTTCTTTATTATTATGTAAGTTTATTATACACACCTAAACATACAAACAGACACGTCAATTTTATTTATTTGTATAGATGCAACATTTTCCACGCAAACGACACCGTATCTTCAAGCAAGCCAGTTTCCACGTTCACTACGAGTGATAACACTTATCAAACTCAGAATTATTTGCCTACAGCATATAGTAAGACATAAGCGCTCTTACAACTCGAGTGCGTTACGTAAATAGGAAAATTTGGTTCGAGTAGAGTGTATTACTTACTGCGATGATTATTTGCGCCGTTATGTTCAGGGGTTGGCAACATGTGGGATTTGTTTGTCTCTAAATATCGGTTCAGCTTTTGTGATAACACGATCTTTGTTTCACAATGTAACCGTTTCTTTTGTTCTATGACAAGATACTGTGAATGCTTATTTCGGATCTCGATTGCTCATTGTTATTTCTTTTTTGATAACTCCCTCTTTCCGAAAGTGTGACGGCTCCCGCAGAAAGGCGCGACGCGACAGTGAGACGCGATTCTGATTTTTAGAACAATTTTTAGGTTTTCATAGAAATTGTTCTACTAGAGTCGCGTCGTGCTGTCACATCGTGCCTGTCTGCGGGAGCCGTAATGTGGAAATCTTTAATTTGAGACCACACACGACAGCAAACAATATAAAACAATAAGCTATTGGTTTAATAAATTGTCTGTAAACGATGACATGACAATTGATCGTAAAACTAACATAAGGCACACCATCTCTCCGAACAATTAAACGCGTGAATCAACATGTCAATACACTCGCACCACGATATGCGCTTACGCCTGTCTAGAACAGGTATAGGAAACCTTTGGAATGCATGCGGCAAAAGACTTATTAAAATTGATATATTATTGAAAAAACGTTTGTGTGATTGCCATTGATAAAATCGTTAAAAGTTAGCATAAAAATGACAACATACATAAAGATAAGAAAAGGCAATCTGACTGCAAATTGGACCAGCGCCAAGAGCAGTTTCATGTCCGTTTCTTAGTTAGGGCAAGCTAGCAACCACATCGGGTTTATTTTGTGAATAAAACGTGCTCAGACCCAGAGTACGTTTTAAATCAGAAAATCATAAATATAGAAATCCATAGGATGAGAAAACTTGGAATCTTAAACCGTACCATGGCCAAATTTTTTGACAAACAACAGATGTTCAAACTGTTGTCTACCCCTGACATACTACGCGTGTTTTTATAGCACGCGAGTCAATGATTAGTTTTTTAGTCAAGAGACTGTTATGCATTGGAATCTAACATGATTATAGTGGCAATCGGCTTGTCCACACAAATTATTATTGATACACCACTTTCTGATTATTGTTTTCAAGATGCTATTCGGATTTGGAAAGCTTTCATGCTGTTTTTTTTTAACTAGTATGCGATGTTCGATGATCTTTAGTATGCGATGACCTTGTGAAGGCCGATGGATGCGGGAGGCACAGAATCGGTCGAAGTGGCGGTGCTTGGGGGAGGCCTATGTCCAGCAGTGGACGTCTTTCGGCTGAAATGATGATGATGTTAAGGATTGATCCCTGCTCCTGAATTTTCAGGTTTTAGTCACTCGAGGTTTGATCTCCTAGATGGCTAGGATTTTTTTTCAGAAAGCAGCATCCGCAATAATATTAGGTAAGTGTTCGTGTAGCCTTTAGGGTTTAGGAGTATTCTATGTTCAGCGTTAGATTTTACTGTGGTTGGTCAAGAATAAGTATATTTTTATAAAAAGTGCTTTTTAGCATCAAATATGTTTGACTTGACTTCATATATTAGCTTGGCTTATTAAATGCGCATCAAATCGAATTAAGTGTTTTTTCCAACGCGGATCAAATGGGATCAAGCTATGAAAAAATGCAAATAGAAAAGTCGCTGTTCCCAATGCAAATGCAGCTTTATTCACTCAAAAACAAGTTATTTTAAACACAATAAAACATTTTAATTGTGTGTTTTACCGAGTGTGTATTTTTAATTGTTCATAGAGGGTGGTCAGAGTGAGTGAAGTTCGCGGTTCGTCGCTTTGGTAAAGGCTTAAACAGAATTGTCAAACGATTAGCACATTGATTTGTTCATTGTTTTGAAATGTGGGGACTCGCAGCACCTACTTTACAATGTCCATGAATGAATGAATGAAATGCAATGACCCCAGCGTGGTTTAACCAGACTGGATAAATCGAATGAACCCCAAGATTTGCATTAGCCCCTGGAGCCCAACTACAGAGGCCATCAGCACCTACTTTAAAATGGGCATGAGTATTTATTCATTTTGAATATTATGTTTTTTATCTTAGCTTTTTGAAGTAAATAGGAGTCTTTATCTGTTAAGAATGGTATTTTTTATATCAATAGCAATTAAATGATGAGAGGTCTATAATGATCTCCAGTTTTTCTAGATTACACAAAATTTTGAAAAAAATTCAAGTATGAGCTGAAGAATTAATAAACTCTTATTACGTAAGACACGATCAATCGCAATTTGAAACAAATTGCTAATCCATTGCTTCATAAGTTCGAAAAAAAAATCTGCTCGACAACGTGAATAACGCAATGAATGTTGTTGAACTGTCAAAATAAAACAATTTTTTTTTCGTAATCGTTTACGAAAATGTGTTGCGTAATTAGATAGCGGATACCCTTTTCTTAGTAGTTAGGTACATAATTTATAACTTCCAGAAACGCATAAAGATCTACTTTCTCAAAACCGTAAGTAATTAGAAGACAGTTGGTAAACTTGAGGTGTAAACGTGAGGGAAATGTACAGTCAGTAAACTTCTGTCCATTTCCCTCACCACAACGTTTCTGTTACCGACTTCAGTTTAGTACGGCGATAATTAATGGTTTCGTGTTCGTGACAAGGTTATATAATAACCAGTAATTGTGATGACCTGACAGCTATGTTGGTTTTCTCTAATAGATTCTGGGAAATTTCTGAATTTCTGATGTAAATACTTGGTAAAGCTATGAAATAATAAAGCTTTATTTATTATAAAGCTATGAAAACGGAGTTATTATTTTTGGTTTTCCATTGGCTTTCATTGGTATTAAATAAGTCGTGAAAGTCATCATTATGATATTTTTAACCAAAAGCGTTTAGCTCCGGGAAATATACATAGCCAAAAAATCGAAATAACACCCAGTTCTGCAGCCTAATTACGTAACACACTTAAAATAGCAATTCCTTTCAATCAGAAAATTCAATAAATACCTAACTTTATCTAAGTAGGTTGTCGAGCAGACGAAATTTTCAAACATAATTATGGAGCAATGGGTTATAAATTTATTGCAAAATCTTTCAGATTATGATTATAAGATTACCGTGTTACGCAACTGGGGTGTTGTACTGACCGCACCCAGCTGATTTCTGCAACTTTTGCTAGGTCGTCGTTCCACCTTGTGGAGCGCAGAACCAATCAAAATATTTAATTTAACACTTTTTTTTATGTTTGCCCCACACTAGGAATTTCTCCTGTATCAATCGCTTAACCACTGCGCCAACCGTGCCGTCTAACATAAACCTACAAGGGCACTCATGAAGCGTCATAAGCTAGGTGCACGGTTCCAATTGGTCGTTTCGTATGGAGAAGAGCCGGCAAGAAACTCCACGGTTACTCTTTTAAAAATAATTGTTTTATACAATATTTTCAAATAACAGTGTTATTAGGTATGGGAGGACAGTGTAGGTCTTTCAACAAGTACCAGGTACTTAACAAAATAATGATGGTCAACAAATCTACAGTCCACTAAGCCTACATACAGCGTTCTCACATTCATAAAATAGAAAAGAATCTGTAAAAAGATAAATAAATTAATAAAAATAAAAACCTATTTTCAACGAAATGAACGTGATTGCTATTACAGATGTAACAAATCTGAATAATTATCATGTCCACAAAAGCCAAATAAAGAGTTGATATTAAATTGTAGGTAGGTATTATAATGTCAAACCTAAACCTAACCTAGCTACGCCTTCCGGTAATGTAATGTTCATGAAACCGTCTGGCGCAACCTGAGGTTTCAACCCCCCCATCGCCCGGAGGACACGGTTGAGCATACGGTGGAGGTTTGTCCGGCTTGGGCAGAGCATCGCCGTGTCCTCGTGGAGGCGATCGGCGGCGGGGATCTCTCGCGTCCGGCCCTGGTCCAGGCCATGGTACGGAGCGGGAGGGCATGGGAGGCCGTCACCTCCTTCTGCGAAGCAGTAATGCTCGCGAAGGAGGAGGCAGAACGCGTGAGGGAGAGGCAAATTTCGCGCCCTCACGCCCCTAGCCGCCGCAGGAGACGCCCTGGGCGTCGGGAATCGCAGGCCGATTCCCGGCCACCGTAGGCGCGGGCTTGCGGACGGTGAGCAATGGGTAGCTCGCCGTCCGATAAGGACCAGGCCCGGGTCGACGGCGCGTTGTGTTCCACGCACGCCTCAAAGAGATGTCAGCAAGTGAAGGGGTCCGATAGGACCGATGCCTGCCGGGGTTGCGGGAAAGTCCGAAAGGGATACCGTGGCCCCTGGCAACGTACAGGCAATGGAAGGAACACGGGTGGGTTTTAGTCAGTAAGAGTCTGACACGCCCTGGAGAAGTTACTTGATAATTTCCCACCCAAAAAAAAAAAAAAAAGGTTTCTACCCCCCCTTGTGGTACCAACCTTGCTGGCTGGCAAATATTTTCACTGACTTAAGCTATATTGGTATAATCAAAAGAAACCTTGCTCACACTATAGCTCAACAGAAACTCAACAGAGCCGCCCGTTTGTGGTAAGTACCGTACCGTACCGTTTTGTGGTAAGTAATTAATTAATTTTCTTTGTAATGTATTTTTCTGGTGCACAATAAAAGATGAATAAACACTAATCACTCGATAACAAAACGATACTGGTAAAGTACCTATCAATAATAATGTTGACCTCAGTACAATTAGCAGAGTAAATTAGAAACAATCGCATCTCAATAATAAATGACGACGCAATACTTGTATTGTGTGTCATGGCTTCTTGAACGACACGCGACCAAGACGAAGCAATGTGGATAAATACAGAAAACTATTAAAATCAACCGTCTAAAAAACGAAGCTGTCTTCCACGGAAGGGCATTTTTTGAAGCAGTTGATCTGCATCCACAATAATCGAGAATCATGTACTGAATCCATGGTAAAAAGTTGCCCGTCGATGTCCCTGCCACCCTGTATTTTAGCTAGTCTAGTAATGGCTGCTGTACACTCCTGTACGAGTGCTCTCGCTAGGGCTCGCGAAAAATTCTCGGACGTGGGGTGTCAGCCCGAGCGCGGCCATGTACACTATCGCCTAGTTCAGTTTGAAGTTATGAACCCCGAGAGGATGGACGCAAACATTGAACGTCTTCTCTGTCAATCGGCGCAAGCAACACTGGAGACGCGAGAGTGTACAGCGACGCACTCGCAACTGCCGCGAGATCTTTTGACTCGGGCACAAAAAACCGACACGGGGCGGACAGCGAGCGAAGAACGCCGAGACACACCGAGGCGGTCCGAGCGTTGCATTCTCGCACTCGGCCTGTCTCGGTATGCCTCGGCGAGAGTTTACAGCCGCCATAGAAGTTAAAGAACTTCTACAACCGGAGCTAAACTAACTACGTTCATCAACACAAAAACATTAGTTAAACATAAATCGCATAAATTAGCAATCGCTCATGAAATATTCAAAGCAGATAAGGTAGGTAGGCAGCCCTACACATAATTATCAGATGACACGGCGTTTGATTCATTACTATGTCAGGGATGCGATGATATCGTGCTCAGGTGAATCCGAGACATTTTGTAGTGTATAATTTAATCAGTGCTAGATTAAGAAAGCGCTGGTTTCATTGGTACTGCATAGCTTGTAAGAAAGGTTTATGTTATAGCATTGAAATTCAGATTCAATGCTTTAACTGCTATAACATAAGCCTTTCCTTTCCTTGCTATAACATAAACCTTTTTTTGATTTATATAATTGTTTATAATTTTACTTTATAAGTCAATTTATTTTATTTTAATTTATCGTTGACATAATCTACTCATTACAATGTTTTTTTTATGAGTTGTATTGCGATATGTGGGTTAGCTAGCGACCTCGATATTTTTTTTATTTACCTCGATGGTCCTAGTTTATCAATTATAACTTCTAGTTACAGCTATATGTAAGCGGGCACGCCCTTTATGCCTGGAGGTTTTTATTTAGATATTGTTTTCGTTAATTTATTTCTGCTTGAGTATAGTTCTCGATGTGTTTGGTTGGTATATTGGCGTGTGCTAGCTGTCATATGGCTATTCATTTTATAATTTTAAATTACATATGTTTTGTGTTGCGTAATGTAAATATCATTTTGCATACTATTATATAGATTCATTTTTTTCTAACTGAACAGACAGCTGTGCTGCTGGGGAGTTTGTTGCGCCACTTCTTCTTCCCAACTAAAGCACTAGGAAGTGGTGAAGGGTGGGCGTTTTGGGGGACTGTCTTATGTAATTTTGACGTTCGAAAAGTGCTGATTCTCAGCCTAGTTTGAATAAATGACTTTTGAATTTTGAATTTGAAATTTGAATTCATGAAGTTATTTTTAGTGGGGAGAAGTTTGCACCACCTAGTGATTTTCAAAACAATAATTTTCAAGTTAAGCATCAATAGTAGTCAAGGGGAGACTATTGACACAATACAGACAATTACCTATGACGCAAAAGAGAAGAGGCTTCTGCCCCTTGAGCGAGCTGAAAAGACTGTGGATGATGATGATAAGGGAGTCAATGATAATATAATTCAAAATACTGACAATTTTCTTACCGTGGACAACAATTTCATCACACGTCCAATGTACACTGAAAATCCTTCAATTTAACGAAACAAATCCTAAACTAAACAACCGTATAATTCTCTAGTCGGATACCATGCAAGCCCGCATACATTGGTAGTGTACAAGTGCGCTACAGAGAATCTGGTTCTGCGTTTCATTTCAAAGCGATACTTGAACCTCGTCGCAACAAGCATTAGAGTATTCTCGGCGTATAGCATAATATTAGCTACAACCTTCGTTGTAGCTGAACTAGTTTCTATAGATGCCCTAGGTATTATTACGTTGAATTTGGACGAATATTATGTACTAGACAATGATGACGATGAATTTCGAGTCGTAGTTTGTGCGATTGTAGCAAGACATGGGAATATATATTGGGATTCTGAAGCAAATATGGAATGCGAAAGAGAAAAGTAAAGTAAAGATAATTAAGCAAATTAATGCTAGTCGATGTAAGAATGATCATAAAACGTATCTACCTACAATACAGGAGCTAGTGGGACAGGACAGCGGTTAAAAACAAAAGAAATGAGTGTTGATGCCGAAGAGCAGTTTCAATTCTCAGACATTAACCTGCATAGTCCTTATGTGGCCTGACCAAGATTATATCTGGACTTTAAAAGGGACTGTGACCTCTGAGTTCGTTTCGGTCTTTCTTCTCAGAATAGTCAGTTAGGAAAAACCGAACTCATCTAGTTTTAAAAACTACTAATTATCATTTCAATATTTGATTGTAAACCTTCACGAATCGCACTGTGAAAAGAAACTAAAAATGAAAGTACACGGTCACCCAGCACTAATTGGTTTTTCAATTTCTGTAAACAACTCTGTTTTCGATGTTTTCAATATTAGGCGTTGGAATGATGAAGTAGTCATTAATAATTAAATTATATGCGGGACTGCTTTTGTGTAGGTACACTACAAAAACTGAAATTAGTTTTATGGAATAAGGAAAGTTGAACAAAAGCCACGTTTTCCTATCATTTTGACACGGTAAATGAACAATCGACAATGCAAGGAAAATATGGCTGGAAAACTACGTCTACAATTATATTGTTAGGCAGATGATTAATGATATCAACTTTGGCAAATGTACACTTGGGAGCAAATAAATCGAGCCACTACCTTTTTTCACGTAAAATGGTAAATATTTTTGGTAATATGGAACGTATCAATTCGAACTATATATCGCCTAAAAGTTTAGTTAATAACCTTTACAATGAGGGTAAATTATTGAATAATAACCTTATTGAATGATAAATTATTGGCTCTGCAAGAAAAATGGTAATTTTGATAGAAAATTTAGTAGGGCTAAAACAGTCCATAAAAACAATAAAAAACAAAATTATTGCAAAAAAAATATTCTTAATAACTGGTATTACCCCCCCGGGCCCTGATACATTCTTGTAGCCTATTAGTCATCGATCTGATCAGCGTTACGATGACATATTGTGGTATGTTCTCCCACTCTTCAAGCACAGCGACTTTAAGCTCGGGAATGGATGAAACAGCGGGAACCCTGGCTCGGACTCTCCGTTTTAGCTCGTCCCATAGGTGTTCGATCGGGTTCAAATCGGGACTTCGTGCTGGCCATACCATTTGTTGAATCCCGATCGCAGACAAGTATTCCGTAACGATCTGCGCGGTATGAGGTCTCGCATTGTCATGCATAAACAAGAAATTTTCTCCGACAAAACCAGCATACGGCATTACGTGGTTTTCAAGAATGTCAGTTATGTATCGGTCAGCTGTTAATCCACGTCTACCACTGCCATCGTTGGCGGGGTCGACGAAGACAAGTTCCGTTTTTCCGTCTAGAGAAATTCCTCCCCACACCATACAAGAACCACCACCAAAACTCACCGTTTCTCGAATGCAACATTGGGCAAATCTTTCACCAGGACGTCTATACACTCGGTTTCTCCCGTCATTGCTAAAAAGACAGATTCTTGACTCGTCAGAAAACAAAACTGACCTCCAGTCTTCTAACGTCCAATTAATGTGTTCTCGAGCAAACTCCAAGCGAGATCGGCGATGAGCTACAGTCAATTTTGGGCCAGTTGCTGGTTTGTGTGATGTTAAATTTCGTTCTTTTAGTCTTCGTCTCACTGTCCACCTACTGATTGCGACTCCTCGAACGTCACGTAACGCTTGCTGTAGCTGAACAGCATTAAGTCCACGGTCGCGCAACGAATTGGTTGCAATAAAGCGGTCGTCACGTTCTGTTGTTGCCCGTGGTCGGCCAGTTCCAGGTCGCCGAACAAAAGCACCAGTCTCCAGATACCTGCGGTATACCCGCTGTACCTTTGAACGACTCAAATGAAGTCTGCGTGCCACTTCACGTTGTCCGTGTCCAACCTCAAGTAAAGCTACAACTTGGGCAGCTTCCGTCGGTGTAGTATCCATTTTATCAGGTTATTTTGATTACACAGACACAGATAAAGACAACAATAACAAGTAATATGGGTATGATTAACAAAAACCTCAAATTTAATCTTTTCTTAACAGAGTACAATAAAAATGTCATAAGCAAATTAAATGCGATAATTTTATTCTACCCTTTAAACTTTAATAAAAATGAAATTTTGACAACTAACTACCCTCATTGTAAAGGTTATTAAATACCCTTTTAGGCGATATATGTTTCGAATCGATGCGTTCCTTAATACCAAAAATAATTACCATAATGCGTGAAAAAGGAAGTGGCTCGATTTATTTGCTCCCAAGTGTAGTTTCAGGAATTGCTATAGAAGAGAAATAAACTTTACATGGATCAAAGCAAATACAACTGTTACCGTAGGCGTTTGTTTAAAAGTTCTGAACGGAAAATAAAAAAATAAGAACATGTACCATTCCGTTTAGAATTACTGCCATAAATACAGGATAATGCGGCACAGTATTTATTACGATGAAACATCAGATCTGCTATAAGTAGAAGTAGCAACAACGGACAGAAACATAACGCTTTCTGTCTGAAAAATAAGGGAAACAAAAGGGTCAGATACTGGCCATTTCTTGTGAGATTGGGTGCCTATAAGGCCCTTTACACACGTCGATGATCAGTAGGATATTTTACGGTAAAAGTTTGGATCACAGGTCATAATTCTATTGTTCATACGGATAAAAGAAATGCAGTATGAAGCTGCCATGTGATCACAAATTTATACAATAAAAAAAATCAACGGGTTGCACTCCGGGAGTGCCGGCAGAAGTGAAAACTTGAATATTAACGTTGTGCATTTTTGATATTTTGTAATGGTTAGGGAATAATTTTGCACGAATTGCTTTAATTATCAGTATAAAAGTACTATCATTTATGTGGTAAAATACAATATTCATTTATTGCGCTATCGTACACAAACATGACAATTTATATTACATTAAAATTTTAACACTTCAGAACTATTACAATTATTTTACATTAAAAAGTTTATCTCTCGTCTTACGAATTTTCGATCAGGTCACGTGTCCTGACGCGAGTTTAACATTTTTTGCCCATCACAAAAAAGTGCACAACGCCGCTAAAGAAGTTTTCACTTCAAAAATCAGTACGATATTTTACTATATAATTTTGAGATCGCCGTGTGAACGGGCCCTAAGTGCAATGTTCTATATCTGTAATGATACCGATATGTTCCATAGAAAAGGGGAATAAAACCGAATGGTTTGTATCGTAATCGACAGCCTTATAATGCTTATTCAATATCGAGAACGGAGATATTGGAATTTAAGAGAGCTAGTGCTAAGCATGGAATGTTTTGTGGAATGGTATCTTGGATATATCGGTTCATTCGCTTGGAAGGAACCCGTTTCTAGCATTATAGCTTATACTCTGATATATTTAAGTTGGTTTAGACCAAGATGGGTGGAAAATTGATTTATTAGTCTTGAATGAACAAACAAATTTGAGTGTTATAAATCTTTTTAAAAATATTGGTGTCGGGTCCGACTTACTAAAAATGATTTAGTAGTGTGACCGTAACAGACCGAATGACCCAATGCATTAATTGAAATATATATTTCATTTATCAATTTGTAAATACTGGCAAAACAGGTATATTTCTACAAGATTTATGATGTAAACACTATTTCAATTTGGAAACGAATGATGAAATCGCAGCTCTACATAAATATGAATTAGTAAAGGGAACAGTTGGCGCTCTCAAATATGAATTAGAAAAGGTTTTATGTAAATTACGAACAGCTAGAAACACTAAACAATTTGGATGATTTAGAACTGGCCGCCCTTTTACTGACCCAGTATAAAAGAATTGGAATGATCTGGACTACACCAAAAATACACAATGCACTTTTATAATTTTTAATACGGATATTATTTCCTTACATTTTACTTCCCTCTGTTATTGTGATGCCGTGACGTGAACGTGGACGTCCACGATGTTATCGTCACGTTAGAAATTATAAAAGCGCACAATTAAAAAGAGAAGGAAGGTCCAATTTTAGGGCGCTTTAACAGCTTGAAAATATAAGAGAGGCTATTCAATCAAAGAAGTCACTGAAAAGGACTGGAAGCATAAATCTTGTACTATTAAATGAGCAATATTTGTATATTTTTGTAATAAGGTTCTCGAAAACGGCTCTAACTATTTCGATGAAAGTTGCCATATAGGGGTTTACGGGGCAAACATCGATTTAGATAGGTCTCATTTCTGGGAAAATTCGTTTTCTCTATTTTCACCCGAGCAGAGCTCGGTCGACCAGGTACTGTATCATTATTTATCTTAGAACCAATGTTAATGCTAATACCGCAAATATAGGGAGCTTAAGAAATAGACTGTCAGACAGGTATCAGTTTGGGAGACAGCAATGACACTACTCAGAGCCGAAGATTTTCTTAACTCGATATAGATACACAGCTGAAATCATTAAATTCTATGACGTCACAGACGAATCTTGTCTGGGTGGGCGAGTGACGTTAGCACTCATCTAAGATTCTGCAAGTGTTTTATTTCGGGAGATAACCACTAACCAGACGCCGCGCATTATTTATTTACATCGAACTCCGATGAAAACTATATGAACATGCGTGAACGCGGATTTTTGAAAGTGAAAAAGAATTTAGAGAATGAAAGTTTATGGGGATGTTTTGGTAAAGATAAACGATGAGAACATTTTAAATTTACAGTTAGCAAAAAGATTAAAAAAAGTTGAACAGCAGATTGAAATGACGGGAATATCTAGGAGTTTAGGAAGGTGTTGTAATGATTCTACTGCTACAATTGTTCTATTGAAAATAGCACACTGTTTTTGGTTCGTATCAACAAAAAATTGTTCATCATAAGCAGACTCAATAACATATTTCTGAGTTTACACATAATGCTACTTTACTTTTTTATTTGAATTTTGTGTTTCCCGATCTGTGGCTAAATAAATGTTATTATTTCTTTCTTTCTTTACTTTCTAGCTTCGTTTATCAAATACCAGCATTTCAGTCTTGTTCCTCCATAAAGTTTTAACGCTGTTCGGCACCAATTTCCCGATTTGACGTTGCCAGCACACAAAGCGTCTACATCAAGATTTTTCTTCCGTTCTAAGATTGCCAGGAAATTTTTACATAACGTCATTTTATATAATTTTTCGCCAACAGATAAGCCTTTGCAGTGATAAGAGTGTACGAGGGCGTACATGTATCTGATAAGAGTGTTTGGTATCATTTTATTTGAATTATCATTATTTAATTTCTTTGGTAGTTTTGAAATGAGTAACGGTGTATGAATCGGGTGACGGCCCACGTACGTAAAAGAGAAGTAAATTATGCATGTTAACAATTTGAAGTCTTTAGTAGTTATTCTTCTTTACATTTCAGTTCCTCATATGTTTGAGAAAGATACAGATAAGAGGAGCATATTGTCGTCATTGTGAAACTAATTTGCAAGGTCTTTCAAAGACCAATTAGGTCTTATTTTCTTGTCTCAATACAAATATTGAATACGTTTAACCTAAATAATTCTAACACCAACAACAAATTAAAACAATAATTGAAACTATGTCACTCGACACACTACAGATTTATAATTTATCGAAGAACAAAGCTGAAGGAATCAATACTACTTGTACTATGTAAATAAATAATTTAAATTACACCGTTCGATGTTGGGGCCAATAGGGGCGCTGGTCAAAGACCCCAACCGGTCGATATGGAGACTAAGTTTGTACTATTAGAAGATCTAGAATAGTTCAAACGTTTAATATGTAGAAGTTTATTGTAGATAGGAAGATATTATGACAGTCGTCAATGCACTACAATTTATTATAGCCAGCCATTGCAGTCCAGAAAAGGTTATTGGACAGTCCGCTGTCTGTATTTAAGTTAAAATTTTGAAGATTCTGCAAATACCTCTACGATGTCCCGTAAATCTTAACATCCATAACTAAAGCCCTGAAGGGTTACAGACATCTAATATTGACACTTCTCAGAAACGTACCGCCTTGTAAAGATAGTTCGTGTACAAAGTTTTGTGTGAACGGGGCCAGTGGTCAAGGAACTTTGCTGGCATGCAATCGATCGAGACGACCACACAGACAGACTGAACTAAGTTTATTTACATATACTACACCTCGTGGTAGAATCAGTGGAGTATTTTAGGGCTAATATGGCAATAATGGCGATACTGAAATTGAGTACAATTTTTTTTAAGACGGCAATATCGATTCCCATTTCTGGGGCATCGAATACACTAACAAATGTTTATATTTAACTAGCGACCCTGCTTGGCACGGTTTTTACGACTTGAAAAAACATCGAGATTTCTTTATTATATGTAATTTTAATATTAATGTATAATACTTACACATAAGTCTTCGGGAATAAATTCTCTAAATGATTTTGAATTTATTCCGAAACCATCATCATTAATTATTGACATAATTTATTTGTGTAAAGAAAACTGCATCAAAATCCGACAAGGCGGTCCAAACACTGACCCGAAACGCGACTTTAATTTCTAATATGTAGGTACAGATACTGAAAGTGCAGCTGTTAAAAAAATTCACATGTTCAAATGTATGTTCATGACTCATTCTGAGGTGTTTCAGTATCGTCTTCAATAGAAGGTTAGATCAATCTAATTTGACATCTCCAATCATCTTTTATCTCTTCAATGCCACATCGAAGTGTTACCTGACAGTCGTGAAATATGTTTAGTTTATTTATCCGTTTTATATCAAATCTATAGTATCCATAACCACCACACCCAGCAACCAGACAACCAGTCTTACTAAGGGGTATCATGTAACCCAGTAATTGGGTTGTGGAAGTCAGATGGGTAGTCCCTCCATGTAAAATACTGGTATTCAGCTGCACCCGGATAGACTGGAAGCCGACCCTAATATGGTTGGGAATAGACTAGGCAAATTGATTGAGTATCCATAAAAAATCAAATGCTATTTTGATAGAGTACCCATAAGAAATAAAATGCTATTCCTTTACTCATTCCATAACATATCATTGCTAAGCCAATGTTAAACGAAGCTTATTTATTCTGTACCTACAACTCGTCTGTGCCTTCGAGGTCGAAAGCTGCGCCACGTTGCGGTTACGGCAAGGTTCCACACATTTTGCGGTACCCGAAATTACATTGCGTGAGATCCAGAATTATTATATGGTAGATCAACAGGTTACAGTAAAGTTTAAAGGGTAAGTGTCAAACAATACATTAGAGGAGCCTGAGTTATAAGATGGGTTCAAAATATACTGATTATAAAAAGGATTCCACTACTTATAAATAGAGTTAGTTTCATTGATCAAGAAACCAGGTAAGTTAAAGAAACATTTTCGAAAATATTGTAGATTCTAGCTAAGAAAAATAAAGGTGTTAAGTCTCAAATGCCAATGTTAAAACTAAATTTGTGGTGTACACTTCTACCCGAACCTTCAGGAATTATAGGCGTAACGTTATGTTATGTTTATCAACTAGTGTAATACGAAATAGAAATACAATACCGATTGGACAATTATTCTGGCACGAACACTACCGAACTATTTCGAGAATTTCAAGCTATTCTCGTTAGAGATACGGACATGAATGCAAAATAGAGCTGGCAACAATGTTGTGTTTATACTTTAGCACTTGAGGTTCATTCAATTAAAGGAAACGGTATCTTTACGGTGGTGTAATCAAGGTAATGTACTGCGATGGGCGACAGTAACCAATCTAACCGGGGGATATAGAGGAGTTTCTTACGGCTTTAATATCTGAAAGCTCTGGGGAATATAAGCAGAACTTGAAATTTGTTGGTGGTTGGACTACATTCTAACTGAGAAATGAATTTGGATGCATCGTTACTGCGAGGCAATCGCCTGTGCAGCTATAGTACAGTTTATATGTATACTTTTGAACTAAATTAGTTAAAAGTGTGTGTCGTCCGCTCATTTAGAATATTATTGTCCCTGAAGACAACAGTTATGAATCATTATTGAAAAGAAATTCTACTTGCGTGTATGCGATATTATATAAGTACGTACAACGTCATCACCATCATTTCAGCCGAAAGACGTCCACTGCTGGACAAATAGGCCTTCCCGAAGCACCTCTTCGACCGGTTCTGTGCTTCTCGCTTCCAGCGGATTCCTGCGGCCTTCACCAGGTCCACCTTAGGGAGGGCTTTCCAACGCTACATCTTCCCATACGCGGTACGTACAACGTAACACATAAGAAAGAGGAACCGTTTCTACACCAACTATCATACCCTGTTTAGTAAAATAATAGTCGCAGATAGATAGATAGTTTTTTTTTCATATTCCGAAAACTACATTCTCAGTCTAACTAGTAGTCGCTTTACGTTCTACCATTAAGCCCCATAATCTACAACTCAAACCCATTTCAAAAGTTTCAAAGTAGAGTTTTAAAGCCAACACTTCCCCAATTTGTACCACCGACTTGAGGGAACCGACTTGGAACTTAATCAAGTCGAAACTTTGGGACTTTTTAATACGTTTTAGAGTCGTCGTCGCCTTAATTGCTTTCGAGTTTACGTTGTTATAATTGGCTGGGGTGCTGTTAAAAGGTGTCAGACAAATGTGGGGGATAAAAAGGGGGTGAGAGTTGACGAATTTAATTCAGAAGGATCATTTTACACCAGCAGTAGAGCAGTGTTTAGTCCTTTATGCAAGAAAAACACAATGGTATTGCCAATTAAATATGCTTGCTGTATATATCAATGTTCCGGTCATTGTAATAGAATGATATAAAACAAAGACCATGATACGAAAAGTTTATGGCCGATTTTATAGTCAAATAGAAAGCATTTTAGCACTTCTTTCGGATTCTCCATCTTTTAATGTGTGTTGTACGAGATATTTTTCTCCACAGCCGTAGATACTACAAAGAATTTTTTGACTATATAATTTTCGCTTTTACAGCGCTCTGGCCCTTTCCAGTCATTTTCAAGTTTGTGTTATTAGCAAACTCAATGGTTTCTTGTACACAATAAAAATAGTTATGTGAAGCGTTGTACCGTGTTAATGTATTCGCAAAAGTTGTTACACTATTAAACTTATAGTTTTGTAGAAAACGTATAACTTTTACGAGTTTTGTGAACATTTCGTTAGATGCTTTTGCGGAAATGTCAGAATATTCTGCTCTAGATGTAAACTTGACAAAAGAAACGCCTTATTGTTAGCTTGAAGTTGACTTGTAAAGAATTTCTGACATGTTTGTGAAAAATTCGCCCAAGTGGCCAAGTTTTCTGAGATATGGCAATTCGTGTAGCTTATTTTGTGTGAGACTTAAATTTGTTTGTTGTTGAACCACGTATTTGACAGATACCAGTTGGTTCAACTTGAGATTTTAACATTCTTTACTAAGCTACGTTTTGTTCACATATAAAATTTCAATAGTCCAAGAACTTAACACATCACAGGTCCAACAGAAATACAATATGTTTGAAATTTCCTCCACAAATCATCACTCGAAGATAAAGTATCCAAACTTCCTTGTTTAACTCTATCCTAAAATACAGTTCGACCTGATTCCAGTGTATATTGTTAGAAATTGTACAAAACAGGTGATTGGACTAACATTCCGATGCTGCGCGAGAGCCGAAAGCCGATGATTCACGAATATCCGGCGAATCGTACGCGGAACCGTATAGACAAATGGGGAGCTATCACGTCATACTTTCGTTAAGGAAATGTAAGATACATTATGATATTTATCTAACATTGTTGTTAACATTCCGAAACAGTTCAATAAGCTTAGCTTATAGAATTGTTTGCTAAACTAATAGAGGCATGACATGAGTTCTAATAGACAGTTTATCTAACGAATTCCGAAAACCGTTGCCCGAAAATTAGGGCAACCGTGATGGTCAATCACCAACATATAAGCTGGTTGCCCTAATTTTTCATAAATTACCAGCTTATTGCTGTTATTAAGAGAGCAGGCGTCCCTGCACGTAAGTAATTGATCTTTAATACATTAATTCACTGAAAGAAAACGCACAGCCTAAACCTCTGGGTTTAGAAGCATGAAATTTTGCACATGAGTGCCTTATGGAGCGAAATCGGACAATTGGATCATTGACAATTCAACCCCTATAGGGGTTAAAAAGGGGAAGAAAGTTCGTCTTTTTTGAAGTTAGGAATGAGGACGTTGGTACTTAAAACTGTTTATAAGTAAAAGTTAGTAGTATCATCGTTATTTGGAAACTCATCTCCTAAGGTTTCTGAGAAGCAGGGACAGAAAACCTTTATAAATTACGGTACAGGTATCGAAGAATTTTGGTTACTTCTACGACTAAGGTTACCGCTATTTGGGTAACCAAGAAGAAGAAACATGTTACCTCTTTTAGGTTCCCGTTTTAATATCGGTTACACACAGGCTATGCGCGCCGACGGCACGTGTAAGATGGAGGTAATTTTTATTTCGGTAACCGGTATTAATATTCAATTGAACCTGTATTGCAATCGAAAAAACACCCATATTGATCATACCGGTTTCGGTCCCTGCTGAGAAGCTGCCGATGGGAAACCCTACCGGGCACACGACTTGTCTTACATATTTTGTTAAGTCTCATATGTATAATGTATATATAAGTAAGTCTCAAATTCGACAGAAATGCGACGAAATAGTTCAAATTCGAACAGTTTTAGAAAACTACCGTAATATCTGTGAATTATTCATACATTGCTGTAGTTAAGGCCAATGATGTGTATCGAATCGCTATCATTCCCATCGGGCTGCATCACAGACGTGTTCTGATAAGTCAATCAACTGATAACAGATAACTTGTATAAGCAAATATTTTATCGACTTTATCTGGAAGTATATTCCAAAGTATTGGATGTTGTGACAGTTTCTGCCTAGTTTACGATATGCATGATGCTTCACTGGGTGGCTTACTCACGAGATTTACGAATCGATTCAAAATTGGGTCAATGAGAAATTAATCGAATTTGATTCGATTCAGAACTCGAAAGTCGCCAAAGTAAGCCAAGTTAGGAGAAATCGGCGTTTTTGAAAACATATAAGCAACATAAATTCTTGTCCTCATATTTTATTTGCTATGAGAATTGGTTGACCAAAGCACCAAAAAGCTATCATAGAATTTGATACTAGATTTGATGATGCCTGTCAAAAATCATAGAATAGGTAACGAATTTGCTATAATAACTTGTATAGGTGTACTTACAGGCGGCAATCAGTTAGTACTGATCAGATTTTCACAAACCGAGGATCCCTTTTCGAGTGTTTGTATATTGTATGTTATAATTGTATGGAAATATCAGTACTAACGAAACAATCCCACGTGTATTGATCTAAAGCTGGCTTCATACACACTACCGGTGCGATTTCATGCCGAACCACAGATTGGTACAGATAGGTCAATCCGTAAAATCATTTAAATAAAAAGCGACTCTTGCAACGATACAATAGGGTGCAATTCGGGTCGCACAGCGGTAATTACCTAGAGATATATACTCTCTTTCTATCGCGTAACTCTTAGCCGAGCTCTCGGCGCTAAGCAGAGCGTTGAAAACCCAGTGCGCGAAAAAAAGTCGCCGCGTTTCTTCTAGAGAATATGGGCTAGCGAAGAAGCCGCAAAATTATATTACACTTCCGTCAAATTGATGATCGTTGGGGCAGACGTGCTCCAGAAGCAGCAAATACAGTGTAGGACACCGTCAGACTGGCTAAGGGCCGACGAACGAATTCAGTGGCCTAAAATTGAGGCGACCATGTCCACAGTAGATTGTTATAACTTATTATAAGCTAATAATGATAATGATGAAGAACAACACACTTCACCCACAAACATGTTCATGGCAGTGTTCGTAGACAGTGTGGAATCGGCATTACGACACGTGTACAGAGGTATTCTTGTGAGTTTATTGATAAATATCTTTTATATAGAACCGTGTTTATGTTTTAGATTCAAATGTGGTATATTCTTGGGATTTCGGCCTTGAATGGAGCTTATTTTTTCTTTTAAGAGTATTCTTTCAGACTATTTTTTTTGTGAGAATATCTTTTTTATTGAGTTCGCCTCTTTTGAAGCGAATATTCCAGTAAAATGATCAATTTCTTTCTTTCGAAGAACCTATCTTAAATAAATGAAACTCCATAATGCCTGGGCTCATTCTCTACACAAAATTTTACTTCGATTCAACTCTTATTGCCCTGAAACCCTTGCTGAACGAAGCTTAAATGTTTCAGAAAAAACCTACCCGTAACGTTCTGAAGACTATATGTTAAATGTAGATATAAGTTCTGAAGCGAGAATATGTTTCTCCTCGTTCTTAATTAATTCTAAGGCTTCATCCGACACTGATTCATTTTACAGTTTGTCTTGTAAAAATTCAAGACCTCAAGATCTCTTAAATCTCTTCATACCGACTTCTCCACTACAAAAAAAAAAGGCTGGGCATCCTTGTTACCTACCACCATGCAGAGCTGAATGCATATTTGGCGCAAATATGAGACTCGCACGGTTTAATTTTCTGTTTTTCTTACAGTATTGTATGATAAATACAATTGTTTCTTTCATTTTTATAAAGTTTCATCCACTGACCTGATCCGGACTAAGTGAGCTGTCTCCGCTGGCGTTCCTCTCCTGGTTCTGTGCCGTTCTCTCCTGCTTGCAAGCTGTGTGGTACTCAAGCCGCGTGCGTTCCACCTTCTGCAGTAGCTTCGCCCAGGGTTTTTGCGCCTTCTTGAATGCCTCGTCCATTTCTTTGCGTTCTTTTAGCTGGATCATTGACTGTGGACAAGAGAAATCAAATGTTAGGTTTAGCAAGATTTTCATTTGATGATCGCACAACTTTTATATGGTAAATGCGTTTTGGTTCAAGCATCTGATCAAGGAAATAAGAAAAGGCCCTTGAAAAGAATGTTGTGGTTCCAATGAGATATTCACCCAGCATTAGATAACACCAGGTTAAACTCATAGAAGACAGCAAAAGCAGTAAACTCTGTCGATTTCCAGGTCAAAACATTAATTCTTTTGTTGGAGATTCTAAATTAATAAATATCCAGACAAGCTTCTGCCCTTGTGGAGTTCGGTAATTATCTCACGGGAATGTTCTACCGGTATAAAAAAAATATCCTACACCATAACTCTGGTCTATGTGGCAAAGTCCGTTCAGCCGTTAAGGCGTGAATAGGTTACAAATGCTACAGATAGACAGAGTTACTTTCGTATTTATGGAGTATGGATAAACATTATCTGTTATAATATTTCAGGTGAAACGGCCTTCATCAAAGGCTTCGACAACGATAGCCTTTGATGAAGGCCGTTTAAATTTCAAACCAATCAGTATTGAGTGATTAATTCATTGGGGACTGACCCAGTTTCCACAAAGCTTGATCACTTCATCTCAACTACAACCATATCAGGTAACAAAGACGCTTTGAGAATAATCCTATACAAACATTGGTTACGAGCATCGTGATGCAATTTCTGGTTTAAAGTATTTAGTATTTCGAAGAATATTTTTTTGTGTACATTTTTAACCTAGGTTGATTTAAAATGTACACAAAACAATATTCTAGACATTTTAAAGGCCAGGAGGCTTTAAGGCCTCCCCGTGTGTGGGTTGTTATAAAAGCCAGAATACATAAAGGTCCTAAAGGTTATAGGATTTGCAGAATTGCTCTACGATTTATGTCCTGTGGGTGACCTTTGTGTTTTACAAAAGGATTACATTTTTAAAGTTACAAGCGGGCTTCTATTAGATTTTTAGACGCCTTAATGTCCTCTTTGTTCTGGTACAAAATAAAAGAAAGAAGAAAAGAAAGAAAGAAAATAAATTTATTTGACTCAGGTTAAGGCACACAATATTTACACAAAAATTTATAAATAACTTAGAATAGTACTGTGTGCCTCACGGCTGTGCCAAATAGGCCCAGTTCAGCATAAATGCCAGACAACTAGTGTCTGACGCTGGTTTTCAACTGGACCTTATGTTACGAGGACGTCTTACGGATGTAAATCAGTTTTATATTGTGTAAGTGTTTTATATTTAAATCAGTGTCAATCAGTGTTTTGTTAATAAATCGCTGAAACCTGCTGTGATAAACTTATATAATCACAGCAAGAGGATGAAGCCGGATGGAAACACGTAGTAAAAGTGGAGAAGCATTGGTGACTGACCGTGATTTTCCCAACATACCTACATGACACATTGCAATACCATTAATGATCTGTCAAGTGACATACCCACACATATCTTGCATACCAAACAACCCAAGACCTAGAACATGCACCAATCTGCATGGTTGCACAAGCCAGGAAGCACTCGACACATGTCACGCTGCAGACGACACTTGTCATGCTGAGGGTGACACAGTACGTGAAACGAGTCGATAACTTTCTACAGTTTCTATATACTGAAGCTCGCTGCGTAAACGAAGAGGCGTGTGCGCAGTTGAGGTATAGTTTACATAATTGAATGTAACCCAGTTTTGCAGGATAAAGATAACAGTTTCATGGGGAAAGAATGCGTTGAAATGTTTTTAGAACGAAGTTCCTTATTGCACTTTACAACTACGCGAATTTTTGTTACGTAACAGGTGTCATGGCGGTTAAAATATTACACATTTTCGTTCTACCTCTCATTCGCCAAGTTTGCATTCGAATTTCTCAGCAGCAGCCCGGAGTTTTGCAATTGTGCCTGGTAGATGGCAATAGACTCGCCCCCTGTTATGACTTAAACATAACTGGCGAACAGTGGGTGTACTACAGGAACACCTCTGCCTGACCCTTTGGGGATTACAGGCGTTATGTTATGTTGCTTTGATTAATATGAAATGTCATATAATCATTGTTGGAGCATACAAAAAAAAAAACACTTCAGCTGCATTTGATTTCGGCCAGTTTTTAAGCTGTATTGGAGTTTCCATTCGTTTTTCTCCGTTTTCTATCAGGCCCCTAAGGGCTGATATAAAAAAGATATCCACTATCAGTCTGTGCCACATATAATTAGAACATCCTTGATTTACACTGATAACACTAGAAACCTGGTTTTCTTATCGGTCAACTGGTAGCTATCTGACTTAAAGCAAAAATTCTGTGAGCCATATTACTTTTGCAACGATTGAACTAGGGAACCAGAATTTAATGGACTTTAATATTTAAAAGGTCCTTCTTTCGATTGTGCAGAGCATTAGGTCCTGGGTTCGATTCCGGGGTCGGGTAAAGTGTTATTAGGTTTTTCCATCACGAAATTCTCGGTAGCAGCCCGGAGTCTGTCTTTGCACCCGTTTGATGGCAATAGAATAGAATATAATAGAAACATTTTATTTCAGACCGGAGTCCATAGGGTTAGTAACAATTTTACTTAACTTCTAGTGTTAGTAGGTTATATACACAGATCGAAATATACAATTACATTTCAGCGTAGAGCCGCATCCGCCTCCGCAACATCGGCAAAATAGGCTCGCCCCCTATTACATGGGACTTAAAAATAACTGGCGAAATGTGGATGTACTTACTGCAGGTACACCTCTGCCTAACCCTTTTGGGAATACAGGCGTGATGTTGTATCATGTACTTCTTTCATACTAATTGAATGAACATCACAGCAGCAGTTTGCAAATTAAAATAACCACCTGATGCATTAAGTGTTCCTCTTCCGTTTATTTTCCTCGTGTTAGCGACGTTCTAAAACAGCTAAAAACATGTTTTCATGAAAATGCAAAGGGTGTGAAATATACGTTTACCAAAATGAGAAACTTTTGACGTGTTGGTAAAGTTTTAAATGGTTCCCGAGACGTGGGGAGTGCTTTAGAACATACCTTTCCTACATAGTTGATGAGCTGGCGAAATATGTTTGAGGAGAAAAGTGTAATTCTTTTTTTTTGCACGATGTTCGTGTAGGTTTCTAGGTTATATCGCTGTTATGGGCCACTTATTCCCAAGGCTTTTTGGGAGATGCTTTTTAGGAGCTTTCTGGGCCACTAAAGAATACGATTACCGCTTTCTAACTAAAATACTTTTTCTTAGTTTTGTAACAGATCGGATCAGCCCTCACGACAAGTAGACTACCAATTTTATTAATTACTATGTTATTGAAATGATCACCATTCTTTCGCACCAATCTATACTAAAAATAAAGCTAAAGAGTTTGTTTTTTTTGTTTAATGGCGCTAATCTCTGAAACTGAACGTCGTATTAGAAAAAAAAAGCATTTTATAGCCCAATTCTTGAGGAAGGCTATTTAACATCACGCTGCGACCTTTAGCAGCCGAGCAAAAAGAAAAAAAAGTCAGAAAGAACGCTAAGCGAAAACGAAGTAAGTAATAGCGCCGGCGGGCGATGCGATGCGACGCGGTGGGTCGGGGGCCGAAATTTTACGCGTCTGGCTGGCTGGGTGTCTGTCCCAGCCAATTTGCTCCGAATCTAATGTACCGATTAAGTTGAAATTTGGTATATGTATTTCTGTGACCCAAACGTGTAACGTAAATAAATGAGTTTTGAATATAGAGGTCACTTTTGGGGAGCAAAAATAAGAGAAAAAGAAGGTTTCATCATTTTTAAATGAATACTTTTAAAGATATTTAAGAAAATTTATGAAATTTGACCATTCACCTTATCTCCGAAACTACTGAGTCTAAAATATGAAAAAAATACAGATAATGGTTCTTTACTCATTACAGGAAAACCTATAAGAAATCTATGGTCTTAAAATAACATGGTAAATCTCTCTAATCTGCGTACAAACTTACATTTGCAGTTGGAATGTATGGGAGAACATGTTTTTCAACTACAATGTTGAGTTTGTTCTTGGGATAATTTCATCTCAACTTTCCTTGTGCGTAGTCCGACACACACTTGACCGGATTTTTTTACTAACCAACTCCAATTAAAACTTGCAACCTAAGAAACGAATAATTTGGAGATTCAATACAAAGATCTTCTATTTAAGTATTAATAACGACAATCATTTTAATTACTTGTCAAAGCATACCGATAATAACGTCTATGATTGATGATGATCGCATGATGTTGTCTGATGACAGTCATGATTGCATCGTCACGCGCTTGCGCATCTCTGAATGCATAATTATAGATGAATTACTGTCATTGTGTAGCTGTATAATGTTTAGTGGTATTGGTCTAAGGATGTTGGATGGCTAGATAGACGAATATGTCTATGGACAGCAGATTATACACTTAAGAGGAGGCTCCCTAAATTGTATGTTAATTTGAATTAATATTCTGAAACAGTCACGCATACAATCAACATGGTACTTTAGTATATGATTTATTGGATCTTTTTCTTTCCATGTACAAGACAGTTACGTAATCGTAAAATTATCGCTCGATTCATTTTTTATTCGAAAATTGTCTTATTTTTTAAGATTATTTGAATAAAATCAAGATTACTCGGCTTTTATGTCTAAAATAAGTATTCACAGTAAGAAAATATAGTTAATTATCCAGCTACAAGATATTTTTTTCTCTAGATCTATTACCACTTTAGTTATAAACGAAATATGAATTGAGACTTACGTCATTTAGTTCCGTGCTCGAACGCGATCAAAGAGCGCACGCGATATTCAACTTTATTACTGATGTGTTAGCGTTTAGCACATATCGGATTGGCGGGGTGCAGGGGGGCGGAGCTTGCGTGGAAATTGTCTTTAGAGTGATTACGTAAGATTATAAAGAACACAGAATGGTTGCCGAGAGACAGTAGAAGGAATGCTGGCAGACAAACAGCCAGTTTTGTGAAAGACATTTAAAAGATCGCGGGTAAAACCTGGTTGCGATTCGCACAGTCAGTCCAGTACCCTAATTACATAATACACGATCAATCGGAATTTGAATCGTTTCGAAACAAATTGCTAATCCATTGCTTCGTAAGTTCGAAAAAAAAATCTGCTCAACAACGTAAATAACGTAATGAATGTTGTTGCACTGTCAAAATGAAACAAATTTGTCGTAATCGTTTACGAAACAGGGAAGCATGGCACAAAATGGAGGACGCTAATACTCAGCAGTGGGTGGAACAAGGCTGCCAATGATGATGATAAAGATATCCTGGCCCACATTAGCTAGACGGAAGATTGTGGAAAAAGGGTGAGAGAGGGTGCTGCCCTGCAATAGCATAGAATAGGCTAGATATATGTTTGTAAAGAAAAAGATCTCGTAGTAGCGGAAGTCGTCTATCTAAGAGAATGATGATAGTAAAGATATTGAACAATTATTGACTAATATAAGTACTCCTGCCAGAATAGATCTTGGAGAAGCATTTAGCTTAAGTCGTTGGAAGAGTCTACAACAATATCTCGCTCCAAAAGAAGTAAAAAAGCGTTTACTTTTAAAAAAGAAATATGGTCGTCAACATGCTTATAAATAAACCCGAAAACATCCGTTTTATTATTAGTTTTCGAACGACACTTCCCTGAGAGCATTTCTAATAATATCCTTTAACGGTCTTTTAATACATTTAAACACACTTACTACGGTTCTCCTTTTTCTGGCATGTATGAAAGCATCCTTATCTTTTACAGATAGGTTTTGTTGTCAGAAAACCTTCATATCTTTTACAATGAAGACATAAATATAGGCAAAAGGGTGTGTTCACATTGGTAGAGTAAAAGCAAGTTCACATACTGAGTTTAATATTGTATTAAACTTAAATGGTTTAATGTAAACCGACACTCGGGATTAGTAGCAGAAGACTAATTGTCAAAGTCAAATAATTTATTTACAAACATTGAATTGCTAGTCGCTCCTTCCAAAAGATAGTTTTCGTATGGAGAAGAAGAGGCAAGAAACTCCGGGTGCGCCAAAGTTCACCTAAATTTTCAACTCCGATAATTGGGAATCCGAAAATGTTCTTCCTAACATTTTTCATCCTAACAATCACAATTCCTAACTACTCTGTCTCTAATGTTCATAATTCCGAAGCATTCAACTTCATAATGTCAGTAGCAATAAACATCTATTATACTTTTATTTGTTTCCCTATATTTTCTCAACATAACCATCTTTTATACTATTATTCAAAGTCATATCTTTTTTGTTTAGATTTCTTTTTATTCATAATAATCAGTATTATATACATTAATTTTGCGAACTTTATTTTCACATAACATATATAACGTTTAACAATAATAGTACCATGGTACAAGTAGTTAAATACATGTTGTCTTAAACTCATTTCAATTAAATTAGTTTAATATTAGCGGCTATAGCTTTCAAATAATCACTTTTATTGGTGTATTTTGCTTTTAAATTGCTTTTAACCTGCAAAGATATCCATAGGTTAGGTTAGGTTAGAACTGTGACCAACTACGCGCGAGCCGAGCGAGCGAAGCGAGCGGTGCCGCGGCAGCGGCCGGCGAGCGCTACATCGAAATTGGTCGCGAAATTTTTCTAAGTATTTTTAATAGTGCCCCCAAGAAACGAATCGTTGCAAAATCGACTCCACGTAGTCTTGTTTGCCCTACCCCTAGAGTGTTATTTAAAATCGCGAAGGCGCGGAGGGGCGAGGCGGCCCGCGAGCTGAGGAGCAGGTGGTTTTAACGCCCGCCGCCGAGGCTGAGGCTGGCCGGCTGTGCCGGCCAGCAAGCCGAAGCTACGGTGGTGAGCGTTAAACACATCTGCGACGAGCAGCTCGCGTGGGATCGCCGGAGCTCCACAGCGCCGGAGCCGTGACAGAAACAATGCCTGCTGCATGTTGCATGCTGCATGCTTGCTTGCATGCTTGCATGCTGCATGCCTGCTGCATGCATGGTCATGATCATTATGCGTAAACAAATTTATGCTTTAGAATTTGATTAAGTTATGCGTACATACATATAATTAGGATAAACAAAATTATGCCATGTTATATTATCGAACGCTCAAATTAAAATTATAAATATCATCTTCTACCCACATATATTTTTTATAACACTTGGTAAATGTTTCTTTCTGAGTATGAGTGAAAATATTATGGTAATTATGTTTAGGGATAAAAGCGTTATGATAAAAAACAGTAGGAGTTTAAATATATTTACATTAATGATATTATTAATTACAATTTTCGGAAACATGAGTGTTATGAACATCGCCGGTAGCACTACAAATAGTATGAATGAAAACTTTAGGATGAAAAATTTTAGGAAGAGTGATCATTCGGATTACAAATCGTTAGGAAGAACAATTTCGGGTAAAGAACTTTAGTTGAGCCAATATGGACCCAGAAACTCCACCGTTACTCTTTTAAAATGTTTTACAATATTTTGTATACATTGATTATATGTGAAGACGATGTACCTGGAAAAGACTACTATAGCACAATAGGTACTCCTTTGTGTGTTCCACATGACCGCTTAGGGATTACCTGTTTGCCGATAATAATATTCATTTTTTAGCGATATCTATTCCTCTCCTCTCTAGATTAATATTGCAGTGGCTCGTGGCTAAGTAATAACAGCCGCATGGGTCTATCGAAGGTTAAGCTATGCCGTCCGTGTCTCGGAAAGCAAGTTTAGCCATTGGTCCCGGCTGTCATTCGTAGATCTTTGATAGTCGCAGCCCAAAAGTCTGACAATCAGTCGTGCCAAGGGGTATCGTGTTATCCAGTTACTGGGTTGTGGAGGTCAGATAGGCAGTCGCTCCATGTAAAATACTGGTATTCAGCTGCATCTGGTTAGGCTGGTAGCCGACTAAAACATAGTTGGCATAAGGTTAGGTAGATTGATTACGGGAAGCACCAGTTATTATGGCACTTACTAAAGCAAATGCTCACTCTACCAATGTAAACGCATCCTTATTTCACAAGTGCATAGTCTATCATAATAGGTAATAATGTATTCGTTGGACAAGAATCACCGCCATTGTGTGACAGCCTCGTGACCAACGATGGTCGTCATCGGTGAGGTGGGCGCGTGTATGTTCATCATTATCGTCAACTAAATTGTACTATTTGTAAGAGGTTTATTTATAGATGTACCACGTTGATCTCGTGGTCGCAAGCGCAACTGCTGAGCGTGAAGTCCTGGGTTCGATTCCCAGGTCGGGGAAAGTGTTAACAGTCCGGAGTTTGGGAGTTGGCGGTGTGATACCCGTGCCTCGGCTAGCATGTTAAGCCGTTGGCCCTGCACCTGATCTCTCTCCGGTCGTGTCGAATTGCCTTCCCATCGGACCATGAGAGTGAGGGAAGACAGTGCACCGGTGGCTGCGCACACATTTGCGCACTATAATATCTCTTGCGCCGATGGCTAGCCTCCGCCGTGATTGGCCGTCATGGCCGAAATTCAGTCTGGAGGACTATTATTATTTTATTATTCCTTTATTGCATTTTAAACATCTTATTATTATTTTTCATTAGTTTTATAAAAAAACATAAAAACAAATAATTTAAAAATATAAAAAATTGTGGCCCATCGGCATCAGGAACAAATCCAAGCTGCCGGTGGTCAGGGCTCTAGAGAGAGAAACCTCCTCACTATACGTGCCGTGTCTAGGAGTACTGCTTTCTGAATCAAGCCCTTAACCCAACCGCGCAATGAGAGCATCCTGAGGTGTTGGTCGAGGCTCTCCGCTATTAGGCCATTAACCGTTCAGTACAATGATTGCAGAGTCCACGTCCCATATGTCGACAACCTCGTGTGTTACGTCAAGATACTTGTTTTTTTTATAACTCTTCAGCTTTCACGAGATTCTCGTCATGAGGGACAACGATATCAACAATCATTGCACGGTGCTCTCGTCAATCTATCACCACAATATCAACCTTATTGGCTACAATAGTCCTGTCTGTTATGATAGATCGTTATTATTTTTATTATTAAGGATCTACCAACTAATAAATAAGTTAAGTAAGGATGGTTGTTACAAAGTAGATCAATAAATGATTAAGAATCCCTCAAGCGAAGTAGTTGTAACTATTACTTAACCTGTAGTTGCGACTCTAACAAGGGAATTAGAAAGTTTTGGACATGCTTCCCTGAAACTTCTGCCGGCTACCGGAGCCGTACTATGAAGGACGACCTAATTGCATCGTAGCATGTCTAGCTTACTATATAGACTTAGGTATAAGATTTTAAGAAATCACTGTATCTATTATAATATTAATCATCATTCTCTTGCCCTTTTTTCAATTTATTTGGGATCGGTGCAATCGGTATTCACACCCCCTTACTAGCCATATCGTCTTTCACACAGTCCATCCATCGTTTCTTTGTCTAATGTCTCGCTGATGGTGGCGCGTGTGTTGGATCATTTAGCTCCCTTCAAAATGGTTGAGCTGAATGGTGCTAATCCATGCGTCATGTTCGTGAACGGGCGCCGTCAGTAGGGACTGGTCATCTCTTAGCTGCCACGGCGATTTTAATTTAATTTATATTTTTATTTCTAACGGACGCTTTTAATGTTTTGCATCGTTCTCACATGTATAACTTCAACTTGAATGATGTAACCAATATTATGTAACCATTTTTTTTTGTTGAGTTTCTTGCCCGTTCTTCTCCATAGGTACCTACTACGCTTTGGAATGGGCGACTAGCTTCATATTTCTGACTGACCCACCCCTTGACTATTCAAAAGTGCCTGTAATTGGTTTATTTGAAATAAATGCTTTGAGTTTGAGTGAGTTGAGTTCCCCTATTCTTATAGCCATGCATACTCAAGTTACTGAAGAGTAATGATCATCAAAATTTTGCAAATCCTTACTAGCCGAAGTCTATCAACAATCGTCGCATAAATTTTCCTCCTTAGTACTAGTTTCCGCTTCATATAATTTATTTTACATAATTTTCGATAAGGACTTCGGAATAGACTAATTAGTTTAGACTTCATTGCACTATCGGTAATTGGTAATAACCGCGAGTACACTATTATAAAATATCAATCAGGTTACAACATATGAACGGAATTCGCGATAATATCCGGATACGATTACGATAGTAGGTGCAGTCATTAATGGTTATAAACTGACGCGCTTTTTATTTATAAGGTAAATATGAGTAAATGGCCGTTAGGTATGTATATGTCGTGGCCAGATCTTAAAATTGATTATTTCATTAAATGAACATCATCCACTGGTCACATCATGATGTGGCCTGGCCAGATCATTGAATACTCAAAGTTTAACGATATGAACAGTTAAAACGCACGACTACTTCATGATGTGGCCAAACATTAGTGATCATATCGAAAAATAGTTAGATTATCCACCGGTAGAGGCGCTGATATCGCTTTGTTTTTGTTGTTCATCATGGCGGCGGCATACAACAAATCAAACATAGTAAGGTGACCACACAAAAAAAGTCGATGGACTTTTATTATAGATAGATAGATAAATTGTTTATTTAGTGCAACATACAAAAACACGATTAAATAATGACTAATTAGCTATTAGGAAATAGCTGCAAGGTGCCAATATACAAACAAATAAAAAAGGAAGAAAACGAGACATTGTGATGACACTATTGGCGTTGGTGGTTGCACCAAATGGGAGTCCAGCTCAGCAGCGAGTGAGAAGTAGCGCTCGCCGGCCGCTGCCGCGGCGTGAAATACGACATAGCACTTAAATATAGTTAAAAAAAAATCTACTCTAATATAATAATCTCTCTATCTAAATTTACGCCGCTTATGTGGCACCCCGACCAAATGGACTAGGTTAGGTTAGAACTGTGACCAACCGCGCGCACGCTGGCTGTCACGTACCGAAGAAATTACCTAATTCAATATACTACAACACATGAACACACCCACATCCGTACTTATTCCGCAAAAGACAAATAAATATACTGGGCCCAATGTGCGGACTACGGATACAATCATTATTTGGTTGTTTCTAAGATATTTTAATACGTTACATCCATACAACAAAATAAACAATTTAAAAAAGTCTTTACTGAAAATATTATATGAAAAAACATATTATACGATGAACGTATACCTAACTGACACATTATAATTACTTCTTTTATTATTATAGTTTATTATTTATTGATTTGACAATTTATACTTTAATTTATTAATATTATATTTTATTGGAATGTTTTTATTGCGTCGAAAATTTTAATTAGAATTGTTTAATAATGTGTGAAAATTGTTTAATCATCAACGTTTGAAAACCAAAATAATATTTGTACGCCGATGACGGCTAGACATAGCGTTCTTTAATAATTACAACATCTTTACCCAACCTACTTATGTTCAACAAATAAAAAATATTTGTATTTTTATTTTTCATTTTGACAGTTCAACAATATTCATTTAGTTATTTATGTTGTCTGAAGACAAATTATTCGAACTCATGCAGTAATGGATTAGGAATTTCAAAAGCAATGATCTGATTGCAAGTGTAATTAGGAGGCAGCATTAAAACACATAAATTTCCTGGCTCAAATGGCTCCCCTCAAACACTACGCTTTTAATTGAGCCAGTCCGATTTTCCTCTCGTTAATGCGAATAAGTATGTTCAAACAGTGCAATATTTCTCAGTGTACGTAAATTTGAATACACTAGTTTAACTGTCTATCGGCTCTTATCAGTATCGTATCAGCGCATTGCGATATCAATCATGTGTTATCAACGATAATGTCATTCCAACTTAGGTATTACAGTAAAGACCTACATTTACATCATTCTCCGTAATATTGTGGGAGACTGTGTTTCCAGAACGATTTCAGGAGATATAAAACAGGCGACATGCATAATCAGCTTATAATGTTCCTCTGCTCTGACAGAGATCTGCTCTCATTGAGAAGGAGTGGGCCACGTTGGCCCAGTGCGGGTTGGTAGATGTCACTTGTTTTCGAATTGTTTGTTCTAGGATATGCCGGCTTCCTCACGATGTTTTCCTTCACTGTTGTGGTGATGAAATTATTTAAACATTTACACAAAGTAAAGAGCCTGCCTGGGTTCGAGCAAACGACCAACAACTGGGGGCCGTTACCTCCGGACCATCAGTGATTTGTGCAAATGTTCCAGGATAAAGTATACGGTTCAGACAAAAAATATCATTAAACGACATTGAAATGTCGTTGTTAAATACATTTATACATAAACTCACGCCTTTTTCCAATTGGGGTAGCAGCATAAACAACAGAACGCTGCCTGCTACGATTCTTAAATAAATACGGTTTTTGGTTCATCAAAAATTAAAAGGACTTTGTTCATCTAAGTACAGAAATTATGTTAGATCCAAAGGACCAAAAAGTCGTAAATCCTAAAACCAAAATATGCGGCTTTGAGGAAGGCTATCAGTGGCTATCACCGACATATTAATAAAGGGAACTTGCGAATCACAAAGCAGGACTTGCAGACATTTTGGAACTGAAGTTACCAAGTCTCAAGATTTCTAAACAATAGAACGAAAAGGAAATCCCGTGGTTACCCTTTTGAAGTCACCAAAGCGTTCCGTTATTCGTAATGGAAGTGGAAATAAGAATGCTACAAACTCTTGACTGCGTCTATTTTTGCTTATCTCAGGATCCATACAAATATTATAAATGCCACAATAAGTATGTCTGTCTGTTACCTTTTCATGCCTTAACGGCTGAAGTCACGCAGGTAGACCATGACCTGGGTTAGGACATAGGATTTTTTATCCTTTTTATCCTGGTAGTACGTTCCCATGGGATAATTTCGAACCTCCACGATGGCGAAGCCGCGAGCAGTAGCTAGCTAAACCATAAGATGGGCCTTACTTCCTGATACCAACATAATTGGATGCGTCATTTTTATTTGAGACCCGATTAGCGTTGTTTGAGGGTTCTCGTTTCCGCATATCTGCGCAGTTAGTGCATATTACGCGCAAATTTACGCGAAATCGTCCGCTGTTTGCGCACGGCTTAATGAAGTTTGCGCTAAGTAATGAGCGCATGATGATCATTATCGTGCCCATGAATAATTCTTATGGAGGAAGGCCACATAGCTAATAGAATTTAGTCTTACTGGTCTTCATAAGTAGATGTATGAAGCCTTTTCTAGAAGCGGTGTTATATTTATGTTCTGCTAAGGCTGTCCTTGTACAAACTCTTTTATGAAGAAGAGGTAGTTGTGCTTACAAAACTAAAGACTTGAAACAGAATGCGAATATCCGAAATTTCAGAGCAAAATGGTTCACAGAAAACGAAATTTTCTATCAAGGAACCTCGCATTTTTTAGCAATACGTATAAAAATGTTGTGCAAAACGTATAAAACATGGCGGTTTAATATAACTCACAATAAAAGAAAGCTGGCCTACAGAAGGAGAATGTCGTCTATGAAAATTCGCGATACGTTTCGTAATCACATACATAAAGGCAAGAAAGAATTCGTTTCTTTTTATGTGCATACTCAAACATACTCATGTCATGTCATGTAAGAGAGACTTCAAATGATATTTTTAAGGAAAACAGGGTCTTTTGAAGATTTTATTTCAATCGCTTTTGAGTGGAATTTGCGAAATGTGATGACTTTTTGCGTGTATTTAGTTAATCGCATATTTTTCAGCTTTCATGATGTTTAGATACAGGCTTGCCTAGTTTGGGGGTACTTTAAAATCTCTTTAGTAATAAAGTGAGCGCCAAGTCAGAGGCCCGCTTTATAACTCTGACACCAAGCACTAGCCACACGAAAAGAAGAAGAAGCAATAAAGTTTTTTTTATTTTTTATTATTAGTTCTTCAACGCAATGAACAATAGTCCAATCCCTTTTATAAACATTTAAAAAAACAAAAGAATGGTTCGAAAATCATTTCAGTGTTGTCAGTAAATTCAAAAGACAAAATTCATAAAATGCAAAGTCTTTCTGTCTCTCTCGAGAACCACTTATCCAATTTTTGTTGTGCTTTATGAATAACGAATGAATGAATGAAATGCACCAATCCCAGCGTGGTTTAACCAGACTCGATAAATCGAAAGAACCACAAAATTTGCACTAACCTCTGAAGCCTCATGTTTCATGGGGCTACAGAGACCATTGCACATAAGGAGTAGACCGGATAGCGCGGTAATGGTAAGGAAGACGTGCCCTTAGGATATTGAAGGATTTGCGAGCAGTACCGGATATGCATCCTGTACGTTGTTGTTCTTTATATGGATAACGAAAAACCAAAATTGTATAAGTTCTCCGGCTAGGTTTAGTAATAATCAACTCGCGCAGACTTAGAGATACAACTACGGAATTCCCTCCCAAAGAAGTAAGAAGGTAATTTTGTCCCCCATAACGTCTACCGTGTTACTTTTATCCATTATATCGTATTTCTATCTAACTGCCATACATCTATTTCGTCTATCGTTCTCAAGTGCGAAGGTGAGGCGGAGGCCAGCAAAGGTCAGTGGCGTTATTTTCACTCTTTCGCCGACAACTGGCCGAGTGCCAGCCGCACTAACTTCGAAGAGGCGTCGCGATAAATAATTTACAAAGACACGTAAACTACTGTGTGGATGTTACATTTATTTTTTGACACTCTTTTGATTGGTTATTGAAACCTCGTGTCATGTCAGAATACCAATTTTGTGCTGTTTCCCTAAAATCATTTTAGACATAAATATAGGTATGTTCTGGTAGTGAAAGCGAATCCGTTACGATAACAGACCAAATAATAACATTTGGATTATCGATTAACCCATAAACCAAACGAGTATATTTATATATTCCCCTGTTTGTGTGTTCAAAATTCAATTCAAAATTCAAAATATTTTATTTCACATAAACCTATAAGGGCACTTATGAAACGTCAGAAGCTAGATGCACGGTTCCAATTGGTCGTTTCCTATGGAGAAGAGCCGGCAAGAAACTCCATGGTTACTCTTTTAAAAATAAATGGTATTTACAATGCTTTCAAATTACAGAGTTAATAGGTATGAGAGGACAGTGTAGGCCTATCAACAAGTACCAGGTACTTAGCAAGATAGAAAATGGTCGACAGATCTACAGTCTGTTAAGCCTACAACGTTCTCACATTCACAAAATATAAAAGAAAAGAATCTATATAAAAGCAAAATCAAATAATAATGTAAAGTATCATTTCTAAATGTGTGCATTTTTTATAAATATCTGTTTTTACGGCCTCGTTGGTCTACCCGGTCGCAAGCGGTACTACTGCTGAGCATGAGGTCCTGGGTGAGATAAACGGGTCGGGCAAAGTGTCATTGCGTTTTTCAGCCTGCAATTTCTCAGTAGCAGTCTGGAGTCTGGATTCGTGCCCGGTTGATGGCAGTAGGCTCACGCCCTGTTACATGGGACTTAAGCATAAATGGCGAAATGTGGGTGTACTATAGGTACACCTCTGCCTAACACTTCGGGGAATACAGGCGTGATGTTATGTCATGTCTCTTATTTTTACACATCATAGAAGCAAAGTATCATAAGGTCCGACCTTGGCTAGACGTAAGAATTTAGTTTCCCGTCGATATTTAAGTATGAATCTTAACAGACTAGGGATGATAACTAAATATTTATTTAATAAAAATAATGCTCACGTATTTTTTTCTTTTTTTACCTAATCAAATGATTATGGCAATACATTTGAGTTAAAATTTGGCAAAACGTCACAAGTATGTAGATTTTATACTTACTTGTGGCGTAGCGTTTTAATGCGTTTTATCTAAGTCATTTTTTATTAATATGATAAAGCAAAAAATATGGGACTAATATTTTTTTTACTATCTGACTGACGGACTAAATAGAATTTCTTTTTTTTTACCCAGGCATCATCCCTATGTTTTAAGCAAATTAACATCGAAACACCACAACATCCATCTCAATTTTACCTTCACGCGGTCAACGTCCTAGAACAATTTCATACATGCATCCTATGTTCCTACTACACGTTTGCATCGCCTGAACACGTCTCCTGCACTTACTCTACATATTCAACAGCCACATCGATTTTATTCTGTGTACGTAGCGAAATAGCAACGAAAGTGTGTATTTCGTAAATGGCTACACAATTTCTATTTAATTTGTTAACATTCTTAGTACCTACTTGTTTTGTTTTCGTTAGGTACTGAGGAATGTAGATTTTCATTTGTTAACATTCACTAGTTTAATATGATGGTGATTCAACGTTAGAGAATGCAATCGTCACTCTCTATGGGGTCTTTAGATTCATTAATTACATGTAGGGAGGACCAAGACACCGCTTGCCAAAGGTGTTCATTGTGACTGTGCATAATCAGCCTATATAGGTCATGCTTGATCACCAGCCTCCTCTTTTAGAGGTTAGAGGAAGTGGGCTGTAATCCGCCACGTGGGCCCAGTTCGGTTTGGTGGGTCGAAATGCCAGTTTCCTCCTCACGATGTTTTCCCTCAACGTTTTGAAAGCTGGTAATGAAATAAATTACACGAAGTAATACATAAGTTAGGGCCACTGGGCCACCACTGCCACACCAAAGATCGAAAAGACCAAACCTAAATAAGACGTTGAAAAATCTCAATCGACAAAAACTACTCTGAGGACCAACAAAACAATTGAACACCCACCCAAGGAACTCCTGTACAATACTACTAAAGCTAATTCAACGAGTAACTCCTAGTGTAATGTCACAGTAATTTTCTAATCTTTAAGTAATTTTCTAATCTAATCTTACAAGGCATTTCAATCAATCTGCTTAACATTTTCCCAACTATTTTGGGGTCGACTATCAATCTAACACAATATCAACATTTCACATGGAGTGACTGTCTATCTGACCTCCATAACCCAGTTCCTGGGTACACTGATACCCTTAGGTCAAAAAAAATTCAAAATATTTTATTTCACATAAACCTATAAGGGCACTTATGAAACGTCAGAAGCTAGATGCACGGTTCCAATTGGTCGTTTCCTATGGAGAAGAGCCGGCAAGAAACTCCATGGTTACTCTTTTAAAAATAAATGGTATTTACAATGCTTTCAAATTACAGAGTTAATAGGTATGAGAGGACAGTGTAGGCCTATCAACAAGTACCAGGTACTTAGCAAGATAGAAAATGGTCGATAGATCTACAGTCTGTTAAGCCTACAACGTTCTCACATTCACAAATTCTAAAAGAAAAGAATCTATATAAAAGCAAAATCAAATAATAAAACTCAAATGGTAAAACTCTTTGTCAGACGTTCGGGATTCTGGCGACCCGTAACGACTATCAAAAATCCACGAAAGACACCCGGGACCAACGGCTTAACGTGCTTTCTGAGGTACGGAGGAGTCTCGGTATGTAAAAATGGTCACCCGACCTGGTAAGCATAGCTTAACCTGATAGATCGACCCGTGCGGCTGTTATTACTTACCCAAGTCTGACACTTGGGTTTCTGACTACCCGTACCGAGTATCAAAGATCTACGAATGACAGCCGGGAGCAACGGCTTAACTTGCTTTCCGAGGCATGGGGTGTCTCGATACGCAATGGAGGGTCACCCATCCACAAACAGACCGTGGCAAGCGTAGCTTAACTTTCGATCGAACCGTGCGGCTGTTACTATTTAGACACCCTCTCCTGTACCTAACTATATAAAGCTAATATAACGAGTAAATCCTAGTGTAATGTCACAGCAATTTTCTAATCTGATCCAAGGCGTTTCCATTAGCGAAACAGTGGGTGTTCGCATTTTAACAGATTTATGAGCGCTCTATTGAACTAAATCGCGGCGAATAACTGCAATTGTCTGTTGTGTTAGTTAATGTATGAAATAATTTATTTGTTGACCAGTGGCCGTATTATGACGTATTAATGCCACCATTTTTCCATTGAGTAGACGGAGCTATAGAAGGCCGCTAACACCATCCTATTTTCGCAGTGGAATAATGATGGCATTAATACTTCAAAACACGGCTCCTGAGTATTGTTTGTGGTTTTTATTTGGAGGTAAGATTGACCGCGGTAAAAAGGCAACTGGGTACTGTTTTATTTCAGAATCTGTTTCTGTCACTGAAAGATTTAAATATTTCGTCACACTAATCCCAACAATATCAACTCTTAGTGCGGATTTCACCAATGAAATTGAACGCGTTCAGCACATAATAACGCGTTCAAGAGCTGTCAGTGTATTCCGAAAGATTGGTTAATGTATTTTGATTAACTAATATGAGATGACGGTAGATTTATGTTTAAAACTTTCAGTAACTAGAATTAGTTTGGTAACGTTAATCCAGGGTAATTCAAGCAGTTCATAGTTAACGATTAAGTGCGGATTTCACCAAAGAAATTGTACGCGTTCAAGAGCTGTCAGTGTACAATATTCCATAACAATTTTGACACTGACAGCTCTTGAAAGCGTTTTAGAAATGCTGATCGCGTTCAGTTTCATTGGTGAAATCAGCCCTTAGTAGCCAGAATCTACAGTTGCGACCACTAAGAACAGTGGCTAACAATTCAACTCGACGGTTCCCAGATGCTTGGAAACATGCTGGTCCGGCTCCATAAGACAATTTAGAATCTAGACAAAATCTAACTAGTTGCTAATTTAATTGTATAATATTTTTTTTTTTTTAAATATTGATTTTCCATTCTGTGATTACTTGAACTCACACACTGACTTATTAGTACCTATTACTTGTAAAAATGTTAGGAATATCGTATAATTTTACAATGTTTGTATATTTACAAACATTGTAAAATTATAGTGTTTAAATTTATTATAGTGAGCACCATGCATCTATCACATGATTAATTTATCTGTCATTCCTTAATCTTTCATTATTTTTACCTAATGTGGTATAGTAATCTTATTCTAGGTGCATCGCCTTCACATATAATTATATAATTGATGTATACAAGATATTGTGAAAACATTTTAAAAGAGTAACGGTGGAGTTTCTTGCCCATTCTTCTCCATACGAAAACTACCTTTTGGAAGGGGCGACTAGAATCAATTATTATTTTTCTGTAAATGTTGACGTTCAAAAGTGCCTTTTTTGTGCCTAATTGAAATAAATTATTTGACAGGACTTTGACCAGAGAACTGTATTGGAGCTTGCAACGAAATCAACCAGAAAGAAACAGTGGAGTTCTTACGCAACAAAAAAATCTGTTTCACGTATTTATTTATTTATTGATTTATGCTCTTACTGGAACGCCATACAGCAATTACACCAGCGGAGCAAAAAATTACTTCATGTCCCGGTTTCTATCCATCCTGTCCGCGGTGGACATGGAACGGGCGGCGATGGATCACACACACTCATGCAGCGTCAAGACATTTCTCCATAGTTCCATACGTATGTATGAACCTGCAAAAATCCCTTTTTTGTGGAAGACATATCAACCCTTTTTCCCTACAGCTACTGCGTTGAAAGAAACTGTCGCCAACATGAATTTAGCAATCAGTCACAGATTACAAAAATCTGTCTACTGCCTGAGGCAACACCCCCGTTATGGATCAAAGCGAAACTTTTACATAAAAAGCGAGTTCTGTAGAAATGTACACAGCGTGTATCAAAAATATGTGGAAATATTTAAGAGCCGAGTATCGCCATATTGTAGTTTAGGTAAGCAAAATCAGCTTATAATGTTCCCACTACTGGGACAACAGGCCTCCTCTATTCGAGACGGAGTGGGCTGCAATCTACCACGCGGGCCCAGTGCGGGTTGGTACTCGTAGATGTCACATGGCTTCGAATTTTTGGTTCTAGGACATGCCGGTTTCCTCACGATGTTTTCCTTCACCGTTTTGAGAGCAGTGGTGATAAAATTATTTACACAAAGTAAAGCGCCTGCCTGGGTTCAAAGCCACGACCTACAACTCGTAAGTCGGGGCCGTTACCACTGGGCCACCACTGCTCTAACAACTTTCTCCATGGGACCGACATCATAATCGCGGAAAAATTATCAACTATCCCATACACAACTTCAATAGACTCAACCCAAATGTATGAGACAATTGATTATTGTTTCACAATTGAAATGAAATGAAATGAAATTGTTTATTCTGTAAATAGGATATTACAATCACTTTTACACGTCATATTAAAAGCATTTTGCGTTTCCTATCTGACTACTCTGAGAAGAAAGACCGAAACAAACTCAGAGGTCTCAGTCTCTTTTAAAGTCCAGACATAATCTTGGTCAGGCCATATGAGGACCATGTAGATTAGTGTCTGAAATGGTCTTTTGACGAAAGAACCACACAGATTTGAGTGGACCTGTCCAGTAAGTGCAAGCATTTGTCAGTAATCGTGGAGCTCAACTCAGAACTTAAGGAGCTCAACTCGACGAACAATACCAAAGAAAGGACATTTGGGTAGGCCGCATAACCTACTCAAACTGCCAGAACATCATTAAAACTAACAAAAGAAAAAAATTAAGAAAGAGGAAAAAAAAACACAGTCCTCACATTCACAATAATTAAAACAATAATACTTTACAAAGTAATCATGTCAGTTTGTGTATTGATTACGATGTTGGTCCCATGGATAACGTTGTATAGTTTGATGGTCTATAACCACACCCTTAAATATGACCACACTTTTCAGGTACACGCTGTATAAAAAAATATGAACATAAACAACAATATTATAGCGTTACTCAGCTCAAAGAAAACAAAACGGAATGAAATTGCGCGTTCAGGGAGAAAAGATTTCATGAAAAATAAATGTTGACTATAGTTAACTTTCTTTTAGCTTGCAAACGTGTTTGATAAAAATCTAATGCATTTTTATAAAAGAACTAGCTCCGCCCCGCGGTTTCACGCGCATAAGTCTCGATCCCGTTGGAATATCGGGATAAAAGGTATCCTATGTCCTAACTCAGGTCATGGTCTACCCATGTGCCAAATTTCATTTAAATTCATTCAGCCGTTTTAGCGTGAAAACGTAACAAACAAACAAACTCACTTTCGGATTTATGATATTAGATTAGGATCACGGATATCGGTTAGGATAATGTTTTTATTATAATTAAAACATTGTTTTGTTAGGATAATAAGAAGTTAATAATAAGGAAACAAAAGGTGGAGCCTGGAATAATTACTAATTTTCATTTCAGTTCAAGGCTCGCGTCTAAATGATAACAGCCGCACGGGTCACCGAGGTAAAGCTAAGCTTGCCGCAGTTTGTTCATGGATGGGTCACCTGCATCAATTATACATCGAGATCACTTCGTGCCTCGGAAAGCACGTTAAGCCGTTGGTCCCGGCTGTCATTCGTAAATCTTTGGCAGTCGTTACGGGTCGTCAGAAGCCCAAAATTCTGACAACCAGTCTCACCAATATCGTGATACCCAGTTCTGGGTTGTGGAGATCAGATAGGCAGTCACTCCATGTGAAATGTTGGTATTGTGTTAGACTGAAAGCCGAGACCAACATAGTTGGGAGTTGAGTTCTGTTGTCAATAAAATATAATATATATAAGGTACCATTAAAATAGATGGACAAACTTTTAGAGAACATTCAGACCACCAAAATAAGGACAATGGTAAAAAAATATATTAGAAAAACGCATTTACTTACAAGAAAAATAAATCAGCTAACGAAAATACACTTAAAAATGTTGGTTACCCAATGCCATTTATTATTATAGGTCAAAATAAAATCACTTTAGTCAGTGTTTTTTTTTAATTGTATATCTTTGGTTAGACGTACTGAACGCTGTGTTAAGATTTGTCCATCTATTTTAATGGGACCTTGTATATAATACATTGCTGTTACGATAACCAGCTTGCAAGCCAGGTTTCAGAACAATTTATTAACTTCAATCAACAAAACAACTGCTGCTTTAACGTTCCGTTAATTGTAGTTATTTAATCAATGATGAATGTTCCGTACAAAATGTTACAAACCCTACTGCTTTTATAATTGACGCTTGTAACGAAGTTATTAATTGCCTTATTAATAGAAGCAAAGTACTCGTATGTTAACAAGTTTTTAAAGTTAATTAAAATTGGTTGCGTAAAAGTTTTGTAACTTTTTGTTCTTTATATTTTCCTTTTTTTTGTCCTTCGCTGGGACGCCAAAATGTGTGTTAAGGGAAATGCGCTTAAGTAGAGTTTTATTGATGACTTTTATGATTATAATTCTATAAATAAATATTTGATACGGCCGTGAATCATATTTAGATCAACATGCGACCTGAAATAGTACCTACAAATTGCAAAAAAAAAACTAAAGAAAATTTGAATTTCGCGGTCTGACGCTTTCGCCTTGTAGAAAGAAGAAAAAATTGGTTTATTGAAGAAACACATTAATATAAAAAAAGATGAGTTGACTCACGAATAAATGATACTTATTGATAACATTTTCTTCTTTTTTCTGCTAATTTCAAGAACTTTTTATGCAGACTGAGTTTGTTTCAATTAAGAGTTTAAATATTGAAGTTGATTTAGTCACTGTGTTAATTACTTTACCTTTTGTCCGCAATGTCAATGCCAGGCAAGCGAAATTGTGCCTAAAACGTTAGTTTCAGAGGGTACTCTCTGACTTGCCCCTGGGACTCTGGCTGTCAAAAGGTACCAGATAAGTCTGTATGAACAGCTTTTAGTTCCAAAATAATCAATTACATGAAAATTGTCAGCGTGATCAAATATTATTCAAATTTATTAAGATTTCTGCCATCAGCTGTGTTATATTACTCTGAACTTTGACAATAAAATACAGTCCTTAACGAGAAACAATTCGCCACAGACTTGTGACATTTGCGGAGCGTACAAATTAAATTGGAATTTAATAAAGAATGACGTCGGGACAAGGTTACTTGCTTTAGAAAATTGTTTTCATTGTGAGTGAAATAAAAATAATTACCAAGCGACGTAGTTGAATAAGCAGTTTAATTATGATTGAATTATCTTAATAAGGTCATTGTTAAACTAAATCAACTTGATTATAGCAGTTACTATGGCTCAGTTTTCCATTGCCGTCCGTCGAGTTGGGGTTGTTTTTTTTTTTTTTACAGAAAGTTTATATTATTACAAGCACACACGCAAAGTTTCAACATGCAGAGACGCGTACTTTTTGAGAAAAAAATCAATTATTTTTGCAATATTTATGTCAATCCCTACCACAGATTATATAGAATTCTCGCCATTGAACGTTTCGTTCTAACAATGGTTAAGTTGTCATACGTTCGCTAACATTTTATTTTATATAAATTTACGTAAATAATTATATTTTGTACTAATTTCAATAGCTTTCACGCACACATATATTTAACAGTTTATATTTAAATTACTTACAGCATTATTTTCATTACGAGCTATTAAAATTAAAATGTGTAGTGTTTACCGTCTTTTGCCGGCTTGTGGAACGAAACGTAAAAACAGTACCTATTAGGGCAGATAACAAATAAAATAGGTTAGGTTCAACTTATGTCAAAGAACCGAATTGATTGACCCCGACTCCACCTGGTACTAGTCTGTCCTACCCCTAGAGTGTTTTTATAGAGCCGGAGGCGCGTAGGGAGAGCAGCCTCCGCCTGCTGTAACAAACCGTAGATGATGCCTGCGGATGCCTGCGATTTGTTACGCAAAGGCGTAGAGGCTGCTCTTCCCGCAGCGCCGGAGAAGTTGCAGTCTCAAAAGAGATACAGAAATCGCTCTGAATCAGTACCCCTATTATTATTTTTTTGATGAAAGGGGTTCCCCTCTTCCGTAGGGGGGAACCTCCCTTCCCCCAAGGGGTCCCCTGGGGGAAGGACGAGGGAAATTTCCCCAGAATAAAAAATAAAAAACTCGAAAGGGGGGGGTCCGCAACTTTTATTTTAAGGGGGTAGACCCCCCCCCCTCCACCACCCTCCTCCCATCCTCAATTCGACGGACGGCAATGGAAACTCGTACCATTCTCGATCCCGTAGGAATATCGGGATAAAAAGTATCCTATGTCTTAATCCAGGTCATGGTCTACCCATGTGTCAAATTTCAACCAAATCTGTTCAGCCGTTGCGTAATAAACAAACATTGTAAATATATAGGGCGACTGGTAATTAGTGACCGATACTTAAACATGCGTGACTTATCGTAAAGATAATCATAGCGAAAGAAAAATTGCTGTTCCCTTCATTTATGTTCGCATAACTAGTCAAAATGTATGGAACAGGAGATTGTTTTCTTGGCGATTTCAAGTTTGATCCCGTAGTAAAAGTTGTTCATAATGTAAAGTCACGTGTTAAAGTATCGGCCGCTAATTACCAAGTTCTGGAGCCGTATTATGACGTATCAATACCACCATTATTCCAGAGTGAGTGAGAGACGGAGCTATACAAGGCCGCTATCAACATCCTTTTTTTGCAGTGGAATAATGATGGCATTAATACTTCATAATAAGGCCCATGATTCGGAAATCTAGCCACAAGTCGCATTCAAAAACTTAAGTGCATCGGGTGGTTCTATGTTAGGGGATTTTGTTTCCGCACTTAGTCCGTCAGGTGGACCATTGTGCGTGGGCCATAGCGGCCGTTTGGTGGTTATTCCAACCAGCCCACCTCCCTCCAGAAGTTGATTAAGTCTCCTGGTCTGTTAAGAACGTCTGTGTATGATCTGGGTGGTGCATCGGGTGGTTTTAACCGCAAAAAAACGATAAATAAAACATCAATAACATGCCTAATCAAACGTTAAACATATCCTGAACAGCCAAGAATATTTCACATTCGTATTATTTTCTGTTTTCGTATATCTGTTGGGACAAGTTAGAAATTGGTCCTAGGTGGCTAGAAACTTCGGGTAACGTACATAGTTGCATAAAACAGACAATCGTCTCGTATTTAATACTAAATTAGTTTTTTTTAAAGATAAAAACAGATAAAAGATATTTTATTTTGCAAATATGGGTACTATACATGGTGATATAGAGAATAGGTTCAGTCATATTTTACCAGTAGGCATGCAAGTTACAAAACTTTTTTTCTTTCTTTATTCTTTATTTCTTCTTTCTTGCGACTCAAAAGGGCCAAGCTCAAAACGATCAATTATATTGAACGAAGTGAGGTCAATGGTCAAACGTAGTCTAAATACCACAGCCTAACGATCTACCCGATTAAATCATACAGTCTTGAAATGTTAGTGGTCGATGATTGAGACATTTCAACTTTTACATCTTATTTAATAACATATACTTACTTACACAGACTTGCCCATAGTTAAATTGCTGGGAAATAACGATATCCTAATGTCAGATCAGTAGGGGTTTCGGGTTTTTGAATTATGATAATGACTACCTAAACTAGTATTATTTCGAGGTTATATTGTTTGTTTGTTTGTAAGAGTTATTCTGTGGAAGTACTGATCCGATAAAAAATATTTTACTAGAAAGTTACACGGCTTATTGGTCGATTCGCACGCACGGATTTACTCGCCCGAAACTGGTAACGTAACCATTTTTTTTTTTAATTTTTTAATAGGCGGTTTGCACAAAGTTAATTTATTTGTGGGTGAATCGACAACTCCAGAAATACGTATTAGGCAATTGGCACATTTTGAATTTTATGTAGTAAAGTTATTTTCTTAAATTTACACATAACATAACATAACATCACGCATTGTTTCCCAAAGGGTTGGGCAGGTGTGCCTATAGTGCAACCACATTAAAAATTAAATTAAATACATAAAAAGAAACGAATAAATAATTAAATTGATTGCATAAAATTCATTTAAAAGTGTCTATTCGATTCGCACGAATCTACTCGCGGGCGAGTAAATTAAAGCCAGCTCTATTGCAGAGTGTCACAGGTAGGAATATAGGTTATGTTTTATGGTAAATATTTATTTGGGATCTCCAACAAAGGATACACAGATACAATAGAAACCACAATAATACAAAAGGTTCTCAGTATCTGACTTCCACACGGAAAAATTCGCGGGCAGGTGACAGCTGCGCGCACAGATTACTCTAAGCCGACGGCGCGCGAGTCGATTACCGATTTAACGGAATGTTGCCATTTTTTAAATATTATACTTTTTTTATTTATGTAGAATTAATTATTGTATATTTATTTTGTTTTTATATCTTAATTATATTTCATGGTATGCTGCACCGGTCGACGTCATAACGTCAACGCCGGCTGCCGCTGAAAACCAGCGCTGCTCTGTCTTGCATAGGGTCGCAGCATCATGCTGAGCGATGGCCGTTTTACGTGAATGTGACGCATATTTCCCCTAAACTTGTTTCTTTTTTTGCGTCATGTTTACCGCAAATAAACATGTTTTCTTTCTTTCTAGGTAATAATTGAATGTAATATTAAGCTATTAGTTGTTAATCGACTATTTCATACATATTTGAACTCACTTATGAGTGGGTCAGGTCTAATTAGGAACAGGTTTTAAAGGAAAAACGTTCGAACGTGTTGAGTAGCATAATAGCTAGGTTCCGCAGTCAAATACACCAAGAATTCAAGAAATATGAAAATCTGTTTTGTATTTAATAACATAAATTATCGAAATAAATGTGTCTAAGTTGTTTGTTATGACTACGAACAATTTTGTACTGAACTAATTTCGAGAGAAGTTATTAGAGAACCTTGTTTAAAAGCTTAAACTTGTAATACCTGGAGGTACGGGTGCTCGAGTAATTGGAAAGTTACAGGACATGGTAATTTTAAAAGGATTCATTGCTTTACCACTGTATGTAATAGGTATATGAGGAACAGGGTGTAAAGTTCACTCATCCTCTATAGAAAAGGGAGGATCCTCAGACCACGGGCAAATTGCCCTGCCCTATGATTGATTTTGGAAAATTATATATATGCTGATCGCGCGGTAAACTCTGCTTGCGCGATGCAGGATTTAAATGACGACAGGTCTTTGATGCGTAGTTCGCATGTGGCGTTATAGATGCCGCCACAGGTACAACATTACGCCTTTATTTCCCGGAGAAGTCAGCAGATGTGTAAAGTACAGTTACATTTCGCCAGTTATGTTTAAGTTTATTATAATGAGGGGTTTTCTTATAAGGATTTTTTCTCAGTAGCAGCCTGGAGTCTCAATTTGTGACCGATTAGGTCAAACTCAAACTCAAACTGAAACTCAAACTCAAAGCATTTATTTCAATTAAACCATTTACAGGCACTTTTGAATTGTCAAGGGGTCAGTCAGTCAGAAATATGAAGCTAGTCAAGAGGCTTGCTCCCTATTATTATTATTGAACTCTAATCACAATAATTTGTAAAACCTAATACGTGTTACATGGCCTATCCGTTCTATAAATATGACTTTAGAACAGGTTTTGCAAGAAATATTAAAATATTCTGAACACCTGCTGGAACGCGTGTTTTACGTATTTAAATGCGTTATTTCCATGGTGGTCTGAGATTTTAAAGTAATTGTTAATTAATATGTCATCAGCAAGGCCGATATAAGTAATACATACAATAAGTATCTACTGTTCTACGCGGTAGGCCCAGAAAAAGATGGAAGGACGAGCTGGACTCCTTCTTAGAAACAGGCCCAAAATTGCAGAAGACCGGGAGCAGTGGGAGGAAGGAAATCAGGTATTTGCTCTGAATTGGGACAGGACAGGCTCATAATAATAACAAGTACCTGTTCTAACCTTTTCACCTATTTTAATCTTACCTATACCTGCAACCAGTAGGATCTTCTTTTCGTGTGGTTAGTGACTGACCTAGTGTCAGAATTTTCATGCCGCCCATGGACCTCTGACTTGGCTTCACGTGCCGTCGAGAATTATCTCTCAGGCATGCCAGTTTCCTCACGATGTTTTTCTTCACCGTTTTTTGAAGCAAGTGATAATTATACAATACGCACATAAATCCGAAAAGTCAGAGGTGCGTGGCTTGGGTTCGAACTCGAGAGACCTATATGACTTGGCGATCCGTCAGTCACACCTAGAGGCTATCACTGCTAAAAGTACGGGGCCGTCCATAAATCACGTGAGGCTCAAAAGGGGGGGAGAGGGTTCGGAAAAATCACAATATATCACAAGAGGCAGGGGTAGTGAGATATCACATTCATTTTTTAGTTTAACACGCATTTCTAAACGGAAAAGCGGCCCTCAAAATATTTTTTTTTTCTTTCTATTTAAAGATAAAATATGTATTATTTTTAACATACTCTGAACCAAAAAAATGCAAAAATGCATAGGAGGCCTATACTTAGCAGTGGTGGAACAAGACTGCCAATGATTATGATGCTGATAATGTATTTAGTATGGATGTAACGATTCCGATGTCGATATAATCGGCAGGCTGGTTTATCGGCAATGCCGATTATATACCATCGATATCAAACAGTTCGAAAAGCGCCAGAAACGACGTCGCGCGCGCTACATTGTCGCTCCTTCGCTGGCGGAACTGGCGGGAGAGCTACGCAGCGCATGCTTAGCGACATGGCAACACGGCAAACGGCAGTGTTTGCAGTTTGCTGAGCGTTGGCTGAGCAATGTATTGTTTCGTGCCTGTTTCACGTCACCGCTATTCGTGATTCTGTTTGACGTGACTATAACGAACTAATAAACAGTTGTGCCCGAAATATAAAATACAAAAGATATACAAACGCCCGAGGTACATACTTCATTATTTATTTGATTTATTATTTACTCTATCGATATCGGCATTGGTATCGATAATGCCGATTATTTACTACAATAATCGGTATCGTATCGAGAAAATTATGTATCGTTACATCCCTAATATTTAGATGTAAATGAGAGTACAGGCACATAAGTACGACTTAATTTGTATTGTTGATTATATGCTTGCAATGGAACTCATGTATAAGGCAGCTCATTTAGTGTTGGGTTTCCAGTACATTAAAATAATACGGAAATATGTATATTTCAACAAAGTACACGCATACATATTGAAATGTCGTCTCACTTATGGAAATGACGACACATAAATATTTATTACATAAATGTATAATTTATAATACATAGATAATCCAGCCATCGCACATATTAATGTCATTTGGCTACATTCCAAACATAATAGGCCCTTATATTAATAAAGTTTAGGGTGATAATCGTATGTAAGGTGGGCCGTTATTTTTCACTCGTTATGTCCACAAAGTTATTTGTATATGAATGCTATAAAAATTGTCGTCTCACCGTTAAGCCACAGTATAATAAAGAAACATTATTATGTCTCGCCCATAACCTTGAAATAATTACCTACGGCCGCTCTTTACATAACTACGGCGCACTCAATATTGTTGCGAAGCGCGGCGTTTCGGCCGTTTGCTATGAAGATATTAATACTGTTCCTTTTTTATACTGTGGCTAGGCTTACATTTGATAGGGTTTTATAATCAGCTAAAATTATGATCTTCAAGTTAATTTTCATTTCGTAAGTAATGTAAACTCTTAATTAACTAAGTAAGATAAACGACATGGTTATATTTCTACCTTAGACGCCATGAAAATATGATAATTAAGGTTTTTGTGTTTGTTTTTTTATTTATTGCGGAATAGGATTGCTCCTGACCTCGATCTCGCCTGATGGAAAGCGATGGATGAGGTCAACGATGGAACGATTAAGCCCAGAATATCCTGTTCACTGTGAAAATTCCAAATAATCAAGTCAATGTTTCAGAAAATTTCTGAACTTTTTACGCAAAACCGAAGAAATGTTATGGAAAACAAAAAAAATCTGTGGTTTCATTGTTCTTTGTTGTCTTTAATTAAGTTTAGGTGACTTTTTAAAGTTATCAAAATACGGCAGTGCACGTTTTATTTTTATTTATTTTTTGTTTTATGCGGTACGGTTTATCCTCAATCTGAGTTTTTCACTGACTGGTGAAACTTTTGAGCTAGCCAAAATTTTTTTTCGTTGCTATTTCAGTAAGTTAACTTATCTAAAACCCATAACACAAACCTTTACACCTTCCTGTCGGGGTAATATTTTTTTTTTTTTTTATGTTTTTCATTCATTTATTTTGTCTACTAATTGTATTTTATGTTTTCATAAGTTCTTCCTAGTTTATTACGATGTTGTTTTGTGGTGAATGCTGTGTATACCTATAATAGGCATACATACCAGTACTTTTATTAATAATGTTCTCTTATATGTACTGCTGTTGGTGTACCAAATAAAAAAAAATAACACGATTTCCTGGTGAAGACACTTAACGAAACTACCACATTTACTATCCATCGTTACTTTAATTTCTTTACGTGACACCTGAACAAAATACATCAGCCGAATATGTATCATAAAAACCTCTGTAAGGATCTGCCCAAAAATACCACCTCAATTCAATTAAAAAGTCTAAATCTCTGAAACAATACTGCTATGTGTATTCTAGCGATGTTCGTAAGCTCATATATATTTTTACTAAAAAGGACGGCCTTACGTGCTTGCTAGTATTATCTAGTGAGTAGGTGTACGCCCATTCTGATGGCTTTAGTAGTAGATGTCAGTTTTACTTATATGTGGGTCAGACTCAAAGGACCACTTACGAACGGACGCGGGCGGTAGGACCAATTTTAGTTATCGTTGGGATTCATCTTGACAGTAAACCGTTGTGCGGTCTGTTAATAGCGATCACAAATAACCTTTTGTAATCTTTTTCGAGGCACAGATTTATACAGATGGTTCACTCCGCAAAATCATTTAAATAAAAAGCGACTCTTGCTACGACACAATAAAGTGCAATTTAGGTCGCGCAGCGCTAACCTACCTACAGTTATATTCACCTAGAAGTTGCCTCCCTTTCTATGGCGTAACTAGTAACGTATCTTCTACGTTACTCTCACTAAATTGACCCGACAAGACGACCCCCCGCGTACTTGCAGCTCATACCTAAAATGAAGAATGCGCCTTCTGTACTGTTCTATTCTGCGGTAGAGGTTAGTTTTCATCTGATGAATTTTTCGGATTTATAAATATTCAAAATACAGTCAAGAAGCTAGATTAAACTAAGGTGTACGAATATTGGCAGTTCATTGGAAATTATTGGAATGTTAAAATTTAACTAATATTTTGCTAATGTGGCGCACAATGCCACATTAGCAAAATGTTTCTTAATTAAATCCAAAGCTTATTCCAAATACATCTAGATACCTTTTAACTAATTAACCTACCGACGCCAGAATATTGAATTCAACCATAACTGTGGAACCTAATTCAGAAGTACCTAATTTGGATACAAACGGAAGGGAAGTCCTACCGAACCACATTGGTATTATATTGTAATATGAGCTCGTTAGCTGTCTCAGAGCACAGAGTAATTAATAGTGAACACAATGAGCACACACCATCTTACATTTACCTACCCACGTATTACGAATTAACAATAGAAGGTACCTTTTGTTAAAAGGAATTATTTAGGAAGGTTGCCATGTGTAAATGTAGACTTTAACTATTTGTCGGGTTGAATCGCACAGTAAATGAGTGACTTGGTTTAGGTATGTGTAACGGCCAGGTAAAATATTTGCATAGCCTAAAAATTGGTTTGGATAAATAACCAAATTCATAATCCGAATGTATTATGACAATTTTGAGTTCGAAAATGCAACGTAAAATAAAAGGAATGCAAAAATAGACAATTCCTTGAAGTTGTCGGTAGAAAACGATTCTGGTCCTAAGGTACTGATATTTATTATGTAATTGGCCTTCGTCTAAGAAAATTTCAAATCAATACCTATCAGAATTAAAACAGACCGGTACCCTAATTGCCTAATACACGATCAATCGGAATCTGAATCGTTTTGAAACAAATTGCTAATCCATTGCTTCATAAGTACGAAAACAAAGCTCTGCTCAACAACGTTAATAACGCAATGAATGCTGTCGAACTGTCAAAATGTAACAAATTTGTCGTAATCGTTTACGAAAATATGTTGCGTTATATTAGATAGAAAAATTTCCGGAAGAGTCTATGAAACTGGAAGTAAAATCCCCCGAAGCACTTAAAACAGGCTCGTGGGATCATAACAAGAGCTATAGATATCGATAAAGAACCAGCCGCGGTACCTGTCCTGAATAATCTATCGATTATCGATATTAGGCCCCAGGCAAGTGAAGTCAGCGGAATTCAAAACGGGAAGCCTGAAGAAATGAAGTGATTAATTCTGCTAATGATTAAGACTGAATATAATGACATTTGTAGTACTTACAAAGAAATAAATTACATGGTTTACAAGGCAGATGTGAGTGGAAACGCCGGGAGGGGACGCTCTAGAACGACACATAGTGACCTTATTGGTGATGTTCTTCAGAAAGGTCAGGTGCGTAGTACTCGCAATAGGCGTGTGTACGACCAGATGTAGAAGCAAAAGGAGTATGTAAGGATCGTAGCAGGTGGCGTTCTGTGGTTCCTGCCTTCCTAGTTCCTACATGGGAAGAAGGCAAAGCTTATGAATGTACGTAGAAATAAATTACGATCCCATTGCTTTCATAATGTTTAATACAAATTCTAACACGGATCCCAGCAACGAGTTTGAAACCATCTTATCTCTAGAATCAAATGCGCATCTAAATCAGCACTTAAACACCCATCAAGTGACTTGTTTACCAGGTCGGGGGCGTTAAGGTAATAAAACAATTTTACTCATAATATCACACAGATGCAGACGTAAGGCGACAAGTAGTCAGCTTGATGTTTAACAAACAATGGACGGCCGTGAACGTCCCCGGGCAAAGGCTAGGCTATATTGAGGAAAATATAATAGTAAATAGCTGAGATTTATTTAGTTAGCAATGGGCCCAATTAGCCCCTTTAACAAACAGTGAATAAAAAACTAAGGAAGACACTGTTACTATCGAAAAGTCCAAAAGAATATGAATATGAGTCCAAATGAAAAAGCCCTCAAATCGAGCCCTTTACCATACATATAGTCCACCGCAGAACATATATGTGACTGTTCCCAAATTCAAAAAGCTGATAAAATTTTCGTTTTTCCTAACACATAATATCACGCTTATTTTTCCAGAAGGGTTAGGCCAAGATGTATATATAGATAACTAGCTTTTTCCAGCGGCTTCGCCCGAGTGCATGTCGGAAATTATTCCAAATGAAAGTACTACCGGGATAAAAAGTATACTATGTCCTATTCCAGGTCATGGTCTACCCGTGTGCCAAATTTCATGTAAATCCGTTCAGCCGTTTTGGCGTGAAAGCGTAACAAACAAACTCACTTTCGCATTTATAATATAAGTTAGGATTTCTAATAATGTTAAAATTAAGAGTTGAAATCGGCTTCCCACAAATATAAACATATTCAAATGGATCGAAATTAAATTTCATCTACTCAATCATGTTCCCTTAGCCTGCGAGAGTGATGAGGATTAGATAAGGGCTAGCTTCAATCCAGTTCAGTTAGGATAGGGCACTAATAACCAATCTACATTCATGAATTCTGCTATCAAACGTGCAGGTGACTATGGTAATATCACCTTCGTGATTGTTCATTATAACTCCTCATGGCGGTGGCAGCCCATCATTGGAAACTTCGTTTGTTGAAAGACTATTTACGAAAGGCAATTTGGGAAAAAGCCAATGAATATTTGCATTAATTATATTCTTAATGGCCGTCCGACCATCTTTCACCTTGCAGAGCGTATTAAAACTTTTTTTTTTAACTCCCTTTTTTTCCTAGTGGTCGCAAGCGCTACTGCTGTGCGTCAGGTCCTGTGTTCGAATCCCAGGTCGGGCAAAGTGTTATTGGGTTTTTCCATCTAGAATTTCTCAGTAGCAGCCCGGAGTTTAGATTTATGCCCGGTAGATGGCAATAGACTCGCCCCCTATTACATGAGACTTAAACATAACTGGCGAATTGTGGGGGTACTATTGGATAGGCACACCTATGTCCAACAAAAAGCGTGGTGTTATGTGTAACATTTTTTAAAGCCGTTTTAACACCTGGCTCGCCATACAACTTTACTTTTCAAGATTATATGGAAAAAAAATCTTCACGTACCTATGCTTATAACAGCATATCGCAATTAACTTTCCTAGAAAAGGTTTTTCTTGGAAAGCAATTTATTATTATAGGTTTAACATAATAACTGTGTTCAAACCTCATCTCAAACATAGCCTTTTAACATTAATATGCAGTTTCATTCTAGGCATCCATTGACACCAAGTTTATTGCTGCAAATACTTATGTTAATATATTGCACTTTGTTTCGAGACCTATTGTAGTTAATGTATGTATCTATTTGCATGGAAACCATTGTTGGCTGCTCAGACATTTTTAGTATGGTTTATGGTTTGAAATACATTATGATTAAGACAGGTAACAGCAGGTACTTACTTGTCTTGAATATTGCTACTGAGTAAGATGCCTCACGGCCGACATATTCTAGGAATACATTTTGATATTTTGGGCTGCAGGATATGGGATTTTGAAATAGAATCCGGAAATGATATCTTACTTCATCATATTTAACTGGATGCCGTAACTAGAAGAGAAACAGGTTCCTCTGCAAGTTGAGAAGTTAAGATAAACGCGTAACTTAAAGCAAGCCATATTATGTTAGAAAAGACTGGAGACGTTCTTGATGAAAATCATATTTCTACCATCAAAATAACACAAAACCTATCCTAACAACTACACGAGAACCCTCCCAATCGCTCCACGATTTCCTATAAACAACTATCCAAACGATTACATCAAGCACATTACATAAACGCACGTTTCCGTCCGACCGTCTGTCATGGACAAACGCGAACTGACTATACATCGGCACTTGTTTAATTCATGAGCCGCCATCTTTGGGCTGGCAGCGCGTGCGCTAGACTTTTAGCGGAATAGATGTAAGGGGCGAGTGGTGTAAGCTCTTTTTAGACGTAAATTGGATTAGAAGACGAGTGGAATTTGGGGTGCTTGGACAGGAAACCTCCCCGTGTGCCTGTGGGCTGGAGTTCCCTTATGGATGCGTCCGGGGGGAAGGCCAGCCTCCGGGACGGTGCACCCTGGGGTACGGGCAATGACTCCCCATTAGGTACTTTATGCCTAAGGGGTCTCGTTGCCCGTATGCCAATATCCTGTCGGAGGAACGCTCTAACGTGTACTCGGAGAGAGCACACGTTAAGCAGCGTTGGAGTGCGGGCTCGGCGTGCACTAACACTGCCGTCGGGCAGGCAGGAGGAAGTCTTTTCTTCTGCCACCGTTGGTCTCGTAGCCCCGAAGAGTGTCAAGGTCATGTCTCTGGCACTTGACGGGGGTCGAGGGTCTTGGCTTAACCGCCCGGGCCGCGAGGAAGAAAGCCTCTATAAAAAATCACCCCAAACCTCCAAGCGGCGGCGCACCGTGAGGGAGGTTGTAAGCTTGACTAATGGGTAGCTAAGTAATTAGTCGCTAGTGCGAACCACTATTTTTTGAGTCAATAAACAAAGTTATATACTCGTGGGAACAGCAATGGTAAAATCTAAAAACAAACAAAACCAGAAGGAGGGGAGTGATGTGGGGTCGGAGTCCGACGCTGCATCGGGCGCAAGGAGCTCGAGTCAGAGCTCGGAGCGCGAAGTGGTGGGAGCTGCTGGGAGGAACCGGAAGTTCCTCCGGAAGCGCTCCAAACCGGGAGAGGGGTCGTCCGCTGACGAGTGGGTCTCGGGCACTGCCCATAGGTCGAAGATCCACTCTAGTCGGCGGGGTGCGGCCCGGAGAAAAGGTGTGGAGAGAGGGGTCGCCGCCAAGGAGGCCGGCGAGCCGAGCCAGGCCAGCCCAGCTGAGCTGGAGAGGCTCGCCACGGAGGAGCACCACCCTGTAGGGACCAGCACCGGGGCGGCCCTTACGGAACCCGCAGGTGGTGAGCCGGACGCCGCTGGTGGCTCCAAGTCGGAGCAAGCGGCTAGGTTTGCGGAGGTCGTGGCAGCGGCAATCAAGGGTGTGGCCTTGAAGAGGATCCAGTCCTCCAAAGACAAGGCCATACCCGCGGCCATGGCCTCTATTTTGGCGGCAGCGGAGACCTATGCCCTCAGGCCTCCGTCGGACGGAATGTCCGAGATGCGGGCGGAGGTCGCCCGCTTGACAGCCGCCATGGAGCTTCTCCGAAAGGAGAACGAGGAGCTCCGAGCGGACCTGGCTGGGCTCCGAGGAGCTGGCCCCCGTGAGGTGCCGCAGGGGAAGGAGCAGCATGGGCAGGCACAGCCCATGCCTGCTGAGGACCGGGTCCTGACCCTGGTGCGGCAGGAGATGGCCTCCCTGCGGTCCCGGTTTTCCGCCCTCGAAGCCATCGTTCTGCGCCCCCCCTTGGCGGCGAGCATGCCGGCCTCTGGCCAGCGGAAGGCGACATCGTATGCCGCCACCGCAGCTGCCCCGGCCAAACCAGGTTCGTCGGGGCAGACCAAGACCAAGGGTGGGGCGGCTAGTCAGGCGGCGAAGGCCCCGGCCCTGGCGGCGAAGGCCCCGGCCCTGGCGGCGAGAGGCACGGACCCAGCGGCGAAACAGCCGCCCCCGCCTCCTAAAGCTACTCCGGCTGATGCCGAATGGCAAGTAGCCGGGGAAAAGAGGACGGCGGGTAAGGCAAAGAGGGCGGCCAAAAGGAAGGAGAGGCGGCAGCGGCGCAAGGAGCGAAGCGTCGCGGCTAGGCTCCGCGCCCCGAAGTCCGCAGCTGTAGTGATAACACTACAGCCAGAGGCGGAAAAGAAGGGCGTGTCCTACCGCGACGTGCTCGCCAAGGTGGGAGCGGCGGTGGACCTTAAGGAGATAGGCGCCGCCGATGGCATCCGGGTGAGGGTCACGGCGACTGGGGCCCGGATGCTGGAGGTCCCCGGTGCGGCAAGCGGTCCGGCCGCTGACGCTCTGGCCGCAAGGCTTAGGGCGTCCCTAAATGCGGACGAGGCCCGAGTGTCCAGGCCCACCAAATGCGCTGATATGCGTATTCTGGGCTTGGACGACTCAGTGACGGAGGGACAGGTGGTGGCCGCTGTCGTTAGGACTGGGGGGTGCTCTGCCGAGCAGGTGAGGGCAGGCACCATCCGTCCTGACCACACGGGGATGCGAGCCGTTACGGTGAGCTGCCCTGTGTCGGCGGCCAAGAAAATAGCCGGGGAGGGCCAAAGGCTATTGGTGGGCTGGGTTTCCGCGCAGGTCAAACTGCTGGAACCCAGACCTCTGAGGTGCTTCCGCTGCCATGTGGGTAATCACGTGGGAGCTAAATGCACCTCGGAGGTGGACCGCAGCGGTCATTGCTACCGCTGTGGTCAGGCCGGTCACAAGGCCGGCTCGTGTGACGCCGCGCCGCACTGCGCTGTATGTGCGGCAGCTGGCAAGCCGGCCAATCACCGGATTGGGAGCAAGGCCTGCGCCCCACCCGCCAAAGCCAAAGGCAAGCCCTCCGCCACCGCCGTCACGGCCGCAACCGCCACCACCGCCGCCGTTGCCGCCTCCACTACCGTCGTTGTCGCCGCCGCAGCCGCCGCGGCAGGGCCCTCACAGGGGGCACGGGAGGGGGCTGAAATGGACTGCCAATAATGGCCCCATTACGCCTCCTCCAGGCGAACATCAACCACTGCGCCGCAGCTCAGGATCTGTTGCTCCAGAGCATGGCGCAGTGGTCGATTAACATCGCCGTGGTCGCTGAGCCGTACTTTGTCCCGCCCAGGGACGACTGGGCGGAGGACCTGAGCGGCTCAGTGACCCTAATTTCGTCGGCCGCCGCCGGTACTCCGTCCCTCGAGGCTGTTAAGAGAGGACGGGGTTGCGTTGCAGCACGGTTCGGGGAGATTGTTGTGGTAGGGGTATACTTCTCCCCGAGCCGAACTCTTGCCGAGTTCCACAACTCCCTTGCGGAGTTGAGAGTCGTCGTCGTCGGGTTCTGTTCCCTTCCCGTGTTCGTCCTCGGGGACTTCAATGCCAAAAATGTGGCTTGGGGTTCCCGTTATACGGACACACGGGGCAGGATGGTGGAGGACTGGGCTCTCGAGACAGGCCTAGTCGTCCTGAACCGGGGTTCTGTCCCCACGTGTGTGCGGATGCGGGGTGAATCAGTGGTGGACATTTCGTTCGCCAGCCCCGCTCTGTCGCCGCGTGTAATTGACTGGCGCGTCATGGAGGGGGTGGAGACCTATTCCGATCACCGGTACATCCGGTTTGACGTCTCCGCCCAGACCTCGAGTGCGCCGGTCCGACAGGCCCCGAGTGGTCCGCGGTGGGCGTTGAAGCAGCTGGACCGGGAGCTCCTCCTGGAAGCCTCGATCGTGCAGGCCTGGGTGGCATCACCGGACAGGCCTGCTGACATCAACGACGAGGCGGAGTGGTTCCGGGAGGCCATGTCCGAGATATGTGACGTGGCAATGCCCCGGGTCAAGCCTGGACGTGCCTCGCGCCAGGTGTACTGGTGGTCGCAACAGCTGACAACACTACGCAATGCGTGCGTTGCTGCGCGACGCCGGTACACCAGGCACCGCAGGCTCCGTATTCGTCCTCCGGATACGGAAGCCATTCAGGCGGAGCTGTACGAGGGGTACAGAGCGGCGAAGACCGCCCTCCAAGCGGAGATCCAGCGGGCCAGAGGAGTGGCCCGCGAGGAGTCGCTGGAGACTCTGAACAGGGACCCGTGGGGACGCCCATACAAGATGGTGCGGGAGAAAATCCGCCCATGGGCTCCCCCGCTGACGCAGAGTCTCCGGCCGCAGCTTGTGGGGGACGTGGTGAGCGCTCTGTTCCCTTCGAGAGGGGAACATGCCTCCCCGCCCATGGCTCCGCCTACTGCGGTGCCCGATGCGGATCACACCGCCGACGACGACGACGATGCTCCGGAGGTGACCGAGGTAGAGATGAGAGTGGCGGTACGTAGGCTGAATGCCAAAAATACCGCCCCAGGACCCGACGGCTTACCTGGGAAAGCCTGGGTCCTGGCCTTGGAGGCTCTCGGGCCTCGACTAAGAGGGCTCCTAAGCGCATGCTTGGAGAGGGGCCAGTTCCCACTTCGCTGGAAGACGGGGAAACTGGTCCTCATCAAGAAGCCGGGGCGCCCTGCGGACTCTCCGTCCGCTTACCGGCCCATAGTGCTGCTCGATGAGGTGGGCAAGCTCTTTGAAAGAGTCATTGCAGACCGCCTCGTCGGGCGGCTGGTGCGGGTAGGGCCGGATTTGGCGGACAGCCAGTTTGGTTTCCGCAGGGGGCGCTCTACAGTGGACGCCATCATGCGCGTGCGAGCCCTCACGACGGGGGACGCTGTGGCCCGGGGTGGGGTCGTCTTGGCGGTGTCTCTAGACATCGCCAATGCCTTCAATACCCTGCCCTGGAGTTGCATCAGGGAGGCACTCCGGTATCACCGGATGCCGACCTACCTCTGTCGTGTGGTCGAGGCCTATTTGACGGACAGGGCCGTCATCTACCCCGGTCACCAGGGAGAATGGAGCCGGCAAGAGATGTCGTGCGGTGTCCCACAGGGATCGGTCCTGGGGCCGCATCTGTGGGACATCGGATACGACTGGGTGCTGCGCGCCGACCTCCCTAGCGGCGTCAGCGTCGTTTGTTACGCTGACGACACGTTGGTCCTGGCGCAGGGGTGGTCGCACCAGGCGGCGGCTGAATTAGCGACACACGGGGTTGCGACAATCGTGGACAGAATCCGGCAATTGGGACTCGAGGTGGCCCTGCACAAGTCCGAGGCCATGTGTTTTCATGGTCCTCGGAACACGCCACCGTCGGGTTCCCAAATAACGGTAGGAGGAGTTCACATCGGCGTCGAGTCGACGATGAAGTATCTAGGACTCGTCCTCGACAGCCGGTGGAACTTCGTGGAGCACTTCCGACGTTTGGCTCCCAGACTAGAGCGGGCCGGGGCTGCTTTGAAGCGGCTCCTGCCCAATCTAGGGGGTCCAAACGCCTCCTGCCGGAGGCTATACGCGGGGGTCGTGCGGTCCATGGCCCTTTACGGGGCACCGGTTTGGGCGCGTTCATTGAGGCGGCGGCCAGCCCGCCGGTTGAACGCGTCCCAGAGGGTCATGGCCACCCGGCTGGTCCGGGGATACCGCACGGTCTCCGGTGAGGCGGCGAGCCTCCTTGCCGGATTACCGCCATGGGATCTGGAGGCAAAAGTCCTCGCGCACATCTGGGAGTGGCGCGAGGAGTCGAAACGCCGGGGCGTAACTCCGTTCCCGCAAGAAATCGCGGCACAGCGGATAGAGCTCCGGCGGGATCTCATGGCGTCATGGAGAGTGCGATTGTCGCAACCCAGTGCTGGGCACGCCACTATTGCGGCGATAAGTCCCCTCTTTGAGGAGTGGCTAGAGAGGCGCCACGGCGTCCTCACCTTCCGCCTAACGCAGGTCCTCACCGGACACGGTTGTTTCGGGAGGTTCCTGTTCCGTATCAGGCGGGAGGAAACGCCCGGGTGTCATCACTGCGTGGATCGCCCGGAGGACACGGTTGAGCATACGGTGGAGGTCTGTCCGGCTTGGGCAGAGCATCGCCGTGTCCTCGTGGAGACGATCGGCGGCGGGGATCTCTCGCGTCCGGCCCTAGTCCAGGCCATGGTACGGAGCGAGAGGGCATGGGAGGCCGTCACCTCCTTCTGCGAAGCAGTAATGCTCGCGAAGGAGGAGGCAGAACGCGTGAGGGAGAGGCAAATTTCGCGCCCTCACGCCCCTAGCCGCCGCAGGAGACGCCCTGGGCGTCGGGAATCGCAGGCCGATTCCCGGCCACCGTAGGCGCGGGCTTGCGGACGGTGAGCAATGGGTAGCTCGCCGTCCGATAAGGACCAGGCCCGGGTCGACGGCGCGTTGTGTTCCACGCGCGCCTCAAAGAGATGTCAGCACAACGGAAGGGGTCCGATAGGACCGATGCCTGCCGGGGTTGCGGGAAAGTCCGAAAGGGATACCGTGGCCCCTGGCAACGTAAAGGCAACGGAAGGAACACGGGTGGGTTTTAGTCAGTAAGAGTCTGACACGCCCTCCCGCTCCACCCAGAGCGGGAGAAGTTATTTGATAATTTCCCACCCAAAAAAAAAAAAAAAAAAAAAAAAAGACGAGTGGAATTTTGAACAAGTAAAAGGCGTGGTACATGAGGTAGGTGGGCACAGAAATATGAAGTTAAATTGATACAGCTTAAAGTTAAAAAGTAGTAGTAGAATATAATGAACAGCCATCATTGCGCAAACTTGCACTATGCAAATAAGAATATATTATCAAAGATGATTGTTGACAGCATCATTAATACTGGTATTCAGCTGCATCCAGTTATACTGGAAGCCGACTCCAAGATAGTTGGGAAAATAGGCAGATTGATTGATTGTTGACAGCATCCACCATCAGCAGAAAAGAAAGGAGGCCTATACCAGTGGGTGATTCCGGGCTGATGATCCAACACTGAGTATATTTATGTTTTGACGATGTAGCAGAAATTGTCACAATAAGACTTGAAACATATTGATCTAAACGCAGCATACACACAATCGTGACCACATGACAAGTACACGGCTGACAGCATAGTATCAATTGACATAATGGCTGGACGATTGTGTTGACGCTAACAAGGGACGATAACAATACTCCACAGATACAGTCGCTCGTTTGTCTTTGAATTGATAAAGCTGCAAGACAGTATCGGTAAAATTGCGCAATAGTATCGCGTCTGAGAGCGTCAGGGAAGATATTTGTGCATCAATTGACGGTTGAAAGATTATTATAAATAATGATAATAACAGCCTATTATTGTCCAATGGAACATACTCATGCCCTCCCTGTATGAGAAGAGACGAAGGCCTCTTTTCATATAGAGATCACTACGCTTCCTCAGGCATATATATTTTATCAGGACAATCACCGAAGATTCCGGACGGGAGTAGTACAAATACGACGATGACAACCATAGTATGGTTTAAGTCGATAGAAATTCGACATCGCCTTCTGCCTTCCCTAGGCAAACGATATCCATAAGGACTAACTACCATTCAATAGAAAACACCAACATGAACGTTATGAAAGAAAATTTTCAACTTGGATTGCGTGGGCTACGAACTATCCGCGATTACATCGCAACTAATCTGCTACAAAAAGTCGCCTACTTATACAGATCGATTCGCAGTCGTATAATCGTGTTGTTTACTAGTCCACTACTGTTGCGTACATAATGTTACTCGTTTCTCTAAATTCTATAACAACTTGAGTAGAATGATAAGTAGCTAATACATGCTACTTTTACACGACAAGGATTACTCAGTATTCTGTGCTGGGTCATAATATTATTAGATTTCTTCTCGAGAAATGGCTTAACTGGATTATAAGGACTGGCTGACGTAATGACTTAGGATAATGTTAGTATTAGTGTTATTGGGTATATACCCAATAACACTAATACTAACATGAAACTACAGATATGAAAAAGCTAAGCAGCTATAGATATGAAAATTATCTGAGCGGGCGAGTTCTATACATTATTTGATTGAGTTATTTCTTCTATCTACGACACAAACGTGCTACAACACCACGAAGTGATGGAATTATCAATTTAAACAGTAGGTCTTACAGTTTTAATGCTGATATCTTAAAATAAAAATATTTAATTCCTAATAATACTTATCAAACCAAAAAAAAAAAATGAATGAATGGACGATGATAATATGAAGGAAAAGAGAGTGAATGATAATGCTGACAGGTGAGAATGGAAGAAAAACAGCATATGGCAGGATAAATACGAAGACTCATTAAGAGTCATAGGCATTTTCTACAATAAGCTACTGACCCGTAATATGTAGAATAAATCACCACATTGACTTAGATTAACTGAATTGAAACCCAGGTCTTAACTTAGAAAAGCGTTTTCATCTAGATTAGTATTCGAGATTCGTGGATTTATACATATTTATTTTAGAGAGTAAACGCATTGTTTTTCTAAGCTGTTATAAATAATAATGAGGAAATTCTGTAGAAAATTTTAACGCCGTTTCTTTATACTTTTACAAAAGGTAAATAAAGGATCCTTAAAGAATTCATGACGTTGCTTCAGATGGAAAGCGAGTTATTAATTATGTATTCAGAGGACTTTAGGTGCTCTTTCATTTTTTGTGTTGTATTTTTCTATTTCATGTTAAGGATATATATTAGGGAAAACTATGACCGTCAGGACTTATAACAAATATGATCATGACGGGAATTTTCTTTGACATTTCAAAAACATGCTTTTGAGCAAACCGAAAAGAAATTACTATACAAAATTCTATGTCAAAAATAATCTGGACATGATCCAGTAGCTATACTAAATATTCCACTATGAAAATTGTCCAAAAATATACAAAGTACCGTCCACTAGGACCTATATAAAACCTTTATCTACTTGGAACCTTGCCAGAATTTCATCAGCAATCGTAACTCATAACCTATGGCCCTGGAGCCTATATTGGTATGAAATTTGTCGCCAGTCTTGATCCATATTTGACACACAAAGGAACATTATCAGACCATATTAAACAGAAGTGGGTAACTGATATAAAATCAATCACGTCAACTTGGAACAGTCTTGTGTTATAGTGCATTGATGACGACATAGATGCAGTTTGGGTTTTCTAGAGGCCTAGAAATGAAAATGTTTATTCCGTAAATAGGATATCGGAATCACTTTTAAACGTCATATGAAAAAATATTAAAAATAAACTAGATGAGGTCGACGTTTCCTATCTGACTATTCTGAAGAAAGGCCGAAACAAACTCAGAGGTAGCAGTCTCTTTTAAAGCCCAGGCATAATCTTGGTCAGGCCTTTTGAGAACCATGTAGAATGTGCCTAAAATGGTCTTTTGAGAACAGAACCACACAGATTTAAGTGGACCTGTCTAGTCAGTGCAAGTATTTGTCAGTAATCGTGGAGCTCAACTCACTCGAAGAACAATACGAAAGAATGGACATTTGGGCAGGCCGCATAAAGTACTCAAACTGCCAGACCATCATTAAAACTGAGAAAGAAACAAGTGACAATCGCTTTCAAAGCGTTTCGTATTTCTACAACGACTTTCAACAGGATTGACATAGGCTTTTCGGCAGCTTACATATTTCCGTCCCGTTTAAATTTTTGAGTTTTCCATTCATTCAATTACGAGAAGAAATTGGTTCTCTTTCTGAACTATGAACATCCAGCTTCCATTGTCAAAGTTTATTTCTGAGTATAAGAAAGAAAACGGAACTCCGAGACTGGACACAGTCTTAACTGCATCAGTAACGCAGCAAATGATACGTGAAAATGTGGAACTTTGTACAAATGGGTTTTCAAGACATTAAACATGCTGTTACACCTGACACAGGGAACTTTTAAGGGAACAAGATAAATCATTGTGAAAATTTTCAAGATAATTTGTCTTGTTCAATACTCTGCTTGTAAAGGCCGCAGGAATCCGCGGGATGCCAGAGGCACAGAATCTGTCGAAGTGGCGGTGCTTGGGGGAGGCGGACGTCTTTTGGCTGAAATTATGATAATGATGAAGATGATGAATGCTCTGCTGGTGGAACGAGCTTGCCTCCCTCCGAAAGGACTGGCAGAAGACAGAATTGTGTGGAAAAGGTAGAGGAAGGCCTTTGCCCTGCAGTGAGACAATTCAGGCTAGTTAGATAAGATAAGAGAGTGGAATAACTTCCAACTTCCACGCCGGTGAAGTCGCGGGCGAAGAGCTAATCATGTATGTCTTTCAGGATATAATAAAAAACACTTACATTCAAATTGGTTAAAAAAACAGTCGAAAATCTTCTCATAACGCAATTTTCGGTTGAATTCAACCCTTAACTAAGTACTAGTACTAACCTTATGATAGGTGTCTTTCTGCCAGTTCTTGATTTGGGCCATGACGTCATTGACGAGCCGGTCGCGGACGCTCAGGTGTAAGTCTGAAAGACGCTCCGCCTCCACCATGCCGCCTTTCCACGCGGCTTCCATTGTGCCGTATTCTGGGCCTGGGAAATAAAAAAGAGGGTAGTGATATTCGTTTATCAAGCCATAAAATTTACTCTTAATTGGTCCTTGAGAAAATAGATCGCAGAACACACTAATAATCCAGTAAATTTCCGCCTAGGTTTTAGGGGTACTTAATTGTTGTAAATAGGTTACCAATATTTTGTAACCATATTTTGATTTAAAAGAGTGTCCGTGGAGTTTCTTGCCCGTTCTTCTCCATTGGTACCTACTACGCTTTGAAATGGGCAACTAGCTTCATCTTTCTGACTGACCGACCCCTTGACAATTCAAAAGTGCCTGTAATTGGTTTATTTGAAATAAATGGTTTGAGTTACACTATCATGTACTGCCAGGAATACGCCGAATTACCAGTGAGTCCAGTGACCTTATATAAGTATTTGGCCTGAAGTGGGGGCATTATAAACGAGTAGATTAGTAGACATAGAATGGGATCATGGGACTGCAGTCAGTGGTTGTCAATAAGTAGAAATATTTGCAAAGGTACTCTCTAAATGTTATTGCAAGGCCTATTCAAACCATCATCAATGTTTTCATAATATTTTAAACGCAATATATTACATACTTCATTATTCTACGCATTGGATAGAGTCCACATTCTTGGTCAGTCGAGTCAAATCATGAAGGAAACAAAGGGTTTCTGATTATCTTTAGACATATCTAATGGACCGGTGACCTTGTGAAGGCCGCAGGAATCCGCTGGATGCGGGAAGCACTGAATCGGTTGAAGTGGCGGTGCTTGGGGGAGGCCTATGTCCAGCAGTGGACGTCTTTCGGCTGAAATGATGATGTATGTAATCGAACCTCAATAATTCCCATTTTGCTTTCCTAGAAATATTATTAATCACTCTCATATAAATGAATGCGCCTCTTTTTGTGACCCCAAATAATTCCTATTTTGGTGTTCTAAAAATACTAAATAGCCAAGTCATTGCGACCAATCTGGACGTAGACTAACGCGGTTGGTCACAGTTCTAACCTAACCTGTTTGGTCAGGGTACTCGAGCTTAGTTACTGCGACCGACTGTGAGAAAAGGCCAGAAAATAAAAAAGAGGCTATTTATGAAAAAAAGGCTATTTATGAAAATAGGCAATTTATAAAAAAGAGGCTATTTATAAAAAATAGGCTATTTATAAAAAAAAGAGGCTATAAAAAAGAGTGCATCATTAGAAGCCCAAAAGTTTTTAAATGTTCATTAATTTAAAAAAGCGTACTTACATCATTAGAAGCTACATTTTTAGAGGATCATTTAAATATCTAGTAAGATCAAAGCGAAAAGGTATTGTATAATTACAGTCAACGAATTGCAATCTGACATAACCAGCTTTCGAGGTCACTGGCCACTAAAACATTGGCCAATACTTGTTTGACATCCATTATCAGATTGATTGACATCTTGTTTGATTTTTTATAAGAATTGTGCAATATCACGTTCACCGTACAGTGGTCGTTGATCTTTACGCAAACTTTTAGGCCGCGTCCTATTTAAAGCGATCGTCGCGCGAACACGCGATCGTTCGCGTTCATATGTCACTTTATGTTCGGAAATCTGGACAGCGCCCTTTGTTGGCGCGACGAGATGTTCAGGGGCCGTATTATGACGTATTAATGCCATCATTATTCCAGTGTGAGTGAAAGACGGAGCTATACAAGGCACCTAACACCATCCTTTTTTCGCAGTGGAATAATGATGGCATTAATACTTCATAATAAAGGCCCAGGTTCACCGAACAGCGGTTAGCGGTAGCTAGCAAGCCTCCTAGACGTGTAGTCCAGAGTTTCGCTCTAGATCGGACAAAGTCATTGGGTCTGTCGATTCCGAGTTCCGACGTGGATATTAGTCCGAAATCGGGGAATATCACATTTGACATAACATCACGCCTGTATTCCCCGTAGGGTTGGGTAGATGTATCCCTTTAGTATACCCACATTTCGCCAGTTGTATTTTCATTGTCCCATGTAATAAGGGGCGAGCCTATTACCATTAACCGGGCAGAAATTCGGACTGCGGGCTGCTACTGAGGCATTCCAGATGGAAAAACCGAATAATGTCTGATGAAAATCCACAGGTTCGCCCACATACTAGCATGACGTGTGTATCCATTTAAATTCGGCCATATGAAAGTGATAAACCCGATAACCCAAGTTACTCAACCTGGCAATATTTTTCTGCGAACTGTTCTCGGCACCGATTTGGCCGATCTCATAATAACTTTCATTGCACTTGCTTTTAACGGGCAGCTGTAACTTGCGGAGAAACCGGTTGCTTGTTGCGGTCGATAAAGTGCTGTGCAGGCTATAGACGGCGATCATGTTATGGGTACTAATAAGGAAATTAGACGGGGTTTAGTTATAGTGTAAACGCGGGTTTAATGTGGATGGTGGTGATGTGAAAATATGAAATATGGTTAAGTGTGGAAAAAAGAGACGAGGAAGCTGTCATGAAAGGTTTTTTGAGAGGGAACTAATTTCATTTCAACAGCATTCGAAAATTCGAATATGTATATTTACTCAACTTAACTCCGAGACAATTTACATAACGAAAATATTGTTATCACCGTTATTTTCTTCAATAACAGGTTGTAATAAGTGAGAAACGAGTAGCAATAAAAGCGACACAATCAGCTACGCATAACAAACCTACCTCATCAGTCTTAAGGCTGGGCCATTTTCGCAAGTGCATTTCATAACAACAAGAGTTACACACCGTGACGTAAAGGTGCACCAACCCGATGACCGATTCGCATACCATTCTAAATTCAAAACGACCAATCGCGACACTTTCGATTTTTAAATCTGCCAATAAGACATGTAAAACACGCTTTCGGCGCGTAGGTACGTATCGGAGGACCAATTCGAGTTCGTGATTCGAATACAAGTTGTTCCGAATCTTTCGATCCTTGATATACTCGATTAACTTTCCTTTTCATTAAGAATGTTTTTATTCACGACACATTTTGTTGCTCAACAGCGAGGAAATTCGTTTTCGTTGAACGAAAATATTCTTTTTGCGTTGGTGATCTTTGAATGTAAAAGTAATTGCTATACTGAATCTTGATTTATTGAGTAATAAGTACTGTTCACAATTGTATTGGTAATTCTAATGAATGGTTATAAACAATGCTTAAATATTGTCAGTATTAAGATACGCAGTGCGTAGGCGCCTATATTGATGATTAATAAATATTTCTAATTGCAGTTTAATAATGTTTAATCACAAACCTGAAATCCTAGACCAAAGGTCAATCGATAAATAATGATAAATAATTTGTAATCGAATGAACTCATTCATTGCCTTTATATTTATTCTGTGACTGCCTCTTCGGTCTAGTCACAGAATAAATAATAGTATGGTCTAGTGGTCGCGAGCGCTACTGCGGAGCATGAGATCCTGGGTTCGATTCCCGGGTGGGACAAAATGGTTATTGGATTTTTCCATATGGAATTTCTCAGTAGCAGCCCTGAGTCTGAATTTGTGCGCCCGGTTGATGGCAACAGGCTCGCCCCCTACATTACATAGGATTTAAACATAACTGGCGAAATGTGGGTGTTATAGGGACACCTCTGCCCTACCCTTTAGGGAAACAAGGCGTGATGTTATGTTATAATAAGTAATCGAACGAACTCATTCATTAAATCTTATTCATAACAATAATCGATTCGTTTATCGACTTTTTCACCTGCAAACATTATAAAATTGTGCAACTATAGATAGTTATTTTAACAATAATATCGTTCGCGAATTGGGAACAAGGCCTTATGCATTTTTGTAATAAAATTAATATCGATAGCCGAATCGAATGTTATTATGAAGTTAATAAAAGATGTATAATATGGAGTCAAGGACATGACTTTTTATAGAAATTAAACCTATTATGAAAATATGTTAGACTAGCTTCTGACTGCGACTTCGTCCGGATGAACTTTCTTAGTACCACCGGCACCGCGCCGCATCGCACGCCCGAGATATTACCATCGGCACCGCGCCGGATCGCATCGCACGCCAGCGCTGTTACCACCGGCACCGCGCCGCATCGCATCGCACGCCTGCGCTATTACCACCGGCACCGCGCCGCATCGCATCGCAGCGCACCGGGTCCACGACACAGCCACTACGCATTTTTTTTTTGCTCCGCTCCTATAAGGATCGTAGCGTGATGTTAAATTGCCTAATAACCTTCCTCAAGAATTGATCCGTCAAAAGAAACATATTTTTTTTAAATTCGACTGGTGGCTCTCGAGATTAGCGCGATCAAACAAACAAACTCTTCAGCGTTATTATTAGTATCGATAGAGATCTAATAAACTTCTTCATTTCGTTCGACTGTAGAACTAAATTGTTTGGGTAAGTGGCCACATTAATAGAGGCTAATTAAAAACAGATTAATTTAGAATTATGTACGTAATTCAATGATAAAAGAATGGAATTTTGAACGAAATTATGGTTTGACATCAATATTAAATTTTTTGATGTTCGCAACAATGTGGAGTGCAAAACATCTCTTTCGACAATGAGCTTAAGCAATGTACGATTTTTTTTTCAACCGATTCTGTGATCTAGATGTAAGATCACCTGTTTCAACAGATGGTCTTACCTAGACCCAGATTATCTGCTCGGTTTGATTGGTGGTAGGGCTTGTTCTAAGTCCGCCAGGCTAGCTATCCACCATATTATCTAGATATGTCGCCATAACAACAATGTTAACAACATTGCTGTGTTTCGTCAGTTAAAGGTAAGATAGCAAGTTCCTCTGTGGTTGAGAATTCCACCTTCGGCCTGATCATCACTTACCATGAGGTGAGATGAAGGTCAAGAGGTAGCAAGTGGGAAAAAAAACACTACTAACAATCGCTATTTTCCACACAAATAACCGACTAATATTACTTGCACAAGGTATGTGTACGTGCCAGTGACGCCACACAGCAGCGTCCAGGACAAACGTCAATTTCCTAACTCCGAAGTATTATTGTATAATTTGTATAGTACTCGTAACTATTGTACGTGCTTCTCTGGGTTTTGCAGTTCCCTATTGGAAACTTATGTTTGTTACCGTAGGTTATGTTCCCTATCGAATGCTCATGGCGAAAGTACCAAATGAATAGTGAATATAAAACATACATACATAGAGGTCGAATGCAGAACATTCTTTTTTGAAGTCGGTAAAAAAATGGCCGAATTCTTGCCAAAATCGCATGCTTCGGATTTTGATAACGTCAAGCGTTTCAAGTCTAGAAAAATTTACTTTCGCGTGTCAGTTTGTTGGTAAATACTCCTCTACAGGTCGATCCGATCAGGGGCCTCCCTAAGCGTAAAACGTAGTTTCGGCCGAAGTTACGGGTGCATCGTCCACCGTCTCTCTTACGGTATGTCCGTAAGTGATATCTCCGCCTTATGAGATTCGATTTCAATATTTCTTTTTTATTTGAAAGGTAAAAGTTGATCTCATAAAAATTTGATGAAGATCTGATTTGGCGTAATGATCAGAAAAGCTCCTCAAAATGCAGTAAATTGCTCACTTTTAGATTTCTACCAGTGGAGTCGGCCATTTAACTACTAGGTAGATATTGATGGAGCAACTGGGAGCACATCATTACAAAACTAGAGAATTCTGAAAATAATTTTATATAAATTGTTGCAAAAATGTCTGTGAAGGCGAGGTGCACTGTTCGCAGAACATGTTCATGGCAGTTTTAATGGCAATAAGCTGGCCCCCTATTACATGCGTCTTAAACAAAATTGGCATGATATACGTTAGTATAGTCAGATCCTAAGTATATCTCTGCCTACCGCTTTGGCGGTTGCAGTCCTGCCGATCTATATTTCGCAGCCAACTATCTTAATTCCTTGTAACAGCCTAGCCTTTTTATTAAATGGCGCAGTTCAACTAGCGGCCGGCCTGAATGATATTAATTACAGTTTAGGTTGGAGCTGTGAACAATCATGCGCGAGCCGAATTGGTCGCAGTAACTAAGCCTAGCCACCCCGGCCAAATGGGTTAGGTTGGGTTAGAACTATGATCAACCGCGCGCGAGCCGAGTGAGCGAATCGAGCGGTGCCGCTACTTCCAAAGGCCAGGCTGTTAACTGATAGGGTAATTAATTGACTGCGACATCACATCAATAGATCAGCTGATCTAATTTTTATTTATTTACCAAGTTAATATGTATCTATACCACAACACAATAAACGTTTGGTTCGCATGGAGACTAAACTTTAGGATAATGATGTTACTAAGCAAGATGATGTAGTTACAAATCATTGCACACTACAATGTACATTAGTAACAGCAAACACATAGGTATTGAAAGTGAGTTGGTTACATACAAGGTATGCCGTCGTCGTGTTTTATGCTAATTTACGGAGACTTGTTCGAGTGTTGCAATTTCTAAGTATGCAGTTTGCATCCTCTTGAAGTAATTCCTCAATCTTATATATAGGAAGAGTTTAGAGAAATCAGCCATCTAATTACGCACACATTTTCGTAAACGATTACGACAAATTTTGTTTCATTTTGACAGTTCAACAACATTCATTGCGTTATTTTATTTAAGTTGTTAAGCATTTCTTTTTCGAACTTGTGAAGTAATGGATAAACAATTTGTTTCAAATCGATTCAAATTCCGATTGATCTTGTATTACGTAATTAGGGTACAGAAGTGACTATTTATTTGTTCTTGAAAGTATTAGTAAGGCGTAATAAAATCGTCGAAGTAAATTCAAAAGGTTTTCGAAAGAGATTGAAACAAATGTATCTGAAAACAATAAATTCCATCAGTTTCCTAATCTGGACTAGTGAAGGTTGGAGAGCAACAAGCCACGGTGAAAATGTTCTGAAATTGGTACTAGTGAAAATGAAAACATAACCGTTTTACTTGAGAATGTAATGTTATCGTAAAAAAATCGTTAGAAGAAGTACTTTTAAGGTTGTTTCCACTTCAGAAAGGCGAATGTCTACTAAGGGACTTATCAGAAACTACTTTCTTGGTCGCTACGCGACTGAATATTTAATTTGCAATTTGTCGCGACGCTGCGGGCGATTACGTCTTCAAAAATAAGGATTTTAAAAGGTTTAACGCTTTTAGGCCATTAGGTACCTACGTTTTAGGTTTTTAATACAGAAATAAACTGTTACTAAGTACTTCCAAGTAGTAATGGTCCTTGTTGTCAAACTTGTGTTTGTCCAAAAATTATGACAGCACTTTTTGGTTTTTTACCTTCCATTGGCTTTTTATTAACTACCAAATGTATGGCGCGAGACTGTTTTATTATTAAAATAGAATTTAAACACCAAGTTTCGTAAACATTTCCCAAGTCTTCTTGAAAACTGCAAAATAAATTAGGCAAACTAAAAAATCTGTCTCATCGCCAACAAAACAATTTAAAAAAAAAAAACACTAACAGATAACGCACAGCCTAAAACCCTAGCACTCGAAGCATTAAATATAAGCACAGGATTTACTTGTATAACAAAGGTGAATTCATCCCTTAAAGGGGTTAAATAGGCCATGAAGATTTTTATGGTAGTTCGACATGCCAAAGGGAAATCCCATGGGCCGCACAGCTTGTAATAAACAGAACGATATTAAAACTAACCTCGCGTTCAATACTGGCTCGTTAAGCAATAATTATGAAAGCACATAATATACCAACAGCTGGACATAAGCCTCAATAGATTCGATGTGAACATTATTATTATAATGCATTCATGTCGTAAGAAATCGCTGATCTTTTGATTAATCAATGAAGAAATACATGAATAAGTTTCCGGTTTTAATATAAAGCGGGCTATGTGATACATACTATTAGGGTTCCGCATAAGAAAATAAAAAAAGATTTATATAAATACCTATTATAAATGAAAGTCGCTTTTCGTGGTCGACTGTGTGACCGCGTTGATCTTCTAAACTTCACAACGGATTTTAATGCGGTTTTCAGCATCGTTTAGAGAATTTATTCCGAAAGATTTACGTGTATAATATATTAACATTAAACTCGCATATAATAAGAAATACCGATGTATTGCAAAGTCGTACAAACCGTGCGTAGCAGGGGCCGTGGCTAGTACTGGATAATTGGGATTCTATCAGATGGATCTGAACATTCGGAGAACTCGTTTCTTTAAGTTTAGGACATAAGGATTTGTTGGAAAACAGCGTGTTCATTTGACACGTCTACAGACTGATATAGGTACGTCCATACCACAACCAAAGGGCACGTTTGCTTATAAGTTTCAAGAATTATACTAAGAACGATCAAACTCAGTTCATCATAATGAAGCACATATTATTATCTACACATAAGTTTTTTCTCAATTGTAAGACCCGTAAAGCGAATTTTATTCGCGCGGTTTTTATCCGTGCTTCAGTGTAGTGTTCAGTGAGCGCGAATTTTAAATCATAAGATACATAAGATACTATGTGTTACAGAATAAAATTACGATAAAATTTCGTGCGATTTTTATTCACAGTGCGGGCTTGGCCTAAGGGCTTTTAATCAGCAATATATCTACGGAACCCCACACAAAACCGGTATTGAAGAGCTCATTTGTAGGGGCGATATTAAATTCTATTCATACCGTGACAGCATTTAAAGATGCTCAGCATCAGAACTATTAAACGAATGTATTTCTCATGAAGAGAGAACCGATTCTCACGCCATTGTTAGATCAGATGTCACTGCAATACATGATTGTGTGTGCCAGTTTGTGTATGGAATGCTGGTTAGAAGTAGTAGTGATCCGAGGTTAATTTGTTGTCAGATTTCTGATCAAGCAAATGATGTTGAGTATGGCTATGGTTTGTTCAAAAGTATCTTATAAAAATATAAACAAATGGATTAGAACACTTACCTGAAAATGTCAATTTGTAGTGACACTTACAAATGAAGTGCTTTTATTTTAATATTTGAATACTTAAACCCGAAACTCTATTAAGGCCTATTCAGATATAAGCGATATCGCTGTCGCGCTCGGTAGCGATACTGGTCCAAAGTGACTAACCAGAAGGCGGACTAAAGTTCCCGTCACGAGAAGCTATACATTTTGTAAATAAAGAACTTTTACTAAGTTACGTAGCGAAACAAATAATCACAAATTCAATCAACTCATCGCTGTGGTCTAATGTTTTGTAGTACTGGAACTCAGACCCGTTCCAGTACCACAAAACATTAGACGACAGCGCTTTATATCGCTAAAATATAACCCGACCAAGTGAAATTGCTCGTTAGTTTCGTATTACACGTATGTTACTTTGAGTTGTTTGAATTTGGGATTATTTGTTGTTGATTGAATTGTCGCTACGTAACTTAGTAGAAGTTCTTTATTTAGAAAATGTATAGCTTCTCGTGACGGGGACTTTAGATCGCTACCGAGCGCGACAGCGATATCGCTTGTATCTGAATATATTGTTTATATATATGTTATTGTATCTGTATCTTTAGCCGTCATCTCGGTAGTCATCCTCTTTCTACTAAACTAGGAACAGTATTTAATTAAAAATCTTTTGAATACGACAAGTCAATTAAGTCTTTAATTACAGCCATAATGCAACCGCATCAACTTCAACCCAACCATTGTACAAAAGTGCATTCAATAATTTTCTCGTTTCTCAATCCACTTAGGCAGATTGTGCTCGAGTTGAGCAAAAGCTGAGAGCATCAAGATTTAAGAGGAACCGCGGTCAAGTGGTCATTGGCGCCCATTCCATACCAACATTCCTCTGTTTTTCCCTGATTAATGATACTAGTTCAAATATATTTTTACGATATAATGTATATCTACCAATTGAATTATTTTTAGAACGTAATATATATATATACCTACAAGGTTATTGGTAATATGTGGGCAATCCGTTAAGGGGATGTAGGAGAGGTCATTTATAACCAAATGACCCCTTTGACTCCTATGCAAATGTGAACACTTTTCGAATGTAATTTGTCATTTTTTATTTAATTAATATTAAAATATAAACATGCCAATTGCGCAAAGTGTAGCCATGAATTTAGCACATGATTCTGAAACCCCTTGTGTTTAAATTATTCGTAGGTTATTAAAAAAAAATTGGTAACATGTCGCGCGTTGATGTATACCACCATGTATATAGGTTCTTAATTACGCCAAAAACAAAACAAGGGCATATCAGTGGTATACATTATATCGTAAATAAATATTTGGACTAGTATCATTAAGAGCGTTTATACAGAAAGTGGGCAACGTCGCAAATAGCTGTCAAATATTTCGTTGTTTTGATTAATTTGGCAATATTACTGTTTGTAAATAAGAAATATGGCTAACTAGTAAAGTAAAATATTGATTATGAAATGTAATAATTAATATCGTAACACCGAATTTAGTTTTAGATGTAAAAAAAGTATTTGGACGTTTTACAAATGCCTTTTTTACTCCTAAAACGATTAAAACATCAAATTCAGTGTTATAATTGCAATTAATTATTAATATTCATATTCAGTTCAGTTCAGTTAGCCATATTTCTTATTTCCATACAGTAATATTACCAAAATAATCAAAACAGGTAAATATTTGAAAGCTATTTACGATGTTGCCAATTTTTTTGATGAACGCTCTTTACCAGGGAGAAAACAGAAGAATACGTTGTATCGAATGAACGCCAACGACCACGTGATAGCGTAACCTCTTAAAGTACCTAACTACTTATAGTACTTACTGATCCAAACCGAACATGGTGATTTTAAATTAGACTCAAGTGTAATTAATTAAGTCTGAGCACATGCCGAGCATCGATTGGTAAACAAGAACGATTTCTCTGCATAATGATTTGTAAATGGCGTTTGTCTGCATTTCAAAAGTGTTTTAAGCGTCGTGCAGACCGGCGCGACGCGACTCTAAAAAATCGATTTCTAAGAAAGCTTCACGGTAGAACAATTACCGCTGTCGCGTCGCGCGACTAGTCGCGCTAGTCTGCACGAGCCTTTAAGTAAAGGAGTAGACTGCATAAGTGTATTTTATCATGTACCTAATGGAGAATCTTAAACAACAACAACTTAGAAAGGCAGATGTGGAAACAGAATTCAGGTTCATAGGATTGATTGTGATCGAGCAAGATGACAATACGACAATAAATGAAAACAATGGTTTTAATTTACTTCTGGAGGGAGGTGGGCTGGTTGGAATAACCACCAGACGGCCGCCATGGCCACGCACAATAGTCCACCTGACGGACTGAGTGCGGAAATCAAACCCGATAACATAGAACATAGACATAGAAAACAATTGCAATGCAATACTTATGCATAGTAGTATTTAGAGACTATCAAATAAATCCTAACATTAAAATTAAAAACGTGATTTACCTAACAAAGTGATGGACCGACATTGGGTTTTGACAATTTTTGACTAGCTGTAGTGACTAAACTATTTGACTGAACTTTTGGATGCAGACTGGGAACGTCATTAGATATACGCAGTTTACTGTCGTATTTTCGTCTCCGCCTTGGATACAATTATGTAGCTTCTTTAATTAAAATGTATGTCGACATAAACAGCTTAAAAGCGCTACCAGACAGAACCCTATGTAGATGCCTCTTCAAATTAAATGACTGTCCCGAAACATTCTACCATTACACAAATACCTACCACAAAAAAGGGTACCACATTAACCCTACATAATGAATGTAGACATGAATGAGTACCATTGTCAACGATAAGAGCTGAACGCTACACAATCAATCTCTGAATGAATGAGTCGGGAGGACCGAACCCATTGTGTTTACGTTCGGTCATCGAAATAACAGTTCTATTATCAATAGCCGCTCTTGTTGGAAATGAAAATATAATGCGGCAGTGTCCTTTATTTAAAATGATGATGAGTCTATAATACAGATTATTACGTTTTCCGAAGTTGATTAAATTGGGTCCGGAACTCCGGACTTCAGGAGGAAAACCAAATCTTTTATTTAAGCTTTATAACGCTAGCTGAGCAGAAAAATAAGAAATTGAAATCTATTCTAGGCCAGACAGATCTATAAATGGATTCTTATTGTTGAATGAATCAACGAACTCTGTGATTTATAATGTTTACGATTCGCGATTTATTTCGGGGTTGCCTTGTGGCCTCTGGTTATTATTAACTTTAGAAACCTACTTAGTTAGGCTGTCTTACGTCACTAGAAATTCCCTTCTTCCATACAGCGAATTGGCGTGTTAACAATAACAAACATTATGTAATTAACATAAGCCACCAGGCTACTAGGAACAGCAGGAGGTAGACCCATAAAAAATAAAAAAAGGATACACACCTTTCTCAATGAGGTCATTCCATTTCTTCGCCCATCCTCTCAAACTTTTGGCGTATGTCTTTTCAATGTCTGCTCTCTCTTGCACGAGGGCCTGCAGTTCTCCGCACAGCCTGTGTCCATCGTCAACTCGTCGTGTGGTCCGCTTATAGTTACCAGGCTCCCAGAAAGAATCGGAGGCGACTGAGAGCAGCGCCTGCTCGTCGCTGTGGTGGGACATGGCGGTGCGACACTCACACACCGCCCCTCTGGAACAAAGAGATAAGTATTTTAGAATTTTAGTTTCTATCAGTTTGTAACTTTAGTCTAATCTTCTCGGGACTATGGCAGCCTAGTACAAGAGACGGCATTAACTACTGAGAAGGTCCACATAGGTGCAAAAAAAACTGTTGACATAATCCAGGACCAATAAAAATAACAGTAGCAGCAGTGAGGACTGCTGATACATCATCGTGTTTACAGTTTGTTGTGTAATAATAAAATGCACAGACGGAACCTTGAACCATCTAAATTAAGTATTTCCTCGAAGGGAGAGGGGAGCTTTAAATGATAAGTTGATAACATTGAAACGTAACACTGCCAGGTCAAAGTCATGGCCAATCCGACACTGGTACGACCTAAATTCTGTTCAGAGAATTTCGAAAATATGGAGCTCCATCGAACTCATTACGCTTGTTACAAGAGTAGTTAAAATAAGAACTAATTGAAGAGATTTTTCTTTCGTCTCCTGTACTAGTTACTACTGAAACTTAAGTAGGTAAATACAATCAGAGAACCAATGAATATTATATCAGTAATGAATACATCCACTGATCTAATCTCATCAGGACGGAGTAAATTGGGCATCCGTCTACATTACGAATGCCAGTTCCCAGGGGGAATCCATCACTGTCAAGCGTCAAGGTGGGTATAATTTGGAGAAATATTAGAAAAAAACGAAGAGCTTTGGTGAACATTTTTGATCAAAGTATTTTTTCTAAGGTAGGCATCCTCATATAATATATATTGTATAATCTTGTAGTATGTTCCCGTACAAGTCACTTGAGTAAATGAGCTTTCCATTAAACATTATATGATTCCTTAATCGGTCAGATTTGTAGTTACTCACAGTTAATTTACCAGACTAAATTAACAAACTGTACAATTAAATGTAGCTCTTGAACCTAGCAACGACATCCATGGCACATTTGGCTACCATATTATTCAACTAAAACCCACATAACAAACCAGAAGCCAGCACATATGAATAACCTAGAAGACAAACAAAAAGTCGTGACGAACCCATTATGCATAGCATTACGTAAGAACGTCAACCGTTTGAACAAAATGCCAATGACCTTGACCTCGTAGCACTTCCTAGACTTGTTACCATACAATTTAACTTGGATCGTCATGCATGGGATCTTAAAAAGGGGTTAGAAAAGGGGAATACAGCTGCCGGTCTATTCTGTAATAATCTCACGGTGAAAACTTAGGTGAAGTGAACGTGAAGTGAGCTGTCATTCCACCTGGTCTGCTGCTAGGGACTGACAGCTCACTCCGTGCTCACTTCACCTAAGTTCTCACGGTGAGATGGTTACAGAATAGCACTGCTGTACACAAGGCTACACTAAGGAATGATAGAATATACGAGCTGCTGCCAGACTTGAAATTTCTTGTTTTAACATAAAATAATTATATCCTATGACATTTGGCAATACTGTAGCTTCCAATTAGAGAAACAAGGCTACACTAAGGAATGATAGAATATACGAGCTGCTGCCAGACTTGAAATTTCTTGTTTTAACATAAAATAATTATATCCTATGACATTTGGCAATACTGTAGCTTCCAATTAGTGAAACAAGGCTACACTAAGGAATGATAGAATAAACGAGCTGCTGCCAGACTTGAAATTTCTTGTTTTAACATAAAATAATTATATCCTATGACATTTGGCAATACTGTAGCTTCCAATTAGTGAAAGAACTTTTCGGAATGGGATAAGTAGTTCTGAAGACTATCCCTACATACAAACCTCAAATTTCACCTCTTTATAACATTATAAGTATTGTACACATAGATGAATAGATGACGTTACCAGAGGGCCTAAACAAGTGGCAATCGCGTTTCTTACTTCAACAACAACTTTCAACAGTCAATCCAATACATTTTTGTCTCTTCCATCTTCTTTCTAGGCTCTCTGATATTAAAAAAAACTACAGAACTTGTTGTGGGTTCAGTACCTAACGTGGACTTAGGATAAATATGATTTTCTGTGTCAGAATTTACGTTCTGAGTAAATCTTAGACATTACTAAATTCAGACAGTTAGGCAGACCTGTCAACTGTTTAAGATTTACTAAGAACGAATTCAGTGTTGTCTAAGATTGTGGTCACAATCAAAAGAAAACCTGTACTTTTAATGGACAGACATTCGCCAGTCAGTAAAGCGAGTATTTTAAAAGCATCTTATTCATAACTATCAAAAGGCTTATTGAAAATTAATGACCCACAGACCCAGATCTTTGAATATCATACAGGTGTAATCCTATGGTACCTACTTGATTACGTCAACTTAACATCATATTTAAACATTGCCTCACCACATAAGAATCTTCATTTAAAATTAAAAAATATCTTAAACATGTGCGGTATTTATAGTATGTAAATGAACATCGGTGAACAATAGATATATGTTTTACGCCACTCTTGAATACCTCTGGCTAATTTAAAATCACGGCGTAGCAGCACGGCGTGGTAGTCATCTGTTTCTTGGATTATCAGAAACTCACATTCTACAGGATACTAAAAAAGTTTGTTTTCCTACCATCAAACAGGTAGATTCTCTTTTAATAGAAATAATTGTTGTTAATTACAAGTGGTACAATATTTTTTCTGACTCTTTGTGCCATGTCAATCTTCGTAGTGAAGTACAAGAAGTCAGGTATGTTCGTTTTCAAATTCTTTGAACCGAACAATGTATCATTGAAATACCGACAAAGCATGGCATGGAAAATCACAGAGCGATAAAAAGACTGTGTTTTGCCTACCCTGGCGGGCAACCTGTCAATATATGTATGACATGCACAATAATCTACTGAATACCAGGACTGATTGGTTATTCATCATTTTGGTTTTCTGGCTCATTGGAAGCAGGACTATAATTGACTTTGGTAAATTTTAAACATCTGAAGCCCAAGTGGATGCTGCTGTCCACTCTCTCTAAGTGGCAAAGCATGATCGATGCGAAAAAACTGGCTTCGCAAACAGCTTGCCAAGTTTGGTAAAATTGGGGATCTTACTACAGGATCCACCAACCCGCACTGGGCCTGCGTGGTGGATTACAGCCCACTCCCTCTCACAGAGGAGAGGCCTGTTTCCCAGGAGTGGGAATATTATAGGTTGATTTTGTATGATATGTATCTCCAAGATCGCTGTTTGGGACATGCCTATGTTGACCACGACGGGTGGTAAATAATAAGTTCTACAAAGAATTTCGTTATCACGTACTACATCTTATAAACCATCATCAAACGCCATGCCCTCACCAAGCCACAATGATGACCTAATCCTCACATAATCTATGCAGTATGTAATAAAGATGTATGTTTGTCCATACGCCCAAGGTAAGCCATGAAGCGTGGAGATTAAATGATAATAAATCTTAGCACAATGCTAATTAGTTCTACCGCGGTTTTAACGCTTGATAAGCAGGCTGTGTATAATTTTTGGTATTGGACAGGAGTATTATAATGGAGTAGACAAACTGTGGTAAGCGAGTGGGGGCAAAATGAAGATGAGAGAATAAAGTTTTATTCACACATATCAGTGCCATGCCCGGGACCATGGACCCGGACCATGCTCCGTCAGGGGCTCAATTAAATATCGATGTGTACATTTTACATGATCTTGTTCATACACGTCCATGTCCGTGCCGGCGACGGAGCTTCAGTGCCTGTCGTGTTTGCCACGGCCCTGGGGTCTACACCCTTAGCGAATCCGTACTTTCGGCCGAAGTTACGTGGGCTTCGCTCTTCGTCTTCCTTACCGTATGTCCGTAAGTTTTATGTGTAAATAGACCTTAAACGAGGTGATGGTCACCCGTTAGGTACTAGATTCAGGAGAGTTTAAAAATTTGGTTTCCAGAGGATTTGAAAAGACCAGCCGAGTTAGGCTTCCAAAGAAACACTCAAACACATAGACCGATGCGACAAGAATCAGAGCAGAATCATTACGCCTGAATATTGTCTGTCTGATCAGAAGAACGACGGGAGTTGCAAATTGGTTCAGCTGATGCTGTGTCTGATCAAATTTTCCCCAGCAAAGGAAGAAGCAATTCGTCATTTACGCAATAACCACACATCCTTTTAATCAAAGGAGATCCTAAACAATAGTCCGGAAACCAGACAGAAGGTCGTAAACGAAGATAAAATCTATGCACAATCTTTATTAGCCTCGCTGACCTTTTAGAAAAACTACGCAACGGCCTTTGAGCTGGCTAGAAGTGACAAAAACACGATAATCATCATAAACATAGCGTACTAACTAATTAGAAGTATGACAAACATTATGATTACGTCTCGTCTATATGAGGCGGCTGCATTTTTGTCGAGATGACTTAACTTGGCAAATGTCAGGTACAAGGTTGTGTTGACATTCAAAACTTAGTTCTCTTAGAGTATTTACAATCCGAGGTTCGTCAAATAATTGTTTTGTAGTAATTAAACTTGGAAATTTCCCGAAAATAAGGATTGTTTCTGTTAATTCTAATAAAAACAAATTTATTCAAATTAGTCTCAGAATCAGCACTTTATGAACGTCAAAATTACATGACAGTCCCCCAAAACGCCACTCCTAGTTTTGAGATTTTTATTTATTTCCGAAAATAAAAGAAATACTTCGAGGAAAACGTTTTATGGACGCCGAGAAAGCAGTGGCTGCGTTACAAAATGCCATCGAAGAGACCCATAAGGACGAGTGGGCAAAGTGCTTTTCTCAGTGGTTCCATGTATTGATGTACATGGACACTATTTTGAAAAGATATAATAAAACTAATAACTTGCTAGTTTGTTCAGTTTTTGATTTTCTAAGAACTTTCAGTGTCACCCTCGTATCCACTTGGATGACACCATCCTGTACTTTAGCATAGGCAGCACAAATCCCTACTCTAGGCACAGATTAATTCACAAGTCCCCTCGCTAACCGCCATATCTATCTAAACTAAACCATAATATTTAACCTCAAGGCCGTTCATAGACCTGTCTTTCTAAGCACCTAAGTTAACATTCCGCAAACGGGCTTTCATTTACGTTAAGTAATTAGGTGAGGCACTTTTATAACCACCATTATCGTTCCGTTTTATAATATTACTATAACTAGAATCATGCGAAAAGTGGATTCATGGAGTCATGTTAAAGATGAATAGGAATTCAATGAATACCATCTCAACACGGATTTCCGAAGAATTACAACTTTTAGTAAGAAGGTAATTGTTTACTGAATCTTCGAAAAATATTCCACTATATACGAGTACTTCACAGAACAGGATATTATAACTTTAGATCAAAATGAAGTACAGTGACAACGATTAGTTCCACCAAAAAAGACAATAGATACATACCTGAAAAAATATAAAACACGGTTCATTTTCACAAAAATTTTGTCATATCTCACTACACTTTTTTTTCTGCACAAAACACAGCTGTAGGTACTATTTTTATCCTGTGACCTTACCTAAAATATTGTAGAACATGATGCACTTTCCCCCTACACCGTGTGTTCCTCACTCTAGTCATCGCAACATGCGCATGAGTGCCGCCAGGTATCGTTCGGAATTGTTCGGTTCACTTCGGAATCTCCGCGACGGTAAACAAACTAACACTGAGCGCTGATTGGTCAAAGTTTTTTCAATGGTTTTTGTATCAGGTGATGTTATAATTGAGTTTTTTACAATGGACCCGACGAATATTTATACATATTATAGATTCAAGACGTTTGTTTATTTTAAGTTTGCTATTATTCTAGCTTTGAAAGAATGTCATAATGGGTGACATTCGAGGGGGCCTTGTAAACAATTTGCATAGTTAGACTAAGTTATATAACTTAATTATCATCTTAGACGGTGTCATGTCAACAATAGTGTGTGTGTGTGTGTGTGTTTTTACTCATTGTAGATTTGTTAGTCAAAGTGAGCGATGGTTTATTTGATTTTGTGTCACTGTCCACGGGTTGACTTCAAAGAGGAGATTGTTGTTAAATGAATCCAATTTAAACAGACAACAGCAATAACCAAAAGGGAGAAGTTATAACCAATTTATGAGCATCTAAATAAAATATATACAGAATATAAACCCATCAATTATAAATCTAGCTATTATTTGAATCAAAACGCCGGATCCGCGATGATCATGGACATAACCGTTGAATTGTAAGTATAATTAGATACCGATTCTAGAACGCAAAGGCAAAAAGCTACATTTCTTGTTTGCATTTTTTTGTAGCGAACAAAAACTAGATGAATGAATATCGCAGCCAGCATCTTTGGAAGATTTTAATCGGTGGTGGTATAAAATTAACTACATGTGTCTATGGGTAATGGTATGTCTTCACTCAAAAGAATAACACGGTAAATTTAAGTAAGAATGTTTAGAATCCTCAACTTGTTCCTATCTTTAGACGGGTAGGTATCCGAATACGCACAAGCACTATTTAGGGCCGATTTTACCAACGTTAAATATCTTGATCCGAGGCATAATTTTGAATTTCTAACAGTTTTTCCATACAAACGCTGTCAGACGTCAATTTTATTCCACGGATAAACGATAGGCGTTGGAAAAATCAGCCCTTAGACTTTTCGATTTTGATGATGAATAAAATCGAAAACTTGTCTTGCGCTTGTCCAAAGTAAGTTGGTTAAACAGGTCATGCATGCTTACTTTGGCTTGTAATTGTTTTTTGGTCGGCCAGAAAGGTTTGTCCTTTGCAACAAAAGGTATATCCTGTATATAATGGAAAATCTGTCAGAAATTCAGTCAATTTTATACCACGGATAAAGGATATCTGACGTTGGAAAAATCTGCCCTTAAGACTTTTCGATTTTATTCATAAATGCTAGATTACAATTTGTTTCAAATTTTCTTATAGATAAGTTAACTTGCGCTTGTCCAAAGTAAGTTGGTTAAACAGGTCATGCTTGCTTACTTTGGCTTGTAATTTCTTTTTGGTCGACCAGAAAGCTTTATCCTTTGCAACAAAAGGTCATATACAGAATGATTTCTTCCAAACTGTTACAAGGGTGTAAAGTAAACTATTATACTATACAATGTTAAAATAACAATTTCTATATCGAGTCTGTTATTTATTGATTTGTTAAGATTGTTTATTTGGCTGTTGGCATTAGCACAATGTAAACGTGTTGCAATAAATCATGAGAAACGCATTAGTATTAATAATAATGTTTATTCAGTAAATGTTCAGTTGTTTATTCGGTTTGTCATCGATTTTGTGAAACTTCGGTTTTGACTTTGGACTTGAATCGACAATTTTAGGTAGATAATATTTATCTAATAGGTCAAATTCTTATTATTGATTAAATTATCGAATAATCGTTTAATAATGTCGGTGACGATTGGTCATTAAGTAGTTAAAAACTAAAGTAAATTGGCTGTCGATAAAATTCTAATAAAGCTAGATTCGGATTTAGACCAAACCCGCAGACAGTTGTGACGCGAGAGCGTGACGAGACTCTGGTGGAACAATTTCTATGAAAACCTTTCGGAAATTGTTCTATAGGTGTGCATCACGTCGTTGCGGGAGCTTTAAATCTAAAATCACTTAAGATTTTAATATATTATGAAATGAAAATTATTTTACGTGCATGTAAAGAATTAACGCAAATAGTCTACAGTTACTAAAACAGGGTTTTGTTATTTTCAAGTTAGCAGTTCTTACATCAACTACCGGTTTTGACTTTGAACGCCAGAATAGTTTGTAAAATTTTCCTCTTACGTAATGTTTTTGTCAATTAATATAACGTTCATTTCACTTCAATTAAAAAAACGTGTCAAAGAACCAAATCCATCATACACTCAATTATCTAAAACAGTATCAAAAGCAACCTAATCAATAAAGAAAGTTCAAACAACGTAAAAGGAATATTTGCTTAATGAAATTGAGAAAACAAAATGAAAAACACAGTTTGGCACAATTCCAACAGTTTCCGGACTCATAGTTAACACTTTTGACACCAAACAAACATTGTAGCAGACACTATCATAAACACAGACACCATATAAACCCGAGACACTCGATTTTCCGAAGCACAGACTCAGAATGGTACCTTAACGCTTAAGAACAGCGAAACATACTAATTAAAGTAGTCATTAAAAGAATGTTCAGAGCAAAATGAACTTTAAAACAATACAAATTAGGGGAAACAATCGTTTTTCCAACTGAAAAACCGATTGTTACGCTTAAGAGCAGCGAAAGACATGAAGTAGAACAGTCATCAAGAGAGCGTTCACAGCAAAATGAACTTTAATACAATACAAATTAGGGGAAACTGTTATTTTTCTAACTGAAAAACGAATTGTAAGTGAAACGACCTTGTGAAGTTGGAGCTGATTCATTGAAAGTGTTAACATATTCGTGTTTCACAGTTCACACAGCCGCCATTGTGTTGATTGTAAAGCAACGAGAATGGCCGAATACAATCGAGGTATTATGTCTAAGATGTGTATAGATGACTGCTACTAATTATTTAAAAGACTTATTTGTATCCATACGGAAATTAGACGACGTAAAGATAACAGAATAACAGCTGCACCGCCGTATGTTGTAACTGTTAATTTGAAAACAGATGTTGGTCGATTTTTCTGAGATAACGAGATCGCGGTTCAAATGTGTAACAAAGTTACAGTTTGTAAAACTGTTTGGCAATGTAGATGAAATCCACATTTGTTACGTGCAGAGACAGTTTCAGGTTATGTAAAAGAAATAAACAGTTAAAGTGAGCGAAAACCGCAACTTAGTAGCACCTACCGCAGAGTTCCGTAAGACAGCTGATAGAAATAAAGCAAACAATAAATATTAAATATTTAAGAGATGATGCACTTCACATAAGGGTGTTTTACATAAATAATCGTGACTGTCGAATTATTTTGTATGAAAAATCAAAACTAAGATTTAAAAATAATTCGTATGCCAGTTGATATCGAGAGTTATGAGATATCAAAAGAAACAAGTTGTTTGTTGTTTTTTTTTTATATAACTGGCATACGAATTCTTTTTAAACTTTTGTTTTTATTTTTCATACAAAAAAATTCGACAGTCACGATTATTTATGTAAAACACCCTTAACTGAAATCTGACAACATCACATCTTGTTAGCCTTAAATATGAATGATTGGTATGAATGAAAATGGTTTACTAGTACTTTATCAATGAAACTTATGTTAAATTATGATTGATGTTATCTTCGAAACTACATTTTTGGAACACTTGTTCTAGGACTTTTTGTATTATTTTTACATATAGCATAAAACCTAAGACTAGCACGGGATGTAAAGAACTTCTCTCTGTATACCATCATTGGGCATTTATTATTTTTATCAAGTATGTGAACCATTGCTTTACTTGTGATAGCATTATTATAATTTAACTGTTCTTCTGCTCCCCTTGCTACTTGTTATAGATAAGTTCTTACTTGTGTAGTTGAACGTAAGTGAGTGCGCCCTATACTATGTACGAGTACTATGTAAATATGTATTACCGGTGTACTGTAACCTAAACTTATAGTCAATAAACTTTACTTTACTTTACTAAGAGTTACTTGACATCAAAAGTAACACGTTAAGTCTGTTACATTACATGCAACTCATTTCGCTATAACACTATACAGCGATGTGCTGCAAGTATATCATCTAACATGAAAACACGTAGTTCTAGTACAATAAGTTATTTGTACCCTGGCTAAGATCTACAGCAGTTGCATTTGACACTTAAAGCTCGTAATACTGGAAAGTTACTACAAAACTTTAAGCTCAAATTAAATAAAAGAACCCTGTCTTTGCAAGTTTAAAACAATTTCCTAAGCTAAAGCCAATTTTATGACTTTCAGCGTCGTTATCTTTAGCGGGGTCCTCAGTATATTATTTTTATTGAGTCCCTTTTTCAATTACTTTATCGTACGATTCTGAGCTGTGTTAAATTGACGCCAGCTGTTATTGTTCGTCCTTTTAGTTAATTTTTTCTTTTTTTTTGGAAAGGGATTAACATTCAACGTTCATAATTTCCATACGCCTTTTTAGCTTTTTAGGATTTATATTAATGTTATCGGCGTTGACGTAATTTTCAGCATTGGTGGAACTCCTTTCATCGAAACAGAACGACATGAAATATTCAAATTAAAAATATTTAACTTCACATAAACTTACATGGACACTAATGAAACGTCAGAAGTTAGACGCAAGGTTCCAATTAGTCGTTTCCTATGGAGAAGAGACGGCAAGAAACTCCACGGTTACTCTTTTAAGATAATTGGCTTTTGGTCTTGGTCAAGGTCAAGATCAGCCCTGTACATATCACTCGCCTATCTGGCTACATCTGTACTTTCACAGTCTACATTAAAGTCATCATCACTTCTTACCCAGCGAAAATGACCAAATGACCATATCTAGAGATCGCTTTTCCCATACAAAAAAACTAACTGACTAACAAACATTGCAAGTTGAATAAAATCTTTTAAAAATTTACGTTTCCTTAGTACACATTCTGTACGATTGCTTTACAAATCAAGATGACACTGATATAACTTTTTGTACGAAAGCAAAATCCCATTACCAGGAACCCATAGATGTATGAAGTACGTTACTGAGCGGATTCCATTACTTCACATGTAACGTTTGTCCAGCTGCATTCTGCGTTCGAGTTTAACCCATAAACAGTCGCCAGTCATGTGTTAGAGAACACATAAAACCATTTCCCATGAGTGTAACCACTTTATGTTTTGTTTCTTTCGCACTTACAACGAGTGGTAAGGACGCAAGATTTAATGCAGCTAAGTGGTTTGAAACACTTGTGGTTCTGTAGGAGATAGTTTTTTGTTTTTCTTTTATAAATAGTTGCTTCAAGGATTTTTCTACGTGATTTATTTTATTAATAACCATTAAGAAGTTATTGCACGAGTCGTCACCGTCACTTTTAACAATGAGATAATAAATATTGACTAATTATTAGCTATTTTTCTTCGTAATAAGGTTGTGGTTTAACGAGGTGCGTCAATGTCTAGTCAACAAACATAATGAGAACTGACGTTATTGTTAAAACAAGTTTGTTTTATAACGCACTAACATAGAGAACCTAGGACACTTCCATCCATCGCTTTGGGCTTTGACAGTAGTGCTCCAATTCTGCTGCTTTTCGAATATTGGCCAGATCAATGACATCTATTACCCTGATTGATACAAAATTATTAAAGTAACTTTTTAAATAAACCACAGTCATTTTCCCTCGCGGAACCCCAAGAGATATGTAATTTGTTGCTCCAAGATAGTAAAGATAGTAATATAATTTAGATTTATCTACGAGAGCTTGCAGTTTATATCAACTGCTCGTAATAGGAATGCCATGTGTAAATGGAAGTGGGCTGAACAGATCAAGAAATATGTTCCCACATTTATCAGGGATTCACATTAATGTACCGATGAAAGATTGAAAAACGGAAATTCGTAACGCCCGATTCCATTATTTATCCGGCCCCAGTCTTCAATATGTGTGCGAAAAACATTTTTGCGATTTATAGAATAGAGGATGAAATCCCAATTTATTAGATAAGTTATATAATATTAGAAGGTAGGCGCATTCCAAAGTTCTGAAAGCAAAGAAAAAGTGAAAGAGAGGTATACGGTATTTTCATTCCCTTTTTCTTTTAAAGCGGATATATTGTATGAAGACGGGACAGAAAATAACGATGAAATATTGTGAAAAATCACAAAAAATAAAGAACACAACGCTCCACAAGCCTTAAAACATAACAAAAGGATTCCCCAAATCGTGGGTGATATTACTCAGACTCACGCACCTCATGCATATTTATGGACATAACACTAATCAAATTCGCCACCTGACCTGAAAACAGTCCATGAAATACGGACATCGCTGCGTCATTCAAGTAAGCAACATTTTAAGAATTCCAAGAATCACGAAACTCAATTTCGAGGCAGCAATGTCAAGGATGACTCTACTGATGATATCATTGCAGTAAGTTACGTCACCAATGGAAATGTCAGAAGGAAACTGTATTAGAAAAGGTGCAATTATGAATAGCAGTAAACGAAACATTAAACAGTAATGGAGGATTTTATTGTAACAGGTATGTTATTAGTAGCTCATATTTCTGAGGAAGGTAGTAATGAAAGCAATGAAATAAAAGCAAAAGTGAATAGAATTGTAGACGTAAGTTATTCTGTGACGTAAGAGCAATTGGCGAACAGTTATGTATGAATAACAACACGAGTGTGTTGTGTAGATAGTAGATACATTTATTTAGGTGAAATATCTGGAATGATTGCTATGTGTGCCAAAAGATCTAATGACACGAATAGAAGCTGCCAATGTTATGATAAATTCGCCAAATGAAAGATCATTCATTCATATTTTTTAAAGACATTCGCGACAATTTTATTTGAATTGACGAAAGAGTGTTCTAAAAGAGAACAGAAGTTTACACATAACTTGATGATATCAAAAATTATGATACGGATAACTTTGTTTTTAAGACAGTCAGCTTATTCACGTATATAATTTTCATCATTCATATACCTTCATCTTTGTTATGAATATTTATCGTATAAGCTATGAATATAGTTAGTTTTGGGATCCACTTACTAACACACTACAACTATCCGCCCTCAACATCTCAGCCTCTACCATGTCTTCATCTGACACATTCTAAATCATCATTAAATCCTCGCACTGCAAACAATAAATCCAGAACGCCACAACACCCAGAAGGGGTTGGGACAGTGAATAAATAATGTCAAATCCACTCTGCAATATATTAGACTGCTTGACGACAGTAAACAGTTCAACACCAGACTATGTGGGGGAAGGGGGGAGGGTAAATAGGGGGAGACGGGAACTGTGTCCATATGAGATAAGACACGTCAAGAGCAAGCCTGTAACAGATGGGAACTTGATTAATTTTTTAAACATGTCTGGTCGTCTGGGATTTTTATTAAAGGCTGTGAGGAACAGGAGGTTAATAAGGTAAAAGCCACAGATACAATAAATCCCATCGCAACATTTGTTACAATCAATCCTACAAACCTAATAATTTAATAAATAACAGTGATTTCGGGATCATAAAGCAATTCATAATTGGTAAGGTAACTAAAGAGACACCGATTGCTAAACTAAATAGAAGCAGATGCGGCCGAAAAGCCAAGAAAGATATAATGGGTAAACCAACTGTGGCAAAAAGATAAGGCGGCGAGAAAACTTGTCACAAATTGTGACTGATGGAGTGAGCGCTTTATGAAGTTTCCCCAAATTGAAATAAGAGAAGCTTTTGTCTGTTTACTTCAGAGTATATGTCGTTACTATCTTTAATACAAAAGGTGGGTTTATGATGGGATAGAATGAGGTTGATCCCAAAAGTTCTGGAGGTAAAGAGATTAGTCCAGTGTAATTTATATGGTACTAATGAAAGATACATTCAAAGAGATTATTTTGCCTGTGACTTTTGGTAATACAGCCTCTGTTTGTATATAATCAAGCCAAATACATTCCAAATTAGTAGCTCTAAACCGAACAAGATTAAGAACTAACTTAAAAGCATTCTAAATATAGAAACACAGTTGACAAAGCTGTTTCCCGTAACCAACAAAGTAAATGGTAATTGTGAGTTTGATAAAACACAATGGAGTGTAGCGGCACAGCAGCTACCTACAGACTAGTACAAATTTACCATATTGCTAGTTTTGGTTTATGCTAAGCAGATAGCAAGAAAAAAAACTGTATTGCATTAGTTTTTTTCAGCAGTCATGATATTTTTATGGGACTGCATTATTTGCTGTTACTGAAAAACGACAGTTCGGTCGATGTTTCTGTTTATCACATATATAGTATAGTAGTCTTTGGCAATTAAGAAGCTGATTAGGAGATTGCAAAAAGATTTATAATAGATCTTTAGATCTTAGAAGGAAGCTTTAGTAAAAATGATAATAAACACACATACACATTAAATTGTATATATATAAAATTTATATCATCATCGTTTCAGCCCGGAATCACTCACTGCAGGTATAAAATTTATATAAAATTCACAAATAACAATAAAAAAAAGAAAAACGACACAAAAAGGAGTAATAGTAACGTAAGTAAGTTAGCAGTAAGTAAAAGTACTTAAAGTATTTGTCACAGAATGTGACGAAGGAAAACAGCAATCAAAAAAGTCTTCCACAAATCCAGACGTACGTAATTTGCGACTTGGAATTTATATTACTCCGCAGACTAATATAAGTGAAGTACCTACCTAATATAAATTCCTTGATCCTGCTTGGTCGAAATCAGATAAGTGTGCAAACTGTACACGAACTTTAAAGATCTGCTATGTTATCACGGGGCCTATTCTCTAAGTCCGTCAACGAGGATAAGAGCCCGTCCGAAAATAGTTATCAAATATAAATTAAATTTCAAATTCGCGCCCTCACGCCGCAGGCGCAGGCTTGCGGACTGTGGGCAATGGGTAGCTCGCCGTCCGATAAGGACCAGGTCCGGGTCGACGGCGCGTTGTGTTCCACGCGCGCCTCAAAGAGATGTCAGCAAATGAATGGGTCCGATAGGACCGATGCCTGCCGGGGTTGCGGGAAAGTCCGAAAGGGATACCGTGGCCCCTGGCAACGTACAGGCAACGGAACGAACACGGATGGGTTTTAGTCAGTAAGAATCTGACACGCCCTCCCGCTCCGCTCAGAGCGGGAGAAGTTATTTGATGTCCCAATCCAAAAAAATAAAAAATGATAAGTGTGTAAACTGTACACGAATTTTAAACTTCTGCTTTGTTATCACGGGGCCTATTCTCTAAGGCCGTCAACGAAGATAAGAGCCCGTCCAAAAATAGTTCGAAACTTCGGAGTGAACCCTACTCCCGATTAATTAACTTTATTGGACGGTCAAAAACACATCGAGAGTAGGACAACTGTCAAATCGTGGTGTCATTCGTTCTTAGGTTGGGCCTCATACTAATCGTAGGTGATACGGAGTAGGAACCACCCGTATCTTAGGCCGAAACAACGTATTTCGTGATAAGGGAGTAGACCCCCAAGTGCTAATAATCATCGGGACATAAATGGGACCTGCCTTTTGAAGAGTTTATTATTATTTGACTACGCTATGTAAAGTTTAATTCGAAGTACGAAGTTAGGAAGACTTTGTTTAAAACAAAGCTACGGAAGATATGAAGATAAACATGAACTTTTGATAGGCTTGTTAAGAGATTTCAAAACAGACACGGGTTATAAATATCAAAGCTGCTAAGCTCTCAAAGAGGTCAAAGTTACAAAAAAAAACAGATTTTTAATACTTGAGTAAATTAATAATACAGCCAGATCAAGTAATATGTCACCACAACAATAAACTTGTCACCAAAGGCATGCAACATTGCTTTGCTGTCAAACACAAAGTAAGTCTGAAACATCCAGAGCATCCATTTTACCATTAAGACCCTTTCCGACGAAATCGACATTCGATTAATAAACAGACCCAAGGTTGGGATCAACTGTGAAACTAGAGATCGGAACGGTCACGCCGATGTGGGTCCACTAATACGATTTTTCCTACGGAAAATACACAACGGATCTTCATGCACGCCGACGCACATTTATTGGCGATTAGGAAACGCGGACGTCGGAAATAAAAAGTTTATGTGCCATTAGATACCTTTATCATTCGGTGGAGAAATCTATTGAGTGTGTGAAACATTCAAACAACAACATCCATTGTGGTTAAACGATTAAAAATATCGGACGCGCCCGTAAGCCGCGGCTGACAGTCGCGGCTTATTTGCATCTGGATAGTACAATTAGCACTACACTGTGCAAACTTTCGGTCGTAAGTCGCGGACGTGACCATGGGCCGTCCTTGAGCGTTCGAACGTCTGCCGCTCCCTGGACAGTCAGATTCACTACCGACTTTCCTGTCTGGCTGACCACCATGACATGTGCTATTATCCTGACTCGTGCAGATAAGAAGATTGGTCGAATATTTGAATGGCAAGCTGCTCTATAGCCTACGTATATCTAAATTAATATTACAAAGAGGTAAAAATTTGTGAGTTTCGGGGATAATCTTCGGAACTACTGATCCGATTCCGAAAATTCTTTCACAAATGGAAAGCTACAGTATTGCCGAGTGTCATGGGATGTATTTTAAGTGAAAACAAGAAATTTCACACGGTCTAAGTCGCAGGCAGAAGCTAGTCACGCATAATTTTAGCTCAACCCGCGGTCAAATGTGGAGTATAGAACCCCAGTTCTATACTCCATAGGTTTAGGTAGTTAAATAAAGGTAAACAAATCGTAAAAAGGGATTTTATAGATGACACTTTCTTGTTTAAAAATACAATAAATTCAAATTTTTATTTTAGATTTTTACAATAGTTTTCTCCTTTATTAATGTATGTTAAACGTTATCGTTTATTTCTAAACTACTCTTCGTAGATGTAACTGCTTGAGCACATTTTTTTAGTTAGATTTTTAATAATAATATAATATTTTGTTATCTGTCTATTGTAAAGAGCCCAAACTCTAAACGTCAACGAATTATAACCTTGCTAAATAGAAGAGTACAACTGTGACGTAGCATGACAACTGAAGTGACAGGTATTACGTTTAGTTGGTTACTTGACAGCTGCCTCGTCACGTGGTTTGTTTTGTTTACCTTTATACTACCTAAACCTATAGAGTATAGTTCTCAAGTAGTTGTTCCAAAACAGTGAACTTGAGTCTCTTTTTAAAATCAACATTATATTACAAAATTCTTTGTTATACCTAATACTGTTAGGTCAATGTTTGCTAAATATTTGCTCTTGAAACCAGCTCGTTAGCAAGCAGTAATTTCTGCGTGATTCGGCAGAACATTTTCTTTAGTCTCCAGTCAACCGTTAAACTATCGAATTGCTCACTTAACTACGCTTTTGTTAAGTCCTGTTACTAATTTGGATTTATTTTGGCAGTATTTTTATATTGTGGCGTGATTTTTCTGGCCGCGACTTATTTCGCGTGAAATTTCTTGTTCCCCCGCCCCACTCCGTCGCATCGCATCGCCTACCCGCGCTATTACTTCGTTTTCGCTTAGCGTTCTTTCTGGCTTTTTAGGGTTCCGTACCCAAAGGGTGAAACGGGACCCTATTACTAAGACTTCGCTGTCCGTCCGTCTGTCACTAGGCTGTATCTCAAGAACCGTGATAGTTAGACAGTTGAAATTTTCACAGATCATGTATTTTTGTTGCCGCTATAACAACAAATACTAAAAACAGAATAAAATAAATATTTAAGGGGGCTCCCCATACAACAAACGTGCTTTTTTTGCCGTTTTTGTCCGACTTGCACTTGGCCGGTTTTTTCTTTTTGCTCAGCTCCTAAGAGTCTTAGCGTTACTATCTAATTGCACGATATTACACTGCCTTTCCATAGTACCTTGCGAAATGGATACTGCCATAATTCAATTAGGGTAAGTGCACACATTTACCGTGAGTGTTAATCCTGTTAATAATGGCACGCACATTAACACAACATAGTTACAAAACAGAACTCGTACTACTGTGATTGTACCCAGTTTAATAGCACAATAGCTTATAAAAAGAATGATTCTCCATAGAGGCATTTTGGAATGGGCAACTAGCTTCCATTTTCTGACTAACTGACCGACTCTTTGAGAATTCAAAAGTGCCTGTAAATAGTTTGATTGCAATAAACCAACCCGCACTGGGCCCGCGTGGTGGATTATGGCCCACTCCCTCTCTCAGAGAGGAGGCCTCTGTCCCAGCAGTGGGCACATTATAGGCTGACTATGCTTACATAAGGTCCCATTAAAATAGATGGACAAACCCAAACTCGAAAGCATTTATTGCATATATACAAATATATGCAATAAATGCTTTCGAGTTTGGGTTTGATGCAAAAACCATGCCAATATGATGAACTCTATAAAAAGCATTGAGAATTCTGTGACCAGTAGATCACAACATTCTATTACTGCGTAAAATCATTTTACGTAATAATTGAATTCTGTGTGAGAGAACTAATAATAAACCCATGTGAATATGTTATAATAAGCATTTAATATCTTATATCTAATTAATTAATAAAAATTGCAAAATTATATACAAACTTAACTAAAACTATTGAAAAACTAAAATATAGCATCGAAAAATTCATCCGCATCGCTGACGACTGGTAATGTACCCAAGAGACTGGCCGCATTGCCTCGTTGTATGGCAATGCTTAGCCTCTGGCCAAGGTAAAAACCAGCCCTTGGGTCACGGGAAGTGTCAAATAGCCGTTTTGATATTTCATTGAAGAGGCCGTGAGCACTCGGACCCCACGGCCCGAGGGTTTCAACCCCAAACGGCTCGAAAATATAATATGATTAAATTATAATGTGAATATTAATCAAAACAGTTTTCCAAATTAATTAGTGGCTTCCAACCAGTTCTAAAAGCAAACGCCCTCCAACACCTCTCAAGGACCTTTGAAATGTATGTCAAAAGCCACATTAAAACATAATGTATTCAATACGTACGTAGTAGTCGTTCTATGTTTAAAAATAAAATAAAATGGTGTCAGAAAAACGAGGATTCCATAAAAATGAATATTTTGGCCTTGCACACACGAGAAAAAAATTTTGTTAAATTTTGGAATGCGACCAAAAAGTTTAATTTTAAACAGAGCCTCCCTGTCTCTGTCGATGGATTGCAGGAACCAAGCAAAATAGCCAATTTGTTTGCTAGTAAATTTAAAGTTGAACCCCTGCAAGTCAATTGTAAACTCAGCAATGAAACCATCGTGTCTGAGCCACTGCCACCTTTTACGCTTGACGACGTGATCTCAGCAGTGAGGAATATGAAGCGTGGTAAGTCACCTGGACACGATGGTCTCAGTGTGGAGCACCTTGTCTGGGGGAGTGCCAACTTGTTTCCACATTTAAGTGAGCTTTTTAACTTGTGTGTTAAATACGTCTACTTGCCGAAACTTTTAATGAGAACTGTGGTAGTTCCGATAGTCAAAAATAGGACGGGCGATTTGAGTGCATCTGGTAATTACCGACCTATCTCACTCGGTACGGTTATTGGCAAGGTGCTGGAGCGTCTCTTACAGCCTCTACTGCAAAATAATATAAAAATTGATGATGCACAGTTTGGTTTCCGACCCGGGCTCTCAACGGACTCTGCGATTATTAGTCTTAAGAGTACGGTAGCCTACTACACCCACCAGAGAACCTCAGTGTATGCTTGTTTCCTAGACCTGAGCAAGGCTTTTGACCTGGTAAATTATGAAATCCTCTGGGACAAACTAAAGAAGTCGCAAGTCCCAGACAGAATCGTAGATCTGTTGAGATTCTGGTACGGGGGCCAAACTAATCAAGTCAAGTGGGGTGACACTCTATCCAGCAGTTATAAGCTGGACTGCGGTGTGCGTCAAGGGGGGTTGACTTCCCCGGACCTTTTCAATCTTTATATCAATGGTTTGATCGAGGAACTCAGGAGAGCCAAAGTTGGCTGTCACCTAGGCAATGTCTGCGTGAATAGCTTGAGCTATGCTGATGACATGGTTCTTTTGAGTCCCTCTATCAAAGGCTTGAGGAAACTGTTGTCTGTCTGTGAGCATTATGCTAATGCTCATGGACTCAAATACAACGTTTTGAAAACCGAATCCATGGTATTTAGGTCTGGGACTGGTCCGGGGAACATACCCAGTCTTTCTCTAAATGGTGCGATTATAAAGGTTGTTAAGCAGTTTAAATACTTGGGGCACATTTTAACTGATAAACTTCATGACGATTGTGACATAGAAAGAGAGCGTAGGGCCCTCTCAGTTAGGAGTAACATGCTCGCACGCAAATTTGTGAAGTGCACCAGTGACGTTAAAAACACTTTATTTAGAGCCTATTGTCTGTCAATGTACACCTGCCAACTTTGGTGCAACTTCACAAAAAAGATGTACAACTCATTAAGGGTTCAGTACAATAACGCTTACCGAACCCTTATGAAACTGCCAAGGTACTGCAGTGCTTCGAGCATGTTTGCAGACGCGAGGGTTCCTGATTTCTACGCCATCATCCGGTCGAGGGTAGCGTCTTTTTGGCAAAGTTTGAGACGCTCCAGTAATAGCATTTTGAGGGTTGTCTCGGGCAACCTGACAAGCCCTATATTTGTGCACTGGATTTCTGTTCACCTAAGCGGGAACAGAAAATGATGATTTTTTTAATGAATTTTAATGTATTGTTGAATATTTGCTTTTAGAATGTTAATATGATTTTTATTTATTATTGACATTTTATTGATATTTTGATGAATTTTTAATGTGTTCGTAATTTTGGAATTTTATTATGATTATTTAATATTGACATTTTATTCTATATTTTATTTCAATGAGTTCTACTATGGTGTTTTATTTTTATTGATATTTTAATGATTTCTGTGCTTTTTGTGATTTTTTTTTGTGTGATTAGTATCTCTCACTATGGGTATTTTTGCCTGAAATAAAACACAATTTATTTTTATTTTTATTTTTAATACATTAATCAATGTAATCTCAATCATATACACCTACATTTAAGCTCACATTCGATTAGTAATCAATACATAGTGCCATGATATCATGAGGGTAAACAACAGCGTCGTAAATCTTATGCATTAGTTATGTATTCAAAACATTGTCTATTACATGTGCTGAACGAGTTTGTCCTCCATCAGATTATTGGGAGTCTTATACTTAATTAGATATTGTTTTGCTTTATATCCATTTTTGAAAGCGGTCGAAAAGGTTGGCGACCCCTCATAATACACAACAGCTGAGATAGGTATTCTAGATCTTAGTGGACAAAGTGGTAGATCAAACTGGTTGTTAAATCAATTGTATAATTTATATTTTTTTAAATATATTACATTGATCTTACATTGTGTGATTACTTCCTCACACACTGACTTATTAATTGTAACATTTTAGGAAAATCGTCTACTTTTACAATGTTTGTAAATATGTGAGCACCATGTATATATCACATAATTAATTTATCTGTTGTTGCTTCATTTTTAATTCTTTTTACCTATTGTGGTATAGTAATTTTATTCTAGGTGTATCGTCTCGACATATAATTATATAATGAATGTATACAAGACTTTATAAAACATTTCAAAAGAGTAACGGTGGAGTTTCTTGCCCATTCTTCTCCATACGAACACTGCCTTTTGGAAGGAGCGACTAGAATCAATTCAGTTTTTTTTGTAAATTTTGACGTTCAAAATTGCCTTATAAGGGCCTATTTGAAATAAATGATTTGACTTTGACAAAGATGAAAACTTTGAAACATACAGTGTGTTTTCCAAAATTTTTGTCGGTGATTAATGGTCTGTGTTACGTTTGTACACTTTATCCAGGGACACACTGTATAATGGTTTAGAGATAGAGAACACGCACTGAAGTTCAGTAGCTTTCAAGAGAACCGAAAATCAGAACAGCTGTAATTGACCTATCCTTATAATAGCAATTATAAAAAACTTTTTTTGGAAATCGGTACTCATTTTTATATAAAAAAAAAACAACTTTGGTTGTGGTTGGTACCTACACCTACCTACCCCACACAAATTCATACATACTTTGTTTAGACTGAAAGGAATTTGTAATAACATAATCAACATAGTGGATTAAATACGTATTTTTTTAAGCACACTCAAAAGCCACTCATCAGAACTTGAACAAAATATGGGATCTCGGGAGTAAGGGTATATTCCCGAGGTCCCATATAAATTTGTTCAAGCAAAAAATAATTTTCAAAGTCGGTCCACAATATCAATTTTGGACCAATTTTGAAAATATCGATGAACGTAGTAGGTACTTACATAAAAAAAATACATACAGACTAACATACCCTCCTTATTTTTTTAAGTCGGTTAAATACTCAGTACCTATGTAAATGCAATTAAAAGACAAGCGCTACTTGAAACTTCATTTGGCAAATAAATGGCGATGCTTACAACCAAACTCTACAATTTGGCAACTTGAATCTACAGTCAGTTGCCAAATCATTAACAGGTAAGAGTTATTCGAAGTCTGAAACATGTTGGATTTAAATATATATTCGTCCATAACCTACGAATGTCGTGATGGCCCGGAGGTCAAAGGGCTTGCTTCTCAAGAATGAGGATGCGAGTTTAAAAGCAGGTGAAACTTTTCCAATTTCATCATGACTAGAAGGTAGCTGTAATGCGAACTCTCTAAGATTTGTGAAAAATATCGGTAAGAGGGCTTATTTTAAGAACCGAATCACACAAAAACCAAGCGTAAGATAAAAGGCAGTAGTCCTTGTGTGAACCGCAGAATTATAACCTAACCACAAAAACGCTGGCCTTTAAACAAGACATCTTCAGACCTCAAGCCGGATACACATACAAGACCTTTGGACCCTGGACCCGCACCACAGCGACAAATTGCGGTATCCCAGACCATTTCATTAATGCAGTGAAGCTGTACTCGAACTATTATACAACCTCAAGAACTGCCATAGATGAAACAGATTAGAACCAGATAGGACGCGGTCTCGATAATATTGTGCCTAAGGTGTGCACACGCACGTTCGACTCTGCATGATTTGGCACAGCCAAGCGGCGAAATCGAATGAATGTAGATAGATTAGATAGATCGAGAAAAATCTGTCCGGCTTAGCCCGAATTATGACGAGGCGACCCGAACATAGTTAAGCGGAGACGAGCGGAAGAAATCGTCCAATCACAGACGAGACGAGATGCGATGAGGATTTCAACCATTGTGATTGGTCGATTCCTGCAGTCTCCGGTCGTTCTTCCAGCTTCAGTGGAAACGTACCCTAAGCGAGGGAAGATGCTGAACGGAGCTTACCGAGCCGAATGAAATCCGAATATGTGTAGTAATAGAATACTGTGGAATAGTTATGATCGGCTTTGCTGTTCAACAATCGACCCCGGCCCGAACATAATATGTGTAGCACCCCTAAGAAATGTCTATATCAATGAGTGGATGCTAACTAAGTGGCCGGTAAGTTATCTCTGTATCGTGTCAGATAAATTAAGATTTAATTATAAAGATTATATTTGTAAACACGTCGTAATTTTCTGCTAGAACTACAACATAATTAGATGGCAGCAATGCAATGAATATTTATTTTAAACGTGTACTATAAAAAGTAAACAAGCTTGAATATATTTGCAGAATCTTTTCTTTTATGTCCGTCGTAACGAGAAGCGGTTGTATATTTGTTCAGATAGGATCTTGTTTCAATCAACACCATCTCATTTGTTCCAATGGTCCTCAACCCGTACTGGGACAAATCAATTAAAATTTACCTCAATTGAAAATGAATGATTTAAACTGGAATTTCGGGTTTAATTCAAATAATCAAATCAAAGCACTCAATTTGTAAGTGGCACTACCAATAATAATTGGCATCCATAGGTACGTTTTCGGATCCATTGTTTACATTTTCACCAGATACTTTTGGAACAGAGCATACTTCTCACTTCCACAGCTGGTTACCACTGGTACGTCTTACGGACATATAGTCTGTGTCCACACCGGAATGCGGCCGGACCTGCCTCAAGAAAGGGACACAAACAACCGATTTGTCTTAACCTTTCTACTGACCACTGTGCTATAATGGCATGCTATACACATGCACATCCATCTCTGCATATCTCACTACTTTCAGATAAAAATTCTTCAATTATCTAACAATTTGTTTCTGATGGAACAATTCCTATGAAAACTTCACGGAAGTGTTCTACTGGTGCGCCTGCCACACTCAACAGGCATGGTAAGAGCATTTTTGTCAGCACATTGTAGGTTAAAAACTCAGGAACTCACTAATCAAATCAAAAAGTTAATGCCTTGGCTCATCTCGTCATAATCTTCATGGCCATGTCCCAATTTATTTGGAGTCAGCATGTCTTCTTCTCCCATACTTCTCTATTAGTTTCCCCCTTACTAGTCATATCACCTTTTACACAGTCCATCCATCATTACTTCGTTTCTCATATTCAATCAGTACCGTCAACACGAAAACAATATGTGAAGACAATTTACTTTAAGTGCGCCAAACCTGGCTCATCTGCCCATAACTAATCTATGCCCATACCGGAATGTGGTTCGGACCTGCCTCAAGGAAGAGCCACGTAACGACCGATTTACGACGATACGCCACCTAGCGCAGTTTAATTTATTTATTACGATGCCCCCTGCCTTCCTACGGTCTTTTGTATCGTACGGTTATGCTCTGAACAAGTCTGACTATTTTCTATTTTATCATGTTTTTTTAGAGAATTAAGTAAGGACACATGTGATAGAGTAGACATGTTGGAGGATGCAGAAAAAACTATATCGAAGATACAGAATCAAAAATATGCACGGTTTTCTTATTGAAAGCCATGATTAACTTTTCTAAAAAGTATAGTAGTGTCAGTAAAATTGTCTATCTACAAAGCTAATTCAAAAGTGGCATGTCAGAGGCCCATGGGCGGCATAAAATCTGACACCAGGTTAGTCACTAGTCACACGAAAAAGAAAGAAGAAAAACAAAGTGGCAAGAAATATTTTGATGTTACTTGTGCCATCGCCAATTGCTAACTGGCACTCATTTATCAAGCATGATAACTACGAGCAATTAATTCTTCTTTTTTGGAATAGACGAGTTTCCAGCAGTGAAATACGACAGGCATAAACGTATGTCAGATTACTGTAACGAAGCACCTTGGAGGCGTTGTGTGCGTACGAGTTGAACTTCTGTATGCGGTTAATTAAATGTGGCGAAGATTGAATAGTCTTCGTATAATTTAAACATTCACTTCCTATCAATAGATTTGATTAATACAGCGATTTCTTAGTATGAAACTGTTTTAAGTTTCTTTGATGATTTATGCTTATTTTGCTATATAAACTAAAATTGTAGGCATACAAGCACGTTGAAAAAAAACTAGCAAGCAGCATTCAAATTCATACACCTTTTCACACACGCGCCAAGTAGATACTACGCTCTTAAGCTTCCTTTAAACTATCACCGAAAATCAAAGTCAATTACAAAATTATTGGCTCCGCACCATTGAAACCACTTCACGAAGGTAAATCCTAATACAATAAACACAAGCAGTAACCAAAGAGCGCCACCTGCTTTATGTATCTCCTTTGTAGTCCGCAACTGCTCTTACCGTTACAAAGACTACAGTCTATAGATTACATTCAACTATTGAGAGTATCATCAGACGAACGTAAAAGAAATCCTCAAAACAAAATATTTGCAGAATTTAGAACGGCACCTCTTATAACCGAACTTCTTCCACCGACAAGCATCTTTTCAAACGAGTACTATTATGCATCTGACCTACCATTTTTCATTAAAAAAATACGAAAAGATTACGTTCAACTATGAGTACTAAGACAAAGTCATTATTAATGACAGACGTAGCATCAGAATTACATCTTTTCTATTCTTGCCCATTCTTCTCCATACGAAAACTACCTTTTGGAAGGGGCAACTAGAATCAATTAATTTTTTTTGTAAATTTTTGACGTTCAAAAGTGCCTTATACGGGCCTATTTGAAATAAATGATTTGACTTTGACATCTTCTTGAAAGAAAATCTTTAAAAGAATATTATTAGCAGTAATAAGAATGGCACGTGCTATTCCTAATTCCTATATGCTGTTTCTTCCATCCACGAGCATCTTTTCAAACAATTTCTACGCACCTGACCTTCCTTCCCATAACAAAGATAGCGTTCAACGTCTATGACGGATGCTTACCACATGTCTGCCACGCTCCACAGCACACGACAGGTGGGGCTACCTGCCACCGTCATCAAACGTTTATTGTTCATTATTGTAACAAGGAGGCTAGACGATTTTTTCTTTATTGTTCGTACCTAACATCTGTAGGGGCTTTATAGATCTATGCTTCGTGTTCGTGAAGAGAGGTCATTGTTTTGATTATCTATGGGTATCGTTTAATAGGGATGATGACTTAAAAAAAATGTTTGTCCGTCCGGTAGTTTATTATAAAATATTGGACAAGTTTTTTTTCTTTTTTTACGGTGAGATTACGGTGATACATTAAGTTAAAATGTGCCATGACGTCACGAGTAAGTAGATTTAATACTTACTTGTGACGTAGCAACCCCCACTCCCCAACTTTAAGGCGTTTTATGTAAGTCCTTTTTTAATAATAATAATATGATAAAGTAAAAAATACGTGTCTCATATTTTTTTATTATCTGACTGACGGACTAAATAGTTTTTTTTTTTTTTACCCAGGCATCATCACTATTATTGAGACAAGGCGAACAGCAAATTGAGTGAGAATATAAACTGCCATTATCTAAGCGCCACAGCAAACACGAAACTTTTAACGTCGACGACAGGCGATCTGGCGACTGCATCAATGTTGCATCGCAATTTGGTGGCACTTGTATTCGATTTCCGTTTACGCTAAAGATGGCCTATGCTAAAAGTATCGTGTCTACTATGATCCTATAAAATGTATGAAAAGTGGCTGCCGCTGACCACTAGTGGCGGTCACGAGTGAAGAGCGAGGAACTCGTTCATATTGGAGCTAGAAAACTCTGAAATTGTTCCAGTATAGCCTTCAATAGACTGTAATCATATGTGATGTCCTTGCTCTGTTCACGAGATTGGTTTCAGAAAGGCGCTTAACGCAAAATTCTCGCGTGTACGAGAGGCTATGTACACACAATAAATATTTTTAAAGATAAAGATAATTTATTTGTTCAAAACATGAGTATACACAACACATGGCATGCAAGATGTTACATCAATAATATAGCAGACAGTCATGTTTTGCCTGAATGGCGTACAAATAAGAGAAACAGGACGCTAGACAGCATCAATTAATTTTAAAATTGTCCATTATACACATTTATAATTAATCATTTAAATTAGAGCATTACTTGAAATTAGGCGGTACAATAAAATAATGTCATAAGCTCATCATAATAATACAATAGAAATAGAAAAAAAAATCAAATGTCAAATCAGGTATTAATAAAATTGGGAATCAAACGAGCTTACCTGTTAAGCGAAGTCTTGATTCTAATTTTATGAACGGCGATCTGAAATATAATTATTAACAAAGTAGTATTCCTACTCACACCATCTCACATCGCGTTTTTTTAGAGATAAAATATTGTAAATATTTTTTTAAATAGAGTTATCCCCGTCGTTGGCAACACACGAAATGTCACTTATTTTAGAGATCCTTAAGATAAGGAACAAGCTCTGTTTTCTGTACAGAGTAGTTCCGCATACTTACATTCACTTGGTTTTCCTGAAAGGATAAGTGAATTAGGTAGACTAATTATTGCAGCTTTGGGGCTCTTAGCTAGTGGCGGGTGGGTAATTATATTTCAGATCGCCGTTCATAAAATTAGAATCAAGACTTCGCTTAACAGGTAAGCTCGTTTGATTCCCAATTTTACTTCACGGCGATCTGAAATATAATTATTAACAAAGTAGATGTTTAGAGTTGTCTGCAATAATTCAGTTAGTTAATAAATTATCTGATTATAGATATTCTGGTTTATTGAATAGGTACTTTTATTTTCCTTCATTAGCATTGGTTTTAAGGAATAATAAGCTATTGTTAATCAGCATAAAAGCATAATCAATGACGAGGAACCCCACATTGTGCCTGTCTCGATTGATGCCAGCTCTAAGTTGAGCTGTTGTTGTGTTGTCCTGTGAAAGGAAGAATTAAGTCACTCTCACTTTTATTATACTTAGTTATAAACTTTAGGACAACTTTAAAACAGTATTTGTTTTATTAGTCCACAGAGTCAAAATTGGAGCCAACTTCTTTGTAGGTTTTCCTTAAGTTTGTTCTGTATTTGTATTCAGGTCGGGAAGATATTTGTTGGATTGCATACTTTTGGAGGTTTCCATGACAGAGAAAAGTACCAGTCGTAGATATCTCCGTAAGTGTAAACGTTCACTTATTTCAGATGCAGCGTGGAGCTGAATGTGTGAGTTTACAATGAGCTCACAAACTCTATAATTATGTTGTGTCCGGCAATGGCCGATTTCTATAATTTGTAGCCCGCGTCACGTGGTGTTCCCAGGCGGTCACCCAAGTACTGATCACGCCGATGTTGCTTAACTTCGATGATCGGACGAGGACCGGTGTATTCAACGTAGTATGGACGTTGGCTCATCGGTTAGGGTTAAGACCCTTGTATCTTTGCCGATTTTGGAGCGAAAAACCCCATAGCTCCACATAGAAGACTCTCCCATACGGAAGTACCTATCACAGAATTTATTTGTCTATTTATTTGTTTGGTATATAAAATGCTACCATTGGTAGGCAAAAGGATTCGTTTTTGTTTATAGTAGCCAAGCATTAGTCACTAAGATAGCATCTATCAGAATCGGGAGGAATCCTTATGTATTTTACACCTCTACACCAATACGGTAATGCCACCTTCAAGAATGCAATGTATTAATTCAATTCCCCCACATGGTCTATGCATGGGTAATTATTTCACTATTTCATCTTCTTTCAGTTTCAACGACCTGGTAGGGAGTTTTTGCAACTTTAGCTACGGGTTTGGTTATTGAAGTTATTTTGGAAAATCGCTATTTTTAAGCACAGAATGAGCTTTAAATTTGATCAATTTTAAGTTTTGCAATCACCATTTAATAGGTTAATTTGGCTTATTTCCCTGTGGCCTCGCACAGGTCTCTTCTTCTTACAGTTTGTTATCATTTTGCCTGTGTGCGTCCGGAATAAGATCTTTTTCTTTCATTATTTACTCAATACTCAATACGTTTATTGCATTCCACAATGTGAACTTAGGTGGTAGGTACATAAGGACATACATTCGTTTTGGAGCATTGTGGGCCCTGTCGGGCATAACAACATAAAAATTAGGAGGAGGGCTATTATAGATATTTGTTAACAATTTTAATATTAATCTACTCTTTCGTTTTGTGTAGGTAGGTAGGCTGATAACTAATTGTGTACATATAATTTTTACCATACGATTTACATAGGGTGAAAGTGTCTGTTTTAGGTATATAATTGACATGCGTAATGCAAATCGAAAAATGTGGGTTCATTTTAGAAGCATAAAAATATGAGCCTTTTTTTTTTTTTTTTTTTTTTTTTTTTTTTTTTTTTTTTTTTTTTTTTCTGACCTCATAATAATATGTCCAAAATTAAATTATGGAATGAGTTATATACCTAATTTAAGTGAGTGAGTTTTATGATTAGCTATAGTGTGCACTTGGTGACCAGATGGGTATAGTGTACAATAATTTGTAGTTAATTAATTCATGTTGCCTACATTGATTATATGGTATCTGACCTTGTTCATGTTCTAATCACGATCCATCAATACTTTATCCTCACATCACAGTGCGCCCCCCCCTCTTTGTTTCTTCAACAATTTCATTTTAGTGTTGTAATTATCACTGAAATCTTCTATTAAGTATTTAGGCTAGTAGTTGGAATGGTTGAATGTTTAATTAGACATTTGGTTTTATAACCTTTGAGTAAGGTCACCCATCTCTGCCCAGCCCTTTGGGGAATACGGGCCTGATGTTATGTAATGCGACTAGGATCGCTAATACTTTAACTTTTGTTTTAACATAGGTATTTCAAGGCACGTTTTGTGTAAAATTGGCTTTACAATGGAGCCTGGCAATTCATGTTAGATCTCCATCCCAAACATGAAGTTTTTTTTTTTTTTTTTTTTTTTTTTTTTCTAAGATCTTGTGTCCTAAGTGATAGAGGTGCCTATAGGATGATGTCTTACATCGATCTGTTTTGGTATGTTGAACAATAATGATTGAATAGTGTACAAATTGTCAGTATAGAGTACTAGAGTTGTGGGAATTTTGTTTGTCATTTTCTGCCAATCTAATGGTGGAATTCTCACTGCCCTAGGAGTTAGGTAATAGTTTTAGGTTTGGGGTGAAACTGAATTTTCTATTTTGTTTGATTCTGAAATATATATTTAAATTATTTGTGGGTCTGTAATGCATTTTAGTTCATCTCAGTATTTACTTGTAATAGTGTTAAGAAGTTTAAGTATTGAGTTTGATAGGTGTCAAGTATGTAGTTTATTTTATCTTGGTACCCACAACTAATGACAAGATCAGTGGCATGTAAATGTTTTGTCAGCGTTTGGTTGGTGCATTTCGGTATCAGTCTTGAGTGAGTGTCTTGTGGTTTTAATGTTTATTTTTTTATTTTTTGACCATCATTATTCTGTTAAGTACTTGGTACTTGTTAAAAGACCTACACTGTCCTCCCATACCTAATAGCACTGTTATTTGAAAATATTGTAAAAGCCCATTATTTTTAAAAGAGTAGCCGTGGAGTTTCTTGCCGGCTCTTCTCCATAGGAAACAACCAATTGGAACCTAGCTTCTGATGTTTCATAAGTGCCCATGTAGGTTTATATGAAATAAAAGTATTTTGAAATTTGAATATGAATTGATTAATTGTTATTGTTTGTAGCTATAAAGTAGTATGCTCGAGTTTGTTAAATGTATCTGTTTGTTTATTAAATAGGGTAAGTTGAAATTCATGTCAGTTAGAGATGATATTACTTTTTATCTGGTTTTATTTTGGTGGAAGTGAACATTGATATTGTCAGGTATTTTGTCTCTTCGGCCAAGTCAGTCAACAGTTTGTGTATGTCTTATGTTCTTTATAAGCATAGGATCAGTCATTGTTTTCCCTATGATGGAGGTGGCCAGTGCCATTTGTTTCTGGAATATCTCAATTCCTTGTTCCCTCAGTTTAGAGGAATCTGGGGGTAAAGCATATGCCATGTCAAATATGAGCATGGAATAATACTTTGTAGGGGTTTGGTCCATGAATCATTTGTCATCAACCATTTTATCACAGGATCATATTAACATAGTATCTTGTACTAGTATTTGAACGTATGAGTGTGAAATTACACCATTTTGTTTTATTGTTTTAATTTGCCGAATAGATATCGTTTTTCAATTTGTAACAGGATAATTAAGGCACCTAGGGCTTAGGTAAGTCACTGAGTATCTTGTACACGATGGTTTATTTTATTATTAATTAGGTATATTTGTTTGTTAAGAATAGCAACTCAGCGGTATAGCTATGAATATAAATATAATAGCATTTTAATGGGCTGGTGTTTATATCAGTACCGGGCATGTGTAGCATTAGCTGATAAGAAGTAATCAGTCAAGACGAAGTGTGCTTCCATAATATTATCATCCTTGATGTGAAGCTAGATCACGCATGGTCTTGGTTTAATGTGCTATGAGCATCTCGTGCTAAGCATGCACACATCATGTCAAGTATGTACCAGCTAGCAACATAGAATCAATGTTGCTAAGAGTATCCCGTACTCACTGATAACGATCCAGTTAGCGGGGTAGAATCCCTCACTATAGGGAGTATAATGCTTTTGCAAGTTTATATATAATAACACACAGATAATGTGCAGGGTTGAGTAAGGCTGTCTCGCAGCCTTCATGCTCGTGAATTAAAGCATATAGAACAACCTTTTTACAATTTCTTAGCCAAGATCATAGAAATGGGACTCACCTCTTACGACGAGTACATACCAGTGTTAGCTATGTAGAATAACATCGCTGAGTGCATCACGTGCCACATTGGTAGTTTTTCATCCAGCTAGTAACGTGGAATTAACGTTGCTGAGGACATCTCGTGTCGGCTGGAGGGTTAATGGTGTCGAGCGCATACCAGCTAGCTATGTACAGTAACATTACTAAGGGCATCACGTGCCTCTCTGGCAGCTTCTCATCCAGCTAGTAACGTGGAGGTAACGTTGCTAAGGACATCTCGTGTCGACTGGAGAGATAATGCTTTAACAAGTTTGCAGCACACATGCAATAAGCAGTGTTAATATCCACCATAGTGCTTATATTATGTATAGAACACTGTCAGTATCACGTACAAGGTGGTCAGTTAGAGCCGAGCACTCTCGCACATTAAAGTTGTGGGAGGCCTCAGAGTCTAAGTATATCCAATGTTGGTCAGGACTGAAAGTGCTTCTGATGTATTTCTTGATGTTATTGATAAGCGTCGCGGCCGTCTCTGGTTTCCACTAAGGATGGACTTAATAAGTCTCAGGTTTCCCGTAACGATGCACTTAATACACTTTCTATCACATAGCATAGTTAACGTTTTGTTATATTAGTAAAGAGTATCATAAACTTATTTTAAATTAATATTTTTTGACGAGAGAGAATTTTCTTGCGATGTCAGAATGCGCGCGAAAAGAAAAGTGACATTTCGTGTGTTGCCAACGACGGGGATAACTCTATTTAAAAAAATATTTACAATATTTTATCTCTAAAAAAACGCGATGTGAGATGGTGTGAGTAGGAATACTACTTTGTTAATAATTATATTTCAGATCGCCGTGAAGTAAAATTAGGATGTCAATAAACAAGTCAAATTAAATTGTCAGATAAAAATTCGTCAGTGCTATAGTAAACTTTCTCTAATAAAAGGCCTTTTAATTTATTTTTTAATTTGTCGGTACTGTATTCCCTCCAATGTTTTGGCAACTTATTGAACATAATTGGCGCCATACAGAATACACTTTTCCGCATTAGTGTCGTCTTGGATCTCGGAATACATAGCTTAGTATTGTCGCGTCTGTTTCGAACAACTTTATCTGACACTAAGGGGAATAAGTGTGGGTTCGATTTGACGAACATAATGGTCTCCAAAATGTACTTAAATGTATTTAAACACGGTTTTGAGTATCATAAATATCATAAAAGCTTTTCAATGTCCTTTGGCTAGAAAGAGACTACTGAAATGACGGCCAATAGAGATGTATGAAAGAAAGATATGGTGCGTCGACCCTAAATAAATGACGGTTTTTGGCAGCACTGAGACGTCAGGTCCGGGCCCGGTCAAAAGTGTCAAAGCATATATTTTCTTTAGTCGTGAACTCGTGACTGAACGATGAACGAATGAATGAAAATAATGATAAACGTCATCATATATTTTATATTCATTGTTGAAATGGAAGACCTATTGTCAAAGTGGTGCCAACTGGTGGCGTGAAACTGTATTTAGAAAAGAAACAAATAGAATACACCGCATACCTCTATAAAAATCTCCCCCACATTTCTACAGCCCACAAATCCCAATACCAATAATCATATAGCTTCGCAATAAGTGCATTCTAAACATAGTTTGTAACGTAACTAGTGGTTCTCCAGTAAGATGTTGTGGTTATTAAACGGCTTCACTATAATCATTGAGAACGGGCTGCAATTAACAGCCGTCTAGTATTGAAGATATGTGATTAAAATATTTCGATAGAACAGCTTTCGTTTCTAGCGGCTGTGCTACAAAAGGAAAATTATTTTAACCTCATTCTTTTTAGGGATGTTGCCTCCGTCAGTGGTTTGGAACTCCGAGTCAGACGTTCTCATGATTTTTTTTGTCAATAAATACGATTTTTTTCATTAGCTATCTAAACAAACACAAAATAATGTATGTTAAGAAGACTAATCGGTATAAAGAAATTTCCAGGTCATAAATCAAGCAGGGCGTTTTAATTTTTAGTCCTTAAGAGGGAACAAGGCCTGGGAGGAATTTGAAAAATAGGTATTTGTAGAAACTTTTGCCGTCGTCTTACCTCAAGTCTACTTCCGTAGAGTGTGATAGGGACAGCTGCAGCTCAGCCCGATTATGTCACAAAAAAAATTGACGAGTTCGATGTTTCGTATTCCCCTTTTTTCTCCTCGAAAAATGAGCCGATTCCTTTATTTTTTACAATAAAATTTTAAGAAAAAGTACATCTAGGTTACTATCATTTTCTTTTATTTTAAAAACTTTTCGTATTTGTTTGGTAGTCCTCTAATCATGGCGGTAAAAATGGGGCATTTTTGTAAATTTTTGGAGGGTCATATTTTCTTTCCCAATAAGTTGCTGAAAAAAAAGAAATAACAGGGACGTGTCTACAGCAGACCTTCATTTTATGAAAAAAATATTGTTCTAGAGGCATTATTCAGGAAGCAAAAAGGGGAATACATTTGTATGGAGAATCGCAAGCCCTGTTCCCACTTAAATCCATAAAAAATATGTTGTATTTGCTCTTATCTACGAGGTATTTTTTTATTCGTTTCCTCTACAATCTCCTATGCTAGAAGAATTCGGTGTCCTCCTTTCATACTAAGAACTAATATATTATGTATCATTCGATATTATTTAATTAACACCAATTTATCAACGAGAACTCCGCCTTTGGTGTACTTAAAGCCTGATTTACACGGTGTAATTTAATTGCCTCTGGCATACCATAAGTTGAAGCAAACCTGAAAGTTGCACCGTCTAAATGGCGTTGCAAGGCGATTTGTTGCGTCAATTTTATGGTATGCCACAGGCAAGATGCTTGCATCGTGTACATGGGTCTTAATAAATATGGTTCTTTACTCTCTTCACTTCATAATAAAAGTAAAACCAACTCAAATATAACAAAAACTCAAAAAGCCCTTTTCTGTCATTAGTTGACGTAACCGCGGCAGTTCAGCGTAATTTGTCAAGGCATTAGTTTCGTACGTAACCAGTAGATGTCTCGTGACACCTGTCAACACACTCGTTGTGTGCGGCTCCGCGCATTAAGCGCGTGCGCACGGTCGCTACGGTCATTGTTTGTGTATTGACGGTGGTTTAAGTTATAAGCGGTAAACATGCGTGTCGTGAGTTTGTAACGTAGCTAATCTATTCATTTCTCGTTAATCGTCTAATCTAAGTCATTACATAAAATAAGGATTTGTAAAAATTTTGTGATTCAATCCATAGGCTAGCCGATGGTAGGGATAAGTAACAATAGTATAAGTGTTGCGACATGTGCTGTGCACATGTATAAAACTGAAACAATGATTGAATCGATCCACAAGGTCACAAACAATATTAGAACTACTCAAAATACTTCTAGTAGATACGGATGAATATCAATGATTTGATTTTTAAAGGTCTTTATTAACAGAAAATGGTTAATACAAGTTCAATCCGAGCAATGTTAAATAGGCTAAATCACCTCTCTTAACATACAACATGTATGATTGTTGGTGTGACTACAAATTTAACAGATACATATATAAGATTGTGCTGTTATGTAGGGTTTGCAGACCCACATTTTTAAATTTAACTTACCAAGGGGTTTTAAATGATTTTGAAATTATTAAATTGCTACATTATTAAGTAAATACCTATTGTAGACAAACGTACATAATACTGAGTTAGGTGACAGCAATCACGCTGGACAGGTAGATAATGATAGTGAGTCGATGTTATATCATTTTTGTTTTAGAATTGAATAGAAATTGTAAATATAAATGTGGAATTTTTACATAGAGTGACACATTGGGCGGTCTAATCTTAAAAAAAAAACCCTTTTATAAACAGACAGTACTTAAATCTTTTAATTTAAAAGACCTCTACAAAAGTACTGATTTCCCCACTAAATATAATGCGTATAATAACTCCAAATGCATTCATCAATACAAAATACAAACACGCCAAAGGAAAGTTCGATTTATCGGCTTTAAGAATGTCATTGAAATCGCATTAACTCCCTCAAATACTGCTTTAAACAGGTGATGAATAAATTGATCCGTTTCATGAATAAATAAACAAATGAAACACGCAGGTAGGTATACCTTTCATGTATGAAATGACAATAATTCTTCGATGATCGATTACTTTTAAACATTCATTCGTGATTGCAGGCCATACATAACACGTTCGTGTGTGGGTTATGAAATTATAATTATCGACATTGAAATAACAACCGCTTATTTAGAACTTTTAATTACAAATGGGTCCCTGAATGAACCTGGCCAAAGAAAGACCGAAGTCAGTAGAGTACCTAGTGCGAGAAGTCTGGTTATAGCTACTAGTTTTTGAGAGTTATGCTGTGGACTGCCAAATATAGTTGAAACACTTTCTTAACTTAGCTGACTGGTAAATCCGTTCACCACGGCTCAAGGGTGCGCTAGTCGGTTATTCTTCCATACAAACGAAGTATGGTGATTACAAGTCTGTTTGACGTTGTAGGTTCAATACTAGAAATTATATCAATTTGTCTTGTCATTATCTAGCCCTGTATGGAAGCAGAATTGGTGAAAAAATATTGATTTGGAAGTTATGAGCGTCGAAACTTCCACATTACAACACAAATTTTATCTCGTCCTTGAGCGTAAATAAATAACTTATGTAGTAAGAAAATGGCAAAATAGAAACCGTACAGGGATAGATAATTTATTCAATAGTTCAATAATTTTATTTTGAGTAAATAAATCCAGTAGTCTTTCCATAATATCTATACGTCCAAAGGTCTATTTATGAAATTTGACCCGCTCGTTTTCGTTGTAAATCAAGGTGTATATCACTAAATAAATTAATAAATATATAAATAAATAAAAATTATATAAATAAAAACTATATAAATAAAAACTAAATAAATATCTCTAAGTAAATAAATAATTAGACTAATTAGCATGCATATTAATCACGCCCACCAACGAGTTCGAGCCGTCGACTAGTGTACCCTTAAACTCGTCACGTAGAAAAAAAATAAGAAATTCGCTTCGCTCATAACCTCACCCCACACTAGTTCTAACAAGGGCCACCACCAATGACTTAAAAGAGTTACCTTCGGCCTCTAATGAGATTATACACCTTTCTCCCTCGACTTCGGCCCACAAGCCATGGTTAACACTGTTTGCCTCTGCTTTCATATTTGCGGTATAACTGGTAATGGTGTGTACTGAAGTTGCGTTTCATGGTTTACTACTTAAGTTTCCGTCGTGACAAAGTTGGGTCTAGCGTTTCACCGGCTGTGAGGAATTCGGAAGAAAATGTGCACCTGTTTGGTATGTGGTGGCAACGGTAACCGAGCAGAGGAAATGTCAATATAATGTCAAAGTGACAGTCGGAGACTGGATGAGGCTTTCCGAAAATGAGGATAAGTGGAATAGGGGAATGGAAACGGTTATATGGAGTGTGTCAAAAGGGTATCAATGCGATCGATAAGGTTTTTGAGAAGTTTCAATACTGCTAGAAGATATAAATGCAGATGAAGACCAGAAACTAATCGAAGTGAAGGAAACAAACGACCAACATTCTTTCGACTTTAACTTTAGATGAAGACGGTACGCACTTTAGAAGATATCGATTGAATTGAAGATTAAGAACAATCGAAAGAACAATAGTGATTATTATTTATTGTTTTATCTGTACAATATCGTATTGTTTTCTGTGAAGAGGAGTAGGCTAATAGGTCAATGGTGTTGAGCTTAGAACTTTTATCTAACCTAGTGTTATCAGTGTGTGTGTAGCTGTTGGATTGGATCAACTGTCTGTCGCACAATCGCGAAATATGAGTATTTTTGGGCTCAAATTTCGCGATATATGTGATAAAGAGGTTACCAATCACAAACTGTTACCCTCCTAACCGTTGTTTTTCGGTTTCAGAGAAGAATAATTTGACTATTGAATCACTCTCGATTTCTTTAGAAATTCAGGCTTGTGTAGCTACATTTTCTGGATTTAAAATACAAGTGTGTTCTTCACATAAGTTCAGGATCATTAAAACCTTAGTAAAACTCTGTGATAGCTCAGTGGAAACGGCCGCGACTTAGGCGTTGTAGGTTCGATCACAGGCAGGCAGTTTCAACTCAGCCTATCGCGGTTCACTGCTGGACATAGGACTCTCCCAGGCTGCGCCACCACACTCTGTCCTCCGCCGCAGGCACTTTAATACGGTGAAGGAAAACATCATGAGGAAATCGACATGTAATGCGGGTTGACATCCACCAACCCGCACTGGGCCTGCGCGGTGGAATTACAGCCCACTCCCTCTCACAGAGAGGCCTGTGTCCGAACAATGGGAACATTACAGGCTGTTTATGCTTAAACTCTGTAAACAACATACAATGAACGCTACAAAAATTATTCAATGAAACTCCTATTTTGTCAAACTGCAAAGGTAGGTATGTACAATAAGGTATTGTGTCGCGTCATGGGCCATCGGGTTTCCAAGGGCAGGTTCCCAATATCCGTTTATACGGGTGAGAATTTTGTAAAGTGGTCACAAGGTCGGGCGGAACTAGAACCGTGACGGCTGCGTCATCAATACCCTTTGAATGATGTCTCCCCAAATAGAATTCTCAAATTGTTGAAGTAATGTTTTTGTCTGCGTGTAATTTATGCACTGGTTGTTGATATGAGGACCTTTGTGAACCAAACATCACTATGATGGGAAAAGCAGAAACCATTGGAAAAACTTTTGTCCAGCAGTGGACTGTAATAAACCGAACTAATTGATGAATAGTCAGCCTATTTAATGTTCCCACTGCTGGTAATCCACCACGCGGGCCCAGTGAGGGTTGGTAGATGTCACATGTCTTCGAATTTTTGGTTCTAGGACATGCCAGTTTCCTCACAATGTTTTACTTCACCGTTTTGAGAGCAGTGGTGATGAAATAATGTATATAAAGTAAAGCTCCTGTCAGGGCTCAAACCTACGACCCACAACTCGTAAAGCGTGGCCGTTCCCACTGAGCCACCACTGCTCCTGCCAAGGCAATTACGTATTCTTCCAAATGTGATATTCTAAATTGTTTTGTATGAAAAAAAAAATCCCGCTAATCAAAAACGAAAGTTATCGATTTCCCATGATAACAAGAATTTCTAATAGTTCGCTAATCAATTTCATAACGTACATTACTACGGCGAACCATAAACTAGAGACACGCACTTTCACTTATGGTTCCATAATATTTTATGGCACCTCCATGTAAGTTACCGTTATTGAGACAGGCATATATCCGTCATTCATTGGTCGTAAATGGGGATCTACCGTGGCTTCGGGCTTAGTAATTAGTAATGGCTACTGTTTTACGATGCGTTTTGATGCTATTGCATACTGAAACATAAAGTAATTTTACTTTATGACTTGAGAATACCTCAAAAATCAATCAATCTGCCTAGCCTTTTCCCAACAATGTTGGAGTCGGCTTCCGGTCTAACCGGGTGCAGCTGAATACCAGTATTTTTAATGAAGCGACTGCCTATCTGACCTCCACAACCCTTAACTGGAAAATACGAAAACCCTTGGAAAGACTAGTTGTCAGATTTGCGGGCTTCTGACGACCCGTAACGACGGGCCGGGACCAACGGCTTAACGTGCTTTCAGAGGGACGGAGGGGTCTCGGTATTGCCACTTTTGAGTCACATGTTCCTCATTTCTCCTCATCACATGTTCATACCACAACAAAACTTGTATTTATTACAAAGCAACAAAATGCATTTTTAGCCACCGACGCAAAAAGAGGGGTGTTATAAGTTTGACCGCTAGGTGTGTGTCGTGTCTGTCTGTGGCACCGTAACTGATTTGAATGTGATTTTTATTTTATTTGAAACCAAATTTTCTAGCGATGGTCCTTAGACATGTTATATCAATATCGGTTCAGCCGTTTGAAGATTATCAGCTCTTTTCTAGTTGATAAATGGATGTGAGCGTCCTCCACAGGTCTGCATCACAGGGAATTTGCAGAAAACCCAACTCCCTTACCAACTTACAGCACAGGTATCATGTTTGAGCTCATTGGACTGGTCTCAATTAATAAGTTTAAAATAGATGATGAACTGGGTCCGGTGATGGAGTAGGAAAGAGGAAATGTTTGTGTCAGGGGTTTTTTTTTCATTTGAATGAATACCCTACGGTATCCATATCAACCATGGATACCCTACATTAAGGTGTAGTAAAAATAGTCAACTAACTGCGACAAACTTGGATGTAGCGCGCGCGCTATTGGTCACAGTTAGAAGAAAGAAAGAAAGAAAAATAGGTTTATTTGTCACAGAAACACGTGCATACAAATAACAACAATATAAACATATATACAACAGAAATATTCGGCAGCTGCACGTCATGACTGTGACAAGAAGGTTTCCACTCAGCATAATTCTGTGCTATGAGGGACCCATAGCACAGCGCTGATTTTCAGTGGTCACTCGAAAAATACGTACGGACATCAAGTCAGTAACTAAATATGAATAAATCCAGTGTGTAAATATTGATTCAATCAGTGTTCTGTCTCGCTCCCACCCTCACCGTCGCGTCGCTGCGCGCGCGCTTGGAGTTCTAACCTTACTCATTTGGTCGGGCTACCACACAAGAGGGGTAAATTTTTACCAAAGCAGTTTATACATGCAGAAGTTGTGTTGTGTGTGTACCCAACTTTCTTGGCATACTTTGATCGATTTATCGTATTAATAGTATGAAAGACCTTTAAAATATAATTGAAGATTATCAATTAGAAACTTGATGCGACGTTTTCATTCATAAAATACGAGAAAGATGGATGAAATAGTGAATGTTAAAAGGTTATCCACTAACTGCTATAATTGGTGTAGTATCACCCTCAATACATGAATCAAAATGGCTGATTCGTTCCGTTTAGCCGCTAGAGGAAATTAAATGCTAATGAGATTGGATACCTAGAATGAAAATTAATCATAAATAATTTTAATGACACGACCTGTTTTTAACACCTAGCATGAAAGTTATTATGAATTGCCCGTTTCAATTTTGAGGTCGTGTATATGCAGATGCGGCTAGACAGGCATCAGTATTTTACTTCTGCCAGACATCCGCAATTGAATCAATCCAAGTCACAGGTAACAGTTTAGTCAGCTCGGGATTCTGGCTCTACCTGTTGTATTTGTAATGAGGACCTTCAAGGACCGAAGGATAATTATTAATTAGCTGTCCACGGCAGGGTGTAACCTTACTAACACTACCCTGAATTACGAAAGTATTCTTCTTCAGGTTTACTAAATTTTCATTGAATTCTAAAAAAACTAACAAATCGGGGCTTTTAGGTACAGACGCCAGCAGGTCAACCTACCCGAAACTGACAAATTTTCTCAATCAACTTTGAATTTTAGTGATAAAGTTGAAAATCTATTAAAGAAATTTGACAGATTGCAGTAGGTTAATGTTCTGGCATCTGTACAGGACTTTGTTATATATCTTCATATTATATATATATATTCATCGGATATCTATAGAAAAACATAAAATTGAAGAGGTAGTTTGTAATGTCAAAATAGAAAGAAAGAAAGAATAATATTTATTTGGACACAGTTCGTGAAACACATAATACAAAGATAAAAGTGAAAATAACAGCTTTTTACTAAATGCGATGTAAGTACCTACTTATTTTTATTTTATTTTTTTGTCTGTCTTTCTGTCTATTTGTTCCGGCTAATCTCCGAAACGGCTGGCCCGATTTTCACTGGCAGATAGCTGATTTTATATGTAATATCGTAGGCTACTGTTATTTTAGAAAAAGAATTAGAGATAAATATCGACCACCGCCAGATTTCAACTCAACAATCGATATGATAATGTTTCTTTCTTAACAACCAAGCAATTCCCTACAGTAATGTTACCAAAGTGCTGCGGCAGCATCATAACGGTACAGGGGCACGGTCGGGTCGCATCGGCGCACGCGCATCTGAATCGGCGCAAGACATTCGCAAGTTCCGCTCTACTGGTTCAGTACGTGGGTTTAATGAAGTCATCCCCAGTGATTATGTCGTTTGGCACGGCTGGTGATAAGAGATCGGAAACTTGTTGGACAATGCATGCAAAACGGTGAAGTTTTTGAAGATGCTCCCGAATTTCAGCCTCTTGCATTTATCTCTTTTTTAGTGATCTAGCTGTTTTCGGCTTAAGAATTATAAGATCTGCTTTGCTTTAATAATATCAAGCAATCTAGGGCTACACAGATTTTGCGTTTTGAAGTGAAAATAAATAAAATATTTAATTATTAAAATTATAACCTAATTCAAATTATGCGCAAGAGCGTCAGCTAAGTACAAACATTTTATTAATCCTCAAATAGAGTTTCAAGAGTATCTTTCTGCATACCATATATTATATGACCTTGATATTCACAAGTTTATTGTCATGGTTTAAATGCACCAGCCAACAGAGTTCGCTTACGTCATTCTAAGGCTTGACAAAGGCAAGGTTTTTGCCGTTCTCGAATCCAAAACTTCTACACATTCCTCCAAAGATAAAATCGATAATCTGTTAACATGTTCAAACACAAAACATATGAATAAACAATACTCGTTATATTGATTATACAATACGAGTTATTAAGACGATTAGTCACCGGTGTTTATATCGGAATCCACTCGAGCCTTGAAGGTGAATACGGTGATCGGTGATTCATTTTGTGTACCGACACGTGTTGACATAACATCGTAATTATGTGTAGTGGCAAGTGTCTTTTTTTTTAAAGTTGGAGTGGCACCTGTAGTACTTTCAAGGATCTGTTACCCATTGACTGATAAATGCATAATTAAGATTATACGAGCAAACCCGTACAATATCAATTGTATCAATTTTATGCTGCAACGACGCGCAGCGAATGAATAAAATATACATCGTCACTGGAAAGGCAAAATTACTTAACCGCCTGGTTACCAATTTGGCGGTTAAGTCATTTTGCCTTTCCAGTGACGACATGTTCGAGTTAGCAAGTATTAGTCGCATAGCATCGGTTGGGCAATAAAACCAAAGGGACTCATTCGCCGCGGGTCGATCAATTATCAGTATTGGGCGTTTGTGCTTTCTTTATAACTATCAAATACACAATTTGAACTCAAATCAGTTTATCATTTGAATGTACCTTACCCGTACAAAGATCATAGATTAACTCGCCTATTGGTGTGACCGTGAGGTCATAGGTCTCGAGTTCGAACCCAAGGCACGCACCTCTGACTTTTCGGATTCATGTACGTATTGTATAATTATCACTTGCTTCAAAAACGATGAAGAAAAACATCGTGACCCGGCTTGAGGGATTTTCTCGACGGCATGTGAAGCCCATGAGCGGCTTTAAAACTCTAGACACCAGATTAATCACTAACCACAATAAAGAAAGAAGAAAGAGCTCGAGCAACTTTATATTGTGGAACTTTATAGAACCCATAAAATTCAGGGTTCTATAAAGGGGGTCGAAATTTTCATTATTTTGCGATAGGACACACCATTTTCGAAAAAAGAAAAGGAAAAAAGATACAGTAAGTACTGATTTTGCGCCTGAAGTCGAGGTGTTGGTATGAATTTTAGTTCATGACAACTAATTGTATTCTACACCTTTTTAATCGCGATTAAAAATAGCACAATTTAGTCAGAAAATCAAAATTTTAGGTGACAAACGTCTAATTTAGAATAGCAAAATTACTTTCACTAAATTAATAACTCAGTGCCATCTTAGTGTTGTCAAACTAAAATATAGTTAAGTTGTGTCACTGTAGTCTATTTCAGAATGGGAAATCGTCGTTTGACAGTAATAAACTCAGTGATTTTTAGTCTAGTTTAGAGGGATTTGTGACAAGGGAATCGGCACCATTATGAAATCAATGACAGAACTAAACTTGACATAACAAGTTAAGTTTTTTTGACACATTATGACACATTATTGGAAATGTCATGACTATCAACTAACAGCTGGACATTTAAAAGAGTGATTAACTTTAATTAATAATTTGCCAAAGTTCATTAAAAAAAATTATGCAATCAAAATGGCGCGATAAAATTCTAATCCATACCAAACGAATTTATTTTCATTAATATTGCTGTTTCTGCTTTAGGTTACGTTAATTAACACGTAAATTATAAAAAAAAATCCTACTACATTTTAACCGACTTCAAAAAGGAGCAGGTTTTCAATTCGACGGTAATTTTTTTTTTTGTATGTTTGTTATGCGATTATCGAGTCCGCCAATGCTTCAGAGGTGGTCCCATATAAATTTTAATAACTTTGCTTGGGTCGTTTTTGAGTTAACTTCAATAAAACGTATTTTTCCCACTTAGTCTATATGGATGATGTTATAGTTTCTGTCACTGTTATTTAGCAAATAGTGGTATTCGAATTTGTGTGTAAGCTAATAAGCTTTTTCAAAACAAAATCGGTGCGATATTAAGTAAGGAAAAGGTGATGGTGGTTTCTACCAGAACCATCAACACTTTCTTACCTAATGGACCAGCTCCAACAACACTTCGCCTAACGATTTCAACACAAATAAAATGGAGCTGCTTCACCGCTAACAGGCATATTTACAACAAAGTACATCGTTATAAAACTAGCATTAGTGTCTATTATAATACTCTATATAAATCACGGTGTTGCACACCATTAAACACCTATAATACCGTTTTTTATAGAAGTGTAGACTTCTAATGATTGCTATATGGCCAACATTGGCGGTAATTCGACACACATTCTTTATTAACTGTTGGATGTAAAAGTTTGGTAAACATTTGCAAGAACGTACTACCAACATTTGCGACAGATTATAGTGTGGTATGTATGGCCAACATTTGCAACAAAGTAAAATGGTATAAGATGCAACGTAATAACATTTAATGGTGTATAATTAAAACATAATTTACATTAATAACCAGTCCCGATTCGGGTTGATTGCATGTCTTTTGTAATATATGGCTTTTGTAAATACCGAGGTAGGTATGGTGGTTGCATTTTTATAGCAATGAGCAACTTTTAGCAATTTTTTTTTCTTCTGCCCGTGGTTCGCCCGCGAAGAAGTCATATTTTATCCCACGGGAGCTGAACGTACTACCGGGATAAATATCGATGTCCTAACTCATGCTGCATCCGTGTGTCAAATATCATAAAACCGTTCAGCCGGTTAGGTCTGAACTGCTATCTAATTACGCAACACATTTTCGTAAACGATTACGACAATATTTTTTCAGTTTGACAGTTCAACAACCTTCATTGCGTTATTTACGATGTTGAGCAGATTTTTTTTCGAACTTCTGAAGCAATGGATTAGCAATTTGTTTAAAACGATTCAAATTCCGATTGATCGTGTATTACGTAATTAGGGTACAGATTTTGATTTATCGATCAAGAGCTAATACGTCAATACCGATGTGAAAATGACCAGCTTAGCTTATCTATTGGTCAACAACCGGTTCAAATACAAGGTCCATCAAAATAGATGGACAAATTTTAACACAGCGTTCAGTACGTCTAACCAAAGATATCCAAGCAAAAACAAACACTAATTAAAGTGATTTAATTTTGACCTAAAATAATAAATGGCATTGGGTAACCAACATTTTTAGTGTATTTTCGTTAGCTGATTTATTTTTCTTGTAAGTATCTAATGCGATTTTCTTATATTTTTTTTTACAATTATCCGTATTTTGGTGGTCTGAATGATTTCTAAAATGTCCATCCATTTTAATGGGACCTTAAAAACAAGAAGTAAGAAAATATTCCTGGCAATCTTGTCTGAAATCGAAGCCGTGGTCCGCACGCCGCTGTTGGCGCCGAAATATGATATTGAGTAAAGAATGGTACTTCTGCATAATATTCTTGTCAACACAGCCACCACAACATTATTATAAAAAAAACTTGTTATTTTTTACGACGCTATAACAGTATTGATTATCGCAGTTACGACCGTTCCTCTCAACTGACTGTAGAAAACAACACAATTTTACTTCTAAACATGCTGAAATCACCATTGTGCAATAAAATGATGTAAGGCTGCGCACACATTGGTCAAGTTAAGTACTGGCGCGGGGCGGTAGAGTAGTGGAATAGAATAGAGCGCTGCAATGCAAAGCATAATCCTCCAACCCGGCACTGCGACCGCGTGGTGGATTATGGCCCATTTCCTCTCACAGGAAGGCGGTCTGTGACCCAGCAGTGAAAACATTATAGGCTGATGATGCTGCAAAGCAAATAAATTTGTTTTCATCTAACACTAGTCAGGAGGAGGAGCATAATATTTGCTGTTCTATAAATGCAATTGGCCAAATGAAACTAGTATCTTATTAACTGGCCGTTCAGCAAGCAGCAACTATGTTTAAGTTATTGTACAAAACACCATTTCACTTCTAAATATGCTAGAATCACCATTGTGCAATAAAATGTTGGAAGGGTGCGGTCACATTGGTGGAGTATGGAGGGTAGTACTGGTGGGAGAGTACTGGAATACAATAAGGTGTTACAAAGCAACTATCTTTGGTTTCACCCGAGCCTAGTCTTAATAGTGGAGGAGGACGACAATATTTACTGATCTATGATACATAAATAATGATTTGTTGAGTTACTGATGAAACTAAACAAGTAATCAACAGGGAATTTAGCATGCAGCAGCCTGATAACTGTATGAGGAATACCCAAATTCTGTGGTTTGAGATATTTTCTTTATAAAATCTGCCCGTATCTTTTGACATAATTACCTAAGTAGCTGACACTATCTTAGACAGTCCATTGCACTACGATTATTTGCTTTTCCACCAGCACAATACTTTAAACTCTACCAATGTAAATGTCGCTTAACAAAAGTCGAACATAAAAATATGATTAATAAATTGTATAGCTTCGATAAAAAGCGCCATCTTTGTAGGTCAAATAATAGCAACATGCTTGATAGTGAAGTGTGAATGAAAGAAAATAACAGTGAAAGTTGTGAGAAAAAATTATTAATACGGAATTAGATTTTATTTGCGTGACGAAAGCGATTTGATGTGAGAAAAATCGTGTAGGAAGTTGTAATGACGTTGTAAGAGGCATTTAAAGAGTGGGTTATTAATGAGTGATGGGTTGATCAAGCGGTACAATGTTTTTACAGGTGCAGATTTTACGGATAAATTATGAACTGTAAAAGTATTTTCTGGTCCTTGAATTACCCGCTTACTGGGAACGTGAACTTTTAGGCAAATGACGGTATTTAAGCTGTTCAAAAATTTGCATGTGATTTGGGGAAATCTTTTTGTTACTTGCTCTCCCTGCTTGCTTGCTGAAGAAGCGAGGTCTAAACGCAGCTTCAAACTAAATGGATAAACTTTCAGTTTTTGTTCTATTTTCAAAACGAATATCAACGAATGATTTATTGTTGTCATTCTTCTCAGCCAATAACAACCTAACAAAATTACAAGAGATGAGTCAGGCTTTCACAATATACTTAGGTTAGTAGCTGAAATCAAGCACAGATAAGCCTAAATTATAACATCCATTACTTAATCTGCCTATAGCCATTTCCCTATGTCGGGGGTCGGCTCCCAGTCTAACCGGATGCAGCTTAATACCAGTATTTTACATGGAGCGACTGCCTATCTGACAAACTCAACCCAGTTACTGGGTAACACGATACCCCTTGGTAAGACTTGTTGCCAGACATTCGGGCTTCTGACTACCCGAAACGACTGCCAAAGACAACCGGCACCAACGGCTTTTCTGCTCAACCAATCACAACAAACCAAAATAAGAATAGATTTGACAATCTATCGCAGCATACCTAATTGGGTAACTAATATCAAGAACATCCTATTCTAGTAAATGAGCGATATTTGTATATTTATATTTATTTGTAATCACGTACTCGAAAACGGCTCTAACGATTTCGATGAAAGCTGCAATATTGTGGTTTACGGGGGCGAAAACTCGATCTAGCTAGGTCTCATATCTGGGAAAATTAGTTTTTTCTATTTTCACAGCCTCGGGAATGTGATAAAACGTTGGTATACCTGGACGATGTGTTTATCTATATTTTAACCCGAGCAGAGCTCGGTCGACCATGTACTACTACCAATTTAAATTATAAAAAGCATTACTAAACGCCCTTTATTTAGTAAAAGGTTACAAAGCAAGTAACTTGCCCCACACTTGTCCATTGTTGCGTGCCAGTAGAAATCTACACATCATTATCTAATAACGAGTACTTGCTGGTGGCAACGAAACCATTACTCATTGTCTATTACAATCGATGAAAGATATATTGCAATGGGCTGATATATATACATGATAGGAGGGATTACGTATGTGTGAATGGTGTTTCATTTTTTGAACAAGAACATGGTTTTGAAAGCCAGGGTTGAGTGATAAACTACAAAGATCCTGTAAGTATAGAAGATAAAATAGAAACATGAAATCTGAAAGATATGTTCATTTATGTTTTTTACTGCCTCGTGGGTCTTGTAGTCGTGGTTTGTGGTACCAATGCCAACCCACACTGGGCCCGCGTGGTGGATTATGGCCCACTCCCTCTCACAGCGAGGAGGCCAGTTTTCCAGCATTGGAAACACTATAGGCTGATTATACTTGTAGTACCTAGTGATAACAGAAGACAGATGAAATGATTTCATGTGTTTATGACTCAGTATAGCTTTTGCCCCCCCGCTTCGCCTGCGTGGTAGTTTCCAACAGTAATGATACATAAATGAATACCTGGCATGCTCTGTACAGTCAGCTCCGCTACAACCTATAGGTACGACTGTCAAATGTATTACGGCATTAGCTTTACCTAAGTTGGTGCTGAATAGATAGAAGAACACAAGACACATACAGCAGTAGGTATTGATTTTGATTTTGAATGGAGTGATTTATCTGGTAATCTGTGAGAATTCGGTCGATATAACTTGGCAGGTCTGAATATAGGCACAACGAATTTTCGCGCATGTTCTGTCACCCACATTCGCCTCATCTCACCATTTGGTTCCTAAAAAATGTCATTGCGCAGCGTTCTGCGCGAAGTTCGGAACTGCCAAGTTATATCAGTCGTATTGCAGTGTTAGTGGTCGTATTAAAAGTTATATTTATGAAAATGTCAACCAAGATAAGCAGCAAAATAAATATGATGTGCTGATACTTTTTCCAAATTTTTACTGGTTAAATACGAGGCTTTCGGCTACTTTGTATGAGTGTATTTTATGTCATTTTGTTGTAGAATAAACAATTCCTTTTTTTTTTCGTATTTCAATACTCGCCAAGGAAGTGAATATGGAAGTGAATTCTACAGCTATATTATCGAAGATATTGTAATAAAATTAACAGCAAAAGCAAATGCGTCATCATGTTTTGAGTACCAATAATTTATTTAATGTTTCAGAACATCGTAAAACATAAAATAGCTTGTAAAATCACAATAGAACATTATGAAAAGTTTCCTCGACACCCACGACTGACATTTCTCTTTCAAGAAACATTACTTGCTTCCTCAAAAGATGAGCTGAAGATTTTACGGCTTCATTTTGTTCATTATTTAGCTTTGTATTTATTATGTAATTCAATGAATATTTGCAGTTGGAGTGAATAAGCGATGGATTTGATTAATCATGATTTATGATTGAGTTTTACATTACACAGGTAATGTTACTTTGCAACATAAATATTTGTAGGTGCACTATATTGGTATTATTCCGAACCTTACTGCAAGCAGCAAACTTCTACACAAAATCAAACTGGTTGCTAATTTAATTGTAAATATGATATTATTTTTTATAACATTGATTTAGAAAGAAAATACGTTTATTTGCGGTAAATATGATTATACATTCTGTGATTACTTGAACTCACACACTGACTTATTAGTATTACTTGTTAAAATGTTAGGAATATCATATAATTTTACAATGTTTGTAAATATATGAGCACCATTTTACCATTTACCTATCGTGGTATGTAATCTTATTCTAGGTGCATCGTCTTCACATATAATTATATAATTAATCTATAAAAGATATTGTGAAAACATTTTAAAAGAGTAACGGTGTAGTTTCTGCCCATTCATGTATGGGGAACATACGAAAACTACCTTTTGGAAGGGGCGACTAGAATCAATTCTTTTTTTTGTACATTTTGACGTTCTAAGTGCCTTTTATGTGCCTAATTGAAATAAATTATTTGTCTTTGACTTTGCAGTGCTACTGTGCCGTTGCTGCCGCGGCAGTGCTGCTTGCCGCGCTGATTCCGAGCACTTGGCGTTCATGGTGACTCGCTGAACTTACAAATTTTCTTGTCAACACTCACGTGTTATCGCTGTGATGAACGCCGCACTACTGGTCTGAATAGATGTGCCGTCGCTGCAGTGCTGCCGCGACATTGCTGTCGTGCTCGGAATCAGAGGCGTAGCTACCGCCGTATCAGCCGTATCAATGATACGGGGCCCCCGGGCTACAGGGGCCCCTAACGCGTGTAAGCAAAAATTAGTAAAATGTTATCCACTATGTCACTTAATCTCGTGCTTCCCGGAAAAAAAAAACATATAAAAAAACTGTCATACGTGCCTATAGAGTTTTCACTTCAGAAATGACAAAAGTAAAAAAAGCAATCTTCTTTTTTTCCCGGGTTAAGCGTGCGCCCAAAAGTTGGCAAAATCCTATATCAGTTATTGCGGGATTCCCCCGTTTAAGTCATTAACTTAAACGGGGGAAAAACTAAGAAACTTATAATCAATAAATATTTATTTTAATTTAATGCAAGAATTTTTGTTTCTTTTGTGAGAAATCTTTACCCTTAATTTGGGCCCCCAAACTAATTTTGATACAGGGCCCCTCCAAGGCACGCTACACCACTGCTCGGAATGTAATCTCATATAAACCTATAGAAAATGTATGGGTACCAGTAGTGACGCGGCAGCACTGCCGCGACTGCACTGCCGCGAGCATTGGGGTTCGGAATTATAGCTTTTAAGCATGTATTCTCAGAGCACGGAAACGCCTCGACGGTTGCAGCTAAAGGCGGCATTGTTAACGCTTTCCATACAAACCAAGAATGTCACCATTTTCTTACAATGGCTTTTTGAGGTACGTCTTTTTCTTTTACCATACATCTCTATCAGCCGAGGAGCTTGTGGCTAAGTAATAACAGCCGCACGGGTCGATTCATTAGGTAAAGCTACGCTTGCTGGGGTTGGTCCGTGGATGGGTCGTCATCTTTACATATCGAGACTCCTCCGTGTCTCGGAAAGCATTCCCAGCATGGTTCCGGCTGTCATTCGTGGATTTTTGACAGTCGTTACGTGTCGCCAGAAGCCCGAAAGTCTGACAACCAGTCTTACCAAGAGGTACCTAGTTAATGGGTTGAGGAGGTTAGATAGGCGGTCGCTCCATGGGAAAAGGCTAGGCAGACCGATTGATACATCTCTATCAGCCATCACCTCAAGTGTTCCTCCTCCATCTTTTGTTTGGTCTTCAATCTTATTTAGTGACTACGTAATTTACTCAACGCTGCCGCTGCGCATGCGCAATGTTGAATACTATTAAACAAGCCACTAATAATACGCTGCACCTTCGCTATTCACACAAGAATTATCATATCCACACATTTCCCCACATCTTTACATAACAAAACAAAAAAAACAGGCGGTTCCGCGGGCCTTACTAGTTTCATGGCACCAATGTACTGGAACAGAAGGCCTGTTCCGTACAATTTCTTAACTACACTGACGCGCAATAGAAAAAAACCACTAATTTATCATGAAATATTTCCGAAACCATGCAAGATTCTTGAAGTAAAAAGCAACATTCAGGTGTATAAAAGCTCATAAAAATCACATATAAAACTGTTTTCGAGATTTTTGAAGTGAAAACTTCTTTAGCTGCGTTGTGCACTTTTTTGTGATGGTTAAAAAAATTTTAACACGTGACCTGATCGAAAATTCGTAAGATTGTCATGTTTGTGTACGATAGCGCAATAAATGAATATTGTATTTTACCACATAAATGATAGTACTTATATACTGATAATTACAGCAATCCGTGCAAAATGATTCCCTAACCATGCCAAAATATCAAAAATGCACAACGTTAATATTCAAGTTTTCACTTCTGCCGGCACTCCCGGAGTGCAACCTGTTGATTTTTTTTACTTCATGTAGCTAACTTGTGTGGTTTAGGAGATGTTTAGATTTTTGGCACTTTGCAAGTGGCTTTTTTATATCGCTCGTCAGTGTATATGAAGGCGTCATCATTGTGTTGGTAAGAGAGAGAGACAGCTACATTCAGGATGCATAGCATCATTCCCATTTCTCAACGAAACAGTGATGCCATTTACACTTCTTCTTCTTTTCGTGTGGTTACTGACTAACCAGGTGTCAGAGTTTTAAAGCCGCCCATGGGCCTCTGACTTGGCTTCACATGCCGTCGAGAAATATCTCTCGGGCATGCCGGTTTCCTTCACCGTTTTAAAAACAAGTGATAATTATACAATACGCACATGAATCTGAAAAGACAGGTGCGTGCCTTGGGTTCAAACTCAGACCTATGACTTGGCAGTCCGACGGTCACACCACTAGGCTGTCACTGCTATGCCATTTACACTTCAGAGTTCGGAGTCTGATCACATTTATTTCACTTCCCGTTCAAAGTAAAAAGTATTAACCAGAGGCAAAACAAGTTCAAGCAGTCATTGACATACCAGATGGTTAAACGGAAGACTATAAAGCCATTGGTGTTATACCTAATACCTATCAATGATGATAAAACAAGTGAAATTGTATTAAAAAATTTAAAACTCCGACACAAGCATTTCCTCCTTTCTCTTTCCTACTCCATCACCAGACCCTGTTCATCATCTATCTATAACCTATTCATTGAGTCCACTCCAATGAGCCCAAACACGATACCTGTGCTGTAAGTCGGTAAGGGAGTTGGATATCCTGCAAATATCAGGTGATGCTGCAGCATCAGTTCAAGGTTACTATGTTCTTCTAATATCACTGAACTAACAGACTACCAAATTTAAAATCGATCAGACCTGTCGAAGATTCTCACATCCATTCATCAACTAGAAAAGAGCTGATAATCTTCAAACGGTTGAACCGATTTTCTTGAATCATAGCTAAGAACACTCTCGATCAAGTCACCTTTCAAACAAAAAAAACAAAAACACAATCGGTTCAGCCGTTTGTGAGCTACGATGGCGCAGACAGACACACAGATACACAAGTCGAACTTATTACACTCCTTTTTCCGTCGGGGGTTAAAAATAAGTAATTTTCAGAGATACAGTAATCTGTATCTCTGAAAATTACTTTTTTTCACTTTACCGTTCTTTAGTATAATTACTAAAGAACGGTAAAGTGTATTAACTATCAAGTATTTATTATCACCCATTGGCCTTTTCTTCTCGCCTACATCACGACAATTTTCTACAGAAGTTGCGCGCGATCACGTAACGACTACGCATGCGTAACAGCGCGCCAATACGGGCGTCGCTAATAAACACGCGCTCGTCGACAATTAAACAAGAAAATTACGTAATTCTCCCGCGTCTAGTGTGTTGATTGATACACAATTTAATGGAGACTGGAACATTGGATGACTTGTTGATTGTAGACTGAAATGTTGAGTCATAGGACCAGTGAACTTAGTGACTGATATGTCCAATGACAAAGGTAACCCAACGTCCAATGACTAACTAAAATGGCTGAATTCTGTAACAACATTAATGACACAGACATTTGATTTCAGACAAAATCTCATTCAGACAGACTGAAGATCTTTCTTCTGGCATGCTGGTGAAGAAAATACAATAATTGTCGAGACAGCGAAATTAGCTTACATTGTAATTGGTACTTAGGGCCTTATCTCACCAGTGGCGGCGCAACCATGGTCGCACTCCAAAAAAATGTATGGGTAGTTGCGCAACCGATCGGACGCCAGGTGAGAAACTTACCATAAACCTTGCTGGTAGCGCGACCACGGTTGCGCCACCAGCATATCCCATTGCCATGGTGTGTGGTGTATCCTCATATCACATAGGATGGGGCTGGATAAGAAATACGAAGTTTTTCTACATAAAGTAAGTTACAAGTAAGCTACATAAGTAAGTTTCCTTCAATCAAAGTCACGAAAGGTGGTATTTTAACAAAATCTTTAACTTAGGAGTGAACAGGGCCTGCGATTCTCCATACAAATGTATTATCCTTTTTTATTCCTGAATAATGCCTCTAGAGCAATTTTTTTTTCATAAATTCAATGTTTGCTGTAGTCACCTCCCGTTATTTCCTTTTTTTCAGCAACTTATCGGTAAAGAAAATATGACCCTCCAAAAATTACAAAAACGCCCCATTTTTACCGCCGTGATTAGAGGAGTACCAGACAAATTCGAAAGGTTTTTAACATAAATGAAAATGATAGGAACCTAGACATACTCTTTCTTAAAATTTTAATGTAAAAAATAATTGAATCGATCCAGTTTTCGAGGAGAAAAAAGGGGAATACGAAACGTCGATTTCGTCAATTTTTTTGTGATATAATTGGTCTGAGCTGTAGCTATCCCTATCGAACTCTACGGGGGCAGAATTGAGGTAAGAAGACGGCAATCGTTTCCTCAAATACCTATTTTTCAAACTCCTCGCAGCCCCTGTTCCCTCTTATTATTATAAATGCAAAAGTGAGTTAGTTTATTTTTTTGTTACGCTTTCACGCTAAAACGGTTGAACAGATTTGGATGTAATTTGGCACATGGGTAGACCATGACCTGTGTTGAGACATGGGATACTTTTTATCCCGATATTCCTACGGGATCGATACTTATGCGGGTGAAACAGCGGGGCGCAGCTTGTCTTTAATAATTAGGATGATTTTCTTTGTCTACACAACATTGACCAGTGTATACATAGTTTATTGTTGTAAAGACCAACAAAGACAATTCAAAACTTCCCAAACTTTCTTCACTTAAACCGTTTACACAGTACAGTATTTAAGTATAAACACAAGACTATTAATATATGGTTTAAACAGTTCAAGAGCGGAGTTAATTCCGACATTTTCAGCTGTTTTGTAAACAAGGAAGTTGTTTTGTATTCTAAATGGGTAAACAATTATGTTTGGGATGTATTTCATAAATACAGTGTGCATCCATGAGCCTGTTATAAACAGAGGAAATTGTGTAACGAGTTATAATGCATTGCATCCGTGGTGATCTTTGGATATAAGCCGTTTGCGCTGCCTCTATATTATAGAATAGAAAACTAGCTTCCCTGCTGGCTTCGCACGGTTTTAAGGACTTGACAAATCATCGATATTTCTTTATAACATACAAGTTTAAGGTGGATCCGCAGTTGCAGCCCGCGAGATTCAAATTTTCTATTTGCAGGTCAGTTTCAGGTTGTAATCTTGAACAAAATATGATCTGCGACTATAACAGATAAGTATTTACAGAATAATAATAATTAGAATCGTGAATACATCTCTCTAAGTTAGATTTGTTACATAAGAACTTTTCCAAAAGAGATTTGAAACCTTCCGAAATAAATTCTCTAAATGATAATGAAAACCGCATTAAAAACCGTTGTGTATTTTAGAAAAACAACGCGATTAAAGAGATATTTTATTTTTCAGAAATACAGAATCGACTTAGTTAACTTGTACCGGAATTTGTCAATCCGTTCTTTTTCAACTTCATTTCTTTACTTATATCCTAAGACTCTTTAACTGTGCTTAAGAAGTGATGTTAATTCTTTATTGCATGTCGCCTACATGCAATAAAGAATTAACATCACTTCTTGATGTTCACCTCTGTCCTACAATACCATATATTTCATAGACAGATCTGCGTTATATCCATCCAAGAATAATTTTTGGATAAGAAAGAGACCAGCCAAGTGGAAACAAAACAAAACACGCAGACACCAAATCAATTCAAACATTCAAAAATCTTTAGAGCCCATTGTATCGTATACATAACTAATCACAGTCCCAGAATGATACATAAATACTTATTAACCCTCAAACGCGACGCTGCCACGCACGACCGCGGATCGTGCAAGAATCGTGCGCGGGCGCCGATCCTGCTTATAGTAATAGCTATGGTCCTCGCATACTAATTGACACAACTACCATATAAACATGAGGTGTATTACCTACCATTATCGGATGCGTGCGGAATATTTGTCGTGATGATCGACTGCTTTGATGACTTGATCACGCATGCGTTTCTTATTATAAGTATTAGGTACTTGATTGATCATTGAATGGCTGTGTTAATTCGACGTCTTACTTAGTAATTTTGATCTTAATTAAAAAAAAACTTTGCGTCGGTATTCCCCAAAGGTACAAGAAGAGGTGAAATGGTAAACAGACTTTTCGCCAGTTCTGCTACAATTTCATGTAATACTTCGGTGGCGAGCCTGCCACTATCCGGACACAAATTCAGACTCTAGGATGCCACTAAGGGTAAGATACAGAGAAGAAACTAAGCGTTAACTTACGCTTCAGTCTGCCCAAATGCAATTGTTTTTGAAAGGTCTAAACATAAGATGACGGCTAAGCTTGCGACAAAAAAAAAACGCGAGGAAATACAAATTCTTCCGAAATAGGCTCTACTGAAGATCCACCAACCACCACTTACTATCTAAATAATGAATCACCATATTAAGATAAGTAGGCGCCGAATTACAGCTTAACTTATCTAAATTAAAATCCTTATTAAGATAACCAAGGACCACTGACTCAAACGTCTGTTTAAGATTAAACGGAGCTTTCAGAATTCTGCCGCGAAGACAGTAAATTTGCGTTTTAAAGGAGGAGCTTTCAGAATTCTTCCGCGAAGACAGTAAATTTGCGTTTTAAAGATCTCGAATTGGAATCGCCAGACAATGGGTTTGGTACTGCAGCTGATTGCCTAGGTAGTTCATCACACACTGTCCTTTCACAGTTTTTACCTCTGACAGCAGCAATCCAATGAGAACCTTACTGCCACGAAAATAAAGATCGTAATGATTTTGACAGCCTTGTCAATGGCAGCAACTTTATTAAACGACAATAAAGACCACTGCGATTTTGACAGTGACGCAAAATCAGGAAAAATAACTGTGAAAGGACTTGAAGTATCGTTCGTCGCATAAATATGTAAGGATTAATATGTGCCGGGGTTGCGGGAAAGTCCGAAAGGGATACCGTGGCCCTTGGCACCGTACAGGCAACTGAAGGAACACGGGTGGGTTTTAGCCAGTAAGAGTCCGACACACCCTCCCGCTCCGCCCAGAGCGGTAAAAGTTATTTGATAATTTCCCACCCAAAAAAAAAAGAAAAAAGAGAAGGATTAATATTATTAGCCTTCATAATTGGCTATACTAAAATGTACGTCTGCGCACCTTGGGTATTCAACCGCGGTTACACCCTTGCTGAATAGTATTTTTTTTTACTACGGCCTTAGCTTCTTTGGTTCGTGCAGTAGCTTTTATATTCATTACTGATCACAAATATTCATTCATTTGTTACTTTTATCACATATTGTTCAAAATACGCGCGTGCCCATCCGCTGAATGCATCTCCGTCCACCCGCGACGTACAGACAGACGCCCGCCAAAATTGTTGAAACATCGGCGCAAGCAAACGCTGGGTGCAACGACCGTGGATCATTGCATGATTGGGTCTGCAATTGGCAGGCAACGGGTTAAATTATGGTGATGGACGCCTAAATCGTCACTGTTTCTAAGTTTAGATGGCCTTGTTTAGGATTACTGTTTTGTTTCAGAAAATTAAGGAACAATTCTGTAGCCGACTGCAGGCGGCAACTGCAGGCGACGTGTCGCCGCGGCTCGACTGGTTTCTATGAATTTCCTTCCGTAGCTAGCTACGGAAGGAAATTCATAGAAACACACACGTCGTCCTCATAGAAATACATAGAAACCAGTCGTGTACCTTTTATTTTATTGCGGTGTACTCTAATTTGTCCAAGGAGAACTCAATCGCTTGCATAGAGTAGGGGCAGTTTTATCATGCATTGCATTGGGCCGGTAGTGCTTAGTGCGATTTATTTTTCTTCAATAAAACACAACCACAGTCCACAGGTCAATTATAGGATAATAATACCATCTGTATATAATTATCCTCTATGATCGAGAGGTTGTAACTCTTTAAGACCCTCACCTTTACAGCTGCACTTTAAGAATGTAGGTAAAAAGAAAATTGCACAGTTGAATTATAATGACTTAGGTAACTTCCTGTTCGAAAGGATAGAGAAATAGTGTGTGACGTAGGTTATGGTCATGGGACTATTTCATATCAGACACGAATCTTCAGTCTAATTAAAAAATGAACACTTTAATGGCAAATCATATTATTATTAGGGCCAACCGGCCAGTGATCCGATAATCGGATATTTCCACGAAAGAATAATACGGAAATGCCTCTCAGAATCAAATTCAAATTCAAAAGTCATTTATTCAAACTAGGCTGAAAATCAGCACTTTTCGAACGACAAAATTACATAAGACAGTCCCCCAAAAACGCCCGCCCTCACCACTTCCTAGTGCTTTAGCTGGGAAGAAGAAGTGGCGCAACAAACTCCCCAGCAGCACAGCTGTCTGATAGTTAGAAAAACATGATTCTATACAATAGTAATAATTTACTTAACGCAACACAAAACATTAAATTAAATTATTTTCTATATGTCACCTAGCACACGCCAATATGCCAACAACAAAAAAGTAAAAAGAACTTAATACCCGAATGAAAGCCTTCAGACATAAAGGGCGTGCCCGTTTACATATAGCAATTAAAGCTGTAACTCGGAAATCACAAATGATAAACTAGCGAACTAGCTAACAATCGAAGTAAAATAAATCCGTTTCCAAGTCTTCTGTTCGTATAAAATACAATAAATTACTCGATCACTATCTGTTAGAAAGATAAATCAATTTCCACTACTTGACCACACTGTGCACATTATCATTTTTTATTGATATTCCATTTGTTTTGATTAAATTAAGATACTAAATCAAAATAACCACTGTTATAATTTCATTAAGTTTGTTATAGTTGTTTTTATAAAATTGTTCAATGCCGGGAACCCTGGATTACTTACTTATTCAGAAAGGAATGTCCATAATATTATTTCGCGGGAATAAGTTTAGGTATATAAGCGCCCGATTATCCGATCACTGCTGATCACCACAACGACAACACGTGGACAACATTTTGCCGTCAAAATCAACCGTGTGGGTGATACCGACCACATCAAGGCAACGTCGCAGCCACAACGCAACCTCCAGCGAGACCGCGCACTAGCGGCCGGCCACATCGCAAACACAACGATCTGTCTGTCTGCAAACACGAGCCACAACGTCACCACATTGCAACTACAAGGGACAACTCAACCACATCGCAACTGCAAGCTGCAGCGACACTATCCACAGTAACCACTGCTTGTCCACATTTTGTCGCTGCGATGTTCGATGTGGCGTGGTTGTGGTACATGTGAACGGGACCTAAGTAAACCATTTGCTTGAAAACTATTAAGCATTCTATTTCTGTCTACTTGTCTTCGTAATACTCGTAACATATTACAACCAGAACCATATTGAGCCATAATAAAACCAAATAAGCGTACCATAAATGCAATTTTAATGTTACATAAATGTGCTAATACTTGCAAAATATCACCAAAACGGCTTAATTGGTCGTTACCAAATTAAGTACTTACTAAGCGAGTACCCATAATGAGAATCTGCCATTACATAAAAACTAACAATTTCGAAATATTATTCCATTTTATGCTGGTAATAATAAAGCCTACTGCACACAAGTATGTTGCCAAGGTCAAGTTCAAGGTTACGACATTCAACCCAATCTCATGCATAATGTAACAACAGCCTTACACACTGACATAATTGGTTTTCTTATTCTTAGATATATTGTTTACTTTTGCAGTATATTTCGTATATTTTGATTCAATGTCAAGCAATTTTTTTTCGTCCTATGTGTGTCTGAGAGAGATCGCTTGTAGCAAAACAAGGCCCTTTGTAAGACTTTTTATAAATATGTCTTTTATATCCATAAAATGTGTGTCTGTGTAGTGTACAGTAAAGCGTAATGTAGGTACTGTTACGTCATATGATACCTGAAAGGTAAAATGTTAAAACTTGTGACAAAAACATGTATTTTTTAAATACAATACATGTACTGTATTTACACAGGTTCATAAGATCGCTGAAAGGTCAAGGTCAAAACTTACATGTTGGTAAACCGAGCAGCGTGGCGACGCTTCTGATCTGTCAAAGACTCAGTGAAGTCTCATCGATGCACTTCACTTTTTGCACTAGCTCTGTTGACAAAGAAAATGTCAATTAGTCTTCGGGAAAGCTAAGGTTCATTAAAAAGTCAAAACACAAGTGATAGTTATACAAGGACCATTTGGCGTATCGCCAAAATTGGAACTAACGCCGCCATCTTGTTTTTTCAATACAATTTCACAAAACACTATTGTGTCGTTTACCAACAGTGCCCCCTCTCAGTGTCGGTAAGGCGCCACAAGATCCACTCGCGCTCTCTTAAAGGCTGTGGTTGAATTTTAAGGGGCTTTGAAACGTATGTCTTAAGGAAAAGTTCACTTTATTTAACACTTATAAAAACAATCTAAAAAAATGTTTACTTGTTTATGCAAAAACACGACGACAGGTGTTCAGGAATACCAGTAAATTTTTAATGTTTTATTTAAAAATATTATTCCTTTAGTTCACACACACACGTCCGTTAGCTAGCTATAATCTATCGCAACTGACCAAAACGGACGGGACAGTCGGCGGATGGCACCATTCGTGTTCTACCTTTAAATTTTTTCGTATCCTTCCTAATTTAATAGAAGGATCTACTTGTACTAATAACATTATGCTATCAACAATCAATAAAACGTTGTATCCTTTGTTTTTTTCAGTTATCACTTCCTTCCGTAAATCCCGGGACGAAAAGTTAAATATCGACGTTTTTACCGATGAGCAATCAATTACTGCGACTTTAGAGTATGATGAATAGTTGTGCCTGTTATCATTTACACCAGGCATTCGTTTAGGTGTCGCCTAGTGTTACTGAAAACGAGCAATAGAGCCTTATAAGTTATTGCCAAAAACCTGCTAACCCAGGGTATCAATTTTCGCCATCTTTTAAAACCTCCACGAAAAATCTATAACGAATTTACTGACAACCTGACAAAAGTTAATTTTCCAGAAAAAAATAGACCTCTAGAAATTCAAACATTGTGCGCAAGCTTGAACAAGAGTTCTTTTGTCCTTGGGGGATGAGGGGGTAAAACATTGTAATAATCCTACTGGCCTACATAACTTTTACAAAAGGGGATGAAAAAAGTTGACAAGGATTATATTATAAGCTACCTGGATATTATTATCAGGGTGAAATTTTAAAGTAGGTAACTTGGTATAGGCGATGTCTACACAACACGATTCATTTCAGTTTTCCCTTCTAAAGATGCTTACCTATAATTTATGCATACATTTTAGAACAGAAAACTTGAAACACTTCCCCATCAGTAGCAAAAGGGTTACAAGCAATGTATTAGGCAAACAGCTTTTTCATCGTAATCGTGGTATTAGTAGGCAGGCACCAGTACCACAATTGGGTAACTTAATCCCAATTCGAAGGTCTTTGAACGAAATTGTTCCAGGCTCCGTGTAATAGGGGGCGAGCCTATTACAATCAACCGGGCTCTAATCCAGATTCCGGGCTGCTACTGAGAAATTCATGATGGGAAAACAAAATAACACTACCCGACCTGGGAACCTGAACCCGTAGTAATCATTTGTTATTCTCTACCAGTCATTAAACAGGAAAGTCTATATTTCAGGGATAATGGTACCTATTATTAAATTAAACTAAGTATTTAGGAGATTAGTGGTGCAAACCTAAAAGTATGAACCTCAATGAAGCCACCTTTGCCTTTCATCTTTGATTAAGGCGTAGCTATAATTAGATTAATTAAGGGTTGTCATTCACTTGTCAACTCGACAGTACGGATCAATAGTCGCGGTGTTTACGCTCAAAGGAAAATTCAGGTAGAGTTGAGTCCAAAATGTTTGCCCCGAGTCCCTTTGGGAAGTTTGTTTAATAGAATTTCAGAAAGTTATCATAACCCCTTTCGTAGAACTCAGGTAAGGCTTATCCAAATAATTCTGCATTCATGAGCGATTTTATCGTCACATCAAAGGGTTTAACATTACTATGTTATAAAGGCCTATTCCAAACATTTCTAACAACTTTATATCTGTTACGGAATTAACCCGCAGGTTCTACCCGAGATAACAATAATGTCGTCCGCTTATTAGTAACCATATCATTCTTAGGATACAGTATCCTAAGAATGATCGATCGATCGTCCGCTTATAAGTAACCATATCATTCTATTCATTCAATGATCGATCGATCGTCCGCTTATAAGTAACCATATCATTCTTAGGATACTGTATCCTAAGAATGATATGGTTACTAATAAGCGGACGACATTATTGTTATCTCGGGTAGAACCTGTGGGTTAATTGCATACCACACGTAAAGTTGTTAGTTGCTCATTATGTATGTCACAATATTTTATTTGATTTTGTATGAGTTTCTTTTATTTTATATTACCTTTAATGTCTTTATTATAACGGGCAGACACTTCCCTATGTTTATTATTCTAGTGTATGGTACTCGTGGGTTGCAGCTGAAAATCATTGTCAGGTGGTATCCTTTGTGATGTCATCCGACATTACGCTGAGCTGAGGCCCTTTTGGCCTTATAATAATTTGTTTTCTGTTTTTATAGTTTTAAGGTATTTTTTTTGTAATGCCAATAAACGCAATTTTCTTTCATTTTTTCTGTAAAATGTCAAATTGATCTCGCAATGGGTTTTAATTTTGACAGTTCAGACACGTTCATTGCGTTATTTACGTTGTTGAACAGATTAATTTTTCAAACCTATGAAGCAACGGATTGGCGATATCCCACAAAAACCCTCGGATTGTGATTGAAAGTACACGCAATTAGGGTGGTGGATGAGGCTGGCACAGGAGTGTGGGGATTGGCACAAGAAAAGAGAGGCTTTTACCCAGCAGGGCTTGGAGACGTTATTTAAAATAACGTTTTTAAAACGTTTTGTAACAGTTCTTTGTAAAACATTTTGTTCGGAATGAAAACGAAATTAGAACGTTTATTCCGCAAAACAAAAACCGGTTTATTCCGCAGGACGCAGCCGCGCACGAGGCCTGCGCCGACAATCAAGAACTTGTTTAGTTAAATTGTACCTTATCTTCATCATTCGATCATTGATTCCAATGCGCTTGCCGTAAGGGTTGTGTTGCGAGTTTCCTATCGATCAACCCAAAAATGGAAACGATCTTATAAAGGTTAAAAACGTTTTATTAACCGAGAACGATTTAAATTTTGTTCTTCTTCAAAAACGTTGTTATAACGTTCCGTTCGAATATAACCGAAAAAATCCGTTTCTTAGGTTTTTAAGACGAAACCGTTTCGATAAATATACCGTTATCCGAGCCCTGATACCCAGCAGTAGGTGAAGTCGGGCTGTGTATGATGATATGATTTCTGCTTATTTATTACTAGCTAAACTCTGTCTTTAAACCAGCCATGATTAAAATTCTTAATTCAACAACCCTAGACAGGCAGGAATAGCCTCTTAAGTATTTACTTAGTAAATTAGGCCAAGTTACACATTAGACGAGGACAATTTAAAAGCATTTAAGGTAATGACAGTCGGCTAAGTTTCAGTTAATTTGGGGCGCCAACATTCTTAAAGTAATAGCTGTTTTTATTGCCAGTTTTGTACAGTCCGCGCGCGACGGCTAGTCACCACCTGAGGTATGTGAGCGGTGAGACGGGGGAGGTAGACAAAGGCCAAGCTAACTCAGTCTACCAACTTTGCCAATGGCGCCCTCCCCCGTCTCAGCGCAACTTAAGTACCTTAGGCGGTGACTAGCAGTCGCGCGCGGCCTATATCTAATGGGGAAAAACTGCGGAAAAAAATATCTAATTAGCCCGTCAGTCAGATAATAAAAATATATTAGACACGTATTTTTTGCTTTAACATATTAATAAAAAATGTTTTAGATAAAACGCATTAAAGTTGGGGAGTGGGGGCTCGTTACGTCACAAGTCAGTATAAAATCTACCGGGGAGTGACGTCATGCCACAATTTAACGCAATCTATTGCCGAAATCATTTGATTACGTAAAAAAGAAAAAATACGTGTCCAATATTTTTTTGTAATCTACCAGACGGACAAAATAAATTTATTGTCAACATCCCTATTATTTAATACTTTTTAAAGTATTTTTATCTGAAATTGTTTTTAATAATACCAGCTTATTTATGTCCAACTGCAGGGCAAAAACCTCTTCTCATAGAGAAAAGTTAATTGTTATTCATTTGCTTGGCCAATCAAAACAGGTAACATATGATTTGACAAGACTTAGTGCGGATTTCATCAATGAAATGATGAGCTGTCAGTGTACAATATTCCATAACAATTTTGACACTGACAGCTCTTGAACGCGTTTTAGAAATGCTGATCGGGTTCAGTTTCATTGGTGAAATCAGCCCTTACTGGTTGATCAAAGATTTGATTGGGGTGTCAGAAAATGCAACTCCAATAATCATGATACAAAATTCCACCTTGAATTAAACATTCACCTGATAACCGTACGAGCCCCTCGCTACAAAATATCGTCTTTACCATCTATCAGCTGCCCACCGCAGCTGCAAGCTTAAATCTAAATACAAAGTGACCTTTATTCTATACGATACATGTAGATCTGGGTCCCACAGCTCATCCCGCAAACAGGGCAAATCTTGACAATGGCTGTCCTTGGCCAGCCCTCGACTCGACATCCATTCATGACGTACTTCATAAACCACTCTCATCAAAAACCAACTTTAAAACAAGAAGCTAAAGTCTAATTTTGAATGTAGACTATTGCTGTTAGGTGGTTTCAGTACCAAATAGGTGCGGGTTTTAATGATTAGGGGAGGCGGAATAGGCTCTTCGTTTGGAGAATTCCCGCGGTCATGACTATAATGTTATATGTACAGCCTGTTTGATAAATGGACAAGAAGGGACGCTAAACGCTTGTACTCAGGTGTGCCTTTTACATTTATGAGGAGATTTACAGTTATAGTCATGTAGATAATTGTCTGCATTCAAGCTTGAAAATAATATTCTAGTAAAGTAAGAGAAACTTGATTCACTGGTTTTGGCTCTCCTATACCATAAACATTATTTAACGGTGGTGTTTTGTCAAGTAAGAATTTTTTTATTGTAGATTTTAGCTCCAGCAATAGAAATGTCAATCTCATAATAATAGGTGATCTTATCAGACAAGATGCCTGAATTTACGATAGTGGTCATCAATTCTTCATAGCTGCCTTCAACTTTAGACAATCGAAAGCTTTCCAAATAGGTAGGTATAATGAGGTTTTTTTACAAGGCTCTTACATTCATTCATAATCATAAAAACGCATTTTGAAGATTTCAGGATAAAGTCAAATAGAAGTTCACTAAGATTGCAAAAAGATACCAAGATTACAATTTCGTTTTGCGAATGAAGTCGAGAACTATATTTTTCAGCAAGATATGACATAAAGAACTACACAACTCTATTTATTTCCATGTTGTAAGTAGGTTCGTCCTGTTTGCCAGCAAACGGATCAAGTCGCGGCGAGGCCAAGAGTCGGCTAAGTCTGCTTCGACCGCAATCCTCTAAATTGTATTAGCGCAAGCGACCGTTCCAGTTGCTATGGTATTACTGTGGAACGGGTTTAGACGTGCCTCGAGGGGTGATGTGTAATCGTACGTGAAACAGAGTTGTGGCAAATGTGGACGACATAATTGACAAAGCAGACTTTGCGGTAGTGAAAGATGATAGAAAGAAAGAAAGAAAGAAAAGAAAAAGTATTTATTGGGACAAGCACAGGAGATCTTAATTAAACTAAACACACTCACTAAAAATAAAAAATAAAATAAAATGAAGTCCTGTGCGAGGCCAAAAGGCTCCTATCTCAGCATGATGCTGCGACATGTAATAATAAATGTCGCAGCGCTGGTATTCATATTCCAAGACGAGAGATAGAGATTGTTCATATTCCAAGGACGACATTGACAGAAAATTAAGCCGCAGAATAAATGAAAATCCCACAAGGAAACCTATCTAGCACAGGGTCAAAATAGGTGGATGAAAAATGGTGATACTGATAACTATCAATGTCTCAGCCGGATTGCCTTTGAGATACAGCACAGAGGATAACGTAGATTTTGAATAGTTCCTAATAATCTTAGTTAAATCTGAAGATCGTTACATAATGACAATCCGGCTCAGCTACCCTTAAACTAATTCACATCAAGACCAATGAAGCAATAAAACAGAACTTATCTTAAGGGTACGCTAGTCGATCATTCTTCTATACAAAAGTAGTATTGTGATTACTCGTCTGTTTGACGGTGTACGTTCAAAACTAAAAATTACATCAATTTGTCTTGTCATTATCTAGCCCTGTATAGGTTTGGAAGTTATGAGCGTCGAAACTTCCGTATTTCAACACTAATTTTAATTCGTCTTTGGGCGTAAATAAATAACTTATGTAGTAAAAAATGGCTTATTCAATAGTTCCAATAATTTTATTTTGAGTAAATACATCCAGTAGTTTTTCCATAATATATACGCCCAAAAGTCGGTTCATGAAATTTTACGCGATCGTTTTCATTATAAATCATGGTCTATTTCACTAAATAAATTATTAAATATATAAATAAATAAAAACTAGATAAATAAATACTGAATAAATAAAACTAAATAAATAAATACTTAGACTAATTAGCACCACCAACGAGTTCGAGCCGTCGATTAGTGTACCCTTAAGCACAAGACATTACAGGCTTAAGCCATCCATGATTACAAGGAGATTTATAGTATTACTCACTTTGAGAGCCCAGAACACTGGGTTCAACTCCCACTATAAATAAATAATGCTCCCACACCGCCTCTTCCATCAAGCCCTTTCAAATAAATTCCAAGCAAAGTGATAAAGAGTAACATACAATGCCATGCTTAGATCCCATAAATTTTAATAAAGAATTCTCCACATAAGAGGCACTTTTCCGCTCGTTAAATGGCGGCGTACCTAAATCAAAGCATGAATATGATTAATATGGACAACTAACTGTTGCCGTCGCGTGTTCTAAAGCGAACAAAGGAGAAGTTTCCTTGGTGTGTAACAATGAGGAGTTTAATGAATTGGTAGAAAAACCTGGTTAAGGTACGACCGCAGGCGGCAGCAGCAGGCGACGTGTCGCTGCGACAAGACTGGTTTCTATGAATTTCTATGATATACCTTGCGTAGCTAGCGACACGTCGTCTTCATAGAAATACATAGAAACTAGTCGTGTCGCGGCGACACGTCGACTGCTGCAAACGCCTGCGGTCGGCTACCCGAAACCGGTAGGTCGGTAGTACAAATAATCACCAAAGTGAAAAAAGTTCTTTAGAAGACCTCAGGCAAAATGTCACTGCGATTTGCTTTAGAAGACACAAATGCGTGTCCTCAACCCTTTTCAATCATACACGATGAAATACTTAGCAACGTGCATATAAGTAGGCCAGTTTTTGACAGAACTCTTCCAGCTATCTTAACGAAACGGGCAAAAAGCAGAACTTGCAAAAATTCTGCTACATATATTGGCCACGAATAATGGTTGTGATGTTTTTTCTTAGCTCAATTGAGCTCAAGCTTGTAACAATTTGCATAGAGAATAATCTTCAACATGATGAGTGGCATTCAACGGATGAAGATGTCGTTCATCATCACAGTGACTGCGTTTACGCAAATTGAGTAATTGATCCGTCTGAAGGCACCTAGCCACTGTGGAGTATAGGTTATTGGAACAGGAGACCAGGAGAACGAGAGTGCATTGTTGCGATTATTATGAAACACTGCATGGTAGTTGGAGTTTCCTTCGGTTTTATGATAGACATTTTCTGCGTTTTAGTCTCACAGAGGACTCTCGTTTAGCCAAAAATCTGGAGGGTCTCTGATGGTCTTGTTATCACAGGGGCGTAAAAATTAGATTATCAATCTGCGTGTTACGCTCCTGGCGCTAGAACTTTGCTCAAAGCAATAAATTAAATGTCAGACAGTTATTAGTTTACTTTTGAGTTCCCAAAAAAATATCGTCAATAGAGACCAAGGATACAAAACAAAATAACAACACTCTCTTTCACCATTATATCACCTCTAATTTTAATTAAATTAATATAAAATACGGAAGCAGTACCAACAGTTAAACAGCCTTGAAATCTAACGGGGTTATTAGCAGAGACTGTTAACAATCGCCATTGATCGCAGGCGCAGCGGGATGCCAATATCGTTGACCTTTGATTGAAAGTCCTTTAGGGGATAACAACAACGACTCTTGCTACGATTTCCATTACGCAGTGTTTGGAGCACAAAGTTGAGGAGTTGGTTTTGAGAACGCAATAGAAGTTAAGAATGTTGGAAGGTTGAATTTGGTCATAGGTTTCGCAAGCGGTATGGTCAAGCGCAATGTTTGTTTAAGCTTTCGGAATGTTGGGAATTTGTTCAGATATCTTTATCAGAATTTGTATGTGTTGGCGACTTTAGGTTTGTCAATAGGGCAGATTACTAAAAAATAATTTAATTCTGAGAAAATTACTTCTGAAAGACCGACGTAGCCGGTTGATTACATAACGGGTTCCCAACTTCTACTATAAACTATTATAGTGTACGTAAGTATCCTTAAAAATAATTAAAGAATCCGAATTAATTTAACAGCTATCTAGCCGGTAGCTTTTCGTGTTAAACCGACGACCCCATGGTGTTTTATGGAAAAACATAACTATCTGGAAACACCATTAACTTTTAGTACTTAAATAACCATTTAAATTAAAGTTCTCCGGTTTGTCAGGAAAGTTATTAACAAATTCTATTTATGTTAATAGTCTTACATACGATGAAGTTGACAATTAATTCTCTAATGAGGCCACGTTTATTAAAAAACAACTTGTTTCCACAAAATTAATTAGTACTTGAAGTTAATTAGAATTCAATTACCGAAAGAAGCGGTTTGGCTTTGGGTGAAAATTGTTTTAATACACAAAGTCACAAAACAAAATTAATATATTTATTTGCAAGATATACTTGGAGCATTTTTTAGGGACCCGACCTTAAAAGGAAAAAAAGAAACCCTGTTTATGATCAGTTTTTTGTCCGACTGCCTCGTTGGTCTAGTGGTCGCATGCGCTGCTGAGCATGAGGTTCTCAGTTCGATTCCCGGGTCGGGCAGTGTTTTCGGGGTTTTGTAACTGGAATTTCTCAGTAGCAGGCCGCAGTCCGGATTTGTACCCCGTTAATGTCAAAAGGGTCGCCCCCTATTAAATGGGACTTAAACCTAACTGGCGAAATGTGGGTGCACTAGTACCAATCGAGCTAACCCTTCGAGGAATACAGTACCTATGTTTTTTTCCGTCTATCTTAGAGCTTTTTTAACAGGGGATATTATGGTACTTATGGTGTGCAAATTCAACGATAGCTATCATACATTGAGGGTTCCCAGAATATGTATAGCTTCTTGGATATCCTACGACATTTAAACTACCAAGTATTATTAATTTAATCTGACGTACAAATGAATCACTCTAATTACATAGTAGATAGATAGATAGATAGATAAATCATTTATTTAGTGCACACAAAAAACAGCACAACATACAAAATGACGATTAAATTATTACTAATTAGCTATTAGGAAATAGCTGCAAGGTGCCAATATAAAAACAAATAAAAAAGGAAGAAAACAAGACATTGTGATGACACTATTGGCTATGACACACTTAAAATTATGGAATGACAACGAACATAAAAAAGTGCGGTGTGCGTCTCAAGGTTGCACCAAATGGGAGTCCAGCTCAGCATGTGCCAGGCAAATACACCTGACGCTGATATTCTGCTGAATCCCTGCAGTGACATACGGACGTCGAGTAGATGACATAATATATATATACGAGTTATTGGTGTTGTGAAAAAGTGAAATGTGCGGAGTGAAATGTAAGTATAGGTACCCGCAATTTAAATATTGTATTCTACAGTAAAATTTTAGCATTTGGAAATTTTCCTGTTAGAAGATTATTGTGTATTTGATTACTTGATTATTTAAATAGATAAACACGCAAGCTAACCACTCAAGGTCACTGGCATGTATCTGCGTCATAAAGGGAAGAGATAAGGGATAATAATACCTACAAGCCTATTATTGTCCCACAGATGGGCAAAGGCCTCTTCTCATACAGAGAAGGCAAGAGCACTGACCACCACTTGCTCATACGGGTTGGCGATTACAAACTGATATTACTTAACTATAAAGAGGAGCTCGTGGCTATGTAATAACAGCCGCACGGGTCTACCCATCAGGTTAAGCTACGCTTGCTGGGGTTGGTCCGTGGATGGGTGATCATCTTTACATACAGAGACTCCTCCGTGCCTCAGACTACCGTTGGTCCCGGCTGTCATTCGTGAATCATTGACAGTCGTTACGGGCCGTCAGAAGCTCGAAAGTCTGACAACCAGTCTTACCAAAGGGTATCGTATTACTCAGTTAGTGGGCTTTGAAGGTCAGATAGGCAGTCGCTCTATGAAAAATACTAGTATCTAGCTGCATCCGTTTAGACTGGAAGCCGATCCCAACATATTATCCTATTCTGCACGCGCTCGGCTGAACGCTGACTTTTTTAAAAGTGCATAGTGCATAATACTTATTGTACCTTATATATATATTCTTAATGTTTTTTATCGTGCTTGTTAGTGATCCTAAGTTTTCTACAATTTTTTTTTGTTTTTACCCGTGAGAACCTGTAATTGGCTTTATGTTTCTTAATCAACTGTTATCCATTTATTGCTGTTTGTTCTCCTATTAATAAATTAATAAATAAATATTTGGTAAAAGGCTAAGCAGATTGATTACTTAACTATAAAGTCCAGGTATTCCTCACCATGTTTTCCTTCACCGAAGGCAGTACTGAGATAAATCTCACTATTACACAGTCTTAAGAATCGTAACAAGGACCAAATTAAATCTCCCAAAGAAACCTACTCTAATATTCTTTGTATCGTTTCAGTATCCTTCAGAAAGAATATTGTGTAAATCTTCCGGCAAAATTGCGAAGACGCATAAAAATGGTAACGAAATATACATATTTTTTGTACTGAAATCAAATTCTTGGCGATTGACGTGAAAAGCAATATTGTTGAAAAGGAAATAAATATGTTTCTATTTTTTTTCTTTTTAGAAAGAAAGAAAAATGCGTTTAATTATGTTTTTATTTTGTTTCAGGGTAGGTATGCACTCTCTAGGGTGTAAACGGAATTATTTTTAGAATGAAAGAAAGAAAACAAATTATTATAATTCCAAAGGGGCCTCAGCACACGCGCGGGGCAGACGAGAGACTTACATATTCCTGACCAGACATGAATGCCTAAACCAAGCAAAAGGAGTATGTAAGGATCATCAGGTGGCATTCAGTAGTTTCTGCCTACCCCCATGGGACGAAGGCGTGAGTTTAGAGTTTACATGTCATGTATATTCCTGCTACTCCCCGCCCTGCAGTTTCCTGCCGTGGGTAGGGTTGCCAGGTGTGCCGGACATGTCCGACTTTTTACAATCGTGTCCGGCCTGTCCGTATTTTCTTAGGCTTTTGGTTAATCCCGCCCCCCCAAAAAAGATGTCGAACGAAAGCGCGCGAGCGACTCACGCAGCCACGCATGACTCGCGATGGTAAGAAAAAAATGTGATTCATAATAACATATAGTTAAGAGTTAGAGTAAGTCTCAACTGAATAACAGTAATAAATACACAAATAAAAGTATATTTTATCGTTTTTCTTTTAAGAACCTGTGTGTCAGTATCAGGCTTTCAAGGCAAAATGTCCGGTTAAATATGAATCTGTGTCCGGCTTTGCTATTTTTGGGCCTGGCAACCCTAGCTGTACGGTGTACTAAAAGTAAACCTCTGCCTAGCCTTTCGGGGATTACAGGCGTGATATTATGTTATATTCCTGCTTTTTTTTTTCTCTTTTGTCTACGCACCTGTCCTTCAGATACCAGTGTATCCTACGATCCTTTTAGATCTGTCGAAGTCTAGTTTGCAATTTTTAACCGACAAAAGGGATGTGTGTTTTCAAGAAGTTTTATTTTTATTTTACCTCTTTTTGTATGCGGCAGATGTAAGCACTGGTTAAGTGAAATATCATTTACATTTTTGTTTCACATTCAGGGATTGCAAAAATATTTTTGGGTCGCCGCCAAAAATGCGCGGTAGGTATGTCGCACAGTTTGTGGAATTTCTACACCACCGTTGCCACAAAAATTAACCGTAGTACGAAACAGTTTATTATGTAAAGTATCGTTTAAATTCCAAGCGTATTAAGTTTAAACTTCTTAATTGTTTACTTTCCAAGGTAAGCGGATATCTTGAGCCAGTCAAAGTCAATTAGATTACATTAAGCTGGGAATTTGCCGAAGATTATCTTCGTTTATTCGACCTCAAGTTTCCACAGTTTCTTAAGTCAGGAACACATTTTGCACTCCTCAGTCCACTCCACAAGCGCTCTTGCGTCTCTTTCCTCAGAGTACACTTAATTCGCGTGTTGAAAGTCTGTCCCTGGCTTTTGTTTTACCATCAAAGCTAATGATGGGAGTTTGTCGAAGCATTTGGGCCTTATTGGACATTAAATCTATTGATTAATTGCCTAATAAGCCATGATCCCATCGATGTACAAAGCACGTATTTCGTATGTTTTGTAAAACTTATACTGGCACGTCCGTGACATGCTTTTTGTAAGATTTATTTGAGTTATATTATAACATAAACATTGACTCGGAAGACCAATATTTTCCTTGAGCTTTCGAACATGGGTGAAATCTCTTGAAGTATTCAATGCCATGGTAAAAGTTATCGGTGATTATAGACAAATATTTAAAATGTAAGCTTCTTTTCTAGTTTGTTTTAAAACTCCAGTCCGAGTAAAAATTTATAAAGTAGGTACTAATTACATTTTTTTAATTGTTGGAAAATATTTATTATTGAAAGGAATTAAACAAAGTAAAAAACCGGTCAAGTGCGTATCGGACTACGCACAATGAAGGGTTCCGTAGTTGGGATGAATTTATCCCAAGAAAAAACTTAATATTGTAGTTGAAAAACATGTTCTCCGATACATTCCAACTGCAAATGTAAGTTTGTACCCACAATATTGAGAGATTTAACATGTTATTTTAAGACCATAGACTTCTTATGTTTTCCTGTAATCTATGAAGTAAAGAACTATTGTAAGTATGTATTTTTTTTCATAATTTTAGGTTCAGTAGTTTTGGAGATAAGGGTCTTGTATTGGTCAATTTTCATCAATTTTCTTAAATATCTTCAGAAGTATTTTAAAATTATGAAAAAATTGAGATTCTCCCAATAAGCCCTTTCATTTGATATGTCACACGGTACAGATTGCAAAACTTTTTTTATTTTATTTTCTTATTTGCGCCCCAAAAGTGAATATATTCAAAATTTATTTATTTACGTTACACATCCGTGTTTGGGTCACAGAAATACATGTGTACCAAATTTTAGCTTAATTGTTTCAATAATTGAATTCGGAGCAAATTGGCTGTGACAGGCACACGAGTGATCCTAAAAGGGTTCCGTTTTTTCATTTCGAGGTACGGAACCCTAAAAAGAACATTTACACTTTACTTTTAGAATGCAAATAACGACGGAACGGTTGGCGCAGTGGTTAAGCGATTGACTGCTGCACTGCGTGTCGCGGGTTCGATTCTCGCACGGAACAAATATTTATATGACCTACAAGTAGTTGTTCCGGGTCTGAATCAAAGTGTGGGGGCAACGTTTAAAAAAAAAAAAAAAAAAAATACAGTAAACCCAAAAAATACTCCGTTTTTCCTTTTACACGAACTTCCCTCATGCCTCTCCGAATCGAGCAAAACATGCTCCGAAAAGCTACAGCTCAATTACGAACAGTCACCAATTATTCAATTGGCTTCACTAAATCTCTTTCCTGTACCAACGCAACGGTAACGGAAAGCGAAACGCAACTAAAATAACATGTTTCAAGACTCGAAACCATTAGAATACCGTCGGCCCACGCATTCAGAGCCTACCACACATCAAACACACCATAACTGTCTTTATTACTAGGAAATAAAAGTTCAAATTCCTTTGAGGTGCTTGGAGCAGGTCCGCAATCGTTGTCCATAAGAGATATGCCAATAACTGGTATAAATTTTATCGGTAAAGGAAGAATTTTAACGTTTTATTGATGTTTTGATGTTACTGAAGGCCTTGAGTTTCATATAGAGGAGGTAAACGACTCTTGTAGGACGGACCGTTCGTTATTTATTTCTCTTAGCTTTCTTGTCAGTGTCCCGATTTATTTGGGGTTAACACCATACTTCTCTATAGCCGCCCACTCGGTATTCACCACCTTTCTAGCCGTATCATGTTTCGCTGCTTAGGTTTCCTTTCCATCCTTAGGTTGACTGTAAGATATCGCTATTAGTGATAAGGTCCATTGTACCTACATAATTTCATTCGGTATGTCCTATTTTAACCACCATTTATCAAGGAACACATACCATCCATTCAAAACTTATTCTGAGCACTTGTTTGTGAAGGAACCTCGACTGTATAAAAAGATAATTCTCTTAGCTGCTAGCTTTGCTTGGTCCTCTTTAGGATCTTCCTCTTTTAAATCTCTATTTTCCCTTCTAGGAAAACGTTGAAGTCAGTGTAATTAAGCAAATTGACACCCTACGGTAATTTGCCATGGCCATTTTATACAACCGACACAGAATGAGTTGCGATTACAATTCAAGTTGGTATACAATTATTTTCCCTAATTTTACCTACAATTTAGGTTGTCTCCTGTTTAATTTCTTTTTAGAAATCTACAGCACATAAAAAACTGTAAATAAAATTGAGTTGACAAGCCGTTACGGCTATAACAGAAGTGTATTTCCTGCTCATTCCACGGTAATAGTTATGAGAGCAAGCACCATAACTGCGAAGTGGTATAAGATTACAGCTAGTCAGAAATTGTCGTGAACGCTGACTTGCAAACTTAGGCTATGCCGTGGTAACGGTAGGGGTAAAAACCAGGCTAAGAAAGTTTTGAAAGTATCTTGTACTAGTAATGTAATCATAACTGTAACACAAGGTTCAGAGCTGGTATCCAGAGCTAAGCCATTCCCATGGCGACAGTCACCGTCCTCAAAAGTTTTGTCGTTTGGTCCTTCGTTCCTGACCTTTTCACGCCTTGACGGCAGAACAGATTTCGCTGAAATTTGGCCCACAGATAGACCATGAACTGGGTTAGGCATAGGACACTTTTTTATCCCGGTAGTACGTTCCTTTGGTATCATTTGCGAGCTCCACGCGGGCGATGTCGCGGGCAGAAGCTGGTTGGTTCTCTGACGTAATTTTTCAACGATAAAACCACAACCAAACGGTTCCACTGCCCTTCTGCAGTGCAAGCAAAATGCGAGCATGCATTACAGCTTTGTAGTTTCGCAATTCTTTTTTTAAATTTAGCGATTACATAGCGTTGTTCACGATAACGTAACAAACAGCTAAGTAAGTAGGTATATAATCTTTATCTACGCACTACTTGACTCGCTTTGTAGATAAGCTACCGGTTTCGATTCTACAAAAATGTTTAATTAACTATGTAATTGGTTGGAAGAATAGAAATAAATACAAGGACTTGTATAAATAAAAAAGACACCAGAGGGTCTAGACAAGTGGCAATCGCTTTTCGTATGTCTACAACGATATAAGTTTTTCAGTAGCGTGACATTCGCATCGTCTTTATTGCTGTTAGAATATCACTTTGTTTAAGCCCTCAGGACACCATGTGAGCTGACGGAAAGTAGATTACAGAGAACTGTTGAATAACGAATGAAGTCTACTAAGAATTTGATCATACAGGCTATAAACACGCGAGGAAGCACTAACACTTTACATAATAAAAAAGATGATAAAAATGTGGTACAAAAACATCAAAAGAAAACTTTGCTACGCATCTAGGCCAAATTAAAATAAGTGGGCTTCCACCACAAATTGGGCTGTTCCAATCTTGCCAACTTCACGCACAGGCCAAGGTGCGGCCGCGGTTTTGAATACCAGCATAAAAATAATCACCACGCACTCTCGGCTATTTGGTCGATAAAAAGCAATCTATTTAATTAGAACCACAGATGAACCCAGATGGGACACTCCGCATTTTAGGTATGAAGCTACAAGTAGGTACGCGGTGGACTCGACTTGTCGAATTCAGTGGGTGTAATGTAGTTAGAAGATATAAGTTACGCGATAGAAAGAGAGGCAACTTCTAGGTGAATATAACTGTAGGTAATTAGCGCTGTGCGACCTGAAATGCACTTTATTGTGTCGTAGCAAGAGTCGCTTTTTATTTAAATGATTTTGCGGGTTGTCCCATCTGTTCTAATCTGTGTTAGAACTGAAGTTCCAAAAGTTTATTACTATGTAAATCATGGACTAAAGGATACCGAGACCAAACCCAAAAGTTTTAATAGTTCCAAACGGACCAGTTTAGCTACCCTGTTTGTATTTGAATTTATAATCAAAGGATAAGAAGCAATTACTAAAACCAGACAAATTGTTTTTGGACAGTTTAATTTATCGTTTTCCGCACCATTCGGAAAGTCAGCATTTAATAATCCAGGAAACGAAACGTTGAATAAAACGCCGAATATCGAAATACAAGGTCTATTGCAGAAACTGGCGGACGGACGCAAACCGCACATGGTCCAATTTCTAAGCGCTTCCGGAAATAACCTGGGTGCCTGGTTGCAACATGACGGGCGGTCGAGCGTGCTTCCACTATAATTATTTATTCGACGAAGAATCACTGCAGTTTCGAAATTAAACAATTTCACCAAGGTCTGTATGTAACGCTACACAGCGGAACAATGACCGATGAAGAAGTGTTTGCATGATGTTACATAATACGCCAATGGCGTGCGCAGTTTTGACAGCCACATGATGATGTGCACGATATAATAGATGGGTTGGCCTATTTGTATCGAGAGTTGTTAAGATAATCATGAGAATGCACGCCGGACAAACTGCCAGTGGAGTAGAGGACATCAAACAAATGAGCCTTCAACATTTTCGTGACAGAGAACACATACTAGTAGTCCAATTCAATCTGTGTCCAAAAACTCGAATCAATTTGGCTAATATGCACGGCCTCTTCAGAAAATACTTGGACTGTAAGGAATTTGGCAATATTAACAATGCTAATACAATTTCGGAAGCGAAAAGTATCCAAGGCAATATAAATTCCAACATACGTAAAATCGCGCATACAATCAAAGGGACTACAGCAAAAGAACAAATTGTATATAATTGGTCACTATTGGGCTTCTGGAATCCCCCAGAAGCAATCAACCACAACCAGTTTTGAAATTAGCGATGCAAAATGAGTGAGGTGGAATTTTTTATCATGACAGCGTCTGCCAGTTAGCGCTCGTAATACCAATTTGAGACATCTAAGTAATTAGGAAGTCTATTCCAAGCTCGAGGCAGAGTCGTTGACACATGCCCGGCTTATGATAAACGACTACCATGAAATTATAATGCCTTGAGCTTGAACGTTCAGACCTTATTAATAAACCATCTCAGAAAATCATCATCAGATGTTTTTGTAAAATGGTTTTGGCACGGAAATTGCATTTTAAAAGAGGTTAGTCTAAAAATATTATGTTGAAATTGGGTCAGCCTTTTCGTTCGGATGATATTCTTTTGTCTTGCCAGCAAAGTTGTTCGACTTATAATTTTTTCCAATTTACTGCACAATGAGTCTTGGTTAGTATTTTTTTCTTCTTACTTTGCAGAAGCATCGTTTCAAATAGGTTTTAATGTTCCAAGACTTTGTCTTTGACAACTTGTTGGAACATTTTCTTATTCTGGTTTATTCTTGGACGTTTTTTTAATCATTCATCTTTTTATTGTGTCATGTGAGTTAAGTGGTTAATTACATTACCTAGTAATCTTCACTGAGTATCAGAGTATGTGGCAAGGAATGTCTTCGAAGCATTCCTTAAAATGTCACAAAGGTAGGAAGTTAAACAACGAGGCAGAACGACCCGACTAACATTTTTGGCGATCGATATTATTCACTTTAGCAAAGTTCATCGTTCTTGAATCAAGGCCATATCGCATAAGCTAATGCCGTAAGGACGTCCCCAACTATGTGGAGCAATGACCTTTAATACTTTTGTCACACGTTTTGGTCCCCATAGGTGTGCCCAAATATGCCGTTTAGCCCTCGGCAGAAACCATTACGCCCGCCCTATCTTTTCCCTATGGATTTGTGAAGGTACACCGTGAAACTTGGTTTCCTATAGAGAATGATGGTTGAATCTATGTAAAATACAACGCTATGGACGGAGAATAAGGTTTTGAGGATTAGGAAACTGCGATAATGGTGGGTTGATTAGCAGTGCAAACTTCTCAAGTCACGTTGCAACAATTTTATATGCTAACACCTTTCGTTTTATAGTCCCAACGCCAAATAGACGTGACTGTTACATAGTTTCGTACATTAAAGCACCATGAATAAGAAATAATTGCATTTTAATACTGTCAGTAAAACTCGAAGATAAAGATATTATTGTGGTGTAAAAACTATGTCAAATATGCCCCAGTTGTCCTCGTGTGAGTCATTTGCTTGGTACTTAGCGACAGTAAGTAATAAAACCGCTACTGCAACAAAATTTCTGTTGCTCAATATGTATAGAATATTTTGTATGGGTAAGCAAAAAGTAATATTGTCATGTTGCATTACGATTTTACGAGTTCAAGGAGGTTTTCGTGGTACTTTACCTCCGTGGCTAATATGGGCTAAAATGCAGTATATTTGTGGATCTTATGCAATGGAAAAGGTTAAGCCAAGCTTGCCGAGGTCGGTACGTGGTTGGGTGACCATCCATTGCAGACCAAGACCACTCCGTGCCTCGGAAAGCACGTTAGCCGTTGGTCCCGGCTGTCATTTCTAGATCTCGGACAGTCGTTACGGGTAGTCAGAAGCCCGAAAGTCTGTATCTTGTTACCCAGTAACTGGGTTGTGGAGGTCAGTTAGGCAGCCGCTCCATGTAAAATGCTGGTATTCAGCTGCATCCGGTTAGACTGGAAGACAACCCCATAGTTGGGAAAAGGCAAATGATGAATCTTGTGCAATTGCCATTTTAGACTGCGGGTTTGTTGAACGATTAAGGAAGTTTTAAAAAGCTTCTACGTTTATTCTATAACACAAACACTTAAAGGTTTAAGAAAAACTGGTTTCAAATAGGAATGCGAAGAAAACTCGGCAGGTCGCTGTACGTAACACGAGAAACTCGCCGCTTGCGGATAGAGGAAATTATCGGACGCTTCCTAATCAACTTTGTATCTTTCAACGAGGCGGATCCTCTCAGAATAAACATAGTTTGTGACTACTTTTGAGCCCGGTATTTGACTTTGAAATTTGACAATTGATAACTAAGTACTATGTATAACTTTATCTTTACTGGACGATGCTGGCACAAAAAAAGATGCCTAACTTTATCAAACCATTGAACACGTCATCTATCAATAACCTTTGCAATATCAAGTGCCAACCTTTAAAAAGGCAATTATTACAACAGCTTTATTTTTGTTCACTTTGTAAGCTAAATCGGCTACGTAAACGCTAGTACGAAGTTACGAACCGGTCTGGTGACAGGCGCAACGACCTTGCCGGCCGTCCGTTCAGAACTCCGTCCGTTCAGACCGAATCGGCTGTTATCCCATTCCCGAATTCCATTGATGCCTTTAATCTGGGCCGGGCTGGATTACAGACTTAGCTGACGATGGTTCACGAATAATTTATTTGATACAAGTTTTTGCAGGGGGCCAGTTGGTTGTTTTATGTCTTCATTTTAGGTGACAAATTCGATGTTTTTCGACCGGTAACTGACGGGTACAGTTGCTTGTAGAAAATTTCACGCCTAATCTGCGGGGCGATTCATTGGGTAACTAGAATGACTTGATACAGGTTTCCAGGCATTTTCAAGGAGTGAAACTAATAGTTTTAATTCTTAAAGATGAGAGCTGGCTATTGAATGTTTGTTGCACTTGGTTTTAATGGTATTCAACACGTTTAGGACGTGACAAAAGTAACGGCAAGTTTTGGTAAAAATACAGTACTGCCAGTTTTTGTCCCAAATTCTTCAGTTTTTGCAGAACTTCGGTATTAAGAGAGACTTCGCTTTAAGTCTTTAAGTTGTCACCAGATTTTAAAACGTATTCAATAGAATGTTGACGATTATCTTAGTGGTGGAATTATGCGTACAATCTTAGACAAATCGTGTCAAACTTTAGGCCTCCAAGATTACCGCTGAACTCAAGGTTTTAGGCATCTAATCCTAGAATCTTGAGTGTTAAGCTTTTGATTACAACTTTATGATCTTGAGCCAGATGATCGTTAGATGTAGGCCTAAGTTTTAAAGGTTTCATAAAGGCTTAAATTAAATTGACTAGGTTCATAATAAAGGGATCAAAACTTGGTACATACCTAGACTATTGTTATGGTTGAAGGTAAAACCAAATGCTAGGTAAACTTTTGTTCATTGGGTTGAGTAAGTACTTAATGAGAAAATCTACGTAAGTGTTTCGGTATTTTCATCTTCTGCGGTTCTGTCCTTGGTATGAGTCCTTTAAGACTTGAGAAAATAATATAGGGCTGGCCTTGTGTTTCTTCGGTATCTTTGAGAAGATCTTCATCATCTGCCTATAGGAGGCCACCGACGGACTCTCCAATCGCTGCTACCAACCACCCTGCGAAGATCGTCGCTTCAAAAAGACTGGGCTGATCTTACAACATAGGACATACCGACAGTGACCTTAACGTAAACGTAGCAAATGGAGTATGTAAGGATCATAGTTATAGTTTCTGCCTGCCCCATGGCAAGAAGACTTGAATTTATGTATGTATGTATGCATAAACGGACGAGTTCTAAAAAACAAGACGTGTGATGTCCAATTTCACGTTCCGTTATCACGGTTCGACCCGAATGGTACTGTTTTAATTACGATTTGATATTACTCATATGTGGAGCGACTGGTATTTAAGTACTTGGTCGTTTTTTGCTGCCACTTCAGCTAAGAACGTGTTAGCGTGATTATTAGTGCACACGAAATTAAACTTCAGTTCCGAAAATTATGATTATAATCAGTTCTAATTTGTTTGAGCAGTAAATTATGTTTAACTAGTTTCCTATTGTGTTAGCTATGAGTGTCAAGTTTAGGAAATATGGAATTAAAAACCTCATTTTTGTGAATCTTTGGAACGAAATATGTTATTGAATGTGATGTCGTAAAGTGAATAAATGATTCATTAAAAAAATTATAACATTATCGAAAAAATTAAGTGACAACTTATTTAATAGTCGTAAAAAAATACGGAGGTACTTTAAAGAATTAATGATCGACCGTTTCGGACCCGCCTTAATTTAGGACAATTCATATTTTTACAACATTCAAAGAGACCATAAATAATGATGAGTCCTCAGCCTAAAAACAAAGTAGGTTTATGAAAAAAAATAACACGATTTGTAAGATTATGATGGTAAACATGGCTGTCTGCCAAATAGGTGACCGCTTCGTTCAGTCGGCTGATACGACTGGCTAAAATTAACTTTGTGTTAATGTCTTTAACAATCCATTCAGGAAATGAGATAAGTACATTGAAAATAGAATTAGGACACATCATTGTTGATATTGTGAGTTTCTTGGGGAGAGAGCAGTGGACGGAAAAATTCTGGTTATCTATTCATACCTATCATAAATTGTAGTCGTTTTTTGTGTCTGAGTGACCGCGTTGTTCTTCTAAAATACGCAACGGACTTTGATGCCGTTTTCAACATCATTTAGAGAATTTATTCCGGAAGGTTTATAATATACGAATATTAAATGAACAATATTTGTAATCACGTTCGCGAAAACGGTTCTAACGATTTCGATGAAAGCTGCAATTAGTATAGGGATTTACGGGGGCGAAAAATCGATCGAGCTAGGTCTCATATCTGAGAAAATTTGTTTTGTCTATTCTCACAGCCTTGGGAATGTGATACAAAGTTGGTGTAATATCTGGACGATACGATTTATTTTCACCCGAGCAGAGCTCGATCGACCAGGTACTTGATATGTTATGTAACTTAGGGGTCATCCATAAAGTACCTACGTCACACGAATTTCATGATTTTTTGAGCCCCCCCCGTCCTTGTCACAGGTGGTCACATTTATGAGGTTTCTTTGACCGAACCATTTTTTGTCAAATCGCAAAAATTCTGCGAAGCAGGGTCTACTCTCCAAGTCCGTCAAATCAATACGGGCCCGTCCGAAAGTATCCGATTCGATCCGTCAAAACAAGTGAAATAAAACAATTTTTCGGATGGGCAAAAACACGTCGGTATTAGGGACAACTGTCAAATCGTGTTGTCATTAATTTTTAGTTCGGGCTCCTAGGCTAGTATTGGCGGCCTGTAACTTTGGACGAAACTACGGATATCGTGCTTAGAGGGTAAACCCCCTGGGGCAGATAGTAGGATGGTAAAACGACCTAAGTATATAAAGTACTTGGTCTTTAGGTTCTTTACAATATTTAATATGAATGCAACAATCAATACAGTAAGTTGACAGAATGGGTGGTAATTCCCCATTTGCATTGTACCTAACATTATTATTCTTTGTCAATTAAGTAAGTATTTTTATTAGTCACTTAACTGCAACGTACCTAGCAAATAGGTTCTCTATATAGTTAACTGGCACATGCTTAGACAAAAGAAAAATGATTTACTATTTAAGAGAACTTTGCAAACCAAACGGGGTTCAGTTTTTTTAGGTTGCGTAGCAAAACAAGCAATTTTTGTAATTTCACTATGTTATCACACAATTTTTTTGCGGCAGGTGTCCGCAATTCCACATACAAGCGTATATTTTGTGTGTACATGGGACTAAAATAACTGGTGAACTGTGGGTGTACTAAACACTGCTGCCTAACTCTGCAGGGAATATTAGCATGATGTTACGTTATAATCAAGTAAAATTGTACAACATTAGCCATAACATACGGTCATAACATTGCAACCAATGCTTGAGTTACAACCATTAAATAGGGAACAAATATGCTATTGGCAATTAGCGAGCGCTGGCCTTGCACAAAGGTGCCATATATCAGTGATGTCATGAAATAAATACTGTGCTTAACTAACTTATGGTACTGGTATTTAAAAATACAGACATACATAACATCACGATTGTAATCACTTAAGGGTATGGCAGAGGTGTACCTAATAGTACACCCATAATTTTTCAGTTATGTTTAAGTCCCGTGAAATAGGGCTATTGCCATCAACCGGGCACAAATCCAGGTCAGTATTTAAAAACAGTCAACAAATATATTTGGCATTTAAACTTCAATATCCTGTAAGCCCCGCTTAGTTGATAAATTATCACCTTTAGTCTTTATTTGGTATGTTCTGGGTCGATCGCTATAGGACCGAATTCGGTCGCAAAGTCCTAATGGCGTCACTAGACGGTTAAAGCTGCTTGACAAGCACGAAAAAATCCCGTACTTGTGAAGCACGTCGCGCGCGTCTAGGGAAGCCATTACGACTTTGTAACCAAATTCGGTCATATAGCGATCGCTATCTATGTCGAGACTGCCGCCCCTATAGTCAATGTTATTTTCTGTGCAAAATGAGGGTGTGATGGAGCAATACTTCTGTCGTAACTCTTCAGGTGTGATGTTAAATTATGTAACTGCGTGATATCTGTCAGTAAGTCACAGAACTATCATGTAAAAAAACACTCAATAATCTTGGTTTTAAACCAAAATTAATAATATTAATTATTAATAATGTACAGGAAAAGACAATGAATATTTCAATTTTTTTTAAATCAGAAATATTCATTAACTTTTCCTCTACTGTGACTGGGGCATTGATAATTGTTTTTACTTTATCAATATTTATTTATATTTATGACATAATTATAATTATTTTATTTACCTGTTAGATAATAATAAAATAAGTGATAAATATAGTTTATAAATCAGGATACTGATAAAAAAATAAATTTGTAATCCCCCCTATTTAATATCCCTAATCTATTTTGTCATTGACATTGTGTAGGTTTCAAAATGCAGCAAGTTAACATATTCTTTGATATTTTAATATCAGATCATATTTTTCTTGTTATTATAACACTGAATTACTTTGAGTATTATAAATGCTTGAATAATTTAATAAACTTGAGTACTTGACATTTCATGTAATTAAAAATAATATGACTGATGATTAAGGAATGTTGACAACATAGTATGTATCACATAATTATACTCCACAGTATTTTTTTTTACTGTGGGAGAATTCTTAGGATGGGAACATTATTACATTAGGTCAAGAACAAATGAGAAGAAAATGGAAAATGTGAGTGGCCTTATGATAAACAGTGTCAATGACGGAAATTAAAATTGTTTACATTGAGAGAAATAAGTTATGAATGAGGAAACTTTTTGTGAAGATTATGTTGATGTATAATGTATGGTCACTTTTATTTAAGTTATAAGATGTATATGGAATGTTAAATATATTCAGAAAGTAACACAATACAGTAAGAACACTTGAGAGTGAATTCAAATGTTCAGAAATAGTTTCCTAACCTAAGTTTTGAAAAAGAAAATAACACCTTTCCATCAAGTTTGTGGTGCAGAACTAAGTGGAATGTGTTGCACGAAATGTCTAATGGGTACGTAAATACCTCTCACTGCGATTTCTCAATTTATATCAAACTTTTCAGTGGGAAATAGAGCATGAAGCACGTTCAATTGAGTGTTTGTTACGTTCAAACAAGTTTTTACGTACACTTGTCGCTTTATGTACGTAAGACAGGTTTTATGGTGTGTACTCATGGCTCTGCAGTGCCGCGAAGAAAGGAATCTTATCAGAATCTTTGCAATCTACTATAATCTTCCGTTATCTCGCCCGGGCGCTCGGTTGTCGCATATCACGCGTACAGCTTTCGTGGCATTAAAAAACCGTCACATAAAACTAAAACTAGACATGTAACAAATTCATTAATTAACGCGACTTACCTTTAGTCCACAACAACTAAATAAACAGCAAACCGTAATCCAATATTTTATTATCCAGTGATCCTGTTAGAGCGAGGGCACAACAAACATTCTTTTCTGAACAACACTTACAATTTAGTCACTAATAAACACACAATAGCACACAAAATGTTAATAGAATAAATAATATTCACATAAAAACACCGAATTATGAGAAACTTGATTTATTTCAACACAAAAATTCGGCAACGGTCGTTAGCATCCCGTTCAAGTTGAAACATCGGCCATCACTGAAAATGTTGCCATATTATGAAAGTCACGTTATTTATTCCCACTTCTTGACTCACGTGTGTTTTTATTGCCGCTACAAAATATTAAATCCCCCAGGAAAAAATATTATAGAATCGGAGAGAAGCAAAATGTCTCTGGGATTCAAAAATAAACTTTAGACTTCTTACATTAGACACGTGATCGATAGAGGAAAACAATCACTACGACCTAAAAAACCAATAATAGCTGTAACATCCATAAAAATGAATTTGAATACACAAATGAATAGTCATAAATACAATCAGTTTACATTTCATATAATGTTTAGTGTGAAAAACTGCTACGACCCTTAAATACTCCTTTTGCTTTGATTACGTATAATAATATCTGGTCATACACGCAAATTAAAATAATTATTACTTGAAAAAAAAACATAACAAACAGATCCCTAGTTTAAAATTTGCATGAAATGGGGTAATTTTTACAAAGCTGGTAACACTGCTTTAGATTAATCAAATTTTACGTTTGGATACTCGTACCAAAGTTGTAACGTTGAATTTTACGTCAAAGATGAAAAAAAATACATTCTAATGAAAGCAGGGCTCGGATAACGGTATTTTTTTGGAAACAGTTTCATCTTAAAAACCTAAGAAACGATTTGTTTCGGTTACGTTCGAACGGAACGTTATTAAAACGTTTTTGAAGAAGAACAAAATTTAAATCGTTTCTGTGCGCGAGTGGACTGTAGTTGATTGCGGGATGGTGTTAAACTAATATTACACTGTGTTTGATAATGGAGATTTATTTAAATATAGGTACGTTTACAAGGGAGATTAATTTAAACATGCGTTCCAGAGAGTTCAAGTCGACTACCCCGCACGCTGCCCGGGCCTTGCCTTTTATAAGCACCGATTCGCGGGGGGCGCGAATCGGCCTTGATTTTTTCTACTTCTGCCCACCGACCAATGGCAACGCGCGAAGTGGCCGAGCGGCGTAAACAAGTTTTTACATGTTGGCGACTAGGCACGCGGCTCGGCTAGCGAACAGGCTTTAACTTGTCGCCCGGTATGCGGCACACGGCTCCGCCAGCGAACAGGGTTCAACCTGTCGCCGGCTACAATGTAGCACTTATACTTAAACAATAAACAATCAATAGGTACTATTACATTACTTTAATCTTAAATCTAGCCTAATCTAGTACCTAATCTAGGGGCGGCGGCGCCGCTACAAAGAACATCGCTGTCGTGCATATTTCTCCCGCCGTCGCCATCAGGCGATTCCGTGGGGAGCACGACAATCCGCTTCGTTGGTCTTCGGAGTACATGTCCTTTGGTCATCACGTCTACAACTCGTACCTCTCCGTCTGGACCTGGCAACACCTTTGTCACCCTTCCCTTGGGCCAAGTGTTGCGTGGGAGGTTAGGGTCGCAGATCACAACGACGTCTCCTACCTTGGGTGGGGTGCCGCTGCCGTAAGGCTCCCGCCGGTTTTGTAGGAGCGGTAGGTATTCACGTACCCATCTTCGCCAGAAGACGTCTGCGAGAGCCTGGGCGCGTCGCCATTGGTGTCGTGCTGTGACGTCTGCTGCGGTGAAATTACCCGGTGAGGGTACATGTGAGTTAGGGCCGATCAGTATGTGGTTAGGCGTGAGTGCTTCGGGCTCGTTCGGTGTCACGTTGACATGTGTGAGTGGCCTGGAGTTCACCGTATTTTCTACTTCTACGAGTAACGTAGCGAGGGTCTCGTCTGATGGGTGAACTTCTTTCAGTGTGACGTACAGTGCTTCCTTCACTGCCCTCACCATCCTCTCCCATGCTCCGCCCATGAACGGTGACGCGGGAGGTATGTATCTCCAGCTTATGGACCGCGCATTGGACTCACTACCTAAAGCACTTAAGGCGCTTTCTCCTAGTTCCCTATCAGCCGCTTTGAAACATGTAGCGTTGTCACTCCATATTTCTTTTGGACAACCTCTCCTACCTATAAATCGTCTTAGAGCGGCGATAGCCGAATCTGCACTAAGTGAATTTGCTATTTCTATATGTATAGCTCTACAAGTTAAACAAGTAAATAAGGCTCCGTACCTTTTCTCTTTATGTCTACCTACCGTAACAGATATGGGGCCAAAATAATCTAAACCAGTAAAAGTGAAAGGTCGTACATGATGAGCTAAACGGGGGTACGGTAGGTTTCCCGTAGAGGGTTTGGCTGGCTTTGCTTTTTTTATTTTACAATATAAACAGCCCTTTAAAACATTCTTTACAGACGGACGTAGTCTCGTTATCCAAACGCGCTGTCTTAGCTCGTTTACCGTTATCTCGGTACCGCCATGATGTAAACTTTCATGCACATACGCTATATATAGCTTCGTATATCTGTGCCTACCCTCGAGTACAATTGGGTTTTTTATTTCTTCATTGACGTCTTGTACCACTGTGATTCTCCCGCGCAAACGTAAAACACCTGCGTTGTCTAGGTATGTACTTAATACCGATAACGGGCTGTCGCCGGGCGCTGCTTTGTTGTCATTTATGGCGGCAATTTCCTTTGTGAAGCTTTCGGCTTGTGCGCCCTTGACCCATTGTTCTTCGGCGCGTAGAATATAAGTAGCAGGTATAGGTAGGTAGTTTACTGTTTTATTCCTTGTTATTTTTTGCGTAACTTTTTTAACGGGTTTGTTTTTGTGTATTCCTTTCCACGTGGGATCTTTTGATACATTTTTCTTAGTACACTTATATTCGACAGTGTGTTTACTTGGTCTACACAGGTCAATGAACTGAAGTACTCTTGCGGTTGTCCTTATCAGCCGTGTCCATTTAGAAAAACGTGTAATATTTGGGAGATGATCGTTCACTTTTGTGTCGTTGATTACGTGACATTTGACGCGTTCTTCGCCCGTGTTCATGGGAGCAATGACCTTTTTGTCCTGTGGCCATTCATCTCTGCTTTTTCTAAGGAACTCGGGACCGTTAAACCATCTGTGTTCCGAGTTAAAATGCTCCGGCGTGCTGCGTGTCGCGTCGTCTGCCACATTATCTTTCGAGGGTAGCCACCTCCATTCGTTCTTCTTGGTGAGTTCCTCAATTTCCGCAATACGATGCGCCACGAAGGTCTTGAATGTGCGTGGTTCGGCTTGAATCCAGGCCAGCGCGGTGGTAGAGTCGCTCCAGTATGTTAGGTCGCTCACCTCGAAGTCATGTTCTTGAACGACCGTCCGGGCTAGGCGCGCTCCTAATAGTGCGGCTTGCAGCTCTAGCCTAGGTATTGATACGGGTTTAAGTGGGGCTACCCTGCTCTTGGCTGCCGCCAGGGTCACTTGTACGCTGCCGTCTGACCTTTCAGTTCGCCAGTATACCGCCGCGGCGTATGCCTCCTCGCTTGCGTCTACGAACGTATGCACTTCTCTGGCTATGACGTCACCGTAATCGTAGCAACGTGGGATCAGTAGCGTTTCTATAGTGCTAAGTGAGTCCATCCATTCTTTCCATTTTGGTTGTAGCTCCTCGGGTAGCGGCTTGTCCCACTCCGTTTTGTACTTCCATGTGTTTTGAAGTATCCTTTTAGCCGGTGTAGTGATGGGTGATATAATTCCTAGTGGGTCGAATATAGACATTATTATGCTGAGCGCCTCCCGTTTGGTAGGTGGGCGTGTGTTGTTTAATAATACAATAGGTGTTTTGTTTTTGTTGATTCGAAATATAAAGCAATCTTCCTTAGTATCCCATCGTAGTCCTAGGGCTTTCTCGGTGTCGTCGCCGCCTAATACTTTTATGTCTTGTGAAGGCGCGAGGTTATTGTTTAACACATTTTTATTGTTAGATATCCAACCACATAAAACAAAGTTGGCTTTTTTATGAATGTAATCTACTTGCGTTGTTATTTTCTTAGCTTCTTCTTCGCTGGGAAAGCTCTGAAGATAATCATCCATATAATGGTTGTTTTTTATTGCTGACACCGCGGCTGGGTATCTATCGGCAAAGTCGCTAGCGTTGCGATCCTTTATGTATAGCGCTGTACATGGAGATGACGTCGCGCCAAATATAACTGACGTCATGCGATATTCGTCTGGCGGTCCGTTTCGTTGGTCGCCGCGCCATAAAAATCTCAACGCATCGCGATCTTCTTCCCTTATTTTTATTCTCATGAACATTTCTTTAATGTCCGCTGACACAGCTATTTTGTTTTGACGGAAACGCATTAAAATACCGGGCAATGATAGTAATAGGTCAGGTCCTGATAGAAGTAGGTCGTTAAGGCATAGACCCGCTGTCTTCGCTGCTGCATCGTGTACGAGTCGTGGCGGCTTATGTGGCTTGGCTGGGTTGACCACTGGGAAGTGAGGTAGGTACCAGGTTTTATTGGTTGTGTAGGTATCGGGTGCCTTTTCTGCATAGCCTGAATTGAATAGATTGTCAAGGCGTTGCAAGTACTGGGTCTTGAGGTTTTCGTCCTTATCTAGGCGTCGTTCTAGATTTTCTAGCCGTTTTAGGGCACCTAGGTAGTTGTTTGGTATTTTAGGTACCTCTTGTTTCCACAATAGTCCGGTCTCGAAGCTGCCATCGGGTAATCGTCGACTCTTCTGTTCTAGGATGTCTAAGGCTCGCTGTTGTGGGTCATCTTTAGGTATCCTAGGTTCTATGCCTAATGATTCTAATTTGAAAAAGTTTCTCATTGTTTCTTCTATTGGTTCCAGATTTTCTTTAGTTTTGATGTGTCCGCAAAATGTAGCTATAACTTTGTTTACAGAGTACTGACATCCATGTAATACCCATCCAAGTTTTGTATACGATGCTACCGGTTGATCACGCGCACCTGTTCGTGTTTCTGTGGCTACTAATAAATGCCAATTATCTTGGCCTATTAAAATCATTGGTCGCGCGTTTTCATAAACAAGAGTGCTATGAATGTCGTTTAAATGCCTACAATTATTTATGTCTTTGGTTTGTACAGTTTGCGCCATAATTTCAAGCCTATTTACGGTGCGCGCCGCCTCTATTTTCTGTGGGTCGCTATGGTGCTTGCCTTGTATGTGGAGGCTCACCGATCGGCTTTGCTCGTGCTTGACCTCCGTGCCTATGCCTTGTATCCACATAGGTTTGGCTGGCCCATCTGCACCTAGGATATCTGCTACTGACGCGTCTAACAAGGTGACTGTACTCCCATCGTCTAACAAGGCATATGTGTCTACACTTGCATGTGGTCCGCTCAATGTGACAGGTACTATTTTTAAATACGCGCGGCGATTCTGAGGCAAAGTTGTTGATACTGTTTCCCGCGCCGACGTTACGGTTTCATGTGTGATAACGGGCGTCGGCGCCGGCGCCCGCGGCGGCGTCGCTATGTTGTGTGTCGCCTCAACTTTACGCTCTTTATGCAACAGTTTGTGATGTTTCATGTTACATTCTTTTATGTCACAAATAGGCGCTTTACACATAAACCTTCTATGTTTGTTTCGAAGGCATCTAAAACACATGTTAGAGTTTTTTGCTATATCCCATCGTGTATCTATGTCTAGCTGTTTATATTTATTGCAGTCTGGTAATTTGTGGCCGTGTTGCTTGCATGCCGGGCATTGCTCGTTTGATGTTTCCCTATTTACATTAAACGTGCGCTCTACTCTGCGCCGTTGTCGTACACCACTGGAGTCATCATTCCCACGTTCTGGCTGTGCGTACGCGCCACACTTATCTGCCTCTTCATTCATAAACATGGATAAGCGCTTTAACTCGGGAATATCTTCAACCTTTCTGTTAGCCGCGTAATCATACCATTTGTTTCTTAGTATTGGCGTTAACTTTTCTACGATACAACGCGACATTTCGGGGCTATGTAAATATTGAATTCTATTTAATGCTTCTACCGTACCCACCGTGTTTGCTATACGGCTAGCAAAAATACATATGTCCCTAGGGTTATCATTTAATTTAGGTAATAATTTTATATGATCTAACTCGGTCATAATCAAGGCCTCAGGCCTACCGAAACGTCTTTCTAGTGCGTCTAGAATGACCTGAGGGTCAGATTGACTATACAATAGACAACCTACAGCTTCCTTTGCGGCGCCTCTGAGGCTCATCCTAATCCTAGCGACATTTTCTATACAGGAAAAATACGTGTGTGAGTCACAATACGCGGCCTTAAAAGCTATCCACTCACCGGGTTTTCCGTCGAAGACTGGTAGCTGCTGGATGTACCTGGGTGGCTCTCTTGAGCTGCGCGCGGCTTGTGCTAGGGCCGCGGCGAGGGTCCCCACGTCTATCACTTTATCACAGTTCACATTTCTGTGTAACACTTCACTCGCGATATTGCCCTTGTTTACTTTCGCACACACACTTTCCCCGTAGCCGTCGTCGTCCCGCAACGGTTGAGCGCCTGTCGCGGCGCCGGTGTCCTTCGCTGCATCCCTGTTGTTCCTCCCGCCGCTGACATCGTGTGGCGGTGGTCGAGCCTCACCTCCGGGTGGCGGCGCCGGTCGCGCTAGCCACTTTCCAATCCTTACGGAGGCGAGGTCGTCCTCCATGTCGTCGTCTTCACTCGAGTCAGCTTCGGCTCTGATGCGCTGCAGCTGTATTTCTTGCAGCTCTCGCTCTGCCTTCGCTTGCTTGACCTTCATTTCAGCCAGCCGCTCTCTGGCCTCCAGTTCTGCGAGGTGCTTTTTTCGCGAAGCTGTAGAGCGGCGTGACCTGGTGTCGCCGGGCTTGAGCGTACCCTGTGTCTGCGTGGCATCGGTGGTGGTAGTCGCCGTAGATCCGCTGCCTGTGTCCGTCACAGCGACCGGGCTCGTGCTGTATTCTGGTGCCGGGTTACTGGCACCCGATCCGGCGGTTGCTGTCGGCTCCTGCTGGATCTGTTCTCTCCTGGAGTCTCCACTACGGCTTCGTGTTAACACCATCCTACTGGATTTTAAAGATCCGGCTCGAAGGACCAGAATGTGCGCGAGTGGACTGTAGTTGATTGCGGGATGGTGTTAAACTAATATTACACTGTGTTTGATAATGGAGATTTATTTAAATATAGGTACGTTTACAAGGGAGATTAATTTAAACATGCGTTCCAGAGAGTTCAAGTCGACTACCCCGCACGCTGCCCGGGCCTTGCCTTTTATAAGCACCGATTCGCGGGGGGCGCGAATCGGCCTTGATTTTTTCTACTTCTGCCCACCGACCAATGGCAACGCGCGAAGTGGCCGAGCGGCGTAAACAAGTTTTTACATGTTGGCGACTAGGCACGCGGCTCGGCTAGCGAACAGGCTTTAACTTGTCGCCCGGTATGCGGCACACGGCTCCGCCAGCGAACAGGGTTCAACCTGTCGCCGGCTACAATGTAGCACTTATACTTAAACAATAAACAATCAATAGGTACTATTACATTACTTTAATCTTAAATCTAGCCTAATCTAGTACCTAATCTAGGGGCGGCGGCGCCGCTACAAAGAACATCGCTGTCGTGCATAGTTTCGGTTAATAAAACGTTTTTAACCATTTTTCGGTTGATAGATAGGAAACTCGCAACACAACCCTAATCAATACGTAAGCGGCAAGGCGGCAAGCGCATGGGAATCAATGATGTACCTAATGTAATGAACATAAGGTAGGTCTGTCGAATTACGCCTAGAGGATAATTACGCCTATGATAAATAACTCAGGTTACGTAATAGATGAAATCAAATTTAATACCCACGCATCAAGGTTCATACATCCTGAAACAGCCCCGAGTCGCGCCTGCGGCGCTCCCCACTCTGCAAGCTAGTAGTCGTTTGACATACGTGGGGAGTAGTCACTGTGCCATTTTTAACAACAGAGACCGGGACATTAGCGGTAAGTTTTAATTAAATTTGTAACTTTAGTAGTAAACTATAAGGCTCATTTGTTAGTATGATTATTCGACCGTTAATAACCAGTTTTTCTATAGTATTAAACAGTAGATTTTCCATTAAATTTCAAACTTATTAGAAGTGTCCTTAACGGTAATTACGCCTAGGCATTATTACCCATACCAAATGCTACCATAGGCGCTTTTAACCATCTCGTGAGCTTTGAGCTTGTCATGAAAAGACTTCATTTGCACATTATGAAAATGAATTGATTGATCCGCGAAATGTAATTAAGTAATTGTATAATAAAGTTTAAAATATAGTAATAAGTTACCTATGTACTTTTTGTGCAAAAGTAAAATAAATAAATATGTAACAAGTTCATTGTTTTAGGTAAAAAAATATGTCAACTGCAAAGAAATAGCGTGCCTCATGGACAAAGTGATTAAGAAGCGTTATCCAGTTATAATATATAGGAATGTTCAAACTAAATTTAGGCAGAAGATCAATATTTACTGGAGATCAGGAACAAGATTTTGTGAAAAGGATTATTAAATTTGCAGAAAGACGAAACACAAATAATTTTTTGCGTACGCAAGTATTTGTGTTTTGCGAGACATAATGTATATGAAATAGCATTACTAACAATTTTAACAAGCAATTAAAATCGGTTTGACACAAAAATACATAGAAGAATTTAGATGTCCTGATGGTTGTGATTCATTCTAGCTACGTAGATTTAGATAGGCGTTACTACCTCAACTGGATATAATAACGCCTATAAATGTTATTTTTGATTTTGTTTTTTTTTTGTTTGATAATCTGTATACAGACTATTTGATTATGTTTAAACTATGTGCCAATAAAAAATAAAATTAATTTGTGTTATTACCTTAGTAATTTTAGTTTTTTTTTACCCGATTGTATAACTGTGAAAACATGTTGTAAAACTGAAAATAACTGATGGTTATGATAGTCCTGCTTAGACTAATTATGTTTCTAATTCCAGTAAACTTTGATAATGCTTTAATAAAAAGTAATTTTAAGAAAACTGTCTTAGGCGAAATTTTACTTCATTGGTTTAATTGCGCCAAAACGATTGTGTTTGAATTCTGATCATTTTCCATAATTTTTATAAACAGACCAATAATATTTTGTGTTTTATTTATACAATAATAAACATACATCTCATTAACACATTCCGTTCTTCATCTTCATTTATTAAATTAGAGAAATTAACGTTCATCCTTAAGTAGGCGTAATTCGACAGACCTACCTTAATTTAACTAAACAAGTTCATGCTTGTCGGCGCACGCCCCGTGCACAGAGCATGTAATTTAGCCCCGTGCTCGGCTGTGTTCTGCGGAATAAACTGGCTTTTGAAAACGTTCTCATTTCGTTTTCGTCCAAACAAAATGTTGTACTAGTTGTACACACGGCTATACATCAAGCTATATTTCCAGTATAAACTGACCTCGCATTGTACGGAAATCCTGTATAATATGAGATCAGCATAAACTGGAAATGTAGGTACCTATAGCTTGATGTGTAGCCGTGTGTACAAAGAACTGTTAGAAACGTTTTAAAAACGTTATTTTAAATAACGTTTCCGAGCCCTGAATGCTTCCTGAATGAAACAAGAATGAAACTAAATGAAATCAAGTTGTTGTTTTGATTTATTGTGACGGAGTAAATAAACAAAGATCGCATCGTCGAGAGACGATTCAGTTTTTAACGACATCTCCAATGATTTCCGCTATTCCTTCGGAAAGTCTTTTGACTGAAACTCAACAGAGGCATAGCGGAGAAAAATTAACCCGTGGTCATGTCAGTCTTTGTTATTTCATGTCCGTGAATTTTTTTTTTTTGTAGTTCTGTTTTTTTTACAAAATGATTCACATCTAGGGACCCTAACTATTTGCATACTTAGAGTAGCTGTAGCATGCCCCCTTTTTCTGCGCTCATGGTGGTCCTGTTGAAGGGAGCGTGACTAGGTACGGCCGGACCACCTTCAGTCGATTTTCTCGAAAACTACTAAGGTACCAATTTTGTTGTTCAAGCACTAATTAGCACCAATTGAACATTAATTATTTACCAAATATGGAAGCGATTGGCGTTGGTGGTACTGCGGTAGTCACGGACAGGTTATTTCTACTATTTAATGAATCTTTATCGATATTAATATTACTTCAGATGTAAAGATCGTACCGCGTGACCACCTATTCTCAAACTCCCGTGATGGGAAAAATGCGTGCGCTGTACCTACCTAATTACATAACTTCATCTTGTATCTTCCTTCTTTCTTTTGAAATTAGATTCAGGAGCTAAAGCCAGCTAGCCATTATTTTACCAATACCTAATACAATTTTCGTCAATTATTTTTTTATGCCTTGAAGGTATACAAAATCAAATCACTCACTTTTTTCTGAATCCTGAATAAATTGACTTTCCATAGTTATTATACCTACTTACCATTGAATATAGAGTTAAAAGTAATTTGTAGGGGATTCTTTTAGAGGTCAGATTATTGTGACGCCGAGTGTAAGTTAAAATTAAAAATAAAACAACCATCTATAGAATATTGAATTTAATTTTAACAATTCCTTCATAACTAAATAAATCGCAACAACGTTATGGTACATTTCAATAGTCGGATTGCTCGACACAAAACTAACGAAGAAACAGCATACCTTGGAGACAGTACTAGTACCAATCAACACTTTACAAAACATAGAAAATAATCGATTTTTAATGACATTTAGTGACTTCAAAACCTGAAATATTGAACTGATCCTCTAAAAACTTATTGACCTTCTTATGAAAGATACTTTTAAATTAATGAACCTCTAAAAACCTTTTACGCTTCTAATGATGAACGCATTTTTTAATAATTGATCCTCTTTTAATTTTTTCGCCTTATCATAGTTTATCGCGGGCGCTACATCCAAGTTGGTCGCAGTTATTTGGCAATTTAGTATATTTATGATCCCAAAATAGATATAATTTGAGGTTCACAAAAAGAGGCGCAATCATTATATTAGAGTGATCAACAATATTTTTAGGAGCGCAAAATGGGAATTATTGGAGGTTCGATTAAATACATGGCCTGCAAACCACGAAAAAAAAATTTCTATGTAACTAAATGTCACTTGAATCGTATACAGACAGACGAAAATAGGACAATCCGTTTCTTAAAAGTTACATCGATTAAATAGATGAGAGTATAAAAAGGCAGCAACGACCTTAAAGCGGATATATTATGTACCTAATTATTACAGGCACGAGTTTTTTTTATCCTAACACTGAGTAAAAGAGATAAATGTATTATAAGATATAATGGAGCTACCCCGAATTCTAATACATTGCATTTTAACAAGTGATATAAAAGCCGGTAATTGGTGGTGATATTTTAGCTTCATAGTTTTAGAGATTTTTTCGTCATAAATACGTTTGAAAACACAGAGTAGAAAACAAATTAAGTTTGAATAACTTTCCCAATTTTCTAACTGGACTGTCCATTGGCGTTTTCCTGAGTTCTTCATCTATTTACCACTCTGTGTTTGTAAAATGAAATGATTAACACCCGGTTTCAGAAAGGTTAAAATTAACTTACAGATCATGTCAAGTGTTTTGATTGACTGTTGTTATTTCTGTCAGCTAATCTCGGCTATCATCAGTTAGGGCTAGCACCCTGATTGTATAACACACTTTCAATCACAATCTGTATGTTTTTGAATGATATTGCTAATCCATCGATTCATATGTTCGAAAAATTTGAAATTACCCCGTGAATTTTCGAACGAAATGTATTAATGTGACAAATTGTCAAGCGCGCGTAACTGCTGTGATTGGTTGAATGCTTTATCAACAGCCAATCACAGCAGTTTACGCGCGCTCGACTATTAGTCACATTTTTTTGCGAATTGGCCCTTAGTATGTTGGATAATTTGTGTGTTGGCCATCAGTAACCGGGTGTTAATGTGGTGTTTATTGAAGCTAAATATTGATTACCACCATTTAGCAGCACTATCGTATAAGACGAACGTAACATGATTTTAGTAGACATTGCACTGCGAACCGATTTCAACTGGGCTAACAATCTAGAGGACATGTAAATACCTAAACACTATCAAAAATTTACTTCTAAAAATTTCTCACTGAACTCTTGAAGATATTAGATATTATTTAATTTATATAGATTTTGATAAGGCGTATTTACAAGGATTTGAATACTGAGACTAGTATGTCTACAAGAAATACTTCATAGATGGTTAAGTTTAGAACATTTTTTCAAGGACCGAAAACCGAAATTGTTCCCATTCAAAGTAGATTTAAATCCCTCTAACCACGCCTTAACTTATCCAAATGGAATTTTCACAATGAAAATACTATCAATAAACAGTAAAAAGATCTGAAAAAATAGCTACATTACGTCACGTCATAAATTTATATACTTTACACAAATAAAATGATCACTTCATTTAAAAAAAATATAAAACTTTTATTTACAACCTCTTTTAAAATCAAAATATACAAGTATAGACAATGTTCTTTGGACTACGGTTTGATAGATATGTAAGATCTTTTGAAATGGAACGTCTTTTTGAATATCGATCGAAAGAAAATGGAAGACGCAACGGCTTGTTGAACGAGTTTTAAGCTAAAGAACAAAATCTATAGTTGTACATTTAATACAGTCTGCGCTTTTGGCACCAAAATAATATTGAACGATTACATTACAAATATAGGTAGTTTTTAATACGATAATGTACATCAAAAGCCTCAAGTGCTCGTTAAATACATAAATATTGTAATTATGCATAAGCAGCCATATTGGTTCAATAACCTTTATCTTACCAATTCTCTCATAGCCTTACTAGGATTCCCTGTGATGTGATCACAAATAAGATACTCCCACATTTCGTACAAGTTCTTATGGGTCATCATTAGATATGAGTACTTTCTCTCATTCCCAAAGGCCAAAACATGGTCTAGAGGTAACAAATATATGAATGTATTTCCGTGCCAAGCCGCGTTTTCACTACCCTGCCGAACGAACATTTTATTCAGAGCAAATGTTTGCTTTTCTGCCGATGTTCGTTCAAAACAGAAAACATCTGTTTTCACTACAACGAGAAAACGTATGCTTGCTCGCTGTAACGTCGATTGAAAGAATGAGCGAGCGAGCATTCGTTGGCCAAGTCCAACCGATCATCACTGAACTAACATGTTCGCTCGCTCAAGTGTTTTCATTTACCGAGCGAACAAACCCAGAACAAGCTCAGAACTGTTCAGAACGCTAAGTGAAAACGCAGCTTTACCTATTGTGTAATCTTATCCAGTTTTATTTTTTATCTGCTCTGAAACTTCACGATATCGTTTCAATGGCTCGTTAAAATATTGAGCAAAAGAAACTTCGTTTCTTGGGACTGTTAAATTTTTCTCTTCTTTATAAAACCTTACGTATTAAGCGTCGTGCAGACCGGCGCGACGCGACTCTAATAAAACAATTTCTAAGAAAACTTCACAGTAGAACAATTACCGGTGTCGCGTCGCGCGACAAGCCGCGCTAGTCTGCACGAGCCATTACATAAATTTTACAACATTTTTTATTCAATTGCGTTTAGGCTACTACAGACCTTAAAAAAATCATGCCACCATTTTAACATTTTAAACTGCTTTTAACTACTTTTCCTTAGTACTATGCCTCTATTATGAATAAAAATAGGAATTAATATTACCATTAATTTCATACTGAGGTAATATTTCAGAATTTTATCTTTACATTAACATTCAACATTTTGAAATCCTTACTTAATCAAAGGGAATTTATTTTATAATGGATTGGGGCCCATCACAATAATATAAAAATTATATATAGTTAATTTACACTAAAATATACATAGTATATGGCCAATTTACTTGTGATTATTATACGTTTTACATAAGTATACTATGAACATGATTTTGGACTAAAATGGAATCATTAAATATAACCAGATTCATAGGATATTATTAACAAGTTGAAACACACGATTTTTTACTCAAGTGTAGAATGATTTTCAGGTATTTCAAATCTTCTTTTTTTTGTGGTATCTAACTAACCTGGTGTCAGAGTTTTTATGCCGCCCATGGGCCTCCGACTTGGCTTCACATACCGAGAAATATCTCTCATGCATGCGATGTTTTCCTTCGCCGTTTTTGAAACAAGTGATAATTCTACAATACGCACATGAATTCAAAAAGTCAGAGGCGCGTGTCTTGGGTTCGAACTCGAGACCAATGACTTGACAGTCCGACGGTCACACCACTAGGCTAGGATTTTTAAATATAACATCATAATGAATATTATTATTCAACTATGAACTTGGCTATTTTCAATAAACTCCATGTAAAACTAAGTTTAAAAAACCTAGTCTACACTAAGTAACAAGCGAAGTAAAAACCAGCCGAATTTCCTTACAATTTCTAAGCGTTCCACAATATGTACCCACCTTTACAACATACATTAAGTATATAATGATCACTTTTATAAATTCATTTTAATTTTTCAGGAATAAAATACAAATCAAGATTGCTTAAATATAAAATGAATGTGTGAAATATTAAATTCATTTTGGCTGTCTTCAATATTTGTTATTCCAAAGAAGACTGGTATAAAAACAAAATGTGTAGAATTTGAAATAGTTAAGCGTTTTATGTTTATTATAAATGCTGTTGTAAGTACTTAAAAATCTTGTCTATATGAAATACTATTTACTAGCTGTCCCGACAGTCGTTGTTCTGTCCAAATTTCAATACATTATACAAAAATTTCATCGAAAAAAAATACGTCTAATTAAAAATTTCATGATAAAAAATACGTTTTTCCCGAATTTGTCGATTTTTGGGAAACTTTTTCATTTTTTTTTCCGTAAATACCTAATTGTGATTATTAAGAACATTTTAAAATAAAAAATAGCCAAATCGGTACAGCTGTATACAAGTGGTGCATTTACCAACGGACAGCATTTCAGTTTTATTTATATAGATTACTCGTTGCTCCGTGTATTTTTTCAATAGAGGGCGCCATCATTACTGTAAGTATTTTTCTTACTCTTTTCTGTGAGTCCCTCTATCATATTGCAACTTTCTCTAGTAACAGTTGCCAACCACCCAATTTCCAGATGTTTCTAGTTCTTATATCATACATTATAGTATTTTTATCTCACGAAGTGACGCGCGCTTTACTTGTGGTAACCAAGTGTACAAACATGCTGTGAATGTGTGCGTAGTACGCAGACACACACTTCCGATTGCGCCCGTGTTTCGGACGGTACCGGGAGCTCCTGCACTTACACACAGATTCACAGCGTGTTTGTACACTTGGTTACCACAAGTAAAGCGCGCGTCACTTCGTGAGATAATAATACTGTACACAGAATATTATCTGTTTGGCCAAGCTCTTACTTGGCACGTCATAGGGTAAACTAAGCTATACAGGGTGTCGAAGGGACCATCTGATCAGCTCCCAAAACCTTCCTTCGACTTAAATCCTTACCTACCTGTTACAATTTACAGCTACATTTGATGGTCATTTTCTACAACGTACTGAACTTCTTTTGACCGAACTCCATACTTGTTACATACATAGTACAGTTAGTTTGACCGAATTTCATTTTCAGTTTTTGGCAATATTCGGTAGAAATATCTATTTTCGGCCGAAAATAATTTAGTTCCATGAAATCAATACTATCAGTTATTTTTTTCAGAGAAAATCCATCTTTACAACAAATAAAAGCACAACAACTAAGATTAGTTTTTGCTTTTCGGCCCAAATTGCAAATCAGGCCGAAAATAATTTACATTTTTGGCCGAAAAAAAAAATAATCGGTCGGATTCTAAGGAACAGGCCCACGTCAGAAAATCTTTCTTTTGACCTTAATCTTAATTTGTAGGCACATTTACAAGGAGTCTACATTTGCTGATCATCTAAAGTGTAATTCCAAACTTAAACATTACTTGGTACATATCATATACAGGGATGTGTGTCAATCTTTCTTATGACCTTACTTGGTACATATACAGGGGTCTACAGTCATATCTTTCTTTGTATCTAAGTCCTTACTAGGTACATATCCAGGGTGCGCACCTAGGTCCGCTGGTCGCCGCAGCACGCTGTACAGTCGAGGCAGCCCTGCGGCGGACCGCCTCGCGACCGCTATCTCTTGCCGCGACAACCACCTGATATCTGCTCCTGGAACATTTACGTATCATTTACGCGTTGAAATTTTACCGATTTTTTATTTATTTATTAAAGAACAACAACAGCATAATAATACATTCAATATTGGTTTAAAAAATAATTAGAAAAAGTATTCAAAAAGAAGATTCTTATTCTATGGATTTTTTTTAAATATGGACTGTATTACAAATTTAAACCATTTACGATCTTAAAGTTACAGAAGTACAAAAGGAGTTTATTAGCTAAATGAACTGATGTCCGAAGTTGTTTCATCCATTTAATGATTTCAATGTTTAAAATTGAAGAGAAGAAAGTGGCAACAAACTTCCAATTTACATGTTTCAAGATGATTTGATGATTTTTCGTTAGTAAAGTTGGGTTACGTAAAAATGTTTGGTATGTAAATTTAGGAAAGAAAGAAAATCGACCTAAGTACTGGCTTTTGAGAATAAGTGCTAAAAGGGACTTTTATAAAGAAAGAAAGAAAGAAAGAAAGAAAGAAAGAAAGAAAGAAAGAAAGAAAGAAAGATTAATATTTATTTGGACACAGTTCGTGAAACACATAATACAAAGATAAAAAGTGAAAATAATTAAAAGCAATAATAGTGTGTGCCTCATGGCTGCAAGTTATGAAGTGTTATAGTTATATTGTTGTACCTGTAACAAACGCATGGCTTCTAAAAGCTCCTGTTTATCAGCCAATAAACTGGCTGCTTCTTGTTGTGCTGCGTGCACGCACTGACGTAACACTGATGCTTCTTCAACTTTCCTGTAATATCCATCACGATAACATAAGTTTAAATTATCCAGACAAGCATTTAAAAGCTTTAGGGCTGATTTCGCCAATGAAACTGAACGTGCTCAGCACATTATACACGTTTAAGAGCTGTCAGTGTCATTATTTTCTGTGGAATATTGACACTGACAGTTCTTAAACGCGGTTTAGATGTGCTGATCGCGTTCTGTTTCATTGGTCAAATTTGCACTTAGTCATATTTGTTTTCAGTTTTGAAAACTATGCGATAAAAATATTAATAATATCGTAAGATTACTTTAGAAAATTCAATGAATATTTTCAGTGATCAAGTTTTTTATGATTTTTTTTTTGTAATTTTTAGTCACGTTTCGTGTTTGCTTGACTAATGTGACTCTTATCTTCATCACTTGTTGAGCTCTGTTAAAAATGTGGGTAAAACCGATATCCTAACTAATATTATACATGCGAAAGTGAGTTTGTTTATTTTTTTGTTACGCTTTCACGCTAAAACGGCTGAACGGATTTGGATGAAATTTGGCGCATGGGTAGACCATGACCTGGGAAAGGACATAGGCTACTTTTCATACTGGATTGCAGACGAACTCGCGGGCAACAGCTAGTCATTTATATACCAAACTAGCTGCTGCTCGCGGTTTCGCCCGCGTGGACCCTTATTTATTTTCTAAAATAAAACTACAACATCAGCTATCTGAACCAGTGAAAGTCCCGTCATAATCGATCCAGTCGTTTTGGAGATTAGCCGGAACAAACAAAAAGATTTTTTTTTAATTGTATTTTTTTAAATAAAGTACCGTATATACTTTCATATGTATTTATTTAGTAAGAAGCTGTTATTTTGACATTACAAACAGACACTTCAATTTTTTTATTTATAGATTACATTATCTCTCAAATATCCACCTGTTATAAAAACACAATTTCCTTCCCCGCTACTCATCTAATTGAAATAACAAAACACACTCAAGTACTTACGCTCTCAACTCCCGGTTATCCTCAGCTATTCTCGCCAACGTGACCAGCCGTTTCCTCAACTCCTCGTTTTCTCTATTCAGCCTATCAATCTTGTCTCTGGCCTCATCCAACTCCGGCTGAGGCTGTGGCGTGGCCGGAGAGGCCACTGTGGAAGGGGTCGAAACAGGGGGGCCAAGTCGGACCACCCCGGCTAAGTCCCGCGTCATACGAAGGGTCGTCAGGTCTATGTCTAGGGGTTGTGGCGGGGGGGAGGATATTGAGCGAGTCGAACGGTCTTCTATTAGGTGGAGTTTTACGTTGTCTATTAGTACCTGGAATTAATGGTTAAAAAAATACCTGTGTATTGACACATATTTTTTAAAGTAGGTAGTATTATTATTACTACGGCGATAAGTAACAAAAAAAGACATTACGCAATCAAACTTGGCAAGTTTTAGCAACCTAGCTTAACAAGTTAGTACTGAGGCTGAGATCTACAGGGTGTATCAGAAAGGTACTGTGGTACAGACCATCGAACTGAACAACTTTATCCATGGGACCAACATCGTAATTGCGAAAGAAATATGAAGAAAGAAAATAAATTTATTTGACTCGAGATACTACTCAACTCAGATATACTACTCGACCCAAATGTATGTTGGTCCTACGAATAAAGTTGGTTCAGTTTGATGGTCTGTACTACACCCTTAAATACCACACCTTTCTGAGGCCCTAGTGTGAGCTTCTTTTAACTATCTCGACTTTACGCATCGACCGCGTTCGGCGCTCCGATTGGCAGCCGGCCGGCCTTCACCAGTCATACTATCGATACTATCGAGTACAAACGTCACTTAGCGAGTATATTTACTAAGACATTTTCTCGTCTCTATCTTGCATTTGAAGTTTGACAGCTGTGCGACACTTCCAGAAATAACGCTGAGCTAAAGTACGTGCTAAATCTTCTTGCCTTGCCAAGTTAACGCTAAGTTGCACATCCTGACTTTAAAACACTAAATTAAGCTGCGCTTGTAGGCTACACAAGTTACAGTTAAGTATATGCTGAATATTTCACAATAAAACGATGCAAAAAATGCTTGCACATAAAAACTGAGGTTAAAATAAATATATGTTTCTTACTTCTAGCGGCATAGGCGGCACAACCACTTCATCTTCAATAAGCTCAGCGAGTGCTAACGCAGTGCTCATGTTGAGAGCTATGCTCAGGTCACGGATCCGAGCCTCCAGCAGCTCTTCGAATGGCGCAAGACCCTGGTGGAACAGACAAGATTGTGTAAGACAAAAAATACGTTCAAATCATGCCGTCACATCATAAGGTTTAAATTTCTATAACTGACGACAACTTGTGATTATAATTACTGTAAAGATCTATTCGAATTTAAAATGTTCTTGCGAGTGTAACAGGTGGACAAGCGCTTGCATTATTGCAGACAAATTTTTAAGTAGTCGGAATAGTGTATTCATTTTGCATACATATTTATATTTGTTCCTGGATCTTTCAGTGTTATTGGTAGGAGACACATAATTTTTTATAGAATTTTGTAATATTTTTGAGTGAAATGATTTTATGACAGCGTGAAAACGAATTGAGGTGACAGTTATATAATCTACACTGCGTACTACATAACATCGCGCATGTTTTCCCCGAAAAGTTGGGCAGAGCCCACCCACACCTACATTTCGCCAGTTATATTTATAGGCGAGCCTCTTCCCATTTACCTGGCACATATCCAGACTCCGGTCAGGAACTGAGAAATTCCAGTTGAAATAGCCCATTAAGACTGCTTGATCGATCTGGGAATCGAACCCAGGATCTCTTGTTCAGCAGTAGCGTTTGCAACCACTAGAACAACGAGGAAGTCGTAGACTGCATAACTAATGTAGTAAAAAGTCAAAATTCCTGTTCAAGTATCAACATACCTTTGTCTCAGGTTCTCTCGGCATCTGTGTTCTGACAAGCCGGGCTGCGACGAGAGGCTCATCTCTCGGTTTAAGCTCGTCACTCTCCGTGGTTGCCGGCTCCGACCACGCACGCGCCCGCATCGAGAACTTGTTCTGTGTTCAGAGGGACTCGTTACGGGAGGAAGGGAGGGTGACGACAGAAGGTTTGGGGGTAAAGGCCGATACTGTTGAACGCTTGTTTTGAATTTGAAACTTTGACAGGTCCAAAAAAGGAGCTATGATTTATTTCTCTGCCTTTGCAAGACACCAGCATGTCATTTGTTTTCAGCTATTTTAGAGGCCTTTGCCCTGCAGTGGGTAGCTATACTTGGCAGAGTTAGACAAGGTAAGCCTGAGTCGAATGTTTAAAATACCGAATCCCTGCAGACGTCGCTTGATTGTAGACAGTTCATATTAAAACAAGCTGTCGCGTTCAAAAGTATCAACAGACAATCAGACGTATTAGAATCATCACAAATAAGCGGATACGTCACAAACACGTTTACAACACTATGTGTGGATGGAGATGAAAGGATTGTGCCGGACATGCAACATTTAGAAAACACTGGACAACAAAAGTATTGCACCACTTACACATTACATTGCATATTAGTTACTTTTATTAAATAAAAAAGAGTAGACAGAAGTGCGATCAAATTTGGCAGACACGCGCCAAAATAAAACATATTATTATCTCTAATGATACCGAGTAGATTAAATAGTATAATTGGGTCCCAAATATGCTATAGGCCGCGCGCGACTGCTTGTCACCGCCTGAGCTGTGTAAGCGGTGAGACGGGAGAGGGCACCATTGACAAAATTGGCAGACTGAGTTAGCTTGGCCTTTGTCTACCTCCCCCATCTCACCGCTCACATCACCTCAGGCGGTGACTAGCCGTCGCGCACGAACTTAAAGGAACAAATTAATAAAAAAAGTTATATTTGCAAGTGGTGCAGTACTTTGTTAGAACGATATAGTATATGTAACATGCAGAAGCTTAGAAGAGATTGTATAGTATATATTTCTTCATTGGTTTTGGTTTTGGAATATATGTATAACATTTAAATTTAGGAAACAAGAGAACGACAAAAGAAAATGCGTTACTTTACTGTTTTTTGATTGACATTTGATATGAAATCGGAGGCTTTATTAAAATATATGATTTATTGAAACACGGAATTATAACCATGCATATAATATGAATAATTTTGGATAACGGTAGTCGTCTCCTCAACCGTTGGTAGACCAAGGTCGGGATTACATAAAATGGAGGAACAATATAGGCTGCGAAATGCATCCTACCTGAGCCCTCAGTTGGCGCTGGCGAAGCTAAAATGGCGGACATGTAACAGATAGCAATGAAGCATTTGTAAAGATGTTTCTGGTCGAAAGACATAGGTAAATAAAACATTGCTTGTATTTGGAATGAAAAATATGTTAAAAATTATAACTTTAAAGTTATCTTTATGAATTTAACAACCATAATTTGGCGATCGTCGATTCTTATGGAAGAATAACTTGCTTTTATTATATAAAAAAACCTTTGTTTTATTTACATAATATAGGTTTTTCCTATAATGCAGTTTTATATTTAAATATAGTGATACTCAACCAAACACAAGCAAAAAACATAAAACAAGGGACAGAAACATCTTTCGTCTCACTCACTCATACACAGACAAACCCCCTTGGCTACGACACATAACCTCTACATCTATGGGCACTCAACATAATGATACCACTACATCGTGTCAAATGATCTATAGAACATGATCTATAGATCGCATGTTAAATACCTTGAGACGGTTCTTTCGGTTCACGATAGCCGAGCGGGCGGGAATTGCCATAGAGGAAAAAACACACATAGACACATATAGTTAGAGATAAAATGGATGCATTCCAGTTTGAGGACGGGTTTTGAAGCGAGCGATGGTCGGGCGACTGTGGGGCAACAGTTGAACGACTGTTGGCCAACAGTAGAGATGACTTTGACGATAAACAAAACGATGGCGGAAAATCTGATATCAGTCAGCTGCGTTTGCTTTTATAGGCACTTCATTTTGTAATAACAGTTCAGCTGTAGCTCTAAATTTGATCATTTTAATAACAATATGACATCAAATTGGCCATTAACACCCGCCCAAACTGACAACATTATTTTTGTTGAAGGCTGGAAATGTTACTGAAAGGACGTCACTATAGCTTTACGCTGCTAAGCACCATAGTTGCGCAACAAATCAGTCGCTCGACGATCGCTCGCTCCTAAACCCGAAGCCTTATCAACATAGTTCAGTATTACAGCGATACACCTTACTGGGTACGAAATACAATGATTGTGATGATACGGTCATGCACATAATCTGATGAGGCAGCGTCATTGGAACAAAATAATGTACGATCACTAAAACATCACAAGCGCTATAGGATTCGGTCACTATTGAAATGGCTTTCAAGTTTAAAATATAATTATATCTATTTGAGAATTAGGAAGTAAAAATCATTAACTTGAATATGACTTAGAACAGCATTTCCCAAACTATGGGAAGCAAGCGAATATTGGGTGGGCCTTGAAAAATTGGTTTTCAGGAATGATACTAAAACTAAATACCGAAATAAATTTGACGTAACAAACTCATGGCGATTAAAAGTAATTTAAATTGAAGTTGATGCTAAAGCTATAAAAACAAACAGTAGGAAACTAATACATCCTTCTCATGAATTAGCACTCCTTGTATTTAATTACGTATTAAAATTTTCGATTGTAACTTAATTTTTTTTTCATTTTTGAACAGTTCTTCATTCATAAATACTTATGCCCATTTTTTTCTCCATGACAGCCAAGAGGTGAGTCCCTAATTTAGAAGTTTTTGGGTCGCTGTGCACTCAACTTTGGGAACTACTGACTTAGGAAATAGTAAAAAAAAACGTGAGTGCTCGTATTTGATTTGTCAAAACTAGCACAGATAAAAACACCAAAACTTTATAAAACACTTTTGAAACGATTTAATAAGAAGGAACTTAAGTTTGGAATTATCTAGAACCATTTTTGACCACCCTACAGAATTTGCTGATAATTTTGCCATTTTGGCTTTACCAGAAGAAACTCCAAAAAGCGTACGTGATATGACTTTATGAGTGTGTTTTTTTTATGAAACACCAATGACACCGCCTCTGCCTATGATTGAAGACTATCATTAGATGTAAGGACAGAAAGTAAAAGATAATGCGGTCTCTTAAATATCGACGCATGCTTTTAAATATTATTATAAGTAACTTCGCCTTAAGTTACAAAAATATTGTGTTCAGTGAGTTTTGTTTTAATACTTTGTAATCGTTAAATTAATGATTTGTACGATTAATTACAGAAAATCTTGTTGAAAAGTATAGAAAAGGATGTTGAATATTGTCAGTATGTTTGTTTTATATTATCTTAAAAATCAATACTGTCAAACATGAGTGTGGAAAAAATATAAACGAAGTAAATGTGTATGATTATAGGAAAATTAAAAATGTACCAAAAATTACCAATTTCTTTGTGATAGTTAATGATAATATTCTGAAATACGAAATAAAAATGTAATTTGAAAGTAGGGTTTTGTGGAAATTTTTAGTACAATTTGTTGAATATGCACATAGAGTTGTTTGTTTGAAACTGTTTAGAGTTGACTGTTGTTAAAAAGAAAACGTAACTGTTTTTATAAATTACCCGAATCCAAAGAATATTTATTAGAGGTCAACTATTGATTGAACTGTCTTAGATCATACGTGTATAGCGGATATGGACTGGCATTTAATTTGGTTTCAGCAACCACATCTATTATTGTACCATGCCGACAATTGGCAACTTTTACATACATTTGTCTCTAATCATAGTATTCCACTATTTACCTTATTTTTCAACAGCTAACTACAAACAGCTCCAACACAAAAACCAGCTTCCCCTTTCTCCTATTTACCCCACTTTACACCACCAACAGTAAACTCACCTGGAACTCATCCCACGGTATAGCGTTACACTCGTCGCTCTTCAGATCGTCGGCCGCGAGTCTCAGGGAAGTGCTACCGCCGCCGCTCTGATGCACTATGTGGATGTTGTTTAGACGCCAAGTGCTGGTCGATATCTTTGGGGAGGTTTAAAGGTGGTATGTAAAGAGCTTGTCCTAACTACTTATTGAGAAGACACAATAGTAAATTTTGATTGAGGTGTCAATGAAAAATTAATGCTCACGCGTATCAAACGACTTTTTTCAACACACTTCCAATGAAAAGTACATAAAAATTCGAAAACATAATATTTTAAACTCGTGACAAATGTCAGAGGGGCGCTCGCGAATAAATTTTTTGTGCCTGATTCGAAGTCGCCAAACATTCTAATATGAAAACGAACAAAAGATGAGGATTTAAAATAAAGTTTGGCTTTGCTGGGCGTCGTCTCCATAATACCTTTGTACCAGTTCGATAAGCCCATAATAACGGCCGAACCCTACATCTCCTATTTGTAAATGGAGATTTTTTTCTACTGTAAACGATTCGAGGCTTTAGCTAAACTCTTTTTGTGTTAGTGTCATTTTTGTTATGTTAAAAACATACGACATCTCTCCTCCTACAGGAACTGGTGACGGAGTGGTCGCTAGGTGATGAGGATCGCTCCACAACCTCGGCTGCCACTTCCACGCCACTGACGCCACTAGACGCGCGACCGTGTTCGAACTCTCTGTGGAATGAAAGACTGATGTGAAAAAACATCGTCAAGAAAATGTCGGCCTTCTATAAGTGGAAGGCGCGAGTTAGGACTCATTAACCATAAAGGCACAAAAAAAAAAACTCATCAATTATTACTGCAAAAATATGACCTTATTACTTTAAAATCCAGACGTACCCTACTTGAGATGATGACCCTATTTAGTATATGTCGTAATAAAGTCGACTGTACTGATCTAGTGAACAGTTTGTGCTACCTGATCCCTCGTACCGTACATGATCGAGAGGTTCGCTCGAGACACTTGTTTGCAAATACTTTTTGTAGAACCAACTCAGGCGTACGCTCACCGCTGCATCGATTAGTTGTCACCTACAATAGGCAGTTTAGCTCAATTGATATTATGTTTCTCAGCAAAACTTTATTTAAAAATGAAATTGTTACTACCTTAATAGACCGGGAGATAGTGACACAAATTATTTGGTCATTTGTAACAGTATGGCGGTTCTTCAGGGGTCTTAGTACGCAATGACAAAAAGAAAAATGATGGTCATAGCGCAGGTACCGGCGGCCCAATCGCGTGGGCGTTAGTCGAATTCGTCGGATAAATTACGAGTGTCAAACGATTTGTACCACAAAAATTTTAGTATTTTCCGATAGTCCATAAAAAACAAGTAGGCGGTAGTGTCATGCCATACTTCTCCGGTGTGACTTACAGCCCGCCATACCGACGCCAATACGTTAATTAAAAAAACACAATTCAACCATTAGTACCAGGCTAATTTTTGCACAGTTAATCATCGTCGTGCAGCCATTTACGAAAATCACTATGCCATACTTTTCGGACGGTTCTAAATGGCCGCCATACCGCCGAAAATCAGCAATTTTTTTTTTTTTTGCCAAACGATTAGTAACAGTATTGCAATTGGATTTTTGGAAAGTATTTGATAAAATTACTTACATAAATGTGAATGTATCACATTTCACCAGTTGTAATGCATCACTTCTGCCTAACCAACACTTGCATGAAGTGATTCATTATCGGTGACTCAAATTTGTCCACTAACATCTTCAGAATGCCATTAGATCTTGACCGCGTTCTCTCCAATAGCGACGCCGTTTTTCTCCTCACCAAGTCATGAACATGCCAGAGGCACTACAAAAGCGCGGCAGCCCCAATAGTATTCTGAAGCTGTTATTGTATTGGACCCTCAGGGCGTCCATTGTTTTCCGCGTGTAGCTGGCCCACAGGCTGCTCGTGTAGAAGGTCTGGCAGTAAGCCTAGAACAATGTTATCTTAAACTCCTTACTACAACAAGCAAGTCTGTGAACCAGCATATTGTTTCTCACAGCAAGAGCCCAGCAATGTATCTAAGTTTTGTATTACCGCGCTTTGTAGAAGTGCACCTATAATTGCGTATGAACTTTTCTCTCTGTCGGGATACCTACTCTGGTCTCAGATCGTCATTTGTCACTCAAAAGTTTTTTTAAATTTTATAGAATTTTATAAATATGCCAATCTATAATTTTGAACATGGTAATATCAACTTTATAATTACTACTGCCATGGTTGTAACAGCTCTATATTAAATCTCATAACCGCGCGTTCGTATTTCCGAAGCTAGACGATAATTGCCGAACTTTTCTTTGGAAATCTGTACGTACCTGAATGCCATATCTGCATCATCGGGCGACTCAGCAGCCAACCCGACCACAACATATCTATCGCTGTCAGAGCTTGCAGTGGAAGCCGCATCGCTTCTCGCGTCGTCGCGAGTTAGCGCGCTGTCTATTGATGTCACTAAAGATGTAAGGCCGCGACGCATTGAGGAGAAGCCTGGAAGATAATGTGTGTTGACGATGAGGCCACCTATAGTTAAATGCAGGGACGACATCTTTTGAAACGAAGTTTTTTAACGCGGCTTGCGGTAGGAGTAAACTGATAGACATCTTCACGTAACGAAAAAGCGTTGTACCCACTTCATGCGACTTTCAAAAATTTCTGTATCGACTTTTCAAGAGTGAATTTGGTCATAATGAAAATTCTAGATCGGGGTTACGAAAATGTTAAAGGTTTTCATCATGGGTATCGTTTTCATGGTTTTCGAGGGTGCTAAAGCCGATAGTGACGCTTAAATGTAAATCCAAGATGGCGACAGCAAAAAAATTGTTTTAAATCATACGTGAGCTGGAATATCGTTCCTGAAGGGGACCCCCCAACCTTGCACGTTCTTTTCATTTATGCCTATTGTTCACATTTTTATAAAAAACATTTAAGATATAAAAAAAATAAAGAATACCTCCAAAAGTCATCCCCGGGCTAGGCGGAGGAGGTTCCTCAATGACAATAGGCTGGTAGACCTCCACCGACGTAGTAGCTAACACACCGCTATCTCGATCCATCATCGACGGCGCCATTGTAGCTTCAGAACCTACTGGGAGTTGGACACGTTAGTATATTGACGGTTTATATAAAGGGAGTAGGAAGCGAGGCTTGATTAGAATAGCTGTTTATAATTTTAAAGTTGGGTTAAATATGAGTAGCAATGTTAATACGTTGTTATTTTTGTTTAAGTAGAAATAAAATCAATTGGAAACAAACATTTGAATGGACTTCAGATAATCTGATAACGGTAGCGCGATAGTCTGGTTACTACATATTGCTACAAAACGCAGAGTACATAATTTGGCACGACGATAGTACAAAAACTTGCAGTTTTTTTTCTTCTATTATAATAGTGAACCTGTAGGGAAAAAAACAACCTGCTCGGAAGTCGATAGATAGAATATGCTTTATTATACCCCAAATTTCGACAAAGCTTTTGATTTTTACGAGAATTTTATTCTACCTTGTGCAAGTGTGCGAAGAGATAAATAAAAAGTAAAAGAAAGTGCAGGCACACACGTCAACTGTTTTTACGTAAGCGTGGGTACACAATAATTATTATCTATGTGAACGTAGGTTTTCTTGACACAAAATAATAATAATAGATTATTCCACAAGGGGATAAAGCAGTTTCTTATGTTCAATCTGCCGAGCCTTTTCACAACTATGCAGCTGAATACCAGTATTTTACATGGAGCGACAGCTTATCAGACCTCCACAACCCAGCAACTGGAGTTAACTCTGTACTATCTCTGCGCTAGGGCGTACTAGAATCCTTCGTTATTACGCTCGGGTTTCAGTATACCGCCCGTAACATAAGAAACTGAGGAGCTCGTGGCTAAGTATTAACTGCCGCAGGGGTCGATCCATTAGGTTAAGCTACGCATGGTTGGTCTGTGGATGGGTGACCATCTTTACATACCGAGACTCCTCCGTGCCTCAGAAAGCACGTTAAGCCGTTGGTCCCGTCTGTCATTCGTCGATCTTTGACAGTCGTTACGGGTCGTCAGGAGCCCGAAAGTCTGAAAACCAGTCTTACCAAGAGGTATGGTATTACCAAGTTACTGGGTTGTTGAGGTCAGATAGGCAGTCGCTCCATGTAAAATACTGGTACTCAGCTGCATCCGGTTAGACTGAAAGCCGACCCCAATATAGTTAGGAAAAGGCTAGGCAGATTGATTGACTTGATGCATATGTATCTGTTAACCCAAAAACTTACTGCAGTTTTCCTCAAGCGGCGTCGACGCGCCTAGCGTAGAGACAGTTTGGTGCTCTGCCCACCGAAAGACGTGGAAATAAATACATGAATAAATAAGAAATAACATAATTTAAAGAATAAATAACAGAATATTTTAGAAGGAATTGTAAGGAGAAAGAGTTCGAGAGTCCAATAGCTGGTGTAGATATGGGAATAAGTCCCAGTTTCTGATAGTTAATGCTTGTCAGTAATTTGTATTTGTAATTCAGTATAAGTCGCGCTATTAACGAAACGAATTGAGAATAGCTGCGCTAATCATGTCCTCTCACTTGCAGCTTTAAGACATAAATAATGTGCGAGTGAAAGGGCATGATAAGCGCCTTCCTTAGGTCGCCGGTCAGTGTCAATTCGTTTCTCAATTAACAACAACCTCAATTTTACTATAATTGGTTGCTATAATTTTCAAGGGTAAAGGGCCCAACCACTACCTCTTTTAGCAGCTAGAACAATACTGCTCTATGAGGTGGTGGTACAGTTACACAGGTCAACCAATTACTTCAGCTATTCACTGATCAGACTTTCAAAAATGGGAGGGAAAAGAAATGCAAGAAACAGATTTGGATTATTTTAAGAGTTTATATTAGAACTAAAATGTTTACAGTAAAACTATTCGTAGATATATTAGTCCAGTTTTATTTCCTAACCACAGACCTAATCCTCTATTCATTACTATCTACATACCCACCACTAATAATAGAGGAAGCATCACTCACCCAACTTCAAGTCCTGTAAACTGGACGAGTCGAGAGGCACACTGTCCAGATCCCTGGAAGACTCTTGTCCGGGGCAGTTGGATGGAAGCACAAACGTTAGCTCCACTGCTGGTACCACTATACCTGCTACTATAGTCCTAAGAAGGAAGAGTTTCTTGAGTCAAGTTACAGTACAAATAATTACGGTTATAGGGTTCTGTACCTGAAGGGTGGTTAAACGGAACCCTATTACTAAGCTTCCTTTGTCCGTTCGTCTGTCAGCGGGCTGTATCTCATGAACCGTAATAGGTAGCCAGTTTAAATTTTTACAGATTGTGTATTTCTATTGCCGCTATAAAAACAAATAATAAAAAAATAAAAATGTTTTATTTTATTTATTTATTATCACCACTTACATTTGTTTTTACAGGTAGAACCCAATACAACAATGTAGTCACAATTTCCACACTCAGAGACGTCACCCAAAAACCGATGAAACACCACCACCAACAAAAATGAAGGTTTTTAAACTGTCCTATTTTGACTGACAGGGTCCAAATTTATATCTGTCGATTAACATGGCACAAAATAAATTAAAGCTAAAATTAAAGGGATACCCCCTTTAATTTTAGCTAAACAAAACGTGAATAAGAAAGGTGTTTTTTTTAAGTATAAATAAAATTGGAGTGTTAAATATTGTACAGTGGTACGGAACCGTTCGTGTGCGAGTCCGACTAGCATTTGGCCGGTTTTTTGTATTTCCTAAATTCAAATTCAAAAGTAATTTATTCGAACGTCAAAATTACATAAGACAGTCCCCCAAAAACGCCCGCCCTTCTCCACTTCCTATACTACATAAAAGATAGCTTGATCTCTGCGACATATGTCAAACTGACATTCCTAGGGTTGTCAGGATATAAAAAATTGTCGATAGAAATTATCGACCTCTATATCTATTCTATTACTACTATTATCGATGCTAATGTAACATAGGTTTAATTTTACAAACGTTACTAAATTAAACGATTATATTAATATAAAATATATTTATTCTGTTAAAGGAGTACACCCTTTTTTTTTTTTTTATGTGGGCAATTATCAAATAACTTCTCCCGCTCTGGGTGGAGCGGGAGGGCGTGTCAGACTCTTACTGACTAAAACCCACCCGTGTTCCTTTCCTTTGCCTGTACGTTGCCAGGGGCCACGGTATCCCTTTCGGACTTTCCCGCAACCCCGGCAAGCATCGGTCCTATCGGACCCCTTCACTTCCAAAACAGGTAGTGGTACAGGTGCTGGAGTCTTCTCAGAGGACTTCAACATCCACATAGCTACACCATTGGGAGTCCATAACACAGTGTTCCAGGCCGAGTGCTTGGGTATTTCTCTTGCCGCTTCAGCAATTCTGGCTAGGAAAGTTAAGGACCACTCGATACGTATACTCTCAGATAGCATGGCTGTTCTGCAAGCGCTGAACAGTCACACTGTGGACTCTGGGCTGATATACGAGTGCCACCAGAACCTTAACCAGGTGGGTGACCTCAATAACATAACCATTCAATGGATCAAAGGACACAGCGGCTCGCTGGGGAACGATGCAGCCGACGAACTTGCTAGAAGGGGGTCGAACATGGCACCAGTGGGGCCCGAACCCATTGTACCACTCCCCTTCGGTTACCTACGCACTCTGGTAAGGAAACGAACTAGGGATCAGCATCACAAACTATGGTCGGACCAAGGTGAGTGCAGGCAGGCTAAGGAGGCACTGCCTACAATCGACGGCCGCCTCACGAAACAGGTTCTCCGATTAACTAAACAGCAGCTGCGTACGGTTACTGCAGCTATAACTGGCCATGGGTCATTTAATAAACACCTCTTTGTCATAGGAGTTACAGACAGTCCGCTCTGCAGAGCCTGCTCCATGCAGGCTCTTTTATTTATTTATTATCACCACTTACATTTGTTTTTACAGGTAGAACCCAATACAACAATGTAGTCACAATTTCCACACTCAGAGACGTCACCCAAAAACCGATGAAACACCACCACCAACAAAAATGAAGGTTTTTAAACTGTCCTATTTTGACTGACAGGGTCCAAATTTATATCTGTCGATTAACATGGCACAAAATAAATTAAAGCTAAAATTAAAGGGATACCCCCTTTAATTTTAGCTAAACAAAACGTGAATAAGAAAGGTGTTTTTTTTAAGTATAAATAAAATTGGAGTGTTAAATATTGTACAGTGGTACGGAACCGTTCGTGTGCGAGTCCGACTAGCATTTGGCCGGTTTTTTGTATTTCCTAAATTCAAATTCAAAAGTAATTTATTCGAACGTCAAAATTACATAAGACAGTCCCCCAAAAACGCCCGCCCTTCTCCACTTCCTATACTACATAAAAGATAGCTTGATCTCTGCGACATATGTCAAACTGACATTCCTAGGGTTGTCAGGATATAAAAAATTGTCGATAGAAATTATCGACCTCTATATCTATTCTATTACTACTATTATCGATGCTAATGTAACATAGGTTTAATTTTACAAACGTTACTAAATTAAACGATTATATTAATCTACACTAATATTATAAAGAGGAAAACTTTGTTTGTTTGTTTGTAATGAATAGGCTCAAAAACTACTGGACCGATTTAAAAAATTCTTTCACCATTCGAAAGCTACATTATCCACGAGTAACATAGGCTATGTTTTATTTTGGAAAAAAATAGGGTTCCGTAAGATATTTGAGTTTTTCGGACACAAGGTGTAAAAAGTCAACCAGAAAAGTTACTTATTTTGCGTACGCTGCCTAAACTATAAAAGATAGAACCATAAAATGTTCTAATTAATTGTAGATCTTATAAATACCTACAAAAAAGTCCGCGACACACTATACCTATCTATGTCGAGTGAGGCACAACAACCGTTTTTTTATTTAAAAATCTTGATTTTCTTTGGACTACATTTAAACGCGTTTATTTTATTTATGCCAATAATTCTTATCAAAATAAATTATTTCATCACTAAGTACAGTTTATGAAGATAATATTTGATCTTTGAATGATTAAAATTGGACGTTGAGTTTTGAAATTATGGCAAAATTAAAATATTACGATTTCTGCTGCACGGCCCGTAGCGAAGTGGGCGTCCCCAAGGCGGGGGGTGCGCGTGCGGGAGGGGAGTTTAGATCTATGAGTAAGGTACCCGCGCGGCTCAGTCGCGTGGACGGTAATATTATAAATGTGAAATTTTGTATGTTTGTTACTCATTCACGCAATAACGGCTGAACGGATCAAGATGAAATTTGGCACACAGATAGTTTATAACCTGGGTTAACATATAGGATACTTTTTATCCCGGTAGAATAGACACCAGCAGGTCAACCTACTCGAAACTGTAAAATTTTCCCAATCAACTTTGAACCTTATGCTTTAGTGATAAAGTTGAAAATCTATTAAAGAAATTTGACAAATTGTAGTAGGTTGATGTGCTGGCGTCTGTACGTTCCCGTAGGATAATAAATATCCGACCTCCACGCGGGCGAAGCCGTGGGCGAAAGCTAGTATAAAATATATTTATTCTGTTAAAGGAGTACACCCTTTTTTTTTTTTTTTATGTGGGCAATTATCAAATAACTTCTCCCGCTCTGGGTGGAGCGGGAGGGCGTGTCAGACTCTTACTGACTAAAACCCACCCGTGTTCCTTTCCTTTGCCTGTACGTTGCCAGGGGCCACGGTATCCCTTTCGGACTTTCCCGCAACCCCGGCAAGCATCGGTCCTATCGGACCCCTTCACTTCCAAAACAGGTAGTGGTACAGGTGCTGGAGTCTTCTCAGAGGACTTCAACATCCACATAGCTACACCATTGGGAGTCCATAACACAGTGTTCCAGGCCGAGTGCTTGGGTATTTCTCTTGCCGCTTCAGCAATTCTGGCTAGGAAAGTTAAGGACCACTCGATACGTATACTCTCAGATAGCATGGCTGTTCTGCAAGCGCTGAACAGTCACACTGTGGACTCTGGGCTGATATACGAGTGCCACCAGAACCTTAACCAGGTGGGTGACCTCAATAACATAACCATTCAATGGATCAAAGGACACAGCGGCTCGCTGGGGAACGATGCAGCCGACGAACTTGCTAGAAGGGGGTCGAACATGGCACCAGTGGGGCCCGAACCCATTGTACCACTCCCCTTCGGTTACCTACGCACTCTGGTAAGGAAACGAACTAGGGATCAGCATCACAAACTATGGTCGGACCAAGGTGAGTGCAGGCAGGCTAAGGAGGCACTGCCTACAATCGACGGCCGCCTCACGAAACAGGTTCTCCGATTAACTAAACAGCAGCTGCGTACGGTTACTGCAGCTATAACTGGCCATGGGTCATTTAATAAACACCTCTTTGTCATAGGAGTTACAGACAGTCCACTCTGCAGAGCCTGCATGGAGGACGACGAGACAGCAGCTCACGTGCTGTTAAACTGCCCGGTGGTCGCCACTTACAGGGCAAAGTACTTCGGTAACCCAGGTACCCTACGCGAGATTGCCAGTAACACCAAGGCGTTGCTGGCCTTCTTTGAGGAGCTGGGGTGGATCGAATAACAGATTTTTCCCACCCATACGCAAAATACGCGCTTTGACGTGGAGTTGCGGAAACCAGCCCGTATTACCTATTACCTATTACCTATTACCCCTTCACTTGCTGACATCTCTTTGAGGCGCGCGTGGAACACAACGCGCCGTCGACCCGGGCCTGGTCCTTATCGGACGGCGAGCTACCCATTGCTCACCGTCCGCAAGCCCGCGCCTACGGTGGCCGGGAATCGGCCTGCAATTCCCGACGCCCAGGGCGTCTCCTGCGGCGGCTAGGGGCGTGAGGGCGCCAAATTTGCCTCTCCCTCACGCGTTCTGCCTCCTCCTTTGCGAGCATTACTGCTTCGCAGAAGGAGGTGACGGCCTCCCATGCCCTCTCGCTCCGTCCCTAGGGCCGGACGCGAGAGATCCCCGCCGCCGATCGCCTCCGCGAGGACACGGCGATGCTCTGCCCAAGCCGGACAGACCTCCACCGTATGCTCAACCGTCTCCTCCGGGCGATCCACGCAGTGATGACACCCGGGCGTTTCCTCCCGCCTGATACGAAACAGGAACCTCCCGAAACAACCATGTCCGGTGAGGACCTGCGTCAGGCGGAAGGTGAGGACGCCGTGGCGCCTCTCAAGCCACTCCTCAAAAGGAATACACCCCAAATCCATATCTGAATCAGTTTCTGAATCGCTAGAACAATCTTGTAAATTTATTATAAATTCTTGTTCGCAAATATTATCAAATGTAAATAATGTTATGATATTAAAATATACAATGAAATTAAAAAATAAATTAAGTTTTATTTAAAATATCGATAGTTTATAGTCTGTGGTCGCGATGATTCATCGCCCATCACTAATTAGGTCGGCATGCCCATAAAGTATGACAGTTCCTGTGTGTACTATTATGAAATTCAGGACTTCATAGGCGTGATTTTACTGACAGCTGTCGCAGAGATCAAGCTATCTTTTATGAAGTATAGTGATTTAGCTGGGAAGAAGAAGTGGCGCAACAAAATCCAATCCATCAATAGTTAGAAAAACTTGATTCTATACAATAGTACTTAACCTAAGCGAACGGCAAGGTGCAGCACGATGAGGGCATAAATGAATATTATCTATCTTGCATAAGAGAACAACAATATTTTATCTGCTTTTGGTAGAATGTGGACCTTCGAAATGAAATGCCGACGCTTATTTTAAGACAAATTCAGAGGAGACCGTGTATACTATATCAATACAGTATCCTGAATTAATAAGATCCTTATTACTTCTATATATAAATTATATTTGAGTTTTCTTTTTGTATTTCTTTCTTTGATAATAATCGATTATTAACATTTAGCACTCGGATGTTTTGTGGCGAAGACTCCGTATATTTGTCATCAAGATCAAAATCTAAAAAAAAAAAAAAAAAGAAAGAAAATACGTTTATTTGCGGTAAACATGACGCAAAAAATAACACAAAATTACAAAATGGAAACAAGTTCAGGGAAAATATGCGTCACATTCACGCAAAACGGCCATCGCTCAGCATGATGCTGCGACCCTATGCAAGACAGAGCCCCAGCGCTGGTTTTCAGCGACAGCCGGCGTTGACGTTATGACGTGACCGGTGCAGCATTATCATGAAATACAATTAAGATATAAAAATAAAATAAATATACAATAATTAATTCTACATAAATAAAAAAAGTATAATATTTAAAAATGGCAATATTTCGGTAATCGACATACGTAGAATCTCTGTGTAGTCTGTGGTAATCGACTCGCGCGCCGTCGGCTTAGAGTAGTCTGTGCGCGCAGATGTCAGAAAACTATTTGTATGACGTTTTGACATCTGGTTACAAATCTCTTATCTTAATATCCCTTCTTCAGTATCACGCGCTAACCAGGCCGTTATGTCCAGATCCTCTCCAGCTGCCTCACGAGGAACACCATCTGGTAATGGTTAAGCTGAAGACCAGCCACCCAATATTTTATAAACCTTACCCTTCTTCAGCATCCGGTTGCCTCTCCGCATCATGTGCTAACCAAGCTGTCATCTCCGAGATCCTCTCCAGCTGCCTCATGAGGAACAGCATCTGGTAGTGGTTTAGCTGAAGACCTGCCAGCCCGCTGGTGCGTGCCACTATCCAAATGCGGGAGAAGTTGTCATCGAAACATAGCTGTGGAGGAATTAGGATTCTCAGTTAGTTGTGGTCTATAATGTTTTTTTTAAATTGTTGAGTCCGCTCCTGACCTCAAAAATGCCTGGTGGAAAGTAATGGAGGAAGCTTATGATATAAAGAGCGCACGCGCACCTAGTAGATTCCTATGATAGGTGCAGATTTTTGTACTAAAGACTGAAGAGCACGAATTTGTTTCTATTGGTTGAATCTTTGTTTTAACTTTATTACTTGTGAATAATTGTGTTGCTGTCTCGCTCTAATTTTAGTTTGTATGTTTCTATTGGTTGAATCTTTGTTTTAACTTTATTACTTGTGAATAATTGTGTTGCTGTCTCGCTCTAATTTTAGTTTGTAAATAGAACGTTTTCCATAAAACAGATAGGTAATATCTAATTTCGATGGCGAGCAGAATTCAAAATATTGTATTAGTTAAACAATGGGTTAGGTTGATGATGATTACTGGTCTCACAGAAAAGGGTCACAGTAGCGCCACTTGTTCTTAACTCACAAAACGGTTGCATATTATGCCAGCTACTCACCCACGCTGTAAGAGGCGTAGCATCCAACAAAGGCGCAGGTTTATTATTAGTAGCTCTGGCGCCACAAAAATCTGCCCACAGTGGCTCCACTCTTGCGCACCACACTGCTCTGTTTTCCCGCCACAACATTTCGGGACTGATTTCGGTTCCGCGGTCTATGTCGTCCAGATCTGAGGATGTAAAAACGACGGTTAATAAAAATATAGTTGCTGGTGTAAATAGTTTGTCGTAAAATGGGATGTTAAATATTGGGGCGCACTGTGGATCGAAAATCGCCTCTAGAAGACTTAGGGATTTCAATTTGCAAGTGCCGGATTTTTTGCCGGTTATCGCTTCTATTAGTTATTACTTTATTCAAAAATGACACCCGAGTTAATTCTGCACAAAAACGAAGGAATTGTAATTTTTTTACGAAAAATTTGTATGAAGCTAGTATGAAAAAGTTAATTATCTCGTAAACAGCCAGGAAAACCGTAATATCCTCACAGGTGGTTATAGTACTAATTATTTAGGATTTTTTGACATATGTCATATAACGGTTATCGCTGCTGATTTTTTTTTTAAATCATCAAAATATTTTTATTTATTTTTACATATGAAACGGTTCCTTTTAGTGACTAAATTAAGATCATAGTTAATTATGAAGAATTTTACTAACCCAAATATTAAGAATATATAAAACGAGATAAATATTTAAAAAAATAAATCAAATATTATTCATTTTCCTTATCTTTGTCGTTGTCGGACTCCAATTCTGCGTCAGAATCCAGATTGGATATATCTAAAAACTCGGAACTCACTTTCCTGAAACTGAATTAAGTCTAGAGTTTCAGCAAAAAAGCTCTGCTTTCTCTTGGCATCTAACTTAGGCCTTTGTGCACTTAGGAAAGGATCCCAAGAAACAACAAGCATATTTAAGATATCTTGATTAGAATCTTGCCTGCTTCTTTTCTGCGAATGATGTTCCCGGAACCTCCTAAAATCTTTGTTTCGAGACTGAGGCTTTTTCCGAGAGAGTCCCAATCGGCACAATATCATTTTTCCCGATTATGTCAGCCCCGTGTATTAATAATTTATGTACGGTTGACGACATGTAGTACCAGTCGTACAATTCCACGTACTTTTCTGCTGTTTTGCGGGCAAAATCTTTAAATCTTATTACGTCGATCTTCTCGCCAGATGTTATCGCTTGCAAAATCACAGCAAATCTATACTTATAATAAATCTGTAGAGAGGTCAATTCTGTACATGATATATATTTTCAAAATAACTATCAGGGGGTAATTAGTGATCGATACTGATGCCAAAAATGCAATCAGTAAAATTTTTGTCTGTCTGTCTGTCTGTCTGTCTGTCTGTCTGTCTGTATGTTCCTTATAGAAACAAAAACTACTCGACGGATTTTAACGAAACTTGGTACAATTATTCTTCATACTCCTGGGGAGGTTATAGTATACTTTTCATCACGCTACAATCAATAGGAGCAGAGCAGTGAAGGGAAATGTTGGGAAAACGGGAGAAGTTGCTCCATTTTTTAAGCTTCCGTCGCGTGTGCAGCCTTAATGGTTAAAGCTACATAGAAATCATTTATGACGGAAATGTTCTACATAAAATTATCTAAAAAATATCCCACAACAGCATATGTCTATCTTTTATGGTTGACTCACAATAACACGTGTAACTCCCGATAGCTTAGCAGTGCGGAGCTTTCTGATTATATTTGTTTACTCTAACGTTTATAATACTCTCACTCATCCCTAATTAAAAGAAGTTAATATTATTACCTATTCAATAAAAAAAGAATCATAGTAATCGGTATAGAAACACCAAACTTATACATGAAATACGCTAATAAGCCATCGCGCCGTGAATCATGCCATAAGGATTATTTTTGTGTAACGGTTGCCGCGCTCGACGCGGGTCGTGGCGGTAGTTGTTGCGTTCAGAGCGTTCGACCTTATTGACAGACAATAATTGATATTAACAAACCGTGCTTATCAGCGCGACTTTTAGTCTTTAAATAGTTTATTTGAATTTCTTTTGTTGTTATTTTATAAAATAGGTATTAGTTGTTTTGGTAGTGTTTAAATATTCGTTCAAATTACAAATTATTAATAGTTTGCATTTTATTTCTTTTTAGGTGAAGTAGTAGTAGAAGTAGAAGTAGTACGCATAGATTTTTAGATACCGATAGGTAAGTTTTGGCTAATTTATGTTCAATTTTATTTTTTTATTAAGTAGGTAAAAGCGTAGATACTTTTTATTAATTATAGTAGTTATAGGTATTTATTATTAAGTGAAGTAGGTATAGGTAGATAGTATTGCACAGGCGTTTCAGCTTTATTTTCATTTCTTTTTTTGTTGTAAGTTGTACATATTTCTGGGTATAATTCTATTAGAATATTTTAGTTTAAATAGGCACTTAGATTTTAAGTATAAGGTAGCTATAGTTAGGACCGGAGGTAAAATAAATTTGCCTTTGTTCGAAGACCCACCGGAACCTTTGAAATCACTACTTTTAGGGGAACAAGGTATGGGATGAATGTACCTACGATGGCCCATCGAAAAGGAGTAGAAGCGGTAGACAGAACTTTAAGGGATATAAGACAAAATGATCGACCAATGGGCGGTATCACAGTTTTATTTTGTGGTGATTTCCGACAAACCTTACCGGTAATACCACGGGGAACCCGAGCTGATGAGGTTAGGGCTTGCCTGAAAAGCTCTTATTTGTGGCGTGATATACAATCGGTGCATTTGACTATAAACATGCGAGTGAGAACTGGAGATAACCCGGATGATCGTGAATTTTCTGATATATTATTAAAGATTGGTGAAGGTACCTACCTATCCACAACTACACCAAGGAAAACTTATTCTGACGCCTGAGTTATGTTGTATAGTGCAATCCCAACAACATCTTATATCGTCGGTTTACGGTGACGTAACAAATATATTAAATAGGCACAATTCTTGGCTATGCGAAAGGTCCATTTTAACTCCTCGCAATGACCAGGCATTTGAGATTAATAATAAAATACTGTCGAATATCCATGGGGAAAGCAAAGTTTATAGTTCAATAAATAGAATGGTCGATGAACAAGAAACCACTAATTACCCGATAGAATTTTTAAATTCTTTAAATATGCCCGGACTTCCTTCTCATGAAATTTGTTTAAAAATTGGCATTCCGATTATTCTGCTCCGAAATTTAAGACCACCACAACTTTGCAATGGAACTCGGCTAAAAGTAACCCAGTTGCAACAAAATGTAATCGAGGCTCAAATTTTAACAGGCTGCGGTGCAGGAGAGACCGTCTTTATTCCCAGAATTCCCTTAATACCAAATAATTTTCCATTCCAATTTAAAAGAACGCAATTCCCAGTAGGTATCGGTGTGTTATGCAATGACAATTAATAAGGCTCAAGGGCAGACTTTTCGTGTTGCTGGAGTAGATCTCGGTGTCAGTTGTTTCTCGCATGGTCAGTTATATGTCGCTCTTTCCCGGGTTAGCAGTTCTAGAAATCTTTATGTTCACGTGCCGGACGGGTCAACTTTCAACATAGTTTACCCGGAAGCTTTGCGCTGAAGTATTTTCGTTCTATAGGTACTTAAGCCTCATGTGAAAGTGATCTAAACAATACTACCAATACATTAACTTAATAACATACAAGGAGTCACACGCTGACGGAGTCGCGGGCACAGCTATTAATAATAATATTCTGCGGTTCCTTATTGCGATATTTTTCAACAGTATTGTGGATTGACATATTATATTTCCCTACTAAAATACGAAAGTTAATCTGTCTGTTACATCAAAACCACTGAACCGTGAGGAAGGACATGTGGTACTTTTTTACGAAAAACGACGGAAACGCGGACGAAGTCGCGGGCAAAAGCTAGTCTTTTAATAAGATCTTCGTCCAACCCGGTAATAGCTGCAGTTTTATTGGGAAACTCGAAAAACTTTATTGCGGTATTCCCGTCATTGGTAGTTCCCGAGTTTCACAATATCAATCAACAGATTGAGCTGATCTTTGAATTTATTTTGAATACATTGTTTTCTGTTCTGCAACATTTCTTGGCCTCATTACTTCTCGCTGCCCACCGTTTGAAGTCGAGCCTGTACGCAATATGTAACACACATTCTATACAATTTATGCGTGCGTGTAGGGATGACAAGCCAAATTTGACGATTTAAAAAAAAAAATCAGCAGCGATAACCGTTATATGACATATGTCAAAAAATCATAAATAATTAGTACTATAACCACCTGTGAGGATATTACGGTTTTCCTGGCTGTTTACGAGATAATTAACTTTTTCATACTAGCTTCATGCAAATTTTTCGTAAAAAAATTATAATTCCTTCGTTTTTGTGCAGAATTAACTCGGGTGTCATTTTTGAATAAAGTAATAACTAATAGAAGCCATAACCGGTAAAAAATCCGGCACTTGCAAATTGAAATCCCTAAGTCTTCTAGAGGCGATTTTCGATTTTCGAATTTCGATCGGATCTTTGAGCTAAGTTATTGAAAATACGCGTGCAAACCTATGACATTTGACATAATTAGCTAAATGTGGGTGTACTCTGACTACCCTTTCGGAAAATGGAGGCGTGACTTGAGTGTAGTTACTGGAATAAATCGAGTGTTTGTTTTGTTTATATACTCACTGTCAGCGTGCAATATGAACTGCTCGTGTATGGGGTCCCGGTCGGCGCGCGCGCACGGGAAGCGGCCGGCGGGCGGCGCGGCGCGGCGCAGCGCGGCCAGCGCGCCCGCCAGGTCGGCGCGCGTGCCGGCGCAGGCTGCAACGAACACGGCCTATAGCCTATCGGTATTTAGCCTGGATCTTTAATACGATGAAGTAGGAAGAAGTTGAAGGATCTTCGGAGAACGAGCCTATGATAGGTCGGTTTCGTGGCTAACATTTTGTCCAACTAAACTATAATTACAGCATTGTTGTGGTTACAACGCAACAGTTAACATACACGAGACGCCATGACATAATAAATTGTATTGTAATGTTTTATAGTGCGCGCGGAACTAGTTGGCCTCGCCTTAGGTGGCGACGGGGGTGAGGGGGCGGGTTGCCTACAGCTCGCAACGCACATGAGATTAGACAATGATGACCAATTTCAAGATATCGTGAACAATAATTGTTCAATTATTGAAAAGAATAAATAAAAAACAATTGAACTTTTAGAAGTTTATATTGTACCTATCTAATTATATTGTAATTAATAGTAAAATAAACCACACTTCGTTCTGATATCCCTGTTGCTTCTGCTACTAATTTATGTATATTCGCATCAGTTTTATATTCTAAACTATTGACATCGGCTTACCATTTTTTAAAAAACGTATGCACTTTAAATATTATTTCCTTAGATTGTCTTTTTATCGGCGGACTCAGCTCGCTATTTCAATCTCATGTGCGTTTTGTCTTAACTATCCGGAACTTTCAACGCGTGTTGCCGTCGCGAAGTACGGCGCCGCACTGAGTAATGACAGCAAGCGCCCCCGCCTCTCCGTCCCACCGCTCACATACCTAAGGCGCGGACAACTAGGGGTGCATTCCGAGTTACGCTGTAATCGATTTGAGCGCGCTAACTCCTGTACCGAATTAGCGTGAGCGCGATAACAGTGTGTCTTCAATCGTCATAGATGACGTCATGACATGCGCCATCTTGCGATAACGCCGACCATGCCTTTTACTAATATCACCGTGGGCACTGTCAAAAATGGCAGTTGTGCTGTTTTGTTTTAACTCGCATCCTATCTTTAAACAAACGTGGCATTTTCGAAATTGTGCTTCTGGCTACCGTTCGCCACCTATCCAAAGAAGAAGAAGAAAATTGTGGTATAAACACAAAGAAATATGATATGCAAGTTTTGACGTTGAGCGAGTACTGTGAGCGCGTTCACAAGCGTTCCGAATTGTTGACAGCCCTCAGCTATCATAATCGTGATGTCTTAATCGGAACGCCAATTATCGATGTCAGCGCTGTGAGCGATTATGTTCTAATTCGGAAAGCGGTCTAGTTCCGCGCGCACTATAACTCTCCGTTTTTGTAACTATCACTCTCCCAGTATATTTGATTGTTTCTAAAAACTTACAAAGCTCAACATTTTTACTAGAATAGAGTTCATATAATTACTAGAGTCTTTTGTTCAATTTGTTCAATATACAAGTTGTGATACTTATTTTCGACAAGTCTTACAAATAACTTGAAAAAAATGTCGTGTATAAAACATCTATCATACATATCAACGACGCTGTTTCAGACATGTGTTTAACTATTTTGTTGATATTTTCGATAAGTTTTCTACAATATATTGTGTACAGCCTAGCAGTTTCAAATTCAAAAGTAATTTATTCAAACTAGGCTGAAAATCAGCACTTTTCGAACGTCAAAATTACATAAGACAGTCCCCCAAAAACGCCCGCCCTTCACCACTTCCTAGTGCTTTAGATGGGAAGAAGTGGCGCAACAAACTCCCCAGCTGCACAGCTGTCTGAATAGTTAGAAAAACTTGATTCTATACAATAGTACTTATGCATAATAATTTACTTTACGCAACACAAAACATTAAATTAAATTATTTTCTATATGTCACCTAGCACACGCCAATATACCAACAAAAAAAGTAAAAAGAACTTAATACCCGAATGAAAGCCTCCAGGCATAAAGGGCGTTCCCGTTTACATATAGCAATTAAAGCTGTAACTCGGAAATCACAAATGATAAACTAGCTAACCATCGAAGTAAAAATAAATAAACAGTTAATTACTAATAACAACAACAAAAACCATGGTCAGCAAGACGACTAGTCACCACAAGCAGCACCCGTTCACGAGCATAACGCAAAGATCAGCCATTACCCCCCTCGCCATATTTGAGGGAAGGAGGCAACCCGACCCCCGACGCTACCGCAAGCAGTGACATCTAAGGGAGCATGACGAACTTGCTGCCGGGTGCTCAGACAAGAATAATATGATCAATTTTCGAGGTCGCTAGCTGACCATATATTACAATACTACTCATAAAAATAAAAACTGTGTAAAGAGTAGATTACGTCAATAATAAATGAAAACAAAATTAAAATAAATTGACTTATACAGTCAAATAAAATGAACTAAACAATTAAATTAGTATGGAGTAGGATGGAGCTAGTCCCAAGCCTTTTTGTCGTCTAAGTAATCTTTAACTTTATAGAAACCTTTTTGACATAGTTTGTGTTAAATAAATGATTTAAATTTATTGAGGCTCAGTTCTTTAACATGGCTTGGGAGTTTGTTGTAAAAACGTATACTTTGGCACTTAAATGAATTACTAATTTTTTGGAGCCTAGTCCTGGGCACAATAAGTTTAAGGGCTCATCCTATTTAAAAGCGATCGTCGCAAGAATACGCGATCGGTCGGGTACTTTTTGTTCGGAAAATCGGATAGCGCCCTCTATCGGCGCGACCACGCGTTCAGGTACCGAACAAAAATTCAAAGGATCGTGTATTCGCGCGAAGATCGCATTTAAATAGGAAGCGATGTAAAACTATCCGTCTTTACAACTTGTTTTAGGTATAAACCAAAAACACACAACATGTAGAATACATGTTTCATAACTTGGTGTAAACTTGAGGTAACCAGTCCAGTTTTAACTTTACTGACTGGCTTACCTTTTTCCAGCGGTATGCAATATACTACCACAGAAAAGAAATAGTAAGAAGTAGTACAGAAGAACTGTGTTAACAATATAAAACTAACTGGCTCTAGGAGATTCTCGCACGTTGCTAAGCATAGCTCTGGCGGTACAAATCTGCAGCTCTTTGGGACGATCACGTTGTTGGGAAACATGTTCTGAACCCGCTTCTAACACGATCTGTGAACAATAGGAATAAGAATAAGAAATTTTATTTGCTCAAACATGTGTATACATACATACAGAATTAAAATAATACATGCATGCAAGATCTTAAATAAGAGCGGCTCACGACATGCCTGCCATATCTCATGGCGTGCAAATATCTTAGGTAGGTACACACAATTATTATTATTGAATTAATTATTTTTAAATATTACTCTTTAAATACATTAAATATCATCATTTTTTATGTTCAATCATTTACATTATCAATTATTTATTTTCCTTGTCCAATATTACAGATTATAACTATCACAATGAAGATTTATATTACTTCAAATATAAGATATAAAGAATATATAATTAATATGTTGCGAGCTATGCTTGTAAGTTATTTTTCTTTTTTTCTGCTTTTTTTTGTTACCTGAGTCAAATAAATTTATTTTCTTTTCTTTCTTTATTTTTCTATAATGAGAAAAAAGGCTGAACAAAGAAGATGGGTTATGTGAAAAACATAACTATTTGAATTGTTTTTATCTTTTTATTACGGACGCTTTTTACGTGCATGTCTTTCTACATAGTTCTCACATGTATAATTTCAATATTTTGTAACAATATTATGATTTAAAAGAGTGTCCGTGGAGCTTCTTGCCCGTTCTTCTCTATAGGTACCTACTACGCTTTGGAATGGGCAACTAGCTTCATATTTCTGACTGACCGACTTCTTAACAATTCAAAAGTGTAATGGTATGTAATTGGTTTGATTGAAATAAATGCTTTGAGTTTGAAAGAAGTGAACTGTCAGATGACGGCTAATAGACGTATTATTATTGAAGAAAAAGGTACGCCGAAACTTATTAATTAATTGGGATCAGGCAGGAAGATGATTCACATTTTCCAATTTAACAATGAATATGGAGAAGTACCGGCAAAAACTTTCAGGTATAATTCCGAACAACGCCGCACGCTGTATTGCTGCGCGGCAGTGCTGGTCGCGGTTTACGTCTCAACAGTTGTCAACATTCACGTATTATCGCTGTGATGAGCGCCGCACTACTGGTCTGCCGCGGCGGTAAGGCGACAATGCCGTCGCAGCAATGACCAATGACGCGCAGCATATAAACCTATAGAAAATGTATGGGGACCAGTAGTGACGCGGCAGCAATGCCGCGTGCAGCGTAATTCGGAATCATACCTTTAGATTCATTTTAGTTAACCTCTCCAAATCAAACTATTACATGGTTTCGCCTGCGGTTACAACTCCAGAACTTCTCAGCTACATCACAATCACACATCAAACCTTGCCAACTGCGACACGGCTCCATCATTGCCTTACTTTGGCACTCCTACAAATTCGAGCTGCCAATATTATTACAGCTACATACAGGTCAACCAAAACAAGTACGCGCTTCGATATGTATCTACGTATATGCGAACTTGGCGCCACAGAGTTAAGCCTTTTGTACACGGCACGGTTACTTAAACGGTACGGCGTATAAACCGAGTCGTAAAAAAATCGTGTACGTCAACAAGCTTCCATAGTGATCCATACAACACTGACAAACGTGCTACATATGGCGAATAAACCGTAGTTTTTCACGGCAAGAAAAACCTTGTGTACAAAGGGCTTAAGGGGCCACAGAGGCAATGCTTCTGTTTTCTACTACCGGGTTTTATAGTAGAGCACCTAACATTTTTATGTAGTTTGCTCTCAGTCGGGTTACCTAGCCTCGGCGGCCACATGCCCGAAATCATATTCAATCATTAATGCCATAAAATTATCTGTCAATAATAGTCAATTTCATGGATATTTAAAACATTTTTCTATTTTAATTTAAGGTTTTCTGGCTCTAAAAATAGGCAAGTACTTCCATGGTTGTAACATCTCATCATCGCGCGTTCGTATTTCCGAAGATGGCCGATGATTATCGAAGCGCATACTTTTGTTAGGATACCCGTACCTTAGGCATGATGGCCTCGCACCGCACGTCCATGTAGGCGGGCGGCGCGTACTCCATGTTGTCGCGCGTCTCGTTGTCGCGCGGCACGACGTGCGGCAGGAACGCGCCCAGCCACACCACGCTGTTCACGTCCACTGACACCAGCACTGGACTTAGTTGGACGTATAGCTTTGGGGCCGGGACTGTTGAAAAACGTTATTTATGTTAGTAGCAAATGTGAAGAAAGAAGAAACGGGCAACATGAAGTCATCACTACATATTATAAAACAAAGTCCCCCCGTCCGATTGTCTGAACGCGATAAACTCAAAAACTACCGAACGGATTCTCATAAGGTTTTCACCAATGAACGAAATGATTCATGAGGAAGGTTATAGGCTATTTAACATCACGCTACGACCCCTAGGAGCCGAGCAAAAAGAAAAAGTCAGAGCGCGCGATGCGACGCGATGGGTCGGGGGCCAAGGCAGTTTTATAAAAAAATTGCTGTTATTTTAGTATTATTGTGTATCTTACGACTTCCGAGCGAATGAAGTCGCGGGTATAAGCTAGTGTTACATAAAATCTCTTTCGTACAATATTTAGCCAAATTTCCGATAAGAAAGAATACAATAACCTTGTGATATGTTAATAATTATTATTTATTCTTGGTAAATAATAGGTTGGGGAAAAAGTTTCTTCGTATTTTTTAAGAAAATTCAAAACATTTTTTAACATAGTATGTTTACATTTAACTAAAGTATGTAGGTACCATTTTGTTCGATAACTTTTTGCCATCTTGTAGGTAGGGACATGATCCCATTGCTATAGAAATTTTGGGACTTCTGATCAAAATACCGCGACAAGTGGTTTTGGCAGTCCTCCCGTGATGTTAACCTGACACTGCCTAAAGAATTCTGAAGAGACCGAAACAGGTGGAAATCTGAAGGTGCAAGGTCAGGACTATACGGCGGATGCATTAACACCTCCCAGCCAAACTCTCTTAATTTTTGCTGAGTGGCTAAAGATGTGTGAGGTCTAGCGTTATCATGATGAAAAACCACACCCCTTCTGTTGATTAATTCCGGCCGCTTTCTCTCAACTTCTTGCTTTAATCTCATCAGTTGTTCGCAGTAGAGTTCAGAATCGATGGTCCTGCCTGGTGGTAACAGCTCATAATGAATAATGCCCTTCCAATCCCACCACACACACAGCATCACCTTGTTGCGAGTTAACCCGGGTTTTGCCACAGTCTGTGAAGCCTGACCGGCCTTTGACCACGACCTTTTTCGCACGTTCTTGTCGTACGTGATCCACTTTTCATCACCAGTTATCAGCTTCTTCAAAAATGGTTCGGTTTCATTACGTCGTAATAAAGAATCACAAATGAGTACACGGTTCATTAGGTTTCTTTCAGTGAGCTCGTGAGGTACCCAAATATCGAGCTTTTTTGTGTACCCAGTTTTTTTCAAATGCGCCAAAACTGTTTTGTGGTCAATTCCCAGTTCTTCAGCTACGTCGTAACTACTAATATGCCGATCTTGCTCCACTTTTTCAAAAATGGCATCCATTTTATCCGTAATAGGGCGACCAGAGCGACGTGCATCTTTGACATCAAAATTTCCGGATTGAAAACGCTTAAACCAAATTTGTGCTACTCTCACAGACACTGCACTAGGTCCATAAACATCGCAAATTTTTTTCGCGGCTTGCGTTGCATTTTTACCTTTTTTGTAGTAAAATTTTAAAATGTATCGAATTTCTTCATTAGATTCACTCATCTTGACAGTACGAAAAACAAATAAAAATCACACATTTTCCTAATTTGAATTTGGAATTATGTTCTTTAAAATTTAAACTTTCAATGATACCAAAACCAGCCAGATACACATAGTATAGCCAAAGAGATTTTATTACAAGTTCATACATACTATAATGCGAAAAGACTTTTTCCCCAACCTAATATAAGTTATAATTTTAACCAAACAGGCGACGTGCTTTTGTTCTTTGCTCGCATGCGATAGAACTACGGCAGCAATGCCCGTTTGCCCGCATGCGGTTCATACTGCATGAACCGCATGCGGGCAAACGGGCATTGCTCAATTACTTTCTATTTCGAATCCAACGCTACCTAGCCTACGAAGTGGTCGGAAGAAAATTGCTTCTTGATCACTTTGTAGGCGTCACACGCATGCGGGCACTAGACTTTAGGCTTATTTAGAATAAGAGCATTTGAATGAATACTAAAGCAATAGGGATGATGCCTGGGTCAAAAAAAAAAATCTATTTAGTCCGTCAGTTAGATAATAAAAAAATATTAGACCCTTATTTTTTGCTTTAATAATAAATAATAAAATAATAAATAAGTTGGGGAGTGGGGTTTGATACGTCACAAGTAAGTATAAAATCTACATACTCGTGACGTCATGGCACATTTTAACTCAATGTATCGCCGTAATCTTTTGATAACGTAAAAAAAGAAAAAATACGTGTACGTATTTTTTTTATAAACTACAAGACGGACCTAAACATTTTTTTAATCATCGTTCCTATTTCAAATACCGGAAGATATTCCGTTATTTAAAACAGAATTTACTAATAAATTTGTGTATATATTTATAGGGTAATTATCATCGGAACTTCTGATCCGTTTCCAAAAAATATTTTACTAATGGAAAGCTACAGTATTGTCGAGTGTTATAGGATATATATATCCCCTCTTATACATAAACGTTGTTTAAAGTTAAGAAGCGTTTAAACGTCAAAAACGTATGGTTAAACAGGCGCTAATCATTACTTAACTTTAAACAGCGTTTGAGCGTTTGAATTATAAACTAAAAAAAAGCTGGTTAATTATAAACTACTAACTAGGGAAGCACACATCTCCAGGATAGTAGAAGAAAGTAAGTTCAGCGTGCAGCAAGCCGGCGTCGCCCGGCAGAGTGGCCTTCTCAGCGCTCACTAGAGGACGAGGCGCCTCGCGAGAGCGGGTGCCTGTTGATACCTGTAATAAATTATGTTAAAAGTTACTAGAAACTGCCATAAAGTTCGAAGTTAAGTGTTAGGAAGTAGTTCGAAGTTATTTTAAGTTAGTTTTTGTGTTATTTTTTTTTGCGTCACGTTTACCGCAAATAAACGTATTTTCTTTCTTTTCTTTAAAGAATTTAAAAAAGAAACAACACAAATGCGTGTCGGACCACGCACAATGAAGGGTAGTCCGTAGTTGGGATGAATTTATCCCTAGAACAAACTTAACATTGTAGTTGAAAAATATATTCTCCCATATCGATATAGGTATGTCACGGCCAATTCTCCAACTGCAAATATAAGTTTATAGTTCGTTTTTTTTTAATGTGTGATAAAAATACAAATGAACTATTTTCGGACTTTTTCCCAAGTGCTGTGAGACCTTGGTTTCTGCCAAATTTCATGATTCTAGGTCAACGGGAAGTACCCTGTAGGTTTTGATTTATTTGAGTAGTTTCAAAATACGTCGCATAAACGGCCGTATTGTTTTATTGCGTTGACTTAGAAGCTTGATTTTTTTAAAGCTTCAAGGGACCATAGACCTACGTATTTGATATTAATTTCAACTTAATACCTCCACGCGTTCCTGAGAAAAAGGGTCTTGACAGACTGACGGACGGACAACGGAGTGATCTTATAAGGGTTCCATTTTTTTCCTATTGAGGTACAGAACCCTAAAAACTACGAAAAATTTGATATTTGATTAAGTTATGAGGTTATTCATTAATTCAGAAGTTATATATAAATGCCTCCCAGGAATGACAGCTAGTCAATGAGACGTATCAAATACACATAATTATTATGCTAAAGATGCTGTTGTTATAAATGAGCTCTGCTTACCTTATAAACAGTGAAGTCGTCTATCCTAAGTACTAGGCACGTGGTCATCAGCTTGCCAAGTTGCTGCAGGATGCGCGTTCTAGTCGGCGATGCTGCAAAGAGAGCCAATATTTTGATATTTTCCAATATTTTATGTGATATAATCAGCCTATAATATGCCCACTACTGGGACACAGGCATTGACATTTGCGGGAAAGTCCGAAAGGGATACCGTGGCCCCTGGCAACGTAAAGGCAACGGAAGGAACACGGGTGGGTTTTAGTCAGTAAGAGTCTGACACGCCCTCCCGCTCCACCCAGAGCGGGAGAAGTTATTTGATAATTTCCCACCAAAAAAAAAAAATAAAAAAAAATAAGAAGTATTATATTGTTTTAATGATTGTGAATGTGAGGACTATGTGGATATTTTATTTTTATTGTTTTTCCACTTTCTTTCTCAGTTAGTTTTAATGATGGTCTGGCAGTTTGAGTACTTTATGCGACCTACCCAAATGTCCTTTCTTTGGTATTGTTCGTCGAGTTGAGCTTCTTAAGTTCTGAGTTGAGCTCCACGATTACTGACAAATGCTTGCACTGACTGGACAGGTCCACTCAAATCTGTGTGGTTTTTTCCTCAAAAGACCATTTCAGACACTAATCTACATGGTCCTCATATGGCCTGACCAAGATTATGTCTGGACTTTAAAAGAGACTGTGACCTCTGAGTTTGTTTCGGTCTTTCTTCTCAGAATAGTCAGATAGGAAACGCCGAATTCATCTAGCATTTTCATCTTCTTATTTTTAATTTTTTTATATTACGTGTAAAAGTGATTGCAATATCCTATTTACAGAATAAACAATTTAATTACAGGCCTCTTTTCTGTGAGAGGGACTGGGCCGTAATCCACCACGCGGGCCCAGTGCGGGTTGGTGGATATCATATGTCTTCGAATTTTTGGTTCTAGGACATGCCGGTTTCCTCACAATGTTTTCCTTCACCGTTATGTGAGCAGTGGTGATGAAATTAATTACACAAAGTAAACTGCTTGGTTCGAATCCACGACCGCGACCTACAACTCGGTAAGTCGCGGCCGATTCACTAGGCCATGACTGTTCTTCTTATGTGACATAATAGTTTATTTTATTTAGAACCAGACCGAGGTTTACACTGTTTGTTCACCGCACCGTGAACGGGACGTTAACGATAAACGAGATTACGCGGCCATAATAAATGTACTGTCGCTACTTTGGCGTCGTCATCTCGTTCTCGTTGACGTCCCGTTTACGGTGCGGTGCACAAACGGTCTTAGGGCCGGTTTCTCGAACGAAAATTATCACAAAATTCATTAAACAAGTCAAGTTGCTGCGATTGGCTGTTGTAAAATCATTCAACCAATCACAGTAGTTTTCGCGCGCGTTAGTGGTCCGAGCATTGGAAGCACTTGAATATGTGGTTGCCTGCTTGTGTTTGATGCCGGTTGAGACTAGCTCCTATCTTATTGGCTTTAAGGTTTAAATTGCAATTATTGACTTTAGTTAATTGATGTTACCTTGTGAGATAGTAGAGCTAGTGGACAGAGCATTGGAAGCACTTTGTTGTATAGCCGCATGCTTGTGTCTGATGCCGGTTGAGATTATAGCTCCTATTTTATTAGCATTAAGGTTTAAATTTCAATGATTGACTTCAGTTAATTGTATTTACCTTGTGAGGTAGTAGAGTTAGTGGACGGAGCATTGGAAGCACTTGATTGTGTGGTCGCCTGCTTGTGTTTGATGCCGTTAGATACTGGCTCTTCAGGCTTCTCTGGTTGGCTTGTCTGCAAAATAATTAGTTGATAATGAGCGAAAACTTAAAATATTAATTATTATTATTAACTCAAAGAGCAGTGGCTTTTTATGTAAGTTCCATTCGTTTTTCAGTTCCCAAATACAAACTAGTTTGAGTAAAATGTCACAGCATATTACTGGCAATTATGAGTTACCTATGATTATCATATAAAGTACTTAATAATAATAAAAAAAATCATATAAAAATAGAATCATTTAATTAATTAATGGATGAATAAAAGGAGATTTACAAGGCAGATGTGACTGAAAACGCCGGGAAAGAAATGTGTATTAACTCCATTTACTATCACGATATAGCTTTGTAACTGAGTTGCTGTTTCCAGAATAATGGTGCGCTTCCACTGAAGCGGAGACGAGTGGAACTGAGCGAGACAGACGAAACGAGAGACGCGAGGATTTCAACCATTGTGATTGGTCGATTCCTGCACGTCTCCGGTCAGTTCCACTCGTCTCCGCTTCAGCGCAAACGCACCCTTAGTCTATTAGGTTTCTATTTTATAAAATAGTTCTATATTTCTCCGCATATAATTGGACAAACTTCAATAAATGATGTATTTTATTCATACCTTAGTACTTGGCGTAAGCGGTCTCGGGTCTAGGTTCTCAAGCAGTGTAGTACAGAATGATGACAGCGCTTGTGACAGCCACTGACTGTGCGGCGTTGCTGCTTCTCTGCAAAATATTATATACAGAGTGAGACGAGCGTTCATCCCACGCGAGCTGGCAACGTCGCATTTTTTGTGATTACTTTATTACATTTAAATCAAAGTACAATTTTTTTTTCAGCTAAGACTATGTCATTGTATTTTATAATCATTTTTAACATTTAGTCTAAAGTCATTAATAAGTAAAAATATTTAATCGTAATGCTGCAAATAATTGACAATATCAAAAAATGTATGCGTAAATAACAAAATAACTGTTAGCATACATAGTTAAATTTAATCAAATAATCACGAAAAACCTGCCACAAAATGCGACGCTGCCAGCCCACACGATTGATTTTGGAGGTAGTCTTTAACTTTTCCAACAAAAAACATTTATTTCATAAAGGTTTTAGTTAAAAATGTTTTCTTCAAAGAGAAAGTAAAAATTGGTTTAGTCTGGGATTGAATTCGATGTTGTATTGTAAAAACACAACAGCCAATACATGAATAACTAACAAACAATTTTTTTCAAAAACCATAAAATTCTGTATCATGTGGTTTATCCAAACCATAAAGCAGGCGACACACGTTACGGTATACTTGCGCAAGTATACACTAACGTGTGTGCGATGAATTAGCACAAGTACCCGAACTATTCGGCACACAGACTTGTGCAAGTCTAAACTTGCGCAAATATATCGTTACGTGTGTGGCACGCATTCGGATGTAATGTAATATAATCCATAAAATAAGGGTTTTATGGCAAACTTAGATTACTAGGCGTAATAATAGGATTGCTCCCTATTTATTTATTTATTTATCATAAGCACACCAACAGCACAGTCACTTACAATTCAAATTAATTAACATTTCAGTAACCATGCAAATGACAGGTATGCATGGCATTCAGATATGAAAATTAGAGACATAGGAGAACAATATAAAGTGTGTCTAGTAGACATAAATCTACAACACTACAAAAACCAACCAATTTGAGCTAGATAGACGGGCACTCATCACACTGTTTAAATAAGGAGCGTCTGTATGAAGCGAAAGTCATGGAGAAAATATCAATAGGGCAATCCGTCAAGTTCGACCTTTCATTATATTGCCTTACCATACGTGTAAGGGGGCTATTAAATGTAGTATTCAAGGTGGATGTAGGTAATTCAAAAACATGATGATGACGCTTACTACGTTGGCTTGGCCTAAAGTTAAAATAGTTCATTAATTGTGCATCAATGGAACCGTTTATAATTTTATGAAGTATTAGGTTACGCCTTTCATTCAAGCTAATCATATTAAAGTGTCTTAACCTGTCATAGTAATTAGGTATAGATTTTCGAATCCCATTCTTTACACATAAATACCGAACAAAACGAGCACACACACCTATCACATGGGTCTTAAATATAAATTTATTTTTATTTATTTAATGTTAATTAAAACGGTAACACCAATTACATTAATTAACATAAAGATTTAAACAGGTATGGTAGGTATACAAAAATATTTCAACTACTAACATACAATAGAGGACACCCTAGCATACTTCTTCCCACAAAACATCAGACATACACGCATAATTCTACTCCATTCATCGGCAAACAGATCACATTCAGGATTGGTGGTCAGGAGGGCATTAAGCATCTTTAAAGTACGACACACAGATGACGGCGGTGCAAACAGATTGTGTCGATGAAAAAAAAAAACAAAAAAATTAAATAATGGAGAAATGTACCCACATTTCGCCACTTATATTTACATAAGTTTGTATAGGCACATTTCTGACTAACCCTTCGGGGAAAATACAATGTTATGTTATGTTGTTACTTTTCTAGAGACTTACCTATAACCTCGCCAATGTCTTCTATCATCAGACGCCTTGTGGTAGGGGAACAGGTCTGCTTGCATGCTGACCAGCGTCACTTGAAGTGCACCGCCGTTGGAGAGGGACGGCTTTTCTGATCGACCCACTGCATATAAATAAGAAGTTAATGAACACGAAAGGCGTGTAGAATGCAAAATAATACATGAAAATATAGGGTGGAAATGTGAGCTCATATTAAGGCAACTGACAAACTTAGCTTTCGTTAGTCTAGTAAAAGTTTTTAGAAAAATTTAACATTGACTTGGACATCATTGTGAACTGCAGTCACAGATTTTAAAAACTGCTTAGGCAGCAATTGAAATATCAATGATGATGCCTAAACACATCGCGGCATGCCTAAGGATACTGCGGCATCGCTGATTTAAATTTTATTGCCATACTATTAAGTTATATTTCTATTCGTCGCATAAATATCTTTTGCCATGCCGTGCCGCCAGTGAGCGCCGGCCCTTATATCCTTAAAACAGATAGAGACATTAGATAAACAGCTGAGGTAAGTAATACTTCTCTGTTTAAAATAAATTGATAAATATTTTATATTCTAGGTTACGGAGGTTGGGTTGTGGCGGTCAGATAGGCAGTCGCTCCATGTAAAAAACTGGTATTTAACTGCATCCGGTTAGACTGGAAGCCAACCCCAATAAGATAGTGAAAAACGAAATCCAAGTGAATCTGTACTCTTATTTGTAGTTAAACTGAGCACTATGTTGGAAGGGGTTTGTTGCTAAGTAATAACAGACGCACGGGTCGATCGATTAGGTTAAGCTATTCTTGCCGCGGTTGGTCCGTGGATGGGTGACCATCTTTACATTCCAAGACTCCTCCGTGCCTCGGAAAGCACGTTAAGCCGTTGGTCCCGGCTGTCATTTGTGAATCTTTGAGTTATTACGGGTCGTCAGAAACCCGAAAGTCTGACAAGGGACCAAGGGGTATCGTATTACCCAGTAACTGGGTTGTGAAGGTCAGATAGGCAGTCGCTCCATGTAAAATACTGGTATTCAACTGCATCTGGTTAGACTGGAAGCTGACCCCAACATAATTGGGAAAAGCTAGGCAGATGATGATGAGGACTCAGCACTATGTTGCTCGTTTGCTTTAGAAACTGTTTACTTACATCCTGGATCATCACACAGATGCAGGTCTATCCTGGGTGCCAGCAGGTGGTACGAAGTTTCTCTGACGTCGTGTTTCGCGAACATTCGGGCTAAAATGTCGCGTTCGCCGGTTGCTGATCTGCTGGATATCTGTTCCAGTGGTTCTTCGATCTGTAAAGACGTATATTAATGATTTTTTTGTCTATTACTGAACATGCCTACAGTGCTAAAATAATACAAAACAACACGTCAAATAAAGAACTTAAAGGTTCACACACAACAACACGTCAAATAAAGAACTTAAAGGTTCACACACGTCAACGTCAAGTCACCGATCAGTTACGTCAAAAAATATAATTACGTAGAAGTTGTAGAGCGTCGGCTAAATACATCAGTCACGTCATTACCGGCGCGTCTCAGTCGACGTCGCGTTACCGGCAAGTCAAATTTGTATTGCTACGAACGAAACATGGATATAGAAAAATTGATTGAGTGACTATGACTGACTGACTATCTGTTCATACACGTCCCAAAAATTGACGTGACTGATCGGCGACTTGACGTTGACGTGACTGACGTGTGTGCATGAATCATAAACCTCAAAAGGCTTTCAATTTGTCGCGTTTCTTTTCCATTATAAAGGGTTGAAATATTTGCATTAAGATCTTATAAGGTACAGACGCCAGCACATCAACGTACTACAATCTGTAAAATTTCTTTAATAGATTTTCAACTTTATCACTGAAGCATAAGGTTCAAAGTTGATTGAGAAAATTTGACAGTTTCGGGTAGGTTGACCTGCTGGTGATTTTTCCCAGAAAACATCCATTGCTAAACATGGGCAAGCCAGTCAATCTGGAAACAGGTCAACCTAAAACTTTAGGGATTCAGCTGTAAATGGGATATCATCAAGAGATACATTTACACCGGTTGACGTCATCACGTCAACGCCGGCTGTCGCTGAAAGCCAGCGCTGGGGCTCTGTCTCGCATAGGGTCGCAGCATGATGCTGAGCGATGGCCGTTTTGCTTGGATGTAACGCATATTTTACCCCAATTTGTTATTCTCGTTTTTTTTTTCTTTGTGTCATATTTACCGCAAATAAATGTATTTTCTTTCTATGTAAACTTGAATTTTATAGACATTATGCGTTTTAACTTCTTCATGGCATTTTATAAATGTTCCTTCTATTGCACGTATGTCGCCAGGGGCCACGGTAACCCTTTCGGACTTTTCCGCGACCCCGGCAGGTATCGGCCCAAAGGTTTCCTCACGTAAGTCGCTTACGTAATTAACTTACGATAAATTTGCAAATGTAATCTCTCTTGTCGTAATTTCTTTTCACATCTTACGCAGTTATAAGTTACTTACATAGATTTTATAGAAGCAACTTACAAGTGTAATAAATAAATAAATAAATTCTTTATTGCCATAAAAACAGGTTACAGTTTTGTGAGACCCTGGCTCAAGAGCTAGGTTGGAGTACCTGTATTTCAGGAGCCAGTGACTTCTTCCATTTCGGTTACAATTGGGCAAGTTTTTTATGCAGCAAAAGGTTACAAAATAATATTACTTAAAGTTAAGATTATAAGTTAACATTAACATTACATCCACATTACATTTAATTATACACTAGAAATAGTGTAATGGCGGCCTCACGAACTTTGATCTTACCTTCCTCAAAGCCTTGATCCTGGTAGCAGCAGCAGTAGCCTTCTGCACTGGTTTGGCGAGCGCAATGGCGCACGCTAACATCGCGCGCATCTGTCCGTCCGTTAGAGCCCACGCGAGCGGCTCCGGACATATCGCGAGACGAGACCCTATCACTGCGCAGTCTGTAATATAATTAAATTTTTGGTTTTATAATAAAATTATCGTCACCATATCAGGCTAAAGATGTCCACTGCTGGATATAGCCTTCTCGAAGCATAGCCACAACGACAGATTTCCATTATTAGATACTAGAACGCCCCGGTTTCACCCGCATAAGTGTCGATCTTGGGGTAATACTGGAATAAAAAGTATCCAAACTCAAACTCAAAGCATTTATTTCAACGTTCGTGTTCAAACTTCGTTTTTCGTCAGTCGTCGGATTTCTATCAGTTGCCCTTTGCACTTGGTAATTCGACGACGACTTGGACGATTGACGAAACACGAAGTTTGTCGAGGGACATTAAGAAAATAGTTGTACTGTACGTTCTTTTCATTACATTAAATCTGTGGTTTGGACGACAGACGGTAGTTTTTTGGTGAAGATTTGTCAATAATTATGTGCTAATCAAAGAGGATTGATAATCTTTACATTGGTAATACGACGAAGAGTGCTTTACTATTTTAGATTCTATTCCATTATAATAGTTACAATATTATTTGTAAAAACCGAGTAGACCGTGTCAGCAGTGCGTACAACTTTAATCTTAAAATAAGGTTTACATATCAGGTGTTCTAATACTCCTTATCGTCACGGAAATAAGGTTGAATATTGCACGTACCTGACAATCTCTTCTTGATTACAATTCGACAGTGTGTGTTCCCCAATAGAAGTCGTAATGGTGGAAGATTGGCGTTGGCTGCCCCATGGGCTCTGGCTTCTATGCGGGCGCTTTGCCATTCTAACTCCTGTTATAAGGGAATAAGGTTTAATATTATGTGTCACGTAACAATTCATCTGGTGGTAGAAATAAATAACACCCATAAGTGCAGTATTAGTATTTTTGAAAATAAGCCTTAACACAAGCATATCAAGGTTCAATATAGTATTTAGATTTACCTTAAAAATAAGAAGTTGTCCCGTGTCAGGCGATTTGATTCTAGTCAGTCTTAGGTCTCCCTTGCGACCGTCAGGCGTTCGGGACTCCACAGTCACTCTTGAGATCTGTAACAAGTAACATGTTTTTTTTTTTTTTTTTAATTCAGATATTGTCGAACATAACAGGATTATGTTATGTCTTATTACAAAACGAGTTCTAACTTTGGTCAAACCTTTCAGCTAGTTTTTGTATTTAGAACCTTATTCAGACTGAGGTAAAGTTCTAAATACAAAGTTTACCACTTAGACTCGGGTTTAAAATCAGGTTTTGAAATTAGAACTTAAACATAGTCGTTAAAAAGTTCGAAATACAAAAACTGAGCCATTTTTGGTATAAATTTGGGTATGAAGGTAAATCTTGTTTTGAAATAAGGCCGAATGCAAAACCAGACAGTCCTAAAACCAACAATACGAAGACATGAGACACCCACCAACCCGCACTGGGCTCGCGTGGTGGATTACTGCTCACTCATTCTCACATAGAGGAGGCCTGTGTGGGAACTTTATTGGTTGATCATGTTTATGCTAATACCTCCATAGGCGGCATATAAGAGTCTTTATTTTACGCCTCGTTTTCGCTATAAGGTATTTGGTGTATGAGTCTTACCTGAACACTGCTGGTGAATGCTTCACAATTAAAATCTATTTGCACGTGGTTCACAGCCACTGAGATTCCATCTATAACCTGAAAGAAGAAATCACAATAATATGTTAATAAATCCGCATATCTCCCATTGTAGGACTAAGGAGGCTGCATTGATGACCGTTCACCACCCGCGGTTAAGATATTCAGACCTTTAAGTCCTGCGGCCGTACAGGAAAGTGTTATTCTAAAGGTACCATTCCGTACCCGACCGCAGGCGGCAACTGCAGGCGACGTGTTGCGGCGTCATTTCGCGGCGACAGGTCGCGGCGTCATTTCGCTACAGTCATGATTCCGAACTCGACCGCAGGAGGCAGCAGCCCGTATTCTAGTCCGTAGATAGAAGATAGAAAAACGTGTTATCGCTTGAGTCTGCAGTCGGGTTACACGTGTCGCCTGTCGCTCGCGCGTAGCTGCCAATGGCGTATCGCTAGCTACGGAATGTATTTTAAAGAAATTCATAGAAACCAATCGTGTCGCGGCGACACGTCGCCTGCAGTTGGGTACGGAATGGTACCTTTAATTGTTCCAGTGCGAGAAAGAGCCCGTCCTATATAGGACGAATAACGCCATCCCTACTTTCGGAGATCCATAAACTATGATTCAGTGAATGCAAATATTGTAAAGAAATGTGGACTTTGGTAAAAAATTGCCTTTTCCTTGAGACCAGACTTATCTTTTGCACTACAATCAGGCTATTGTTTTTGATAGTGTATCTTACGTTTTTTGCAATTTGCATCTCAGTGTCAGGTTGGAATGTTGATCAAAATATGATCTGGGACCGTGACAAATATGTTTTACAGATATAATAATTAAATTCTCCAAGTTCAAATTACCCTATTGAATTAATATTTTGTGAAATCATGACATTTAGGTCAATTCTGACTTCGGGAGTTGTACGACAGAATTAGAATCATCGTAGTATTCATACAACTCCTGAAGTCAGAATTGACCTCAAAATAAGTAAGTAATTTTTAATTTTGGGGGCTACCATAACACGTCCCCTTAAACGACTTATGTAATAAATTACCTTGTGTATATAGCTGTACTTCCCTGGCACAGGTATGGCTCCGGCTGCATTCGGATTCATCATGCGCGGCTCCTGGCATACTTCTAGAGCTATGTGAACCTCGTCCAGACTCTGAAGACAAGAGACATTATATTAGTTTAAACGAAGTTGTAAAATCCACTAATAAGTAGGTTGCAGAAATACTAATCAATTTCAGGATTTCTGTTATTTAGTAGGTTTTTTTTTTGGGTGGGAAATTATCAAATAACTTCTCCCGCTCTGGGTGGAGCGGGAAGGCGTGTCAGACTCTCTTACTGATTAAAACACACCCGTGTTCCTTCCGTTGCCTGTACGTTGCCAGGGGCCACGGTATTCCTTTCAACCGCGGCTGGCATCGGTCCTATCGGACCCCTTCACTTGCTGACACCTCTTTGAGGCGCACGTGGAACACAACGCGCCGTCGACCCGGGCCTGGTCCTTATCGGACAGCGAGCTACCCATTGCTCACCGTCCGCAAGCCCGCGCCTACAGTGGCCGGGAATCGGCCTGCGATTCCCGACGCCCAGGGCGTCTCCTGCGGCGGCTAGGGGCGTGAGGGCGCGAAATTTGCCTTCTCTCACGTGTTCCGCCGCCTCCTTCGCGAGCATTACTGCTTCGCAGAAGGAGGTGACGGCCTTCCATGCCCTCTCGCTCCGTACCATGGCCTAGACCAGGGCCGGACGCGAGAGATCGCCGCCACCGATCGCCTCCACGAGGACACGGCGTTGCTCTGCCCAAGCCGGGCAGACCTCCAACGTGTGCTCCGGGCGATCCATGCAGTGACGACACCTGGGTTTTTCCTCCCGCCTTATACGGAACAGGAATCTTCCGAAACATTTCTTAGTTGCCTGACATGGCAATTGTAAGGCTGCTTTTCGACCAGAGATGTGCTAAGCTACATTACTATAGATGCGTTTGAAGTCCACCAATCATATAGCATAACACTGGTGGAAACGGGTTCAACTAAGCTATGTTTTTGTATGGAATGATGCGTGCTATGGATGGGAGCTAAGGATGTGCGATATGCAGAGCAGAGTGCCTTCCCTATTGTTGATGCAACGCATATCTCGAGCTGCGCATCTTCCTCGCACAGCCCTCGCAGCGGCGCATCTTCATAGCACATCTTACTCGCTCCTCTGCACAGCTTAACATTCGTGGAAACGGTCAGTTTCGTAGCTTAGCGCTCACATCCTCGCAGCATAGCAAATCTCTGGTGGAAAAACAGCCTAGGGTGTAATGTAGGCGAATAGGAATTTGGGACGACTCCTGATTGGTAATGGCTGTGGAATTTGATAAGAGTAGTTATGATTATGTTATGTGTCAGTATTTCTTTATTGTATTTATTGTTTTCTTTATGATGAAAACTAAGGAGCTTTTTAAATTAGCGCCACTACAAGTGTATAATATAGGTAAGTATAATAAAATAAGTTATAACAACAAATCGCGCTGTTTATCTTTAAACGAAAGAGCTTCTCATATCATCGTAAGACAATCATTCATTCATTCTAAAAGTTTAACAGTTTGAGCAGTCACAGTATAAATAAGTAACAGTATTATATCTTCGTAGAAAACGGCCGAAACGATGCGCTTCTAAATCTGTGTACCGGTATACGAGTAGGTATCAGTACGCAACAGTAGGTATCGAGTGTGCGGCAGTTAGCCCACGTTCGCACGGACGTAAAAATATCGCGGCCGGATTTTATCACGCACTGGATTTTCAACTCTCTGTGGTGAGCCGAGCGTTGAGAATCCAACGCGTTGAGGCGCACTCTCGCCCCAGCGCGTTGAAAAAACACAGTTGTATTTTCAACTCTCGGCGCTAAGCAGAGCGTTGAAAATCCAGTGCACGAAAAAAAATGGCCGCGATTTTATTACGTCCGCACGAACGTGGGCTTATGCACGGACGCGGAAGGTTTATCTACCGAGGGGCCGTAGGTAATTATTTCAAGGTCACTTCTTACTTATTTATATTGTGGCAGAGTTCAATCGCCAACAAAAATACATTCGATTCGGTCAAAAAAGCCGGGGGTTTTCCAAATTATATCGAGTCGGAGACTACAGTGCACGTTTCTCGTACAGTCAGTGACGCAAGTCCTAATTATAGAATGTAAAACATAAGTATATGTATAAACTCAGCAAAATGTTGTATTAATATCTTTCTAAGAATCTGAGCGGTATAATCAGGTGGTTCAGACGCAGATAATAATGCAAAAATTTATAGGCATTGAAATATTTTTAACTAGCGACCCGCTGCGCACGGTTTTTTACGACTCGGGAAAAATCCGAGATTTCTTTATTTTTCGAATAAATGACATTTATGTATCATACACATAAACCTCCCGGAATAAATTCTTTAAGATCCACATCAAAATTCGTTGGGTAGTTTGGAAGAACAACGCGGTCACGCAGACATACATGAAAAGCGACTTTAATGTATAATATGTATGTATAGATCTAGATGGTCTTCACGAGTGGCTGTATATGTAGATGTGCGGGCATAAACCCCACTAAGTACCACCATTACAGTCCGGCTAAGCGAGACAAGGTTCTCGGCTCAACGTCAAGGGATGCAAAATTTTCCGGCAATACCAAGGTAAAGAAATTTCATGGTCTATATTAATAATATAAAAAGAAAAAAGTCAGAAAGAACGCTAATCGAAAACGAAGTAATAGCGCGGACGGGCGATGGGATGCGACGGGCTGGGTCGGGGGCCGGAGTTTCACGAGAACGAAGTGGCGGGCAGAAGCTACTCTTGTCATAATCATCTTCTTCCATCCGTGATGTGGCGAGTTTTTACTTTAATCCCTGGTACGCACGAGCATTTTTATAGCGCACTAGATTTAAACTCTCGAGGGGTTTGTGGCTAAGTAATAACAGCCGTTAAGCTACGCTAGTCACGGTTGGTCCGTCGACGGGTGATCATCTTAACATACCGAGACTCTTCCGTGCCTCGGAAAGCGCGTTAAGCCGCTGGCCCCGGCTGTTCGTGGATCTTTGACAGTTGGTGGTCGTCAGAAGACCAAAAGTCTGACTAGTCTTACTAAGGGGTTGTATCGTGTTACCCAGTACTGGGTTGCGGAGGCCAGATAGGCAGTCGCTCCATGTAAAATACTGGTATTCGGCTGTATCCGGTTAGACTGGAAGCCGACCCCAACATAGTTGGGAAAAGGCTAGGCAGTTGATGATGACTGGATTTTCAACTGTCGGTATTGATGGAATGCGCTCTGTTGGATTCTCAATGCGCCGAGCATTGAGAATCCAATAGAGCGCATCCCAGTACGTCAAAAAAACACTGTCGCTAAGCAGAGCATTGAAAATCCAGTGCTCGAAAAAAGAACCCCTCGCGTACCTGGTCTGAACCAACGTCTGACCTTCACCCCTTTTTTTTTTTTTTTTTTTTGGGTGGGATATTATCAAATAACTTCTCCCGCTCTGGGTGGAGCGGGAGGGCGTGTCAGACTCTTACTGACTAAAACCCACCCGTGTTCCTTCCGTTGCCTTTACGTTGCCAGGGGCCACGGTATCCCTTTCGGACTTTCCCGCAACCCCGGCAGGCATCGGTCCTATCGGACCCCTTCCTTTGTGCTGACATCTCTTTGAGGCGCGCGTGGAACACAACGCGCCGTCGACCCGGGCCTGGTCCTTATCGGACGGCGAGCTACCCATTGCTCACCGTCCGCAAGCCCGCGCCTACGGTGGCCGGGAATCGGCCTGCGATTCCCGACGCCCAGGGCGTCTCCTGCGGCGGCTAGGGGCGTGAGGGCGCGAAATTTGCCTCTCCCTCACGCGTTCTGCCTCCTCCTTCGCGAGCATTACTGCTTCGCAGGAGGTGACGGCCTCCCATGCCCTCTCGCTCCGTACCATGGCCTGGACTAGGGCCGGACGCGAGAGATCCCCGCCACCGATCGCCTCCACGAGGACACGGCGATGCTCTGCCCAAGCCGGACAGACCTCCACCGTATGCTCAACCGTGTCCTCCGGGCGATCCACGCAGTGATGACACCCGGGCGTTTCCTCCCGCCTGATACGAAACAGGAACCTCCCGAAACAACCATGTCCGGTGAGGACCTGCGTCAGGCGGAAGGTGAGGACGCCGTGGCGCCTCTCTAGCCACTCCTCAAAGAGGGGACTTATCGCCGCAATAGTGGCGTGCCCAGCACTGGGTTGCGACAATCGCACTCTCCATGACGCCATGAGATCTCGCCGGAGCTCTGTCCGCTGTGCCGCGATTTCTCGCGGCAGCGGATGACCTTCACCCCTCAAACAGGAAAACAAATAATTACGTAAAAAGTTAATTAGACGCTATTGTCTGTAAACACTCCTAAACATTATCTCCCACGATTATGTACACGTTAGCTGATAGTTTCAACAGCAGTCATTCTGTTAGGCAAGTACTCATAGATAAGTATGCTTGATATTACTATTAATCATATTATATTGTTAGGTGTTATCAATCATAAATAAATTATATTAACAGAAAAAACAACAAAGAAATACACAAAAATTCGATAATAATATTTCTGCCTCGTTGGTCTATTGGTCGCAAGCGGTACTGCTGAGCATGAGGGGTCCCATTCCAGGTCGAGCAGTGTTGGTTGGGTTTTTCCATCAGCCTGGATTTGAGGTTAATGGCAATAGGCTCACCCAGTATTACATGCGACTAATACAAAACTATCGAAATGTGGGTGTACTATAGGTACACCTCTGCCTTACCCTTCAAAGAATACAGGCGTGATGTTATGTGATTTCTTCTGTCTTTAGCAGGAAATATTTTCGTTTAAATAATATTATGTTTTGTAAGTGCTAACAACGAACGTTGTCGTTTACAGAAAAAAAAATGACCCAGGTTAAGAGGGCTTATCCTAAAAGTTTGGCAACGTCGCAAATAGCTGTCAAATATTTACCTGTTTTAATTAATTTGGCAATAATACTGTATGGAAATATGAAATGTGCCTAACTAGTGGATTAAAATATTGATTATGAAAAGCAATAATTTATATCGTAACCGAATATTTAGTTTTAGAAGTAAAAAAAGTATTTGGAAACTTTTCAAATACCGTTTTTACACCTAAAACGGTTACAACATCAAAATTCAGTGTTATAATTGCAATTCATTATGAATATTCTAGTTCGCTAGTTAACCACATTTTAAATTTCCATACAGTAGTAATATTGCCAAATTAATATTAGACATCTATTTGCGACGTTGCCCACATTCAGAATAATATTCACACAAAAACCAGAAAAAACTTAAAATTCAAATTCAAAATATTTTATTTCACATAAAACTACAAGGGCACTTATGAAAGGTCAGAAGCTAGGAGCACAAAATAGCATTGTACGTCTCACGGCTGCGCAAAATAGGCCCAGTTCAGCATAAATGCCAGCCAACTAGTGCCTGACGCTGGTAACAGGTTACTTACCTATAAAAATACTCTTCATATATATACCTATATTCATCTAATTATCACATTGGTTTTTTCCTACTCGTCACTTAATAAAAATGTAGGTACCAACTTAGGTATAGCAGTAATTTTCCTAGATCCGGTGATCAAAATTAAAAATATCAAATTTGCAAATGTTGGTCGAGAGAGTGAGTCTACATACACACTTGCATAAACTCACGCCTTCTTACGGCGCGGTTCCACTATGTCGTGACGACAGATTATCGTGTCGTTTATAGCGTCGTGGCTTGTGTATTTAAATGGAGGTGTTCACATATAGGCGACACGATTAACTGTCGTCCACGACTTTTGTCTACAATTTTGCAACGATAAATTAATCATCACGACATAGTGAGAACGCGCCCTTATGAGAGTAGGTAGAAACTATAGAACGCCACCTGCTATGATCCTTACGTAGGTACTTCTTTTGTTTCGTTTACGTTCATACACGCACGCCGGTTGCGAGTACTACGCACCTGATCTTTCTGAAGAACATCACCAATAAGGTCAGTATATGTCCTTCTAGGGCATCCCCTCCCGGTGTTAGAGTGAGTCTCTCAATGGTTATGTCGACATAGGATAGGAATGTGGCTATTTTCCTCCCGGAAATCCAAAAACTCAATGTGAACGAAGCGGACACCGTACGTGCAAAGCTGTTTACAGAAATAATGCAGTTCTTTGCATTCTTATACTTTAACATAATAGTTCCGTGATCGTCGTCATTTGAAAAGTTGTTTACATTACTATACAAGGGGTTTTTTTATACCCCATAACTCTAGGGTATGAATGAGACCATATCAAAGAATCAACCGGGTTTTTTTTTTTAAGTAATTCGATAAAGTCACAATTATTTATGTAAAAAACCCTAAGGAGAAAAATAAAAAATAAAAAAAATCTGACAATTTTCTTTCATAAAAAGATAATATGACAACGTTGCATTTTTTTAGCTTTAAATATGAATTATTGGTTTGAATGAAAATGATTTGCTCGTACTCATCAATGAAACTTATATACACACATCGAGTCTAGTGGTAAAAAAAAACATTTTTTTTTTTTAAATAATTTGTATTCTACTTTGGGATATCAAAATGAACACGTTATATAGCCATGTATTTCGGATAACCTTTAACGAAAGTCAAGTCTTCCATAATACTATTAATATAAGGTCATAAATAATAAAACCGAGATCCATATATCAATACAGATATTCCGGAGTCAAGGAAAATAATAGACAACCACAAAAAAAAATACATGGCATAAAAATATATCACGATCATTTCCCGAGAGAAAACCTATGTAAAAGTCCATTTAGAGAGACCGGTATATCTACGTTAACTTAGAAAAAGACAAACTACCTGCTGCGAGATAAGCGCAGGCCACACCGCCAGCTAGCGAGCGAGCGAACCAGCCGGGCGAGCCATCATTTCTATGCTATGCTAAGTCCGCGTCAGTATGAAAAGAGGCTCGCCCGGCTCGCTCGCTCGCTTGCTGGCGGTGTGGCTTGCGCTATACAGAGAGGAGAGATGTAAAGGCAATAGGGGACCATCCAGGCCAAATCCAGACTCAGGGCTGCTACTGATGGATAAATCCAATAACACTTTGGCCGACCTGACGATTTGACTCAGCAAGACCCCAGCACGCTCAGCATGACCACAATAGAAATGGGTTTTGTCGACGGAAGAATAGACAAAATGACAGACAATTACAATCCGTCATTTTGTCTATTCTTCCGTAGACAAAACCCGTTTCTATGGTTGTCATGCGACGCGTGCTGGTTAGACAGATAATTCCTTAATAACAGTCCTTTTCTTCAGAGATATTTATCTAGATAGATAGTAATTACAAAAAGTATACAGCTGCAGGATATAAGCAAAAAAATTTAATCATTGGTTGTAAGATCAAGGTTACTAAGTTCAGCCAAGCGGCGCGGCTTCAATGCATTATTCATTGTTTATTTGTGTTCAGCGTCTGTGAAGATACATTATGTTATTGATAATGAAGTAGAAGTAATGTGGTTGTTTCGAGAATAATGTATAAATAAACATGAAAGGGTTATTTGTGTTATGATACGCGGAGTAAGAAAAGAGTGCCGAAAGTAATAAGAATTGCATAATTAGCATATATCTATAGGTAATGTTCCCACTGCTGGGAGTGCTGGGACACTGGCCTCCCCTCTGTAAGAGAGCATCGGCACTTTCGGCAGTAATCCTTCACGCGGGCCCAGTGCGGGTTGGTAGATGTTACATGTCTTTGAATATTTGGTTCCAGGACATGCCGTTTACTGACATGGCAGCGGTTTGTTTAGGACACTGAATTAAAGTGGAATGGAATGTGGACCAAAAGAGGTCCGCCTTCTGTTCCACATTCTGAAATAATCAGAAATTCCAATGTCTTTAAGACTGGAAGAAGGAAATGGCTTCATAGCAAGAGTAAAACTTAAACGGTGCTTCAGAAGTCACTTGGGTTGTCAGTATGTTCAGCATTTTGTTACATTCTGTAAGAATCAGATCAAACATTTACTCCTTGGATCAAACTGAAGACGCCAGAAGACATTTTTACCTAATATCTGTTCCAAAAGTATCTGATGTAAATCTAAACAAACCTCGTTCAGTTTAAGTTCTTACGCAATCAATCAGTAAAGGGAATCCCACCAAAAACATTTCATGTAAAGTAGGTTGCCAAGATTTACATAACGCCTTCACTGTTAAAAAATTATCAGAACCCCAATTGCGTAATACACATAAAATTAAGATTGATCGCAATTGGTTTCATTTTGCCAGTTCAGCCACTTTTATTGCGTTATTTACGTTGTGCAGACGAATTTTTCAAACCTATGAAGCAATGGTTTGGTAATAACCTTCTAATCGCTTGGATTGTGATTGAAATTAATGTGGTACGCAATTAGCGTGCAGATCTTGTAGAGCCAAGCCCTATATACAACGCCTAACTCTACAAACCTTACATCTTGGTCAAAATGTACGGCCTGGGCGTTTCGCGGCCGTCGCACAGACACTCCTATGTGTTTCGCGGCCGTCACACAGACACTCCTACGTGTTTCGCGGCCGTCGCACAGACACTCCTATGCGTTTCGCGACCGTCGCACAGACACTCCTACGCGTTTCGCGACCGTCGCACAGACACTCCTACGGGCTTATGGTAAGAAATTAAGTCACTGGTCTTTAATGTTGTGGCATGCAATAGTTCAATAGAACGGCCAGGCCTAGATGGGCTTTTTGTAGGGTGCTCTATTTCTTTTTCTTTTCTTACTTCTAGCATAGTCGGGTAAAAAAGGTATTTCTTGCACGCCAGCAGCTACTTTCTTCACAGCTAAAGACGTCAGAAGACATTTGTTCACTTTGTTCAGGTTATATTCTTACGCAGTAGAGGGAATTAGTAACGATCGTCTGTATTTAGAAGGTCAACTTTATAGGTAAGTACCCCACCTCTAACCGCATCTAACTCAGATATACACAACCTAACTATAGGTAAATAAATATGTTTGTGCAAATAACTACGTTGAACTAACTTATCATGCAACATAGCGTTCGCAGTCTACGAAGTAAGGTTAAGTCAGCATTGTTTCGATAACGCGCATTAGCATTGACACGTACTGCTAATAAGTTAGATATTATGGTGTCGGAAGATTCTACAGACCTAACTTTACAGAATAAGGAAGACAATGAGTAGAATAAATTGTCGACTGCAGCGCGCTGCAACGCATATTTGGGGTCGGCGCGGCGCACCATGTTTTTTCTGCCACACTTCTCTACTAGTCGTTATCTCAATAGTCACCACCTTTCAAGCCATAAGTATCATCTTTGACATAGCCTATCCATCGCATCGTTTCTTTTGTTATCCCCTACTCTTATACCCCTCCACATTCATATTCAATACTTTCCTCAAGACATTTTCCTGATTCCTCCGCATCACATGACCATACTATGACAACCAATTTCCACACAACTTTTCAGTCACCGGTGCCTCTTTAGGCCTGTCTACCTGATGAATTAAAAGACATTGAATCCTCAGGGGTTTCAGAGTCCGGATAAGCACTATATCTATTATAGTTCGATTCAAAGTAAATGACGGCTCGGAAGTTAGCTGCTCGCTGCGCAGTACCGCACCCCTCATCCCCACTGACTCATGAATTTGTTGCTGCGCAGCGACTCGCCTCATGTTCCGAGCCGCCATTAAGTTTGAATCGGGCTGTAATTGCCGGATAGGAACTATTGTAAATTAAAAATGTAACTGTTTTTCTATTAAATGAACTGTTAGATGAGTAGGTATATCGGATTTTATCAGGAGATGGTAAGCAAGCAGTGAGTTTGCCGGCTATTAGTTTTTCTACGGTGCAAAGTCGATTTGTCGAAGTCGAAAACTTGCGTGGTGTAATAAACGTTATATTATTACTAGCAGTTGCCCGCGTCTTCGTCTGCGATCCAGGATGAAAAGTAGCCTATGTCCTTCCCCAGGCCATGGTTTATCCAAATCCGTTCAGCCGTTTTAGCGAGAAGCGAAACTGAAAAAGACACTCACTTTCGCATTTATATGTAACTAGCTTTACCCGGCCCGGCTTCGCACGGATAGCACTAAGTATTATCTACGGCGCACCTACCTACCTATCTACGACCCCAAATAAATTGGGATAAGGGCCACAGAGCACTATATAATACTGATAAGGGCAGGAGAATGATAATGATGAAAAGGGAACAGGGGTTGCGAGGAATTTGAAACATAGGTATTTGAAGAAACTATTGCCGTCACCTTATCTCAAGTCTGCCTCCATAGAGTACGAAAGGGACAGCTGCAGCTCAGACCGATAATATCACAAAAAAAAATTGACGAGATCGACGTTTCGTATTCCCCTTTTTTCTCCTCGAAAACTGAGCCGATTCAATTATTTTTTACATTAAAACTTTAAGAAAGAGTATGTCTAGGTTCCTATTATTTTATGTTAAAAACTTTTCGAATTTGTCTGGTAGTTCTCTAATCACGGCGGTAAAAAAGAGGCATTTTTGTAATTTTTGGAGGGTCATATTTTCTTCACCAATAAGTTGCTGAAAAAAAGGAAATAAGTGTTGTAGACACGTCCCTGTGTCTACAACACCATGATTTTATGAAAAAAAAATATTGTTCTAAAGGCATTATTTACGAAGAAAAAAGGGGAATACATTTGTATGGAGAATCGCAGGCCCTGTTTCCTATTAAGGCCAGTTTCTCGAACGAAAATTATCAGCAGTTACGCGCGCTTGACAACTTGTCCCATTCATTTTGCAATAATTTTCGTTCGAGAAACTGGCCCTTAATCTTCCTGGTTACGTTTTTTCACCAACATTTTACAGTGAACATCATAGTACAGTTGAATGTCTTAGTTAAAAGTTCATTGGAGTGAACCAGGTTAACTGAATTAACCTGATTCACTCCAATCCACTTCGCGGAGGCAAGACTGATGCGCAATTAGAACGGATTTGTCACCTTAGTACTACCTACTAAGATGCTCTTGAATCACCTGAGTACTTCATTAGAAACACATTATTATTCACATTGGAATAATTTTGCTAACTAATGGAAGTAGATAAGTCGGTAGTGTAGCGCTAGAAGAGCCCCTAGCTGTAGATCAATAGTGGGGGCGTAGAATAATAAACGATAATATATTTATTTTATATTTGTCATCTTATCTCAGTGAAAAAACGAAAACCTAATAGGTTTAATTTAAAACTAATTCCAAATTCGCTTGAGTGATCGAATGCAACCAGTTATTTTCCTCAGCCTGTACGACATAAGGTCGCGTTTTGCATGTAACCTTTACACTATCCAAGCGATAATCTGGCGGATTTAGTTTTAGAATGGGACGATCACACGGCGTCACACACTTTCAATCACAATTCGAGGGTTTTGAAGGAAATTCCTAATCCGTTGCTTCATAGGTTTGAAAAATTTGTCTGCTCAACAACGTAAATAACGCAATGAACGTGGCTGAACTGTCAAAATGAAAGGCATTGCCATGGATTGCCATGGGTGCTATGCAATTAAGTACTCCGAAGGTCTTCTTCCTCGTGTCGATGATTCGAATAATTTCAGTGAGCTTTGACAAGAACTTGGTGACATCGACGTTAGCAGTGGCTTCGGACAGGTACCTCAACGGGAGAAATAGCATAAAGAGCAGGACACAGGTATGAGTGACAAAGACGACGCTCTATAACGCCAAACTTTTTCTAATACTAAGCAGATGTGTGGCGGCATCTACATCGCCACACGCGACCTACGCATCAAAGACCTGCCGTCACACAAATCCTGCATCGCGCAATTAGAGTTTACCGCGCAAAAGACATATATATAAGACAATCCGACATCAACCATTGGGCTCCCCTGGCTGGAGGCTTTCAGTGTAGAAGCTTAAGGCAGCCACAGGAAAGTCCGGTTAAGCAGCTACGACCCTCTTCTGAGGTCAACTGCGAGAAGCCCTAGGCGTAAAAAAAAAAACCATTGTGCAGTTGCCCGCCAGACACGACACCCACAAGAAAAGGGAGGATGAGTGAACTTTTCACCCTGTTCTTCATACCACTAAAGATATGCCATATTATCGGCCGCGCCCCCACGATGTAAAATATTTCGATTTTGATTGAATCGAATCAAATAGCATCGAGAAAATGGGCAAATATTTTTGAACCGATTGATAATCCGACAGCACAAACGTACTCAACATTCATGGTAGGTTTTTAACTTTTGAGGCCAGACAGACATTGACAAACATGGCTGGATCGATTCGATATCTTATCAGTTCTGCAGCGTTTACCTACCTACATTAGTCATAGATTGCCAAATTATCACCTACTAAAAGGGTCTTTTGCATAATGATGGCATTTAAAGGCTCGTGCAGACTAGTGCGACTCCTTCCGCGACGCGACACCGGTAATTGTTCTACCGTGAAGTTTTCTTAGAGTCGCGTCGCGCCGGTCTGAACGACGCTTTACTAACTCATATTTCTCGACGGCATGTGAAGCTAAGTCAGAGACCCATGGGCGGCATAAAAACTCAGACATCTGCACGCTCAGCATGACCACAATAGAAAAGGGTTTTGTCGACGGAAGAATAGACAAAATGACAGATAAACAATCACAATCTGTCATTTTGTCTATTCTTCCGTGGACAAAACCCGTAGAAAACCCGTTTCTATGGTTGTCATGCTACGCGTGCAGGTTAGTAACTAACCACAGGAAAAGAAGAAGATTCACTCACTACATTTGACTGCCTCATTGGTAATTTGGTATAGTGGTCGCAAGCGCTACCTACTGCTGAGCATGAGGTCCTGGGTTCGATCCTCGGGTCGGGCAAAGTGTTATTTGATTTTTTCATCTGGAATTTCTCAGTAGCAGCCCGGGGTCTGCATTTGAGCCCGGTTGATGCCCATAGGCATCTTACATGGGACTTAAACATTGCTGGCGTATGTGGATGTACTATAGGTACCTCTGCCTAGCCCTTCGGGATTACAGGCTTGATGTTAACTTCTGATGTAATAGCGTTACCATAATATTCATACCTCTTTGTATAGTTAATCAGATTTTAATGTAATTAGTCAAACGTAAATGCGGTTTGCATAATCTAATTAGTATCATTACAGGAGGTGGTCGGGTGACGGTCATTCACCCTGGTAGCACACCTCCGCTGCGAAACCATAGCAGCGAAACCGCGTCATTTTCCGCTACTCGCATCCGATTCGAGTAGCGGAAAATCACGCGAGTCTATTGAATTGAACTACTGCGGTTTCGCTGCTATGGTTTCGCGACGGAGGTGTGCTACCGGCGTCAACGATACTACTAGTTGGGATAATGTATTCATTAAAATATTAATTAATTGATTTATACTGTACTAGTGACCCGCTCCTGCTTCGCAAGGTTTTTACGACTTGAGAAAACATCGAGATTTCTTAATTATCTATAAGTATTATACACATAAACTTTCCAGAATACATTCTCTAAATTGTGTTGAAAACCTCATCAAATTCCGCTGCGTATTTTAGAAGAACAACGCGGACATACAGACAAACGCGAAAAGCGACTTTGTTTTATTTTATAATATGTATAGATTATGTCAAACGTAAATGCGGTTCGCATAATCTAATTAGTATCATTACAGGGAGGTGATCGGGTGACGGTCAGTCAGCGACACTATTTGGGATTATTCATTAAAATATTAATTAATTAATTTATACTGTATTGTAGTCTGGGATGTGATGAATCATAATATCTTCATTTAGTATGCGACGTGTAAAAAACACTGTCCGATCCGTGAGGGTGTTATGAAGAAAGAAAGAAAGAAAGAAAATACGTTTATTTGCGGTAAATATGACGCAAAGAATAAACAAAACACGAGAATAACAAATTGGAGGGCAATATGCGTCACATCCACGCAAAGTGGCCATCGCTCAGCATAATGCTGCGGCCCTATGCGAGACAGCGCCCCAGCGCTGGTTTTCAGTGTGTTAAGAATCATATTGAGTCTATTTATGTGGTAAAATAAAAAAAAATAAAAAAAACTATGGCGAATTTTACCGGTTTTGAAGGAAATTCCTAATCCGTTGCTTCATAGGTTTGAAAAATTCGTCTGCTCAACAACTTAAATAACGCAATGAACGTGGCTGAACTATCAAAATGAAAGGCATTGCCATGGATTGCCATGGGTGTTACGCAATTAAGTACTCCGAAGGTCTTCTTCCTCGTGTCGATGATTCGAATAATTTCAGTGAGCTTTGACAAGAACTTGGTGACATCGACGTTAGCAGTGGCTTCAGACAGGTACCTCAACGGGAGAAATAGCATAAAGAGCAGGACAGGTATGAGTGACAAAGACGACGCTCTATAACGCCGAACTTTTTCTAAAAAAATTAAAAAATAAAGTAAAACAAAAAAATTAAAAAAAAACTGGCGAATTTTACCGGTTTATTACGTGGGGCGCGGGGGGCCGTCGTTTAGCAGGAGTCTACAAGTCATAACTTATGACCCTTGTTGAAAATTTACCAATTTTTTATAGAATTCGGATAAATTTGGTACTAAAACGTGAATTTTAAATAGCAATAACTTTTTATTTTCAATAATAATAAGTTTTTTTATTACTTTTTGGTAATGTTATTGCAGTAGGTCAAAGTCAAATCATTTATTTCAAATAGGCCCTTATAAGGCACTTTTGAACGTCAAAAATTTACAAAAAAATTGAAATGATTCTAGTCGCCCCTTCCAAAAGGTAGTTTTCGCATGGAGAAGAATGGGCAAGAAACTCCACCGTTACTCTTTTAAAATGTTTTATTATATTTTGTATAAGTACATTAGTTTATAACATTATATGTGAGGACGATGCACCTAGAATAAAATGATATAACTAATGTACATTAGTTATATCATTATATGTGAGTACCTATGAATCCTTTTCGGATTTACAGATTATATTTATAACTAGATGCTATTCGCGGCTTTGTTATAATTATTAATAGTTAATTAATTATTATTATAAAAACAGACATTTCAATTTTAATTATTTGTATGTAGGTACTTAAAGATAAAGATCATTTGTGTATAACTATTCAAATTTATTTCGGTGCAGCAGTACAAAACTGAAATAACAGATAGGCACTTTTATTAGCTACTTTAACTAAATTGTCTCGTTGGCCTAGTGCAATAGTCGGCAAACTCAATCTAGTCAATAGAGCCAAATATCAGTACTATAACGACTAAGATTTCTTAAGAGAGCCAATCTTTTCTGTGTCCAAACTGTCTTAATACACTTTTCTTAATCATTAAAACTCCCATAATCTTTCACTCCACGACGCTTTCTAAAATTAACTTGCTAAGAAGTAGGATGTCTTCATCATCATCATTATATCGGCTTTTAATAATATGATGAAGGCATCTTACTTATTAACAAGTTAACCTTGGAAAACTTTGAAATCGAAATCTTTTGTTATGCATGTAACATTTTGCACGCTTATATCTATTAAGTAAAACATGTTTGTTCACATTAATAACATTACCATCTTTTATACCACGTTTTTAGCATATAAATCATATATTCTATTTAAAGGTACAGTACAGACGCCAGCAGGTCAACCTACCCGAAACTGTTTTTCAAATTTTACCAATCAACTTTGCACCTTATGCTGTAGTGATAAGGTTGAAAATCTATTAAATAAATTTGACATATTGTAGTAGGTTGATGTACTGGCGTCGTACATGATTAATTTTCGATGTCCTGTTGATTTTTGGTTGAAATACTTTGGAAATAATTCTTTAAAATATACTTAGTTAGTATTTTGACGGTAACCCCGACCCCAGCGCGTATCTACGCTTGAAGTCATCGACATTTGTATAGAGCCGCAGTCTATAGGGCAAAGGCATGCGGCTCGCGAGCCGCGGTTTGCCGACCACTGGTCTAGTGGTTGCAAGCGCAACTGCTGAGCCTGAGTTCCTGGGTTCGATTCCCAGGTCGGGCAAAGTGTTATTGGGTATTCCATTCCCAGAAGCAGCCATGGTCTGTATTTATGCCCGGTTGATGGCAATAATTGGCTCGAGAAATGTGTGTGTACTAAGTATTAGGTACCTACACTACTACTACCCTTTTGGGAGTACCTACAGGCGTGATTTTATGATCGATTGACGTCGATCAGTCAAAAAGAACATACTTAATTGAAGGTCGAACTGAAAAAGTTATAATACATAAATATGTTTTTCAACAATGTTATCAATGTTATCAACAATAATGTTAACACGATTATTTGAACATCATCAGGAAACCATAATAAACTGCAGTACTTATTAACATAATTTATATAGTGGCAGCAATTTGTTATCTATATGTATAATAAAAAAACCGGCCAAGTGCTTGTCGGACCACGCACAATGAAGGGTTCCGTAGTTGGGATGAATTTATCGTAAGAACAAACTTAACTTTGTAGTTGAAAAACGGAATGTAAGGGAGAACATGTTTTTGCAACCGCAAATGTAAGTTGGACGATTATTACTCGTTAACTTGTAAAGCCTACTTAGCTGCGATAGCTTTCCTTTTAATTTCGTTATACGAGTATATACTGCCGTGAATGTTTTCACATATCCAAAACCAACCAATTAGCTGATAGGGGGGGGGGGGGGGCACTTGACTCTTAACAAAGATTAGCACTTTAAAGCTTAATATTTCGCAAACGGATCACAGTACGAGTTTTCACAAACTCACAATATTTTTATACGACCTTTCAATCGACACCCCACACCGTAGGATAGTTGAGAAAAAAAAACATCCCCAATTTACGGTACCATCATTTTTTTGTTGTGATTTTATTTTACCACTTTGTCGCCGTGGTTAATATACCCATGCCAAATTATAGCTTTCTAGTACAAAGAGTCTCTGAGCTAAGCCGCGGATAGACGGACGGACATGGCGAAACTATAAAGGTTCCTTGTATACTACGGAACCCTAAAAATTAAATGCAGTTCGTTGGTAAACGAATAACTTGAGAACGGCTGGACCGAATTGACTATTTTTTGTTTAAAAATGTTCATAATAGTCCGAATCAAGTTCTTATTTTTACAAAAAAGTAAATTGGAAAAGTTTCCGGTAAAATTTTCAAATTCAGGAACAACTGAACGTTCTTTTTCTATGGGATTTTTGTATGAATTATTGAAATTTGTTTTGTCGGGGTGGCCAATTTATAATATTTTTTTGACTTAACGAAACTGTTATCGTGGATTCCTTTTCTAGTTCTCATTAGGACATTATAATAGGTTGGGGAAAAAGTCTTTTCGCATTATAGTATGTATGAACTTGTAATAAAATCTCTTTGGCTATACTATGTGTATCTGGCTGGTTTTGGTATCATTGAAAGTTTAAATTTTAAAGAACATAATTCCAAATTCAAATTAGGAAAATGTGTGATTTTTATTTGTTTTTCGTACTGTCAAGATGAGTGAATCTAATGAAGAAATTCGATACATTTTAAAATTTTACTACAAAAAAGGTAAAAATGCAACGCAAGCCGCGAAAAAAATTTGCGATGTTTATGGACCTAGTGCAGTGTCTGTGAGAGTAGCACAAATTTGGTTTAAGCGTTTTCAATCCGGAAATTTTGATGTCAAAGATGCACGTCGCTCTGGTCGCCCTATTACGGATAAAATGGATGCCATTTTTGAAAAAGTGGAGCAAGATCGGCATATTAGTAGTTACGACGTAGCTGAAGAACTGGGAATTGACCACAAAACAGTTTTGGCGCATTTGAAAAAAACTGGGTACACAAAAAAGCTCGATATTTGGGTACCTCACGAGCTCACTGAAAGAAACCTAATGAACCGTGTACTCATTTGTGATTCTTTATTACGACGTAATGAAACCGAACCATTTTTGAAGAAGCTGATAACTGGTGATGAAAAGTGGATCACGTACGACAAGAACGTGCGAAAAAGGTCGTGGTCAAAGGCCGGTCAGGCTTCACAGACTGTGGCAAAACCCGGGTTAACTCGCAACAAGGTGATGCTGTGTGTGTGGTGGGATTGGAAGGGCATTATTCATTATGAGCTGTTACCACCAGGCAGGACCATCGATTCTGAACTCTACTGCGAACAACTGATGAGATTAAAGCAAGAAGTTGAGAGAAAGCGGCCGGAATTAATCAACAGAAGGGGTGTGGTTTTTCATCATGATAACGCTAGACCTCACACATCTTTAGCCACTCAGCAAAAATTAAGAGAGTTTGGCTGGGAGGTGTTAATGCATCCGCCGTATAGTCCTGACCTTGCACCTTCAGATTTCCACCTGTTTCGGTCTCTTCAGAATTCTTTAGGCAGTGTCAGGTTAACATCACGGGAGGACTGCCAAAACCACTTGTCGCGGTATTTTGATCAGAAGTCCCAAAATTTCTATAGCAATGGGATCATGTCCCTACCTACAAGATGGCAAAAAGTTATCGAACAAAATGGTACCTACATACTTTAGTTAAATGTAAACATACTATGTTAAAAAATGTTTTGAATTTTCTTAAAAAATGCGAAGAAACTTTTTCCCCAACCTAATACTACTAAAGAAATAATAAAAAATACACGCTGTTGTATAACTTATACAGCGTGTATATTTTTATTATTTCTTTTCGTTTCAGTATAACCCAAACAGTTCTCGGAAACGGAAACAAACGGATTATAGTCGATTAAAAAAAAGAGCCCGGAACACACGTTTGATACACAAGTAAATTCGGATAATGATCTCATAAGCCCCTAGGGAACGAAACGTAATCCTTTGCCAACAAAGGTAACAACATTTTGATGTACGTTTAATATGGAAAAATTTAATGGAAATATCTGTTTGTGTAGCGAATTACCAAGAGCTAAAGGAAATAATGGAAACATTGTTGGAGTATTTGAGTGGTTTGTTTTGTGTTGAGAATTTAGGGACCTAGGTACGTTGTGATGGAACAATATTATTTTCTTCTGTTCTGTAAGTAGTTTTTGGAAGCGAAAGAGTCATAACGACGGCGAAGTGCCAATAACACCTAACTGACAAAGTAAAACATTTTCATTTAGATTTTTTAGATTTCACTAAAACATGCGAATAGCGCCTTTAAATTCAAAACGATAAAAAAAAAAAATTCTCGAAAAATTTCAGTTACGAGCTATTGGCACTTCGCCGTCGATAAGGAATAATTATCAGTTTATAATTGAACTCTCTATAAATAAATTCGATTTAAAAACAGTTCTGTGTCGAGAAAAGCGACTACAAGTATAACAAGAGGATGGGTTGCATTCTATGGTTTGACACATAGACCCTCGAAATCGTTGACCCTCATTATCTCCGTGGACATGGTACGGACGGTGTGGTGAAAATTAAATGAAATTGAAATGAAAATGAAATGAAAATGAAATGAAAATGAAATGAAAATGAAATGAAAATGAAATGAAAATGAAATGAAAATGAAATGAAAATGAAATGAAAATGAAATGAAAATGAAATGAAAATGAAATGAAATGAAAATGAAATGAAATGAAATGAAAATCTGTGTGGTAGATCATTTATTGGGATTTGGTTGCGCCTTTTTTAGGGTTCCGTACCAAAATAGTAAAAAGAAACCCTTATGGAGCGACTCAGTCTGTCTGTCTTTCACAGCTGGATATTTCAAGAACTACTAATGCTATCAACTTGAAATAGTTTTGGATGAAGTTTGCCCAACTAATTTGCAATTAAGAAAGAAATTTAAAAAAAAAATCGTAACAGGTACTGAACGGTGGTCTTAAAAATTCGAAGTGGGGCTACTAGGGCATGTGGGGTATCATGAAAAAGCGCTATTTTTATTTTATTTTATGTTTTCGACTTTTGACGAAACATTTTAAAAAAACGGTACTTTATCCTTATCTCCGAAATTTGCATAAAGAAAATTCTGAAATTATTCTATGTGATAGAAGTTTATGTAAAGATGACAGGATAAATAAAACGATGTCTCTAAATAGCACACTTTTTCAGAAATCATCAACAGAAATTACATTAGTTCCACTATCCGTCAATAGATGGCGCTGACCTAAAACTGCAATATTCTACACCGCAGTGTTAAAATTCTCTGACGAATAATAGGCCTCGCCGATGAAAATTTAAAAACATTTCACGGTTCACAACCAAAATATCCTCCTTCCTACCTACTCGCAGGTTGCTTTGGGTGAAGCGCAGTTGTAGTTTTTTCCTAATAGGCTCCCGATTATTTATTTATATTTATTTATTTTTATATTTATAAGCAGTTTGAAATGTGGAGTGGCTGAAACGTTTTTCAGTCACCATAAGCAGTTGTGGCTAAGATTTGTAAATTAACAATAAAGATATTATAGTAAAGTACTGTTCGGTCCGCCTGTTCGCACTTCCACCTGCCTGTCCACCCATCCACCGGTCCGCCTGTCCATCTATCCTACTTTTGAAGGACTGTACGTAAAGTAACACATCCAAAATATTTATATATATATATATATATATATATATATATATATATATATATGATGGTACGGAACCCTCGGTGCGCGAGTCCGACTCGCTCTTGACCGGTTACTTTTTTTTGTTGCTGTCTTTCTACAGTACACAGACCAGGAGTTACCAAATGGCGGACCGGGGTCCGGATCTGGAACGCACTTAAACAGTAAAAATTATAAATAAAAATCGATTTAAAAAAAAAAAAAATGTTTAGCCAGAGCTTTGTCTTTTCTGCCGTCGACTGGACAACTTTACTCCAGACTTCAAACAGATAATTCAAACTAAAAAATGAAATTTTTCACATAATTATTAATTGCGTACTTTGATAGTTTTGTTCAAAATATGTTTGTTATTTAATCAAAAATATATTCAGGTTTCTCTTCGTTTAATTTCCTAATTGATATTTTTAACCTTGGTTGTTAGCAGATAATCGTCTACCAAACGAATCGCCACAGAAATATTATGTTTGAAAATGGACCCCCAACGAAACTTCCCTTTGTTATCCCTGACAGAGACTGTGGCATAATGTTCAGTTAAAAGGCAGGTTCATCGAATTTTCAAACTACTGGAGAAGCGTAATTATTGGGAAACAATTTAACAGAGAGTGATGGAGCAAAAGTTCACCGAAACATCCGATAATAAAGTTACTATACGATGCGAAATGTTTATAACTATATACATTCATGTTATTTAATGTAGTGTTAGATAAGTTTATTTAGTTATAGACTATCAGAAATGAGAGTTGACAAGGTAGACCATTCAATAATAACGTGTTCGATGTGTGATCGTTCATTTAGTTCAGCAATTAATCAAACTTTAAATTCATACTTATATTATAAAAGCTTTCATCCTATATTGAACCCTTTTATGAGATGAATTTTTCCTTAGTGCTTACCTACGTTATTGCATGCTTCTAGACCCAGCGGATTAGATTGTACGTTCTCTGGCAGTGAATTAAGTAGATAACTCACTTTATGAAAATTGGAGTGATTTTCCTGAACGAAAGTATTTATATTGTATTTATCTCTATGCCAACAACCTTTTTTTTTGGGTGGGAAATTATCAAATAACTTCTCCCGCTCTGGGCGGAGCGGGAGGGCGTGTCAGACTCTTACTGACTAAAACCCACCCGTGTTCCTTCCGTTGCCTGTACGTTGCCAGGGGCCACGGTATCCCTTTCGGACTTTCCCGCAACCCCGGCAGGCATCGGTCCTAACGGACCCCTTCACTTCTGCTGACATCTCTTTGAGGCGCGCGTGGAACACAACGCGCCGTCGACCCGGGCGTCCTTATCGGCCGGCGAGCTACCCATTGCTCACCGTCCGCAAGCCCGCGCCTACAGTTGCCGGGAATCGGCCTGCGATTCCCGACGCCCAGGGCGTCTCCTGCGGCGGCTAGGGGCGTGAGGGCGCGAAATTTGCCGCTCCCTCACGCGTTCTGCCTCCTCCTTCGCGAGCATTACTGCTTCGCAGAAGGAGGTGACGGCCTCCCATGCCCTCTCGCTCCGTACCATGGCCTGGACCAGGGCCGGATGCTAACAACCCTCGAGATAGAATGGCCGTGAAAAAATTGCAACCAGACGGACTCGACATTGAATTTTACATAATTAAAATAAATAACATCGTTATGAAAATTTTAATGAGTACACGCTACACTGTAGCTAGTAATTATTTAGCATTAAAATATGTTAATGAAGATAATGATTACGTACAACATTGTGAAGCTGTATTCAGCATCATAGATTTTAGTGGCATCATTCTGTATTGTGCCTTTGAAGATTTCTAGAATTGCACTTAAAATAGCAAAATGATTATGGTTTTCTTTTAATAATTAGCTATAAGTAAACAATCTTATTCCTACTTTTTCTTTAAAAAAAAACCTTATTTTTTTAAAACGACGTGAATTAATTAAATTCATAGAATAAGAACAACTATTCATGTTGCGTCTTGCAATATGAAATGCATACATTGTATGCTTACATCATTAGTATAACGGTCAGTCGGTCAACGAATTAAAACGATAAACTCATTCTGAAACTGTTTTTGTAAACAATTTGTTTGAATTATTAGAAACAGTTGTATACTCCTGAATCATTTTATACCAGCTATCTAATTACCAGTGATCGGAGTAGGTAGATTGAATTGGGGTCATTGATCCGAAACGTATATATTAATATGGACATTCCTCCGGAATTGGTAGATTATTTAAAAAAAACCGGAACTTAGGTAGTAATTATATTAAAATGAGCAATATTATATTTTTCATAATTTTTTTTAACGGCACACAGTCACGATTTGACACAACCGAACGACCAATCAGAAGAAAGGATCATGGGTGGTGCACTAACCGGTTATCAAAACAATGCGTACGCCCGCCGACGACATGCCAGGTTCGTAGAGTGCGCTTCTTTGTTTGTTACTGTGTTGTGAAAATAATATCACTACCAACATTAACAATATTCAATTGAATCCGGAAATACCGGAATTGCTTTCCGGAAAAATGGCTTATCCATGTTATTCTTTCAGTGTGCATTTATGATACAAGTACCAAAAATCAATCTACCTACTCCGATCACTACTAATTACGCAACACATTTTCATAAACCATTAAATCGACAAATTTGTTTAATTTTGACAGTTCAACGACATTCATTACGTTATTCATGTTGTTGAGCAGATTTTTTTTTCGAACTTATGAAGCAATGGCTTATCAATTTGTTTCAAATCGATTCAAATTCCGATTGATCGTGTATTACGTAATTAGGGTACAGTTTCGCACATATCTGAGAACTTAACGATGGACGCCTTCCTCTGGCGGGGCATGGTACGGAAACCTTTCAAGCTTATCCTGAAGCTTTGGAGGATCGATTTTTTTATATAATAGTGTCATAGTTTTCGACTATTGTCAGCACCCTATTTGCGTAACGCGCGATCAATCACAATCTGTTTCATTTTGACAGTTCAACAACATTCATTGCGTTATTTACGTTGTTGAGCCGATACATTTTTCAAACATATGAAGCGATGGATTAGCAATAACCTTCAAAATTATTCAGATTGTGATTGATCGTGTGTTACCCAATTAGGGTGTTGTACGTTGCCGTCTCCGGGCAATCTCCCATAAGTAAACGCCTCTAAGTCATCACGACAGCGTTTCCTAGGCCTCCCTCGATGACGACACCCGTCTTCTAGGACCCATTGCGTGACGACAGGCCCATCTGTCCTAATGTAGGATGCATACATGGCCTAATCCCAATTCAGCCTAGCAGACTTATTCACCACATCGGCGATTCCTTTTTGGAGCGTATCGCAACTTAATAGTAGATTTTAAGTAAGTGATATCTGAGGCTAAAATTTACTGATGAAAACCACAGAGCTTGGAGACGCAAAACGCTGCTAGAGGTGGCATTGTCGCTGCCGGGGTTGCGGGAAAGTCCGAAAGGGAATCGGGAAGGCAACGGAAGGAACACGGGTGGGTTTTAGTCAGTAAGAGTCTGACACGCCCTCCCGCTCCACCCAGAGCGGGAGAAGTTATTTGATAATTTACCACACAAAAAAAATAAAAAAAAATAAAGGTGGCATTGTCAACGCTATCCATCGCGGGTCAGTCCTTGACAGAAGATGTGCGCTCAACGGCCTTTCGGCGCCACGAATTTACCAACTACTTAATTATGTATCGAACTTACCAACACAATGGGCACAGTCTTCAGCTTGGTCCATTGTATCCTGAAGGAGGCTCGGTTGCACTTGGCAGATGTGAGCTTGACCCATCCGGGCAACTCCAGGAGATCAGTCAGAAGCTCTTCATCCAAGGTCAAGTCCTGAAGCTCACCGGACCCTCGCAGCGCTGAGAGGGAGATCTGTTCTGGTGACAGATTCTTTGTGAACCTGGGGAGAAACAAGTTTTATGTTAGAGACAGATATTTTTTTTTTTATAGAGAGCGACCGAAAATGGAACGAAAACGTATTTTTTTGTGTGCCAATATGATTTTGTTAAGTTATTTTTTACGTGATTGATACCAAATGCAAGTGAAGCGATTGTTTTTTTTTTTAAATTGATTGCTGTTGTTCGTTTCGGGAACCCTTTACTTTTTTTTGGCCCCCCCTTAAAAGAAACAGTGTTAATAAAAGAATTTTAGGTACGAGTATTGACACTAAACTTTTTCGCCCGAAAACGAAAATACAATTCAAATATTTATTGTATTTATTGCATAACATATTGATTATTGAGTTAGGCTTTTGCCTAGCAGTAGGATAAAATGGTAATTTTATTTTATTTCATTTGGAAGTGTGTCACTGCATATTTCATGCTTGTTCTTAAACAGGACAATTTGGATCAAAATTAATTAATGCTATCGCCAAACGAAAGCTATAAAAATTAATACATCATAAATAACATCAAAATACATAATTGAAACATGAATTTCTCGATATTACAAAATAAATCCAATGTTCTTTGAAGTACATTGTAAACTTTACTTATGAATAATTCAACTTCAATACTTCATCGTCTCCCATGTTTTATTATTCATACATTTTATAATGAAAACAGAATGATGAGGAACCAGAGTACCTATCTATTCTGCAATTATTATACCTGTTTATTTAAACTATTCCATTCTATCTAAACTATAATAATAATATTATAAAGCGAAAAGATTTGATTTTTTGTATGTTTGTTTGTAATGAATAAACTCATAAACGTTTGGACCAATTTTAAAAATTCTTTCACCAATTATCAAGGCCTATTTTCTATTGGGCACTCTGGGAACTTGCCAGGCCCTCCGATCGACGAGGGCCCTGGCCTGCCCTCAAAAAAATCATTCTTTGCAGCCGCCGGCCGTTCTATTCTACACATTATTAGTACCTAGCCGATTCAATGACAAAATAATTGATTTACAGTTCAAATCAATTATCACGCCAAAGCAATGAAAAAAAAACAATAACTATATAATAAGTATTAGTATTATGCATCGATCACTACTAAAGGATCGATGGTATTCCGGTGTCGCGGGAAAGTCCGAAAGGGATACCGTGGCCCCTGGCAACGTACAGGCAACTGAAGGAACACGGGTCGGTTTTAGTCAGTAAGAGTCTGACACGCCCTGCGCACGCGAGAAGTTATTTGATAATTTCCCATCCAAAAAAAAAAGGTTTCGATGGTATTATAATTTCTTTTATAGGTTGTATATAATTTAATTAGGTTTAAATGAACATTGAAAGAAATGCAATTTGCCCACTATCAAAATACGTAAAATGGGACCAAATGTGGCAATGACATTGAATAATTATCTAATTACTTAGCATACTAATTAACTCGAAAACCTTATCCAGGGTAAACTAAATGCGAATATTTCATGACATACACAATCTATTTATTTATACACCCTGACACAAAGAGTGAGTCTGTCCATGGGCCTTCTTTGTCTTTTAAAATAATTGTTGAATAATTTTAGAATTTTGCTTATTTACTCTTATCTAAACAAGATGCCCCCCCCCCCCCATGATCGTTATTTTCCCAGGGCCTCCAATAGGTTAGACGGTCTTGTATATTATCACTGAGTAACATAGGCTACAATTTATAAAGATGCAAAGCTTTTGTCGACTATTCTGCCAATGTCTAAAGTGAGTTAGAAAAAGAAGTGCGCAGGATAAAAAAACCCCAACCTGGGACTAGGAAGCCCAGAAGAAAAAGAATGTAATTATGTATGTTAATACTGTTATATTTTTTATTTTCAAGAAGTCTGTCACAGAGTTTCGAACTTTTGTGGATGACACTTGACAGATTGAGATAATTATCTAATTTTATTAATTAAAAGTTTGAGAACATAACTATCCCCGAAGTGTTGGGCAGAGGTGTACCTATAATACACCCACATAATTATGTTTAAGTCCCATGTAATATGGGGTGAGCCTATTGCCATCTTCTTCTATCTTGCTAAGTACCTGGTACTTGTTGATAGGCCTACACTGTCCTCTCATACCTATTAACTCTGTAATTTGAAAGCATTGTAAATACCATTTATTTTTAAAAGAGTAACCATGGAGTTTCTTGCCGGCTCTTCTCCATAGGAAACAACCAATTGGAACCGTGCATCTAGCTTCTGACGTTTCATAAGAGCCCTTATAGGTTTATGTGAAATAAAATATTTTGAATTTGAATTTGAATTGAATTTGAATTTGCCATCAACCGAGCACAAATCCAGACTCCGGGCTACTACTGAGAAATTCCAGATAGAAAAACCTAATAACACTGCCCGGCCCGGGAATTGAACCTAGGACCTCATGCTCAGCATGATGCTTGCGACGACTAGACAGTTTCAGCATTTCTTAATTAGCAGCATTACTTTTATAATATATATTATAATCACTGTCGTGATGGCCCAGTGGTTAAGGCCTCTCCTCTCATGTACGAGGTTGTGGTTTCAAATCTGGGTAAGTACCAATGTGACTTTTTCAATTCATATGTACTTTCTAAGTTTATCTTGGACATTACTGACATCGGTGAAGGAAAATAATCGTGAGCAACTATAGTTAATATAAGTCTGAAATCACAAACCCATCATGAGCAAGCATTGATCACATCAATGCTCGTGCCTTCTCTGTATAAGTAGAGGCCTTTGCCCTGCAGTGGGACAATAATAGGCTGGTATTATTATTTTTTATTATTATGTCCTTTATTCCATGTGAATACTTATTTATTACATTTTTAAATATTAGTATATAAAAAAATAAAAACATTTAATAATATAAAAATAGTAGCCCACCGGTATCGGGAACAGGGTCCAAGCTACCGGCGGTCAGGGCTCCAGCAGAGAGAGGAAGCTCCTAATAATGCGAGCCGTGTCAAGGAATACCGCTTTCTGAATCACGCCCTTAACCCAGCTGCCCAACGAGAGCCTCCTTAGGTGTTGGTCGAGGCTCTTGGCAATTAAGCCATTGGCTGATACGACTATCGACTATTATTGTTATTATTATAAGGTTTATCAAGTTGCACATTGTTGAGTACCCTCATTCACCTCAAATCATTGCTACTTGACATACTCATACACTTTCAAGTATTGACGTTTAGCATAGACAAACAATTTAACAACCTTTTTATAGATTTAAGTGAAAATTGCTGGCCTTATCTAAAGTAGTTTGTTTTAAGTCCTATAGGAACTGGAAGCATGGAAGAAGAAGACATGTTGCTACACCAACCCCAAATAAATTAGGATAACGGCAAGATAATGATTGTGGTGAGGAATACTGCATCAGATATGAGCAAATAATATGAACAGCACCCTCATTCTGTAACACACAATCAATCTAATCTAAATTAATCTGATATTAAATTAAATTAGATTTGTTGCAGCTGTAGTGGCAATCATGTCATTTGGTTTAAATAGGTCTTTATTTTTCTTATAAATAGATTATTTTCTTTTAGATTTGTGAATGTGAGAATGTTGTAGGCTTAACAGACTGTAGATCTGCCGACCATTTTCTATCTTGCTAAGTACCTGGTACTTGTTGATAGGCCTACACTGTTGTCTCATACCTATTAACACTGTAATTTGAAAACATTGTGTATACCATTTACTTTTAAAAGAGTAATTGTGGAGTTTCTTGCCGGCTCTTCTCCATGGGAAACAACCAATTGGAACCGTGCATCTAGCTTCCTACGTTTCATAAGTGCCCTTGTAGGTTTATGTGAAATAAAATATATATCTATATTTTTTTTATTGTTTTGAAGAAATATTCTAAAAGCATGAAGTAAGGTACTGCTGCCTCATTGCAGCAGTCATTAGGATACCATCATTACTTTTTTGGAAATACTAGCTAGAGATATTAATCTTTAGCTAGCTGTCAGCTAAATATTAATATCTCTTAACAAAAAAAGTTGGGGTTGACTCCCAGTTCAATCAGAAGCAGCTGAATACCAGTATAGATAGCTAAAGATAAATATAACAAAGAATCATATTAGGCATCATAATATCAGTATTTTTGAAACCATAATGCTATGTAAATTGGTAGAATAAATAATGAATACAGGATATGTGATAATCAAACTGAACCACATGTGTTACTAAGCAAACAAAATGTGTAAATAATTAATTATTGTTATTGTAAACAATATTGAAGATTAGCAAGTTTTTTTTACAAGTGTTCCGGTTAATCCTTACAATTACACTAATAATATGCTTGAAATAATATTACCTATACTTTTATAATTAGCGTCATCATTCAGTTATACGAACTAGAAAATAACAAGCCCGATTCATAATATTAAATGCATTATTTTAGAATAATTTAGAATGAGTTCTTTTTACTTTACTTATTATAATTTCATTGCAAATTGATTAGCAGTAGCCACAGTAAGGAAATATGAAGTGATTGTAATATTTTTACAACACAAATTGTGTTTTTATAGAACTATCCCCTTATTTATTGAGCCATAAAAGAAGTAATTTTTAACTAATATTGCATGCTTATTTAAACTGCATTTAGTGAAGATAAAATTTATAAAACAGGGTTTTCCAACAAGACAAAAGAATTTTCTTTAAGGAAATATTAACAGTAAATTTAAGCATGAACAGTACAGTACAGAATAATGTAAACAAGATGTTTCATGAAATTTCCAAGGTCTTGCATTCCCCTTGAAACAGATACCTAATTTACTATAGTTCAATAACATGTGTACCGCACAACAAATTTGACAGACTGATATCTTTACACGTCAGTTAGTCGCGCATTTATGACTCGAGATTCTAATAAGAATATATGTTATATATTTTTACTATGTTATCTTGGAATACGTTCTAAGTGTATGGCTATATTTTTTTTAGTGTTAGGCAGTATTTACAGCTAATAAGAGAGCAAGTAACATAAGTAATAAGTTTGTTATTTCAAATTTTACGGCTTCCACAAAACATTTTCATTTTTGAATACATAGGTAGGTATGATAACAATACATAAATAAATCAAACAAAGGAAGACATGCATGTGTGCCAAGTTAATTACGATTGTTTCATTCATTGAAAACATATCTAAATTTCACACGTTAAACCAAAGTCCTGTAAGCTCTAATCACTGAAAATTAATTCAATTAATATCACAGTAATAAATCTATAGAACAAGTGACTTATTCTATAAAACTAAAGTGTATACTCACCTCGACAGATGTTTTAATAATTGGTTCTTTATTATAGTCACCATTTTTAATGATAAATTTGATATAATCTAACTAAATAACACGGAATTTATCAAAAAATCATTATCGCACACACGAATTCTCACATCCAAAGGTACTTTTTATGTGAACGAGTGAGTGAATGAATCACACGAAATGTCAACATCGACCGAAATACAGATGATATTCTCGACACAGACTAAATTATAAATTGCCCTATTCATCGTGCGATTATTAATAATCACCAAGATATATACCAGACTTTTTTTATTGATCAATCAATTAATCTGCCCAGCCTTTTCCCAACTATGCTGGGGCTATACTAGTACTTTACAAGGAGCGACTGCCTATCTGATCTCCACAACTCAGTAACTGTGTAATACGATACCCCTTGGTAAGACTGGTGTCAGAATTTCTGGCTTCTTCTCGTAACGACTATCAAAGATCCATGAATAACAGCCGGGACCAAAGGCATAACATGCTTTCCGAGGCACGGAGGAGTCTTGGTATGTAAAGATGGTCACCCATGCACGGACCAATCCCAGCAAGCGTAGCTTACGCTGATAGATCGACCTGTACGGCTGTTATTACTTTTTTTATTGATATGCACTGAAAAAGATCGTTTTATAGTTTTTCATTATAAACAATTCTGGTAGTTTTTCATCCGAAACATTAGCTGCGTACAGCGGAGTCGTTCCATGGAAACGGAATGCAAACTCAGCAACCAAACCGCGCCACATTTGTTTAGTTGTTGCTAAGTGGGTAATCGATTTTCTACAAAGTTTTGATTTTATTATTTCCCGAATAAAGGGTTATTACAAGAAAGAGTAGTGAAAGAAAAGAGGACGAGACACTGGCTGTTTATGGTCTTTTAAAGCGACATTTGTAAGATTCTAAAACAAGATAATTTTGACACAAAGTCTTTTGTTGTTGTTTTCAGAGCTTCTTTTCAATATTAATTTATTTCGTATTAGCGCTTTGTTGTTAACAATTTCTAAGTATTTATGGACAGTAATCAGAGATTTGTTGATTCAATTTATTTTATTAAATAGAGCAGTAACTAGTGGATAATCAATTTGCTATAAGTTTATTGGTAGGCGCTAGCAGATTCTTCGTTGGATATTTTAATTCACAGTTCCATTTTCTACACGTGGCACGTTAGTTTGTTACTTTTATGTATTTTAAAAATCTGGTCAGTGGGTCATCTTAGGGGCGGAGTTCCTTATCGGTTAGATACTATCGCAAAAGAGATTTAGATGCTGATCTTACTTCACACTTTAACTTTGCTTTAAACTATTACTGAGATATCAGGCTATAGTTTGTTGGTAAAGCTACTAAACTGATAGACCATGCAGTGCTACTTAAAACTTTGTCCATTTAGTGGCATACCTATTTATCTTCATTCTTCACACGTGACACATAAAATTACACAATAGCGGATACTATTTGGACATTTTGTGGTTTTGTTACGTTCGCAAATGCAAAACATTACCCTGCTAAAGCGTAAATATTTACGTCTAGTCTCGACTGAAACCCGCCAAGGTTGATTTTTAGCAATTAGGTAGTACCACTTGACATTGAGGCACACAATTTTTCTCTCGCTACGTAGGTAAACAAACAGGCACCTGTACGTAAGCTAATTCCTTTTTTTAGCAACCCACAGTACTTGCACGCTTCCACAATGGCACGCCGAGAGAACAACGTAAAACGGAATTATATCGACACCGAATATTCATCCGGGGACTGTAAACAGATGATATCAAAACACTACAAGGAGGAGAATAACAACAAGGTTGATGAGCTCTCGAAAGATCTCTCTGAGATGGGCTGCATAGTCGACGGAGTAAAACGACCAAACATATGCGTTGAATCGTGCGTCTACGAAAGGTCTGAGTCCGAAAATGAAGTTTCTGAAGCGGACGCTTATTCTGATGAATTTGAAGAGGATAAAAGTGAGGAAGAGGTTAAAACTAGTGACGAAGAAGAGTCTATTGATTGTGTTAAGTCTTTACCGAAGTCGACTGATACGAGTAGAGAACCTACTGCAAGGTCTTCCGTAAAATTAACCAAAAGTCAGTCTTCTATTGCAAGTAAAGCGCCCCGTTCTATTTCCGGGAGATCTACCAGTTTTGGGTAAGTTGACATCAATCAGGCAATAATAACATTTCAGTTGTTCCGAAGAGTCCATACTTTCTGGATAGGTGCTTACGATCAGCTCTTCATAGTTTATGTAGATGCACGAGGCAACATCGTCTCAAGTTTATGTAGTTATTGTATTTCACGACTGCATTGAAACATTGTCAATGTTCATAAAGCAGGGCTCGGAAACCGGTTTTTTCCCCAACCGGTTTTGGTCATAAACCTCGAACCCGAAATGATTGTGGTTTAGGTTTCAGTTACCGGTATTTTAACCGGTTAATGGGACAAACCGTTTTTTACAAATTACAATTCTGTTGAGCGAAATTCTGGTTAAATTGAGTATCGACGGTATAAATGAGTTACCTACTATGCCATCTCTCTTACACCTACAATAACAAAGATCTCGCTCTACGCCAACGAATATGCAAATTAATGGGTGTCCAGTAATTTCACCGAAAAATAATTTACAAATTTTCACTTGACAAGTAACGATTGACAAAAACATGATTTGTTATTTCATCATCAGTATATAACAACAAGTTTCCCAAATAATTCACTTAAGAATATAATGATCCGAGAAACTTTTTTTAACGATTTATTTGATAAACATTTTTTTTTAATTCATGTTATCTCATAAAACATCGTTTGGAATATAAATGTTTTAGATATTGCATTACGCAATTTCCTAAAAATTAAATAAATTAAATAGGCAAAAGGTATTTTAATTTATAAATTAACAAACAATGTTTTATTACAAAATTAAATGCCCGAAACGACTTGTTCTAAAAGAAAAAATGTTAGCAGGCTACCCGGAACCGAACTAGTTAAATTAGGTTAAATATTTTTACTCGCAAAAAAGGTTAGGTTAGGTTAGAACTGCGACCCACGAGCCAAGCGAGCTAAGCGAGCGGTGCCGCGGTAGCGGTCGGTGAGTACGCAAAAACTATTAGAATATTTAGAAAAAATAATACTTTTAGGTACCTACTTAAAGAACTAGTACTTGCCTATAAATAATTTGACCCAAATGGAAATTGCAACCATGATCACTTTGTGACTGGTTTAGAAAAATGATAAAATAATATCCTAACTAAGTAATATTATAAATGCGAAAGTGAGTTTGTTTGTTTTTTTGTCCAACCAACCAAAATTATTTAGGTGTAGTCGAAACCGTTTTTGTAATTAACCGGTTAATTGATGAACGGTATAATAACGGTTTTATGAACAATATTAACCGGTATTTCAAGCCCTGTAGGTATCTAAAACTTTTTTACAAAAAAAAAACAACCAACTTCCAAAAAAAACACTTAAAAGAGAAAAATAACTTGAATTTCGGAAGTCGGTGGCAAAAACGAAAATACAGATCCATATAGTTATATTTTAAGATGGTTCGCAGTTCGCATAGTTGAAGCCGTGATATAGTTATATCCCTAGGGAAATAGTTATGAATTGCTTTCATATATATTACGGTAGGTATATTTTACTATATATGTATCTAATAAAATACTATTGTTTTTGCCACCGACTTCCGAAATTCAAGTTATTTTTCTCTTTTAAGTGTTTTTTTTGGAAGTCGGTTGTTTTTTTTTTGTAAAAAAGTTTTTATTTTTCACTTTTTAGTTGTGTTTATACCTACCCCGCACAAATTAACGAATCATTTCACTTTGCCCGACCGGGCCGCCCACGCGCCCCGCTGGTGGGGCAAAGAAGAATGCCTAAAATATTTCAGTGGAATATGCCCCACTAGTTCGACTTGGTGACAATCACCAACCCGTTTTGAGCAAGCGTGATGATCAGTGCTCGTGCCTTCTCTGTATGAGAAGAGGCCTTTGCCCTGCAGTGGGACAGTAATAGGCTGGTATTATTATTTTATTATAAATTTTTATTTACTATTTGTTTCTGGAAGGAATTGGGTTGTAAATCATACGTTAATTACACGATTTCTTACAAATAAAATAAAATCTAAGTAAATACAAGTCCTAGTTACATTTTACTTAGATATAAATTTCTTTCTTTTCCAATCAAATATAAAATACGAACATACCTACCTACACAAATTCTAAGGTGCCAACCCTAGTGGGGAACAATCTATGCCATGGGGCAGAATGCATTTGCCCCACCAGTGGGGCGACTTGGTGGGGCAAAGTGGAATGATTTATATTTACCCCCTTTGTGGGTGAAAACGGGGGATACGGTTTGTATAAAAAATCCTATTCATTTGGTTTAGAAAACGCGGTATAAACTTATCTAGGTAATAATAAAGATGGAATCATACATTTTTCAAAACTGGCTTGAAAGTGTAGAAAGGGGGTTACAAATTTTTTTGCATCTCAATGACATCTATTGGCCCAAAATGGTACACATTTTGGAATACATTTTTCTACGTTCAATTTAACAGAACTAACATTTTTGAAATTTAATTACAGTCCTATTAAAATTGTAAATAGAATATAATCACGATGTAACATTTAGTGTTTGTTTCATTGCAATCGTCTCATACAATAAAAAGATATGCTAATACCGGTTTATATAATAACAACCGTACATATATATATCCGTATATCTTTCACGACAAACTTTTAAAGGTTAAAGTTTTCAAAGTGATACCCATACCACCAACAAGCACTACGTTCCAGGCAGCAAGGGGTAACGGAGATGTGGAGCGTATGCTGCCTCTAATATTAAGCTGGGCGGTCACAGTCCATAAATTACAGGCTACCACCCTCGAAAGAGCTGTGATCGACTTTGGTAAAAAAAACTTTGCAAAAGAGCAAATATACGTTGCGCTTAGTCGTGTCAAAAGTTTGGAAGGCATAGTTTTATCAGAGTTGGACGCCAACAAATTATTAAAGCGACCACACGGCCACAGATCATTGACTATTAAGTTTATTATTATTGATTATTAAGCAGACAGTAGAGTGGGTAAGAGCCCACTCTACTGTCTGCTGAGGAATCAATTCTCGATGTCAACGAGTATGTCTATCTAGGACAAGATATCTTCTAACTCCTGATCGATAAGGAGTTGTACCTTCCATCATCAGCTCAACGGAATATAAGAATACAAGTAACGGTCTAAACGTGCCTATAATATTCAAAGAATTATCCCCTAACCTTCTAACCTTTCACTGTAAGTTCCTATATGTACTGTTCACCGATGAGGAGTTCCATGCGGTATCTTCGAAGACTATAATTAGTTCACCACGGATGGATAGATAGAACCAGCAATTATTTTTGATCTTTAGTACAATATCCAAATCACATTACGTGTACTGTTTGTTTTTGAGGAGTTCCTTCGTTTATCTCCCAAAGTATACATCAAATCTTCACAAAATTAATATGGGACCACCTCAGGAGTATACCCTTACGAATAAAAAAAGAATTTTCAAAATCGGTTGACAATTGGCGGAGAAATCGGTGAACATACATAAAAAAAAAAAAAATACATACAGTCGAACATATAACCTCCTTTTTTTGAAGTCGGTTAAAAAGTAACAAGACATACGCCCGTGCTTTACAACGACAAAGTAACATGAAACCCAACCCCAGGTATAGAAAAGTCTACAAAATCAATAGCTCTCATTTAATCATTTTTCGCGTTTACCGTGCAACATCCACCCATATTCTCAAGAATTACTTAACCTGAGTAGGTATCTACAGTAAAAATGCTACATCTGCCATCTCCGAATTCCAGGTCAGGTTCCGGCCTCAAACCCCGACGAATCAACATGTCTTTCTCGAACGAACGCCTTCGAGAAATTGAGAGACACAACCATATCCTGCTGTCGAAGATCTTGAGTGCTAGGAATGAAAGAAAGGGCTCCATTCCGGTGCAGCAACAAGAGATCCGGAGGCCTGTACCATCCGCTGCCGTATGTCGCAGGAACCAGCAGAGGAAGATTGATCACGACAATATGGTAAGTGGTTTTTAATATTACGGTCTACAGAATTTCTTGCTTCCAACCAGCGTATCTGTGAGCACTGTGTATACTGGTTAGACCTACATCTAGAATCGCCAAGAGCACTCGGATGTCTTTGGTACCTATATAAAAACCTAGAAAACGCGACTGAAGGACTTTTTAACTGTACGGCCTGAGTGAAAAAGCGTCCAGCGGAGCGTTCAGCGTTGCGTGCAAGCGGCGAAAGAGCGTTCGCCTTCACCCAGTGGCCTTACTGCACGCCACAGAGCACTATATAATACTGGTAGTGCACGCTCAGCGTTTGTGTGAGCCGGCCACATTTTTCATCAAGGCGTTGGGGTCGTACGTACGATATTATTGATATATTTAGAAGAAAATGTGTGGTTAAAATATTTTTACTTATAACTCGAGACTGTTGAACTGTTGAATTTCTATAATAAAATCGTAACAAAAAGGCGCGCATGCTTCCATCACCGTTGGTAACACAAACTGGTTTGAAATTGCACGCGACGACGCGGACGACGCGCGACGCCACGCTCGACGTCCCGCTCCGCCGCGCCGACGCGCCGCTCGGCCGTCACTCGGCCGTCGCTCGGCCACCACTCGGCCGCCACTCGGCCGCCACTACGAGTGCTACGACACTCGTGACTGTTTCCATGTATTTCATGAACGTCGCACGCCCCGCCCCGCTGGACGCTCGAGTCGAGCGTGCGGCATGCTCAGGCCGTACACTAAGATTTAAAAACATATTTATTGCCTTACCTACTTTACCCACACGGGATGCTCCGACCGTCAAAGCTCTAAATCTGCCCATCTCTATTTTCAGAAAAGGCAGAATCCTAAGCGTTACTGACACAAAGCGTCAGCCCCCCATCAATATAAACAGTATGTGATGTCGTAACATGCCTTCAGACGTTCTAATATTTAGTTTATTCGTCTGAACTTTCTTAATGTCACTTGCATGCCGCTATCACAGTCGTCGCTAGCAGCTTTTAGTTAGTGTAGCTACAGACGTCCCGATTTGCAGGGCATAGGTGGGGACTTTTTTGCAAGGCAATTTCCTACGCTATGTGATTAATATTGATCTAAAGCTCGACCCAGAAGAATAACGAAGGGTTCTCGACTTAAGGAGCGCTTTGTGGTTTTCCTGGCACTATTTAAACGATGCAAGTTTCTTGCCTGTGAACAATAAAATTGAAGTTTTAAATTACTTGCATCGTCCCGTCTAAGCAGTTTTTCCATCAACTTATGGTATGCTACAGGCAATTGAATAGGACCGTGAAATAAATCTTCATTCGCGCCTTTTTCCGTCACTACTTTTTCAGGGCATTTTTCCATTTTTCCTACATCGGTCCTGGAAAAAAGAAAATTGGGCTGTCTGTAGACATATTCTTGCGATTCTCAGTTACCAGTTATTCACAGGTATCTTTATATCATTCCAGATCCTTCTAAAAAAGATCCAGAGCGCGAAATCATCAGCCTATAGCAGTCGCCCGCGCCGTTGATACACAAGAGGCGTCCGATGCGCGGGCGCATTTTTATGCCAATGTTGTTCACTGTTACTATACTTAACGCTACGAGTGTTGTTATCGTTTTTAAATTTATTACACGAGTTTTATATTGAATTGGGCTTTTATTTTGTTTAGTTCGCACAGTTTAGTTTTGAGATTGAGTTCGTTTTTGTTATTACAATACAAAGCGAAGTAGATCACAGAATAATAAGGTGTACCTACTCTCTAGTATGATTGAGCCTTGGTTTTGTTTAACATGTATTCACCTAAGAAACTTCAAAAAAAGAAAAGAAAGAAACTTTTATTCTGCACAAACATGACACACACACACACACGCTAAGACGCGCACGCTTCACACATAGAGATCACAGTTTGCCCACATGGGATTTGCAGAAGATACTATTGTAGCAGGAGACTTCAATCTCAGTTATATGATCAGGGACATAGACTAGTATGATTGAGACTTGGTCGCTCTCCATGTACAGCCCAGCCAGGGTATTTAATTTTTAAGCAATTACATACAACCTACATGAATTTGCCGTTTATGTTGGCAGTCAATTGCTTACAATTATATAATTTCCCTGATTTTACAACCCCAAATAACTACGCCAATAGGTTACCATCGACTACAGTGCGTTCATTATAACTTGACTACTTGACCCGTGACGCGATTGGTAGTACAGCCGGTCTATTCTGTAATAATCTCACGGTGAAAACTTAGGTGAAGTGAACGTGAAGTGAGCTGTCATTCCACTTGCAGCTAGGGACTGACAGCTCACTCTGAGCTCACTTCACCTAAGTTCTCACGGTGAGATGGTTACAGAATACCAAGCCAGCACAGCGGATTGCATTGAGCGCAACTTCCGATCGATGAGCAGGAGCGTTATCTTGAAGAAACAACACGCCCAACGATAGTTTTCCACGACGTTTTTCTTTAATCGCTTCACGCACTTTCGGGATTAAATTTGCATAATAGGGTCCAGTAATCGTCTGGCCTTTTGGCATGTAATCAATAAAAAGGATTCCTTCACTATCCCAGAACACTGAGGCCATAACTTTGCCAGCGGTAGTAGCAACTCGAAATTTCTTAATGGATGGAGACGATGGTCGTTTCCAAGACATGCTTTGTCTCTTAGTGTCAGGATCGAAATAGTGGACCCACGTTTCATCCATGGTGACAAGGCGACGGCAAAAATTATCCGAATCACGCTGGATCATTCCGAGATTACGCTTAGAAATTTCCAAACATCGCTTTTTGTTTTCGTCGGTTAACATTCGTGGCACCCATCTTGCCATGAACCCCAGTGAATCAATTAAAATGGATTGAACGCTACCAAATGATATCTTAAAGATCTCAGCTATATGTTTTATAGTTATTCTTCTGTCTTCCAAAACCAGATTCTCAACCTTTTTGACATTTTCTTCCGTAACGGAGGTTGAAGGCCGCCCAGAACGCGGGTCACCTTTACAGCTTGATCTACCTCTTTTAAATTCAGCCACCCAGTACGCAACCGTAGAACAGGGTGCAGCATCATCCCCTTATGTCTGCTGAATGTCCGAAAAAAAATCCTTCGTAGACATTTTTTTCAAACTAAGATATTTTATCACCGCACGTAACTCACTTTTAACCATAAATAAGGATTTTTACCAACTCGTTGCACAAAACAATTTATTACGTGCGAAAGAACTGACAAAAACAAGTGACAGTTTGCATAAATATTGTCATTGACACTCTATAATTTGAATATCGAACTTCTCCCAAAAAGGTTTTATATATATTATGCAATTCTAAGAACTTTTTGATTCACCCTCGTATGTAAATACTGTTACAATTATTACAATAAAAACTTCATATTTTTGACTATTACGGAGGCAAGTGATAACAAATGCAATAAACCAATGTCAAAAGTAAATATAGCGCTACAAGATTTTTTGGCGCGTGTTCAAAATCGGAACTAATGCCGCCATCTTGTTTTTACAATAAAATTTCGCAAAAAAAAAAAAAAACAAATGTTTACCAACAACGGCCCCCTGTTGATGTCATTCAAGCGCCAACAGTTCCTTGTAGCAGTGTGTACAGTAGTGTACAGTACCTGTATCACGCCCTCCCATTGACAGTACTGTTATAGTAGATCTCTGGCATCAGCTATTTTACATGTAAATCGTTGTTCCAAGCTACTAGCGGTCAGAACTGTTAATAAAAGATCCTCCTAATAAAAATACGTGCATGTGCATGCATGTAAAATTATAAGACGCTGGTTTATGTTCTATTATGTCTTCATTGTTACCACCCCCTTTCCATTTTTATAACTTTTCTTCAATGTACAGACGCCAGCACATTAACCTACTACAATCTGTCAAATTTATTTAATAGATTTTCAACTTTATCTCTAAAGTATAAGGTTCAAAGTTGATTGAGAAAATTTGTCAGTTTCGCGTCTGTACTGACATCGGATTCTACTGTTTTATTATATGTATAGATTGATGACCGCTCTTCTTTCAACAACTATTTACTGTTGGCAAGGTATATCAGGTAACCGAAAATGTGTAATTTTCGCGACACGGCAGCCTGTCGAATGGTTGTAAATAGCTATGGAGAAGGCTCTCATGTCCGCTGTCGGTATTGTATCAATTAATACAACACCAGTATATTGATTTATATTTCGTAGAAAAACCTCGAATTGTTGAGAACCGCAAACATTTGATATTACAATTAGCATAGTATGAACAGAAAAACTCTGATTGCTTTGTGAAGCGGATATATAAAGCATAAGGAAACATACCTTGACAGTCATACGTTATAGTTCGCGACCATGGCATCATCAAAGGTAATGTACCTGTAATAATGTTTTTCTGTGTTTTCGTACTATTATGTACTATCGAAGAACTTCATATCTAAGCAGTTTGAAAACAAAATCCCATGAACAAAATGACCACATCTGTTACTGCTCCGGTTCTATAGTGGCCATGCCCTGCTAGCAGAAATAGTCCTTACGGTGTATAGATATGAACTTCTTCGATGGTACCTATAGCTTGTCCACTCTGAAATGACGCGCCCGATTACCGCATTTACGCACACGGCCATGCGGATTTCTATGGGTAATGCGGTAGTGGGGCGCGTCATTTCAGAATGGACAAGCTGTAACTGCTCTCCGGAACTTTCTTTACATGCGGTCGATCAATGAAATGTATAGCGTTGACTTTTCGAATATTGTAGGTAACGGGTGTAAAAAGCCGCTTACTGAAGCCGAGAGGCACATAATGTTCCCGTCATTGTGATAATTTTTCTGTATGGACTATATACCCAGGAACCTTATGGTTACTGAGATATTGAAGGTTCTAAGTATTTTTGCGTTTTTATTTTTACGAAAACTAGTTTAATTTGTGCCCTAATTACATAATATACGATAAATCGGAATTTGAATTGAAATAAATTTCTGTTCATTGCTTCATAAGTTCGAAAAAAAAAATCTGCTCAACAATATAAATAACGCAATGAATGTTGTTGAACTGTCAATATGAAACAAATTTGTCGTAATCTTTTACGAAAATGTGTTGCGTAATTAGCTAGCTTTGTACCCTAATTACGTAATTCACGATCTATCGGAATTTGAATCGTTTTGAAACAAATTACTAATCCATTGCTTCGTTAGTTCGAAAAAAATCTGTTCAAAAACGTAAATAACGCAATGAATGTTATGGAACGGTCAAAATGAAACAAATTTGTCTTAATCGTGGACTCCTGTATTGTGGCAAGTTTCCATAAGCTTTGCGTGCGTTTCATTGCGTGCTACCATAAACAACGATTTTTTAGCAATATTTTTTACTCAATGTTACTTAGTATAGTACAGAATGCGTAGGTGATGGCTATGTGATCCCATATATATTTAAAAATAAGTGACTCATGTTTTGTTCAAATTATAATCGTCGCGTCGGCGTTGCGTCACGTCTCGGTGTGAACTGACCCTAACATATAACTTCTTGCTACAAGGATCTTTTGTCGCCTGAATGACATTGACAGGGGGGCGTGTTGTTGGTAAACATTTGTGAAAATTGTTTAATGAAACCGTAGATACAAAAAAATTGGCGGTCATAGGGACTGCCGACAGAAGTGAAAATTTAAAACTGACGATACAAATTACAATAAACAGGTTAGAAGTTTAAATACTTTATATCTGTGGTAACACTGCATGGCTAAAGACTCTTAATTATGAGGAAACTGAATCCCTTCTGAATCCGGTTATTTAATAATGATATAATAAATTAAAAATAAAATAAACATACCTAAAACTTAAACTAAACTTACCTTACACACGAAATGAATGATAACATGGACTTAATAAAATTAATATACAACTGTCTAATTCACACCGATAATATGCTTTTGGTTTCCCTCTCTTACTCGCTCACACAAATACATACCTACACACACACACACACGCACGATGACACACACACACGACACGCATAACCACACCCCCACGCACGCAGAAAGACACACACACACACTACTCACTCGTCTTTGCCTGAAATCGGAATCTGAGATAATTATCAAATTAGAAAAACAAGCTCAATGTAATACCCGTCGGGGTTCAAATTTCATTGCATCAATTGATTAATTTTTAGTTTTTTCGAACCTTTTTGTCACAACCCATTCGCTTCAAAACCTACTTGGAATGGCTAATGCTGAAATAGTGAAATAGACAGAAATAGAGTAAGTGGGGATAATGTATAAATTGTCTGAGATTACGGTTTCAAGTATCTAATTAATTATTTATTTTTAAATTCTCTAGTTCTAGTTTATTTATTTTTTATTCTACCTACTTTGTAAAAATTCTGTTATTAACAGGCTCTGTATGTTGTATACATAGTTATGGAAGAGGGAGGTCTTCTGGTGCAGGTATCTCCATACTTAAAAGAAGGCCTCTACAACTTATTTGTTAAAACCTGTTGATTATGAAATAAACTTTTTATTATTATTTATTATTATTATTAACAGAGAACGCACACTAGTCTGTTCCCACATAGTATGAAATAACAGGCTGTTATTTTGTAACAGGTTTTTGGAGCTGTTATTTACGTGGAACAGGAACAGGCGGAACAGATACTTATGTGATTTTACCTGTTATAACCCACTCCTAAATCGGACGTGCGTTTTTAGAACTGCTGGAATCCGAAAAAGCAATATGGTATATAAACGACAAAAACCTCAAATTAAAACGACACGAGTTCACGACGCCTGGAAGAGAATTTGTGAAGCTTTAGAAGATATTCCAATTGAAGAATTGAAATCGAAAAGTCACTGATGGCTAGGTTCAGGCCACCTAAAAACAAAAAAAAAAAATGTTTTCCGTCGACGTAACTATTTTATTTTTTTTGAATTTGATATTTTTTAAAATCTTGATCATAATTATGTATTGCAAGAAGACAGCGCGGTCGCCGTAATTATTTTGACGTCTGCCTTGCCGAAAGTAGAAAGCGATGTGAGTGGTAGCGACTGCGCTACCACTCAGAGAAGTCACATGTATTTACATACTGATGAAAATACATGTGACTTCTTTCGATCCTGCTACGGTATTTAGGGAATTATTGCCGGCAGCGCGAGGAGCAGCAGCAGGGGCTGAATGTAATATGAGGCAATAGAAAAATCCTATTAAAATTATAATCATTCGAACTAGTGGGCAAAGTTGGCATGTTTCACGGTAGCTCGTGCACTTTCTTCTGCAATGTATTGTGTTGAGATCACAGATATAGAAGTTGAGATGAATTCGAAAAGTCAATGTACCTATACATTTCATTTCTCGTGACTGTATACGGATCCACTCGCTTGACCCAGCTAATTCTTTAAGTTTCTGTAATTTTAACGATGGATGTCGGAAATAAAGAATATTATTACGTATTATTTATCATAACACCCACTAAAGAACATAAAACTCGCCCAAATTCCTTGTTTACGTCGTCGGGAACTCCGGACTGAGTTATCACAAATTCACGAGTTCGTCGTGCATTTTTATGAGTTCAAGATGTTTACCATTAACTTGACGCACCTACGTATAGGTAATAAATAATACATTTGTTTTATTTCAGACATTGTTAATCTTCGGAGTGTTGCTGGCCGTATTTGCTGTGACTTTCGCGCAATTTGGAAACGGCGGCTTTGGTGGAAATCAAGGTGGATTCGGCGGAAACCAAGGAGGCTTCGGGGGAGGCCGGCCCGGCGGCGGCTTCGGTGGAAGCCAGGGAGGATTTGGTGGAAATCAAGGAGGCTTTGGCGGAAACCAAGGAGGCTTTGGCGGAAACCAAGGAGGCTTTGGCGGTAACCAAGGAGGCTATGGCGGTAACCAAGGTGGTTTTGGTCAAGGAGGTCGCGGACAAGGAGGATTTGGTGGAAGCCAAGGAGGGTTCGGTGGAAACCAAGGAGGGTTCGGTGGAAACCAAGGAGGGTTCGGTAGAAACCAAGGAGGGTTCGGTAGAAACCAAGGAGGCTTCGGCGGATTCGGTGGTTAACCACGCGGCTAATCAGAGATACCTACCATTTTGAAAAGATGATTTAAGAATCAGATTGTTTACATTGCCTTGAACAAAGTGTTATTTTCTAACAGATTGACAAAAAATTGTGTCCATTAGTCACTTATTAAGTATTTAAACAGTAGGTACTACCTATGCCATATTAAATATTATTTTTCTTTGTAGTATTTTTTTCCAATACCTACCTACCTACTTTGTACAGAAATGCAAATTTTTATATTCACGAGAGCATCGCAAAATTTCTGTTTTTAGTCAATGTAAACACACCGATCGGTTTCCCTAAATTTACTTGTACATAATTATGTATTTAATGTATCGTAAGTGATGAAAATAAAATATTATTGTTGTATTTTTGACAAATTATTTATTTGACACGTTCACAGTAGGGTTTTCAAATACCGGATTTTTTCAATACCGGTATTGGAAATGTCAATACCGTGATCATGGTATCAATACCGGTAAACCGGTATCAATACCGGTAAACCGATATTCAACGCAAGTTCAATTAAGACATTAATAAAACCATTAAAATACGTATTTTTATTTTCAAATCAGTCTTCATTGTTTTTATTTATTGAAAATAATAATATAAATACCTTTTATACATAGCTGTCATAAATAACAATTTTGGTATTGGTTGATTATTTAGGTAGGACTAGGAATAAGATAAGATAAGATAAGATTTATTTCTCACCACAATATAACAGTACAGACACCAGCAGGTCAACCTACCCGAAACTGTCAAATTTTCCCAATAAACTTTGAAACTTATGCTTTGTTGATAAAGTTGAAAATCTATTAAATAAATTTGACAGATTGTAGCAGGTTGATGTGCTGGCGTCTGTACATTTACAAATGATCATCAGACAATACATAATAGAATTTATTTATACCGTGGGAGACTGGTGCCTAAGCTAGGCTTAAGGCCTGTATTTCAGGACACCAGGTCTCCACCCCTTTGGAAGCAGTTACATTATTGAGGATTTTGCACTCGTACAAAAATGCGGTAAGTTATATAAAACCAGAAAAAGAGAAGAGTTTACACTAATGAGTATTTTTATTCTAGGGTTAGCATGTCTGTGAGTGTATGTGGTGTGAGTGTGCGTGGTGTTGTGTGGTGTGAGGGTGTGTGTACGTGTACTCACATACACCAATATTAAAAAATTCAAAATAATAAAGGAACGTAATCAAAACTTAAACTTAATCTAGTCTTTTTCACATGGATTTTGTAAAGTACAATATAAAAAATATAAACTTCTTATTATTATCTAAATGTTATCATGTCTCATGTAAAAATCAACATGGGTATCATTTGTAGAAATGTATGTATGTATAGCTTAATTAGCTAGCAATCATTTGGTGTTCATTTTAGTAACATTCTTATAACTATGCAGTTTAAAAAAAAACTAAAAAAATTAAAACTATAACAAGCAGGTAACAAAATAAATCAATCGTTAATAAAAAAAACTGAAAAACTTAGTAAAAAAATGTAAAATTAAAGTAACACAATAATACAAAAAAAAAATATTTTATTATTTTTAGGCATTTAAATCATAATTTTTTTGAAAGTGGAATCGCTAAAAGGAAAGCGCATTTAATGTTGAATCAGACAGCGAACTTCTCAGCCTGTTACAGAAATAGCCTACTGAAGAAAAAGCACGCTCTGCTTCAACACTTGTAGGTAGGTACCACAAACAGTAAATATCTGTAAACTGTCGATAGAAATATCTTCCGACCACCCTCAGCAGTTTCGAAGACACACATCTCTACTCTCAATCACGGTATTGGAGCGTCAATACCGGTGTTGAAAGCCTTAGTTCACACCGTTATTAGCCGGTCTAATCTGTAAATATCTCACCGTAAAAACTAAGTTGAAGTTAGCTTCTAGTGAGTTGTCATTCCACCAGATGCTAGGGATCTATACTATTGACAGAGGCCCTAGTGTGAGTTTCTTTTAACCATCTCGACTTTACGCATCGACCGCGTTCGGCGCTCCGATTGGCAGCCGGCCGACCTTCACCAGTGAAGGGCCAAACTCACACTAGGGCCTCTGTTCACTTCAAGCTCACTTCACCTTAGTTTTCATGATGAGATATTTAAATATCTGCCCATCTCTATTATATTTTCAGAAAAAGCAGAGTCATGTACACGACGCCGAAGCCGCACCGCAAGATGAAAAAAATCATAATAGAGTCCGCGCCATCACTGAAGTCCTTTTGACGCGGCGCACATTGTATAAAAAAAAATAGTTCCACAATTTTCCGCCTGCTTTCTTTCGTGGCGCGCACTCTATCTCAAAATCTACGCGGCGCCCAGTGCGGCGGCAAATGTATATATTTTATTTGTATTGTTTGTCTGTCTGTCAGCGAGCTGTATCTCATGAACTGTAATAGGTAGACTTAGTGATTCGCGTCTGCAGAGGTTGTAGATGGCTCTGACAGCACTCTTTTGCAGAGTAAAGATAGAATCAATATCTGCGGCCCGTCCCCACTGCAAAATACCGTAAGACATGATGCTATGAAAGTAACTAGTATGACCAGTCTCGCGGTATCCACGTCTGTTAGTTGGCGAACTTACTTTCCAACAGTAAGCGGCTGAACTCAGCCACCCTGCAAGTGATGTTAAGTGAGGACCCCACTGTAGTTTTGAGTCAAACGTGATCCCCAGGAAAACCGTTTTTTCGACGAATTCTAGTGTCTCCTTATTCAATACAACGTGACATACACTACTTCTAACATTCGGTAACGCGAATCTTATGCATTTAGTTTTCTTCTCATTGAATACCAAATTTTTTACAGTAAACCAATTATAGACCTTTAGTATAGGGTTATTTACGTCGTCAAGCTCCTGTGCATGTCTGTTTACTTTAAAAATCACTGATGTGTCAACAGCAAATAACACCATTTGCGGTGGGTTTTTCAGTAAATGAGGTAAATCATTGATATATACTAAAAACATATCGAGGCCTGTGGTACACCCATTTTGACTTTTAAGCCCAATGAATTTACACCATTTTTTTGAACTTGCTGCAGTATATCATTCAAATATGATTTTACTAAGCTAAGCGCAAACTTAACCAGTCCGTAATGCTCAAGTTCAAGAGCAGAGTTTCGTGATTCACGCAATCAAATGCCTTGGATAGGTCACAAAAGATGCCTGTTGCATCTTGTGCCTCTTTCCATCCCATTCAAGATGTGTTTTAATTAAGTGACACCGGCGTCGGTTGTGCAAAGTCCCTTGGTAAAACCATACTGTTGATCATGTAGGACGTTAATACGATTAAAATGATTGAGCATTTGATTTAACATTACTTTTTCAAACACCTTGCTGGAAACCGGCAAAACCGATACGGGTCTATAATTATTAGTGTCATTGCTGTTCCCGGATTTGAAAAGTGGAATAACTTTACTGTACTTCATTAAATCCGGGAATACCCCTTGATCTACACACAAATTAAATATTATAGCTAAATAGGGTGCAATTGTCTCAATCATTGATAGACAAAATTTAGTAGACATGCCCCACAGATCTTCGGTAATTTTGATCTTAAATTGCTTAAAAGCCTTTACAACTACCACAGGGTTTATGTTTAAATTTAAATTCCACAGGACAGGGTGAAACATTCGCTCTTAATAAATCAATAGCAAGTAAGGGGGAGGAATTTAAAGTTTCTGTAGTTTTAATTGGAATATTGGTAAATAAAGTTGCAAATTCCTGAGCAACATCGATCTTATCGCTAATGAGACCGCGGGAAGTGTCCAGTTATTATGTCTTTCTAAGGAGACGATAACCGACTTTTAATGTTTTTTACTGAAGATCACGTCTAAACGAGTAGTGTTATCTAATGATTTGGAAAAAATATATGTTAAATGAGAACATTTTCTTAATAACTCAATCTGTGAATATTTTAGATTGTGGTTATATTAAATAGTGTAATTAATTTGTAAGATTATGTCTAACGTGGATAAAAAACTGAGAATCACGCAAAAACTATCAAGCGTATTTTTCTAAAAGTTTCACTATTTTAAAGATAATTTAATTATTTATCTCTTAATATACGTGTTTTATTCAAATAACTTTTGATGTAATGTATAATAAATTAATAATGCTTCTAATTTGGGACAGCGCTCCTTGATGGGCGAGTCCTATTACTGGCTGGACGTACGACGCATTGCGTAAGCTCAGCACAGAACCCGCAAGCTAACTACTCAAGGCCACTGGCATATATATCGGCGTTTTAAACGAGTTCAACAGGTTAATTTTAGAATAATAGGTAATATAATTCTAATGATTCCCCGTAGCGAATTCTCAAACTTAACATTTCTTTTAGTAGATCCGTATAATTTTTCCGGATTGGAAAAGATTATCTAAGTTTATTTTTCCATTCCGTCCAGGAAAACAGTAATGTAGGTAACTCCTGATACCAGGACTTGGCTACTCCACTCAACTTTAGTCATGCATAATTAATCAACTGTGGATCACTGCAATCGTATACGAGTATGTGAGCACGTTCCTAAACCTTATTAATCAATGCATCCATCGTCTGTTCTTTGGACATTGGGTCGTACTCGGGAATACCATTATTGAGAACAGGAAACCTTTCACGTTCAGCAACATCCTTCATATCATAATTTCAACAAATTGTTTTAAAAACAAATTTTGGCTATTGTACCTTCGAGAACGTGTTGACTTAGCCCAGTACCCTAATTACGTAATACACGATCAATCGGAATTTTAATGGTTTTGAAACAGATTGCTAATCCATTGCTTCATAAGTTCGAAAAAAAACTTGTCGTAATCGTTTTCGAAAATGTGCGTAATTAGATAGCAGGTTTGCACGGACGTGTCTTTATCGCAGCAATCTTTTTTCGCGTATTCGATTTTCGATTCTCTGTTTAGCGCCGAGGGTTGAATATCCAACAGTGTGTTTTCTTGAAGCGCTGGGATACGCGCTGGATACGCTCTATTGGATTCTCAATGCTCAGCTCAATACCGAGAGTTGGAAATCCAGTGTCACACGTACGTGCGAACCTGGTTCCCGTCGCTTCCTCTGTTTCCGACGACTTCCCTTCCTTGTTCGTAATTGCTGCTACTAGAGCTGCCCGACTAGTGCAGACCTTTTTGTAGAACCGCGCTAACTCCGGTGTAACTCTTTGGGTTGATTTGCTTCTTGTCATATTTATCTGGGGGCTCACACAAAAATACACTGTATCATTTACACGGTATCATTTATGAAATCATAAGAAGTGAAGAAGTAACATTAACAATATCTGTAGAATATTCTGAATTCATTATTACACAGTTACGTAAGACTTCATAAACCTCATGAACTAAATTATTTACAGCAAGCTGTACATAAAACATTTAGGGTAATGGGTATTTAGGTAATTTTAAAACAGAAGAAAAAAAATAATATCACTGGTAAATTAATTAATTGTTACGTAGGCTGTATACTGCTAACCTTCAAATATTTTTTAAAAGCTAATAAAAATTACCATAAGCTATTATAATCTGCGAACGCAGATTATAATAGCTTATGGTAATTTTGTACAAACGCGAGTTTTAGGAAAAACAACTGTGATAACATCAGGTGTGAACATAAGGTTCAGAATGCGCTAGAACTTCATATTTTTTATAATTTTTCAACGGTACTAGTCGGTAGTAAAGTTGATGTTTGTTAAGTGGGAATAACATCAATTGGAAACAAGGATTTAAATAGAACTTAGACATATTCAAACCATAACAGGCGAAAACATTAAAAAATAAAATAAGCAGAAAAACTTACTCTTTGTTAGTTGACTTTTGGGGTAGGGAGGCGATCATTTTACGTAGGTACAAGTCAAATTCAAAAGTCATTTATTCAAACTAGGCTGAGAATCAGCACTTTTCGAACGTAAAAATTACATAAGACGGGGACTGTCTTATGTAATAAGAAAAACGCCCGTCCTTCACCACTTCCTAGTGCTTTAGCTGGGAGAAAAAAGTGGCGCAACAAACTCCCCAGCAGCACAGCAGTCTGTTCAGTTAGAATAACTTGATTCTCTGTTCAGTTAGAATAACTTATGTAAAATAATTTACTTTACGCAACACAAAACATTAATAGTATATTATGCAATTAGTGAATAAAGGACGGATTTAAAGCGAGGGCCATAAATGAATCACGAGCAAGTGAAGGATTCTAACGACTGAATCACGACCATAGGGAGTAATACATGATGATTGAATCACAAGCGTAGCGAGTGATTCAAGTGTTAGAATCCTGAGCGACGCGAGTGATTCATGGCCCTGGATTTAAATCCGTTTTATTTAAGAGTTGCATACTATACCATGACTACGAGAAAAAGAAAGATTTAAGCGAAAATAGACATTTAATGAAGAAAAAAGGAAGGTTAAATTAATTAAAATGCACATTAAAATTGGAACAATTACTTATTATTATTTCCTTTTTTTTCACTATTTATTTTTTAAATATTAGAATGAAAAAATATGTAAAATTATTTAAAAATATAAAAAAATAGTAGCCACCGGTATCGGGAACAAGGTCCAAGCTACCGGTGGTCAGGGCTCCTGAGAGAGGAACCTCCTAACAATACGCGCCGTGTCCAGAAGTACCGCTTTCTGGATCAAGCCCTTGATCCAGCTGCCTAATATGAGTCTCCTCAGGTGTTGTTCGAGGGTCTTGGCTATTATGCCATTGGCCGTCACGACTATCGACACAATGACTGCTGTCTCCACATCACACATGTCGACAACCGCGAGCCAGGTTAAGATACTTAATCTGCTTATCTTTTTCAGCTCTCACGCGGTTCTCGTCATGCGGGACCGATCATTGTGCGACGCTTTAATCGATCTATCACCACTATGTCAGGCTTATTGGCAACAATAGTCCTATCAGTGATGATAGATCGATCCCAATACAACGTGATATTGCCATTTTTGTGTCGGGCACGTACCTATAGTACGGTACTTTCGATTCCACAATACTGTATTTCAGAGCAAGTTACTGGTGGATAATCCTGGCTACAAGGTTGTGCCTATGCAAGTAGTCTCCGTTAGCCAGACGAGAACAGCCAGAAATAATGTGTCGGATTGATTCCCCCGGATGGTGGCATGCCCGACAGATGTCAACCGTGCCGTACTTCACAATATATTTCCGGTAGTTGCTCGTCATCATAACTTCGTCCATAATCGTAAAAACAAAACCTTTGGTTTCTCCAAAGAGATCACCGAATCGCAACCAGGATACGGACGCTAACAGGTCTACACTGGGACCATGTAAGGCCCGGTAAAAGCGCCTGTGAAGCTTATTGCTCTGCCATACCTCCCTGCGGTCATTAGTATCTACTGCTATGGTTTGCGCCAGTTTTTGTTAGCCAAGGATAGCGGGGTCAGGCCCTTGTCCACTGAGACCACATCTCGGTGCATCCCCACGTCGGCTGCTAGGAAGTATTCCCTGAGACTGCATACTAGACGGTTGTGCAGGGTCTTAGCATTTAAGAAGCCTCGATCTCCGCACTTCCGCGGGATATACAGTCTCATCACCGATAAATGTGGGTGATGAGTCCGATTTGCCGTCAGCAGTGTGCGGACCCTCCTATCCAGCGCGTCAAGTTCCGTCTGTGTTCATTTGAGTATGCCGAAAGAGGAGCAAAATCGGCATGACCCAACCCTTGAAGGCGCGCCTTCAAGTTTAATACTATATTCAGGCGGCTAAAGAAGCGCTCCCTCAACGATTGCTTCATGTGAGCAGCTTTGACAGACCCTAATACTTGTAGGTTTCCATTGAGGAGAGGGATCTTAGGTGTGAAATCCTAGAGTTGGGTTCCCACGGATTCCACAATCTCGCCTCGCTTTACATGCATGACCGCACAGCGCACATTTGTCCACACCAAATTCCATCCTGATGGCGCTACTGAAAGTTTCGGTTACCTTCAGTAACTCCATCAGTTGCAAATTGTTGGGGGCAGAGTTTCAAGTCATCCATGTAAAGGCGGTGAGATATAACCTGACCGCCTCTCCTTAATCGATGCCTAACCTTGAATCCTCCAGTAGTGTGCTTAGAGGATTATAATTAATTAGATAGCAGCTATACGAATTACGCAACACATTTTCGTAAACGACTACGGCAAATTTGTTTCATTTTGACCGTTCAACAACATTCATTGCGTTATTTACGTTGTTAAGCAGATTTTTTTTCAAAAATATCAAGCAATGGTTTAGCAATTTGTTTCAAAACGATTCAAATTCCGATTGATCGTGTATTACGTAATTAGGGTACTGGTTCTCACATACATATTGAGATGCGACTGTCATTATGTATATTTCCTTAAATTTATCCCTCAGTGAATGCCTACAACTTAGGTTATAAATTGTTCGAATGGCTCGTTTTTGCAGCACAAATATAGCCTGAATGTCGGCTGCATTTCCCCACAACAAAATGACGTCCGACATTACACTATGGAAATAACTAAAATATACTAATCGAGCTGTTTCTACATCAGTCAAATGACTGATTTTATAGACCGCGTAGGCTGCAGAGCTCACATTTTACCAATCTATCGAAGCGGCTATTCGATAGTTTGGTAAAATGTGGGCCTCACTGCAGCTTCGAATCCAAAGTAATAACTAAAAACACAGTGGTGTCCATAAGATCCAATTCTGCCCCATTTACTAGTACATTCGATTTGCACTTGCTTAACGTTAGGTTACGTCAATACAACTACTCTCAAAATTTAACAATAGGTACCTACTGTGATATATGCCAGTGGCCTTGAGTAGTTAGCTTGCGTGTTCTGTATTGAGCTCACGCAACGCGTCGCACGTCCAGCCAGTAATAGGACTCGCCCATCAAGGAGCGCTGTCCCAAATTAGACGAATTATAAATTTATTATACATAATCTAAAAGTATTTTAATAAAACACGTATACTAAAAGTTAAATAATGAAATTATCTTTAAAATTGTGAAGGTTTCAGAAAAATATGTTTGATAGTTTGTGTGATTCTCAGTTTTTTATCCGCGTTAGACATAACTTTACAAATTAACTACACTATGTAATATAAACATAATCTAAAATATTCACAGATTGAGTTATTAAGAAAATGCTAACATATATTTTTTCCAAATCATTAACACTACTCGTTTAGACGTGATCTTCAGTATAAATTTTAATAAATTTACTAACGAAAACTTCTCGATAAAAATAAACAACTTTGACAATACATTTGAAAATTACCGCCAAAAAGAAAAGGCAGCACTCTATACACCTCTCGGTTAAAGTGCCGTTAGCGGCATAATAGTGGCGCTGCCTCGGCTTGGCTAAAGTGCTGTAAGAATTGCACTGTCACTGTCACTTGTTATTTTGTTGGATTTTTGAGGTTAGTCCGCAGTAAAACACCACATTCCCAAAACATTACATTTTCTTTTGCCTAAACGGACCCTGGCACTCGCCGGCCGCTGCCGCGGCACCGCTCGGTTCGCTCGCTTGGCTCGTGCGTTGTGTGGTCACAGTTCTAACCTAACCCAACCTACCTTTCAGCCATTTTCATTTGCTAAGCCAAGGGTTTATGGCTGCACTTAAGTTTAGCCGGCTATAGATGAAACAAATTAACATTAGCCTTTCCTCAAAAACAAAATAACAAGTGACAGTAGCAATGACAATACAATGCTCAACAATAAAAAAAAAATACAAGTGATAGTGACAATGACAATGTAATGCATGCGGCACTTTAGCCGGGCCGAGACAGCGCTACTAATATGCCCCAAATGGCGATGAATGAATGCCGCTAGCGGCATTCTATAGACTTCCAAAAGAGAAAAGGCATACTTAGTTATCATTTTATCCACATGATAAAGCCGCTTTCCGGGAAAAAATAATTCAATTCACTAAAGACGTAATAAAAAGTAAATTGTTGTAAATGTAGTCATTTTCTAACGATAACAATATTATTTTTTGTTAATTATGCTTGAAAACTACATAATAAGTAAACCGGTAACCGACCGGTAAAATAGCGCAACTCTATCGTCATGCGTCATTCGGTCACAAATATTGTCTATGATTCCGTTCAAAACTCATGAATCCGAAATCAATAGGGAGTAGGGTAATCTCCGACGTTTTTACTACTTTCGGACGGGCCCGTATCTTCGTTGACGGAGTTTGGGAGTAGGTCGCTAGGTCCTCCGCAAAAGGTGTCATTTTCGACACGGCAGCCTGTCGAATGGTCGTAAATAGTTATGGAGAAGGCTCTCATTGTCCTCTGTCGGTATTGTAACAATATTAATTTCCTAGAAAAACCTCGAATTGTTGAGAACCACAAACATTTGATGTTACAATTAGCATAACTAGTATGACCAGAAAATCTCTAATTGCTTTGTAAAGCGGATATATAAAGCACAAGAAAAATACCTTGGCAGTGATACGTTATAGTTCGCGACCATGGCATCATCAAAGGTAATAGTTTTTTCGTTAGTATTGTGTAACTGCTCTCCGAAACTATGCCATATTTGCATACGGTTGAACTATGAAATGTATACGTTGACTTATATACATAATCGCTTTTCGTGCCTGTCTTTGTGACCGCGTTGTTCTTCTAAACTACGCCATGGATTTTGATTCGGTTTTTACCATCATTTAAAGAATCTATTCCGAAAGGTTTATGTGAATAATTAATTAATAATAAACTTACATATAATAAAGAAATCGCGATGCGTTGTCAAGTCATAAAAACCGTGGGACGCAGCGGCGCTAGTTCAGAATATGTGAGTAAGGGGTGTAAAAAGACGCTTACCAAAGTCGAGAGTCACTTATGCTTCCCGTCATACTTTTTAGGGCTCCGTAAAAACGGAACCCATAAACGATCAAAGCATTTATTTCAATTAAACCATTTACAGGCACTTTTGAATTGTCAAAGAGTCGGTCAGTTAGTCAGAAAGTTGAAGCTAGTTGCCCATTCCAAAACGTAGATCTCTATGGAGAACGGGCAAGAAACTCCAATAAAGTACTCCAGGTACATTATTCTTGTTGCTTCTATACATGAGAACCATGTAATTTTTTTTATAAAAAATGATTAAAAATATAAGATTAAAAATAAGCCCTGGCAGATAAGAGATGACCAGTTTCAACTGACGGCGCCCGTTCACCCATTCTCAACTCAACCATTTTGTAGGGAACTCGTGGGACTGTCTGTCTGTCAGCCAATTTGCTCCGAATCTAATGGACCGATTAAGTTGAAATTTGGTACTCATATCAATTTCTGTGACCCCAACACGGACATGTTTCGTAAACAAATGAATTTTGAATATAGGGGTGGGTCAATTTTGGGAGAAAAACAAGAATATAAAAAAAGGTTCGTCTATTGTAACGTGTGACATATCAAATGAAAAGGCTTACTGTGAGGGTCTCAAGTACTGTATCTTTTTTATAATTTTAAAATATATTTTTTTAAAGTTCCTTAAGAAAATAGATGAAAATTGACCTTATCTCCGAAACTACTGAGCCCAAAATTAAAAAAAAATACAGAAATTAGTTCTATATTTAAAGATTACATGATAACCTGTAAGAAGTGTATGATCTGAAAATAACATAGTAAATCTCCCAATATTTTGCGTAAATTCATCCCAACTACATTCATATACTTCAATAAGCGTGGTCCGACACGCACTTGGCCGATTATTTGTAATGGACCTAGGAACATTCTGGTTACGCATTTATTGAAGGTCAAAGTAAAAAAAAGCGGTTTTTTACGTAAAACAAGTTTTTAATTTATAAACTTTAATTGGCACACCCACGAGGGACTCCTGTATTGTGGCATGCTTCCATAGGCACAATGTTTTGCGTGCGTTTCATACGTACTACCGTTAACAGCGATATTTCACACCAAAACGAAAGTCATGTGTGTACACCCCATAAACAGGGTTGACAAAAATGTGACGTTATAAAAAAAATGTTTTTTGTAGATTTTTTTGCCAGTGGAGCTTCAGAAATTCATATCATTTTTAGTAGTGGGTATTTTTCTGTTTTTTTTGTAATTCGTCATTTTTCCTTCGTGTTGAATGTTGCTTTCATACGCAAAATAATAAACTTCCTAACATTCCTGCAAGTTACTCAAAAAAGTATCGATAGCAGGTATTTAAGTTTTTACTGGGATAGATTGAAAATACAACAAGGAGTTTCCATAGAAACATAATAATAACTCGAAAACAACAAAAAATCGCGGAACATACACATGTATACCACATGTGTATGTTCCGCGATTTTTTGTTGTTTTCGAGTTGAAATTTGGTACTCATATCAATTTCTGCGACCCCAACACGGACATGTTTCGTAAACAAATGAATTTTGAATATGGGGGTGGGTCAATTTTGGGAGAAAAACAAGAAAATAAAAATAAGTTTCGTCTATTGTAATATAACAAAAAATCGCGGAACATACACATGTGGTATTTTAACTTTTTTTTTAATGACGTCACTATTAGGTCCAATTTGTATTTTTTTTTAATAAGTGCCTCAGGTCTTGTTCAAAATAATGTAAGACCTATCAAAGTCGTGTGTTACAATTATGTTAGATAAACATTTTTTCTAAAGTAAACAAAACACAAACAGTAAATTGAATAATAAACACTCGATTGTACTAATAATTTTCATGGCATAACACGTAAAGTGTTACAAGGATCTTTTGGGGCCTGAATGTCATTGACATTGGCGTTGTTGTCAAGCATTTGCGAAAATTGCTTAGAACTACAAAAACAAGATGGCGGCGTTAGCACCGGCTTTTGTAAGTCTGGGTTTGAGTGTACTATAGTGGACTATAGGTTCACCTCTGCCCGGTGTGTAGCATTAGGGGGGCTATGGAGCGAGGACTTAGCGAGGTTTATTTTTCTCGGATTTTCCGATTTCATTCAATTTGTCATGGCTTTCGACTAGATCAACAATTTCTTTCCAAAAAGATTTTAACAAGCTGCCGTTTTGGAAATATAGAGAGGGTTTTATTTATAAATAAGGGATACATCCTAACTCGGAAACGATGAGTCGTAGGGCCATGCTTAACCAAAATGGTTTCTATGGTCAAGGTTAACCCGATACTGCAATAATATTGGTAGTTATCGGAAAAAAAAAAAAATAAGTTCCCATTTAAATAGACGGACAAATTTTTAGAAATCATTCACCAAAACAACGACACTGGTAAAAAAATTATAAGTAAAACACATTAGATACTTAGGTATAAGAAAAATAAATCAACTAACGAAAATACACTAAAAATGTTGGTTACCCAATGCCATTTATTATGTTAGGTCAAAATAATAAGGGATGAAATTGAATGACCATCAAAAAAACAATCGTTACCCTAAACAGCCTCATCCAAAAAAATATATAATATGTACAAATAAATGAAACCTGTACCAAAATCTTTCGGGCTATTTAAGTCATGCCTGCACTACTAAAACTTTTCATAACCCAAAAAGTTTTGTGTCATTACTACCCAAATAAATATATCACTACGTTTGCAAAGTATGTGTTTTAATGTTGGTTGTTTGACTCATTATTTTATCACTAAGATAAAGTTTTTTGAAGATCCACTCTTCATTAAAATTTAAAAATTACACTAAGGATTGCCTTATTAAGTTTTAAGTTTATTTGTATGTAGAAATAAAACATGTTGTTTATAAACTATCTAATGTTTTTTTTTTTGTGGCCGTTATTTTATTGAAAGCTCTAAGAAGCTCAGCCTTTAGTAAAAAAATTACGGTAGTATCGGTGAACCTTTAGAACTTCATTTATATTTTTTGGGTTAACAATGATTTTTGTATATTAATTTACTTTATTAGGATAAAATTGTGTAACATATTTGGATGAATTTTTTAAATAAAATGCGAGTACATATTTGGTGCATGCGTGGCCTTTTTGGGTAGCTCAGCGATTATTCTGAAGATACTTGCCTTTTTTAGGTTAGCAGACTTTACGTTTTTTGGTAATAATTTCATATTAAAATGGGGATTAAATTCTGGGTACTTACGATTTTTTGGGCGTTATATTTCATTATATCTGGTGATTGCTTAAACCTAAGCCAAATAATAATCACTTTAATCAGTTTTTTTTTGCTTGGATATTTTTGGTTAGACGTACTGAACGCTGTGTTAAAAATTTGTCCATACATTTTAATGGGACCTTGTATATAAATATATTTTCCGAAAACAACCATTTTTTTCTTTTCTTTGCTGCTTATTAGTGCCCCTAACCATACGTATACTCCAATTCCTACAACTCCGCCCCTAAGACGACCCATTGACCAAATAAAGAATATAATAGGGATGATGACAAAAAATATTTTTTGTCCGTCATATTATGTAGATTATGAAAAAATAACGTACGCGTATTTTTTCTTTTTTTACGTTATCAAAAGATTACTCCCACTCCCCAACTTTAATGCGTTTTAAAAATACGTGTATATTTTTTTTTTAATTATCTGACTGACGGACGAAATAGTATTTTTTTTTGACACAGGCATGATCCCTATTATTATATATCATTACATTGTACACCCTCTAAAAAGCAGGCCTTTCTTGTTTCCGTCGCCGCGTCGTCCGAACTGAGTTAACCATCTTATATTCACCGAGTTCGTCGTGCATTTACAATAATTTAAATTAAACAACTGTTGAGTTCAATGTTTACCAGAAACTTTACGTGCCTTCGTAAAGGTTTTTTTTTAATGTTTCATAAATAATACATTTGTTTTATTTTCAGACATTGTTAATCTTCGGAGTGTTGCTGGCCATATTTGCTGTGGCCTTCGCACAATATGGAAACCGCGGCTATGGTGGTAGCCAAGGTGGATTCGGCGGAAACCAAGGAGGCTTCGGTGGAAGCCAGAGAGGATTTGGCGGAAATCAAGGAGGCTTTGGCGGAAACCAAGGAGGCTTTGGCGGTAACCAAGGAGGCTTTGGCGGAAACCAAGGAGGCTTTGGCGGTAACCAAGGAGGCTATGGCGGTAACCAAGGTGGTTTTGGCCAGGGAGGACGCGGACAAGGAGGATTTGGTGGAAACCAAGGAGGTTTCGGTGGATACGGTCGTTAACCACGTGGCTCATCAGAGTTACCATTTTGAAAAGATGATTTAAGAATCAGTTTGTTTACATTGTTCTAAAAGGCTGAAGTTAGTGTTATTTCCTAACGATTGAAAAAAAATAGTGTCCACTAGTCCCTTAATATTTAAACAGTATGCCATGTTAAATACTATTTTTTCCAATACCCAGTTTGTATAAAAATGTATTCACGTGAACATCGCAAAATTTTAAATATTTTGTAAACACACCGATTGGTTTTCCCTAAATTGACTTGAACCTAGTTATGTAATGTAACGTGAGTGATGAAAATAAAATATTAATGTTGTATTTTTGAGTTTTTTTTTTTTATTTAAAACATTCACTGCGTTATTAGTCTAATCTGTAAATATCTCACCGTAAAAACTAACGTGAAGTTAGCTTCTAGTGAGCTGTCATTCCACCTGACGCTAGGGATCTACACTATTGACAGTTCACTTCAAGCTCACTTCACCTTAGTTTTCATGATGAGATATTTATCTATCTGCCCATCTATATTTTCAGAAAAGGCAGAATTCTAAACGTTACTGACGCAAAGCGTCAGCCCCCCATCAAATATAAACAGAAAGCATGTTGCAGATGCAGATTTTTTCACGTCCGCGGATGCGGATATTTGAAGGCTCACATCGGCTGGTTTCACAGCCGAGTCCATACGGGTCTCCCGGAACGGAGACACACGTGAGGCGCTAGAACATTGTTTCTCAGCAACGCGGATTGTTCCGTACGCGACCAGCTCCGGGTAGAGCCCGTACAACGTAACGTATCGTACTTCTCCCTCGTTTCAAAGCACTGCGGGCGCTACCCGTACGGGTCTCCCGTGTACGGACGGCCTGTACGGGTCTCCTGGACAGCTGTGAAACCAGCCTAATTATTGCGGATGCGGATGTCCAAATCGATGCGGAAGCTCCGCAGTTGCGGATGCGGATGCGGATATCCGCAACATCCCTGCTATAGACTTCTCAACTACAAATCGAGAATATGAAGTTCTTCGATACTACAGACGCCAGCACATCAACCTACTACAATCTGACAAATTTCTTTAATAGATTTTCAACTTTATTACTAAAACATAAGGTTCAAAGCTGATTGGGAAAATTTTACAGTTTCGGATAGGTTGACCTGCTGGCGTCGTACCTATAATTCATTAATACTATTATCCTGTTTGGGCAGTTTCACGTCACTTTATAGTCCTATGGATATTCTCGTAAAATATGTGATGAGAAAACGTAAAATTGAAAAAAAAAGTTCTATATTAATTTTATTGAAACGACATTGAATTGAACAGCCATTTTCAATAAGAAATCAGGGGAAGCAAGTCTAAAGTGAATTTAAAAGTATTTCGGATGTTATCGTGACCACACACGGGATCCATACGTACAGACACGTCCATAGAGCTTTTTTTCAATTCGTTCTTTTTTAGTGTTTGTGCTATAAAATTTACATTTTGTGTACGTACTTATGCACAAAAGGCAATGTTAAGTTACTAATGTTACTAGGAATACTTAGAATGCAAGAGCAAGCGAAGCGAGCTCGTAACTTGGGGCACCCCGACTCGGATAGGTTAGGTTCGAAGGGGATGACGGGGTCTAGTGAGCGAGCGAAGCTAGTGAACAGGATAGCTGTTCGAAGGGGCTGGCGGGGTCTTTGTTCCCGTCATCCCCTTCGTAGTTTTTTTTTTTTTACCATTCAGCTCCGTCGACTACACCACATTTAGACCAGCTACGTGATCCCTAAACTTAATAACCTCCTGGAGGGGAGTAATGATGTGGCTGCATCTACATCGGCACATGCGCACTACGCATCAAAAGACCTGACGTTACACAAAATCCTGACGTCAGACAAATTCTGCATCGCGCAATTAGAGTTTACCGCGCGAATGACAGACTATCCGACATCAATCGTATGGCAGTTGCCCGCCAGACATGACACCCGTATGGTCGGAGGATCCTCCCTTTTCTATAGAGGACGAGTGAATTTTACACCCTGTTCTTCATACCTCTAAAATCTCACTATCCCACAAATCCCGAAAGAAACTTTGGCGATTTTTTACTCGGCACCTATAGTTCTGTGAAATTAGGCGTTTTCAAATATACACTAAAAAGGGCCAAATCTAACAAATAAAAAAATTGCAACTATAAAAAAGCGACGAATTATAAAGTGCAGTGGTTCCGCACTTATCGCACATAGTACACTGTACTGTACTATGTGCGATAAGTCCCCTCTTTGAGGAGTGGCTAAAGAGGCGCCACGGCGTCCTCACGTTCCGCCTGACGCAGGTCCTCACCGGACATGGTTGTTTCGGGAGGTTCCTGTTCCGGATAAGGCGGGAGGAAACGCCCGAGTGTCATCATTGTGTGGAACTCCCGCAGGACACGGTGGAGCATACGGTGGAGGTCTGCCCGGCTTGGGCAGAGCTTCACCGTGTCCACGTGGAGGCGATCGGTGGCGGTGATCTCTCGCGTTCGGCACTGGTCCAGGCCATGGTACGGAGCTAGAGGGCATGGGAGGCCGTTACCTCCTGCTGCGAAGCAGTAATGCTTGCGAAGGATGCATGGAGGCAGAACACGTGAGGGAGAGACAAATTTCGCGCCCTCACGCCGCTAGCCGCCGCAGGAGACGCCCTGGGCGTCGGGAATCGCGGGCCGATTCCCGGCCACCGTAGGCGCGGGCTTGCGGATGGTGAGCAATGGGTAGCTCGCCGTTCGATAAGGACCAGGCCCGGGTCGACGACGCATTTTGTTCCACGCACGCCTCAAAGTGATGTCTGACGGGGCTGACGGGGCTGACGGAACTATAACCGATCGTGTTATAACCACAAATTACCTATAACGGTTTTCATGCGGCTTTTTTTAAATGATGTACTAGTATCATATGAATACAAAACTGTCATGTGCTAGTATGCCGCAAACTGACGGCACTACAACCGATAGTGAAAGAATGGCGCTTGCGGCACTCTATACACTGCCATATTTTATTACTGGCGGTAACATGCAAAGTTATACAAGGATATTTTGGCGCCTGAATGACATTGACGGGGGCGTCGTTGGCAAGCATTTGTGAAAAGTGTATAGACAAAAAAAACAAGATGGCGATGGCGGCGTTAGTACCGAGATTTTGCCAAGTTCCAAACGATCCTTGTACTGTGGTATAATCAGTGATTAGGTATAATCAAGATTATCGTGGTTGTTTCCATTTTAATGCCGTACAGCATTGTGTGTAGGTAAATACGTGTTTTATAAATGTACATGGATACAAATTAATACCTTCAAATCTAGGTAATACCTACTTTATTTAAAATGAAAAATGGTATAAATTGTTTTAATACAATGGTGCCAATTCTCTTGTCAAAATGCCTCTATACTAGACTAAAAATCACCAAAATTTAGTTTATTCCTGTCAAACGATGATTTCCCATTCTGAAATAGACTAAATGACACAACTTAACTATATTTTAGTTTGACAGCACTAAGATGGCACTGAGATTTTAATTTAGTGAAAATGACAATTTTGCCATTCAGAATTTGATGTTTTTCACTACTATTAATTGTGGAATACTATTAGTTGTCATGAACTAAAATTCACACGAACACCTCGACTTCAGGTGCAAAAACAGTACTGTATATATATTTTTTTCTTTTCTTTTGCTTATATCTCGAAAATGGTGTGTCCTATCGCAAAAATAATGAAAATTTCGACCCCCTTCAGGAACCCCTTTTACCCTTAATAATCAACACGTAGGTAATAATTTTTCTTATTTTCCATACAAAACGTGAAAAATTCCATATAAAACAGGGGCGCACCTCCGGCTCTAAAAAAAATCACGGGGTAGGGCAAACAAGTATGTACCACGTGGAGTCACGAGTGTCAAATTCGATTTAGTTGTGACAAAATAATTTTTAAATTTAGAGACTTTTTATTGCAGAATAGCGTTAAGATTCTTATAGCCAAAAGTAAGGAATTTTAGTGATAGTTTAGTTTGTTTAGTTCGGTGTACAAGAGAATCGGCACCAATGTGACGATTAATTATCTACATAGATTTAAAGTATGGGTGTTTGGTAGTGTGTGTGGGTGGTTGGGTGGATGTCCTGGGTTCGATTCCCTGGTCGAGCAAAGTGTTATTGGGTTTTTCCATCTGATATTTTTCAGTAGCATCCCGGAGCCTGGACTTGTGCCCGGTTGATGGCAATAGGCTTGCCCCCTATTACATGGGACTTCTACATAATGATAACTGGCGAAATGTGGGTGTACTATAGGTGCACCTATGCCCAATGTGATGTTATGTTATGTTTTAAATTATAGCTCGTGCACTTTCTTTTGCAATGTACTGTGTTGAGATAAATTCGAAAAGTCAACGTATACATTCATGGGTGCAGGCAGGTTTATTTTCAGGTGGGTGCATCTTCAGCTCCACGAAGCAAGCTCGACCATTTTTAGGGTTCACCTCGGATATGTTAGGTTATCGCTTGTCCATTCTAACAAGGAGTAACTTTATCGATTTATGCAGAAAAGATTAAAAAATAAAAGATTTTTGCACCTCGAATGGTACCTATAGGTTTAATTTTGTCCATTCATATAGAAAGTGAACTAACTGTAAGATTTTTGCACCTCGAATGGTACCTATAGGTTTAATTTTGTCCATTCATATAGAAAGTGAACTAACTGTGTCGACGTATACAAATTAGCTTAAGAATTAAGAGAATAGGATGCAAGAGCAAACGAAGCAAGCTCGATAATGTTAGCACCATGTTAGGGCCGATTCGATTTACGGAAATAGGAGTTGCGTATTTTTCGTCGACTAATGCACAGAAGTTTTAGAATTCGGAGATTGCAGAATGAAAATTGAAATGAAAACGAAAATTTTAGGATTGCGCCTCGAATAGATTTAGTTCTCTATTATTGTGTTAGGCGTTTTCAGATATATTTCTTTAGTTCTGAATGTTTTTACACCTATATTTTGTTTTGAAGCCAGGGAGGTGCCAGTGCACCCCCGTGCACGGGGGGTGCACGGGGGCTCCCGGCGCTCATGTACAGATTTCATTGCTCGTGACTGTACTGTACACATGTTTGACCCTGAAATACTTTATGTTTCGATGTCGGAAATCCATATCTATAGGTATACTAATTTACTAATAATAAAGCTGAAGGAAACGTTTGTTTGTTTATTTGAACTCGCTAATCTCTGGAGTCGGATTTGAAGGATTTTTTTTGCATTTGATAGGCCAATTCTTAAGGAAGGCTTTAACGTCACGCTAGGAACCTTAGGAGCCGAGCAAAAATAAATAAGTCAGAATAAACGCTAAGCGAAAACGAAGTAATAGCGCGGGCAGGCGATGCGATGCGATGCGACGTAGTCGGTGGAACAAGAATCACGCGGACGAAGTAGCGGGCAGAAGCTAGTAAAGAATGTATATAAAAATTACTATTATTTATCAGCTCACCTTTATAGGTACCCTCTACAGAACATAAAGTCGGTTAAATTCCTTGTTTCCGTCATCCGAACTGAGTAAACCATCATAAAATTATGCAATCGTCGCGCATGTACAATCATTTATGAGCGTTAATTCTAAAAGTTGGCAACGTCGCGCTGTCAAATATTTACCTGTTTTGATTAATTTGGCAATGAAATATCGCCAACTAGTGAACTAGAATATTTATAATGAATTGCAATTATAACACAGATTTTTATGTTGTTGTGACGTTTAAAGCCCACCACAGACGTGGCTATACCTAATAATATAGCAAGACATATTACGATATACACACATCAAAACGGTCTAGGGATATTTCATACTCAATTAAATAACTCGAAAAGTACTGGCCGCATTGTAATCTTTCATACACCGATTTGTTTGTAATTTATCTCAGACTAATTCCAAATTCAAATTTTTTAAAATTCTTTTGTTTCGGTGGCATAAAAATGTCTTGATGTGTAGGAGAGGGAATTTTCATTCGTGCGAAATTTAGAAAACAATACGAATTACGTTTGGTTACAGTTTTTTTTCATTTTTAAACGAAAGATAAAGTTAAAATTGAGGTATTGTAGCCATGCAACGCCAACATTTGACAAGGGCGGAGATGTTACGAGCTGTGGGAATGCTGGAAGCTGGGTCTGTTCAGCGTAATGTTGCTGAGGCCATAGGGACCCACCAAAATGTAATTTCAAGATTGTGGACACGCTATCGTGCCACAGGTGAAGTAGCGGAGAGGCACCGGGGGCCAAATCGCATCACTACCCCCAGACAAGATCGATTTTTGCAAATTACTGCGCGAGCTCAACCAAATGCAACGGCGACTCAATTGGTCCAAAGGCTGCGAGTGGAACACCAAGTGCTTGTGAGTGACCAAACTGTAAGAAGGCGACTGCATGAAAGCAATCTACGCTCTCGTAGACCACTCCGGGTCCCACCTTTACGGAGAGGCAATCGTGGACGACGATTAGAATGGGTTCGGAACCACGTGGACTGGGGCCGTGAGCAATGGTCCAATGTGCTGTTCACGGATGAATCCAGGTTCGGCTTCCATCCAGATTCACGAAGGACGCGTGTTTGGCGAGTTCCTGGACGATGGAGCCGTCTTCTGAACCCTCAGGAAGTTCACCCATACCAAGGAGGAACAATTATGGTTTGGGCAGGAATTCGTCTTGGAGGACGGACGGATCTCGTTTGGGTGCGGGGCAATATGACGGCAGAACGATACGTCCAACAGGTGCTGGGGCCCGTAATCTTGCCCCACAGAACACAAATGGGGCAAGATTTCCTGCTCATGCACGACAATGCCCGGGCACACACGGCGAGAACGGTAGCAGCTTGGTTACATACACACAATGTTAGGGCCTTAGACTGGCCTGCTCAATCGCCAGATCTAAATCCCATTGAGCATGCGTGGGATATGCTGCAAAGAAGAGCTCTGAAGGAAGTTCCTGAAAATCTGGCTACAGAAGATCAACTTTTTGCGCACCTCAGAAGGACATGGGACAATATTACGCAGCAAGACATTGACAACCTTGTTCTGAGCATGCCGAATCGTTGCCGATGTGTTATGAACATCATGGGCGCTTTCTCAGACTACTAACTTCAAGTTTATAAACACAAATTAAATGATTTTTCTATTTTTTTCAGTTTTTACTCATAAATTAAAAGTTAATTCATATACGGTTTCCGTCTATGATTCATTTTTTTTCCATAAAATCCTGAAATTTTAATCGAAGTACCTTAACCATTATTAAAAAATGGTAGAATATTAAATAACGTATCTTTTAAATATTTTTAGGAATCAGAAGTTTGGATGCTTAAAAAAAAAACAACGTGACACACAACAAAAGTATTCTGAGTTTTTATTTAATTTTAATTAGGAACAAAATATCAACAATGAACTAAAATAGCCGTATGTAACACAATACATGAAATTAGCACATAAATAATCAATGCAATAGAAAATAGGTACACAATAATAGGAAAATATAAGTCTCACGATCCTTGAGCGACAAAATGAGCCTGATAGCGGCGCGAACGCCGCTTTTATAGACTCTTAAAAATGGTTATTCCTTGGTTCCTAACACGGCTTCTCCTGACGCCAAGTCGTCCTCGGCTTGAACATCTTGAGATGCGCCTGCAGTATGTTGATGCTGGCCCGCCTGTACTGCTCCTATTTCCGCATCCAAGCTGGGCATGGATAGTCCCGACGGCGCAGAAGTAGGCTCCTCACCTTCGCAAAGACCTGGGTCACTCTCAAGCTCATCAGTTTCATCACCTGAAAAAGTTTGCGATGGTTATTCACATGGGCTACACAAGAATCATCATCTCTTAAAAAAAAATGCAAAAGTACTAAAATGACCAATAATATAAGGTGGTTAGCGTCCCAACCATCCTACATCATTGCCTTATACTTTACCATAGCGACTAACGCTATATGGGTGACAAACACCGACGTTGGGCGACACACGCCTTTGCAGTGAAGCGCATCCCATAATTAGGCGACACACGCCTTGAGAGAGCGCAATCACACGTTGGGCGACCAACGCCGTAGGTGGGGAACACATCCCATTGTTGGGCGACTAACGCCATTGGGACTAACCCATATGTTGGGCGACTAACGCCATAGATGGGGAACACATCCCATTGTTGGGCGACTAACGCCATTGGGACTAACCCATATGTTGGGCGACTAACGCCATAGATGGGGAACACATCCCATTGTTGGGCGACTAACGCCATTGGGACTAACCCATATGTTGGGCGACTAACGCCATAGGTGGAGAACACATCCCATTATTGGGCTACTACCACCTTTGGGGACACACCCTGTCTATTTCTGAAATCAAAAATAGAATTAGTGAATTGTACTCACTTTCGAAGAAATTAGCACAACTTTCCGGACACCATTCTCCTCTCCATGGCACCATATATTGGGAGGCCGCTTGGGTGGTTTTCCCGCAGCTTCCACTGAGTAATTTAAGTTCATAGCGACCGTTGGGTAAAACTTTGGTCACTCTATATGGTCCTCGCATCCCAGGGTCTAATTTACCCGTTGATTGCGAGTACTTAATTACGAAAGCAAGGTCATCCACCTTGTATTCACGTGGTGGCCGTCTAGACTGGTTGACTGCAGCGTCTTGCTGACCTTGGTTTTTCTTCAGCAGTTCGCTAGCGCGACTTCGACGGATCTCCCGCAGAGTTTCTCTGTTGCTATCTGGAGTGTCTGTAGCTAGGTCGCGTATTAACGATCGTATAGCCGGGGTAGAGGCATCAGTGCCGATCAATAAGTTTATGGGTGAGGCTTGAGTGGTTTTTTGTTTACTGATATTCAATACCAGTTGTAACTTCCAAAGTGTGTTTGACCAGGAAGCGTTCTTGTGTCCTACTTCGATACGAAGCATGTTAAGCACAGTTCTTATATAGCGTTCTACTTGACCATTCGAGCCGTGCATTTCAGGGGTTATGTAGTGCAGGACAGAGCCAAGTTCGGATATCCACTGAACAAAGTCTGCAGATTCGAACATCCTACCCCTGTCAGTAACTAACAGTCTGGGAACTCCAAATAGTGAAACGGCCTGAGACATTACACGTTTTAACTCGCTAGTGTCTTGACGGTAAATAGGATACAAAATGCAGAACTTCGTAAAAGCGTCAACTAGTATTAAAATAAACTTATAACCTTCTGACTCGGGTAACGGTCCCAGTGCGTCGACGTGAACAGTGTCAAAAGGAGTGTCGGGTTTTGGCCAGGATGAAATGTTCTGCAGCGGTGCCCGGGGAACTCGCTTTTTAGAAATACATACTAAACAGTGCGAGACGTATTTAGATACGAACTGGCGGAGCCCGGGAAACCAAAAATGTTTTAGGATAAGGTGCAGAGTTTTATCGGCACCGATGTGCTCGTGCTCATCGTGGAAAATTCTTAAGAGACTTAGTCGGTGGCCCTTGGGGATAAAACAAAGAAGGCGCGCTTCTTCACCAATTGGCGTGTATTTGTAATACAACAGGTCGTTCTTCAGAACATAGCGATTGGAATCGAGTTGACCCTCTGAGAGTTTTTGTATAAGGTCGGTCGTTTCATGGTCCGCGTTTTGCGCTATTTGTGCCCAGTTACGAGGTCTGGCTATTTGATTTATGGAGGCGACTGGATTTCGACTGAGATAGTCGGCATGCGGGAGCATTACTCCTTTTCTGAGAGTGAAGTGGAAATCCTGGAGATAAATCCACCATCGAGCGACGCGAGGAAGCAGATCTTTTTTGCGTTCCGTGGACTTAAGGGCGTTGCAGTCTGTAACGACCTTGAATTGCAAACCCACCAAATAATGGCGAAAATGCTGTAAGGCCTTTACGACCGCTAACGTCTCCAATTCGTAGCTATGATATTTGCTCTCCGCTCCCTGCGTAACTTTACTGAAGTATGCCACTACATGTCTCCCACCGTCAGTGTCAGTTTGTAAAAGTACCGCCCCGTAACCGGCGGAGCTCGCGTCCGTGTGAACCTCGATGTTAAGTTTAGGGTTGAAAATGGTGAGAACAGGCTCACTAGTCAGGCAATGTATTAAGTCTTGACGAACTTGTTCCTGTTCCTGCCCCCAGCGAAACTCTACCCCCTTTCGAGTTAAATGAGCGATGCACGCGGTCTTAGTCGCATAGTTTTTAATGTATTTGCGGAAGTATCCCGCCAGTCCCAGTAATTGTCGAACCTGTCTGACATTTTTAGGAACTGGGGAGTTTTTTAATGCCACAATCTTACGAGAGCTCGGTCGTACCTGACCAAAACTTATCAACCTACCCAAGTATTCGACTTCGGTTGTCAAAAAAGAGCATTTCTTTAAATTTATCGAAAAGCCTGATTCAGTAAGCGTCTGCAGGACTTTTTCGAGCAAAACAATGCCGTCCTCTATGGTGTTACTTAGCAACAGAACGTCATCAATGTATACTAGCACATTTCCGGCATAAATAAATTCGCGAAGAGTTTGGTTGATGATCCGTTGGTACACGATCGGGGAGTTCGTCAAACCGTATGGCATTTTCAGGTACTCGTAGTGGCCTTCTGGTGTGACGAATCCCGTCACGTGAACGGAGCTCTCTTTGATTCGTATCTGGTGAAAACCGGTAGCCATGTCTAGGCTGCTAAAGAAGGTGTAGTATTTTCTCTTCCAGACGTCGTGCCCTTTTTGTTTTAATTTGTGGTTTTTATCGTTTATATCCCATATTGCTTTTTCGGATTCCAGCAGTTCTAAATACTCTATAGTTTTTTCATTACTCCAGTCGAAGCGCATTTTGGCAGATTGTAAAAAAATAAAGTGGTACGCACGTGCGATTCGTCCAAGCGCTCAGCAAGAAGTGAGCGACGGAGCTGAATGTAAACACACACTGCCGCTCGCGCCGCCGCGCCGGTCCTTTGACATTCGCAAAAAAAAAAAAACAATGGGTTGCACTCCGGGAGTGCCGGCAGAAGTGAAAACTTGAATATTAACATTGCGGTCTACTCTCCCTCCGTCTTACGAATTTTCGATCAGCTCACGTGTCCTGACGGTCACGTGTCCTGACGGTCACGTGTCCTGACGCGAGTTTAACATTTTTTACCCATCACAAAAAAAGTGCACAACGCCGCTAAAGAAGTTTTCACTTCAAAAACCGCTCATATGGGGAGCGCCGGGCAGCGCGAGTAGCAGTGGCAGCAGCATGAGAAGTATCGTGTTTACATACTCATCCTGCCCACTTCCCTGCTTAATTTCCTGCTCACTGCCGTGGGCTGTGTGGCTGAAGTGAGCTGAGCGTAAATGTATTAGATAGTCAAATCTGTATGTTCCCACATACAGATTTAGCAGGTCAGTATCTCGCAGGTTGTCTGTGATCCACCGCTCAGCTTGTTGTGTCATCACCGCATCGAAGTCGCACCATCCTCCCTAATTAAGGCTTCCACAGACAGGCAAATTCAACATTCAAATTCAAAAGTTATTTATTCAAACTAGGCTGAGAATCAGCAGTCCCCCAAAACGCCTACCCTTCACACTTCCTAGTGCTTTAACTGGGAAGAAGAAGTGGCGCAACAAACTCCCCAGCAGCACAGCTGTTTGTTCAGTTAGAAAATGTGTTCAGTTAGAAAATGTGATCGTCTATCAGGGGAAGAGGATATCTTTCCCTTTCAGTGATGCGGTTCAGCGCCCTGTAGTCGACGCACATTCGGTCGGTTCCGTCTTTTTTCTTTACCAGTATTATGGGGCTGGCATACTCCGATCGTGATTCTCTGATGATGCCTTTATCCAGTAAATCTTTAATTATTTCGCGCACTATAAGTTTCTCGTTAAAGGAAAGTTTGTACGGTCGGTATACGACAGGAGTTGTGCTGTTTAGCCTGATCTCCATATAACCAGTTGTAACGGTACTTGTCGCAGTACCAGATATGAGAAAGTTAGAAAATTTATTAATAACAGTCATCAAAGAATCACGCTGGGTGCCTTCTAACGGGGTACTAACTAACTCTTGGTCAAGACGTTGAACTTCGTTAATGCGAGCTGGGAGGTTGCTGGTTCGAGTGACGTACTGTTTGTCTTTAGTGCGTACATACGTGACGCCTTCGCGGTTGAGGACGTCCGTTCCAATAATAATGGATGTGTTCATGCATGCCTCTGGCACTACAACCAAGTCCGCTTCTAAAGAAATGTCACTAAGTTCGATGGTTGCCGTTATGAACGACGAGGCTACGATTTTCCGCTCACTAATTCCCTTGAGGATGAAATGCGTTGGTTTGATTTGACAAGAAAGGTGCTTCAAAACATTAGAAGAAATCAGCGACACATTTTGGGCTCCACTATCTATAAGTGCATCCATAGGAATGCCCTGAACGACAGCCGTTACGATGTCTGTTTTGTTATTTGCGTGACTCGCGCATAGGTTAACGTTTCGCTGATTCCTGGGTTCTGACCGGTTCTTGGCAAAGCAAGTTTCCTCTGCGTGTCCCTTTTTCTTACTAAAAGAGCACTGCAGTTCGGACTTGTTAGCAGTGTTGGTATTGTTGACAGAGCCTTGTGTCCCGGATTTCGCGGTAGACTGCGGTTCCCTACGAGGCTTTTTAGTGCAATTTCGACCTAAATGTCCGCGCTGATTGCATACGTAGCACTTAGGTGCTCCGCGGTCAGAGGATGAGTTCGAAGATGCATGTTTATTTGTAACGATACCGCGAGAATCGGGTTTATTGCGATTCGGTTTTACGTAAATCGAAAGGAACGAAACTATGTCTTCGGTAGCTAAGTTCGCGTTTGCCGCGGTTGCCCTAATTTGTGGATTATCGATACCGCGTATAACTATTAGAGTTCGTAACTCGTCGCTAAGGCCTTTGACAACTCTTAAACGAAGCAAGGTGCGACGAGCGTATTCGGCATACGTCGTGAATTTGTCGGATGTCGTGTTCATTGTTTCAAATAAAATATTCGCATAGTCAAGCTTCCATGGGCAAAGGGGTTTAAATTCAAGCTTAAAGTTTGACCAAGTTCGATCATTGGTGACCCATTCACTTAGCCAAACCTTGGCGTCGCCTTTAAGACAAGAAGCTACACGCGACAAACATTCATGGTCGCTCCAACCGTTCGCGACTACCGCACGGTCCACTTCATCGCACCATGCGTCAATATCATGTATGTTTGGATCGAAATTAGATACGTAATAGCTGTGCGACCTAACAGGCTGTAAAGATCTTAGAGCTTCCGCGAGCATGGTTACAGTGGACACAGCTTCGGATTCGCGAGCGACTGGATCGTCCATATGAATAGTCGTTGAAAAACCCTTGGAGTTGCTAGTGCGAACTTGACGTGGAACTTCGCTCAAGTCAATGGGACTACGGAATCGCGGAGCGGCTTCACGAACCGAATGCTGGCAATTTTCTTCGGTGTGTGAATTTGGTAAATTATTAGGAGTGAATGCCGTATTTACACCGTTATGATCGATAGCATCAAGCCTAGTCATAATACTACTGAGGGTGTCTCGTAACGAGTTGTTAGGAGGTGGCGTGACCGGTGGGTACCTTGCATGCAGAGGTTCAGATCGAGATCTAGAACGACGACGGTCCTGAGTGTCACGACGACGATGGTACGAACTATCCTTAGGGTTACTACGTTCCCGACGACGGTTCCGGCGCGATCTATGACGCGACCTACACTCGGTTTCACTGCTAGTGGTCTCGTCTCGCGAAACACGTTGAGAACGACTTCGTGAACGGTGACGTTTATGACTTTTGGGCATGTTTAACACAATAGTTCGATATTAAAACGACAACACGTAAAATAACAACCGATAAGCAAAAATTAAAACGAAGATAAATAAAAAAAAAGAATGTGGGTAGAAAAATATTTGATATTTTGTTCCTTGAATGTTTTATTCTTAGTTTAGTGGGCAATTGAGGCTTTCTTTATCCCACTTCTGATTTTAGGAATCAGAAGTTTGGATGCTTAAAAAAAAAAACAACGTGACACACAACAAAAGTATTCTGAGTTTTTATTTAATTTTAATTAGGAACAAAATATCAACAATGAACTAAAATAGCCGTATGTAACACAATACATGAAATTAGCACATAAATAATCAATGCAATAGAAAATAGGTACACAATAATAGGAAAATATAAGTCTCACGATCCTTGAGCGATGTTACCGCCTAGACGACACCCGACAAAATGAGCCCGATAGCGGCGCGAACGCCGCTTTTATAGACTCTTAAAAATGGTTATTCCTTGGTTCCTAACAATATATACATGTCATATAAATAATTAACACATTGATAGTAATTCGCTTTTTTAAAAATATCCCTAGACCGTGTTGATGTGTGTATTTTCTATAGTAATCTTCAAGTGACCTCAGACGGAGCTAGTCTATGAAGGGGTTCTATAGGACCGATGCCTGCCGGGGTTGCGGGAAAGTCCGAAAGGGATACCGTGGCCCCTGGCAACGTACAGGCAACGGAAGGAACACGGGTGGGTTTTAGTCAGTAAGAGTCTGACACGCCCTCCCGCTCCGCCCAAAACAAAAAAAGACGGAGCTATCCTTACATGTTATAAAACAAAGTCCCCCGCCGCGTCAGTCTGTCTGTCTGAACGGATTTTCAAACGGTTTTCACCAATGGACGGAGTGATTCATGCGGAAGGTTTTGGCATCAAAACCTCACAAAAAACGCTGAGGTGTGTCTTAAAAACCATGAACATCCGTTAAGAGTCCTATTACATTTTTTTATGGAAATTCATGATTTTTGACGCTGTAAATTTCAGCGGCAGTAAGAATACTATAATAACTTTCTTGTAAGTTGGAGTTACATATTCTTTTCGTGTAATTTGCTGAAATGACGCGGAATATATAGTACTTTAATTATATTTATTGTAATTTTGTCTTAATATATTGAGACGCGAAAACTAATGAAACGTATTCATTGTAGATAAAAGACATATCATATTAATTTATTTGATAAAATTGTGTTTATTTGGAATATAATGGATGCTGAATCAAGACGTTTGTTGCATTTCTTTACAATTTTCTCCGTGAAAATTCAAGGAATTTAAAGAAATTCTAGAACTAAAACATTCAACTTATATTTTAGTAATTTTAGCTTTTATTAGAATTAAATGAAACAATGTGAATTTGAGCTTCAAAGTTCCATCGCCGACGGTTTTTCTTGTAAACTGAGTACGTAAAATATTTATAGTAATATTTATAATAATATTTAAATTTTACACGAAAGGAAAAAAATTAATGTGTAACTACAACTTACAAGAAAGAGAATGGCACGATCGTTATTAATATATTATTATAATCAAATAATTAAAATATCTTACTGCTGCTGCGAATTACAACGTCAAAAATCATGAATTTGCGTAAAAGATATATAGGACTCTTAATTAAAGTTAACGATAGGAGGTGTGACACGTAAAATTTGCCTGTTTTCTAAAGGATAAGAACTAAACAGTTCATTAAATAAAAACTGCATTCAATACAGAATAAGAATGTCTTGTAAATTGTTTATGAATGTTTGTGACAGTACTTTTTCCTTAGGGTAAATTTTTCACGGAATGGCTCGAAAGATACATACAAAATATGTTCTACAGAATGGTTTATATCTTAAAAAGTTCAACAAAAAAGTCCGCGATGGCATATATATGTCTATCTTCTAATGATGACCCACAATAACCATTATTATCTTTCAGAATTTTATAAAAAATTCATTGTAATTTCTAAAGCTCGGTATTATATTAATCCTTATCAAATAAAATATGTTATTTAAATTGGACATTTGATTTAAAATATGCCTTGAAATCATATCATTTAAATGAATAGTTTAAAAATTATCACAGATTCAATATTACGCGTAACAAAATAATTATGGTTGTCGGCTACGCGAACGCAGCGAGCGGTTGGAGTCAATGACCTTTTCCTCGGCTATTAGGTATGTAATCCCGGTAGTACGTTCCCGTGGGATATTTTGCGACATCCAGGCGGGCGAAGCCGCGAGCAAAAGCTAGTAATATATATTTCTAGTATGCAACAAAAACTACGCAAAAAAAAAAACAGTAGCTACGTCTGTGACGGACTTGCATAAAAAAGGTGTAAAAAAGGTATAAATTGGAAAGTTTCCAAATACTTTTTTTTTACATAGAATCTAAAACTAAATATTCGGTGTTACGATATTGATGATTGCATTTCCTAATCAATATTTTAGTTCACTACTTAGCCATATTTCATATTTCCATACGGTAATATTGCCAGATTAATCAAAACAGCGAAATATTTGACAACTATTTGCGACGTTGCCCACTTTCGAATGCAGGTTGAATTCAACATTTTTACCAAAAACATTACGTAGGTAGGTAGATAGATATGCGTGAGTAAATTTTGTGACTATTATTATTAGTATTTCAAAAATAACAAAATTGTTTTATTTTCAGATATTGTTAATGTTGGAAACGGCGGTCTTGATGGCAGCCACGGTGGATTTGGCGGGAACCAAAGTGATTTCAGCCAGGGAGGCTAGTTACAAAGAGGATACGGTATAAACGAAGAAAAGTTCGGTGATCAACGACGTGGCCAACCAGAAAAGATGATTTTAGAACTTTTTAATGATATCCCAAATACGGTCAAAATTTTCTACATTCTCAAACTTTCTGCATAACTCGACAAAGGAACTCCTATTTATGTACCTAAGACATTTAAAGAAAAACGAGCGAGCCTTACAGTAGTCGCATAAAAGATGGGTAACATGTGACATCTCACCTTGGTAAAACGCAACATAACCTTAAAACCTTAGTCCGTTCCCAGCTCGAATATGCTATGTGTACAGGTCGCTATACTAGTATTAAATAATACACCAACTAGGATAATAACGCACTTACTCGTACGGCGGTCGGGTAGGAGGTGCGGCAAGTGATGCGCTTGCCACGCTCCCCACTACCGGTCGCCCAACCAGTATGCGGCCTATATTTATTATACATTACATCTGCCTTTTACAAAATTAGAAAAATAATAAATATATTCTTAATTAATACAAATCAACATATTCAAAATACTGTTAGTTGAGTAAGTTTTATACCAATATAAAACTTAGAACTAATTCTAAGCAGTACTGATTCAGCTTACAGTTAGTAATTTATAATTATTATATTTTTACTTTTACTTAAATCATCATTAATTTAAATGGGAACTTATTATTTTTTTACAAGAATACTGTCATCAGTGCATTTATAATATCAGCATTATTATCATCTTCACAAACATTCCACTGTCCTCCAACTCGCTTTAGGTGTACAATATTTCTACGTAGTCGTTGTACGTTATCATCATTTTGAACTTCTACATCATGGCCTTGCTTATTCATGACTGTGTGTGGTGCATCATTAAATGTGGTAGACAACTTATTCTCCTTCGTCATATTCTTCACATATACTTTCTCTCCAACGTCAATACTACATTACGCTGCATGTATTTTCCTGCCCGCATATTCCTTCCCCTTGACTTTCATTTCTGTATCCCTATCTATTGTTTCAAGATCTAAATCTGTAAATTCAACATCGACAATGGAAGCCAACTTATCTGTAAATTGTCGCATAAAAAAGAGTTCCGCAGGGGATTTACATAATGCTCCGCGTCACTGTCGATTTTGGGCCACCACACTTTGGAACGAAGTCGCGTTTTCATCGCTACGATTCCTGGGTATCCTTTATGAGAAGCTGCTAAAACTTTTGACCTCAAACTGGAAGGAATTACAATTTTATTGCAACGTAAAAGTAAATTGTCTTGGAAACAAAGTTCATGCTCGAACGCCTTGTAAGTGTTGATGCAGTGTTGTAAATACCGTTCTTAACCAATTTTGGTTCATGGTTTCTCTCACAAACTTCCTTCAATTCAGACAGGATGATTGCCATAGGACGAGACTGATCGATTACTAAATTCAAATAATTATCGCCATCGAATGGGACTGGTGAAAAGTCAATAAAACACAACCGTGATAGTGACCGAGAGAGTTTCTTGCCCGGACTGTATACGTTCGAAAGTATCTTTTACAAACAAATACATGTCAAAATGTTCCACGGCCCAAACTAATGCAAGGGCCTCTTTCTAGTTCTGACAATAACGTTTTTCGCGATCAATGAGACTCGCATTGCCGTATGCAATTATTCGCGGCCCACTTATGCCATGTTGAAGAAGTACTGCCCCCAATCCAACTGGACTAGTATCAGCGAAAACTTGAGTCCTATCCTGTGGATCATAGTAAACTAAGGTTTTAATTTGAGTCATCGCCCGTTTAACCCGTCAAATGCTTGAGTTTGTTTATCATGCTAGTACGAAGTAATATCAGCCCTCTTGCTTAGTTTTAGCCTTAAAAATTCTCGTAATGATTCGGTCCATATTGCATGGTTAGGGATTCATTTACCTACATATTTTACCAACCCAAGAAAACTTTGTACTTCTTCTACGACAGTGGGTTCTTGAAATGATTCGATTGTTTTTACATATATATCTAGAATCTAGAGGTTTAACACCATTACAAGACAATTGATGTCCGAGAAATTTGATTTGTTTAACCTCAAAAGCACATTTGGCAAGACTTCATTGAGCAATACATGGTTATCTTTTAAAACTTGCAAAACCTTTTTGAGTCTTGTTGCATGTTCAGTCTCGTCGCTCGCGTATATTACAATATCGTCGATGAAATTGACTACTCCTTTACAAGGCAAAAATAATCTTTCTAAGTTTTTTTGGAAATATTCAGGAGCGCACGAGATGCCAAACATAAGACCTTTGAACCTAAACAGCCCTTGGCTACAAATAAATGTCTTAATGTGCCTACTATCCTCGCTAAGTTCTAGCTGGTGTAAAGATTTTTTAAATCCAGCTTAGTGAACATTTTGGCATTTCTAAACTTGATAATCAGCTGTTCTCTAAGAGCAAGGTATGTTTCTCTCTGATAATGGCGTGGTTGGCCTGCCTCATGTCTACACAAATTCTAACGTCTCTATACCCCTTGGGTACAGGTACCAAACGACAAATCCTATCAGATGGTCTATTAACGGACGCTATTATATCTAAATCAACGAGATTTTTTATTTTTTATTAATTTTAGACTCTATGGGGACTCTTCGACAAGGCTGAGAGACTGGTTTGATAGACGTATCAATAGGGATGTGAATTTGAACATCTTTGAATGTAGGGAACATACCATCGACTGTATTAACGCCTAATCCTACTTTTAGGACTCCCAAGTGCCGTTTTTTACAACATAAAAAGTCGCTTTTACACTTCGAAACCCGTTGCCAACCATCATGGAAGAATCAAAAGACTCGAGAACAGTTAAAGGGTTTCCAGCAGTTAGCCATCAATTTCTTGTTTGGATTTTTTACTTGATTCTCAACACGAACACCATTATTTTTAAGCATCTGCCAAGTTATGTCGTTAACTATGTTGCATATGCTGCCAGAATCTATAAGCATGTTAATTCCCATGTCTCCTAAGGTGCATGTGATGGTTTCGTCACCATCAAAATGAAATATGTAATCCACATCTTCGGGCTTACATTTTTTGCAGCACGAACTGTCCGTTTTCTCGCCCTAGTTCTACAAAATTTTCGGAATTGTCGTTGTGTTGGACATTTCCAAAAACTTTGTAGCACTATTATGTTATGAACTATTTGATCTATCATGTGCTCATCCGAAGCGATAAACTTGCACTTAAGCACTGATGTCTCAGTCTAACGAGGAACTTGTCAAACTTCTCTCCGCTTTCATGCTTGATGAGTCTAAATAAATGACGTTCATAGACGCGACTTTGTTTAGGAGAAAAGTATTCGTCTAATTTATTAACCGCAACCGTGAAAATATCGTCACCACCATCAGTAGCGGTTTCAACCTGTGCACCAGGAATGTTGTAATATATTTCTTGCAAAGCCAGTCCGCCCATGTGCAAGCGCTTTGTTTACTTCTGGCGTGATAACATTTATCGCAGTCAGATATAGCCCGAGTACTCGCCTCCGTTTTAAACGTAAACCAACCTAGGCTGATTCTCCGTCACAGTCCAAGGACTCTATTTGTGATATTAGCGACATATTTGGGGCTACTTGTAAACAAGTAACAATACTGTTTGTAGGTACCGTTGCGATTTTTATCGAACTACCTATGGATACCTATATTTGTAGGTACTGTTCAGATTTTCATCGAACTACTTATAGATATATTTTGTAGGTACCGTTCAGATTTTCATCGAACTACCTTTAGCTGTATTTGTAGGTACCGTTCAGATTTTCATCGAACTACCTATAGATATATTTGTAGGTACCGTTCAGATTTTCATCGAACTACCTCTAGCTGTATTTGTAGGTACCGTTCAGATTTTCATCGAACTACCTATAGATATATTTGTAGATTTGTAGGTACCGTTCAGATTTTCATCGAACTACCTATAGATATATTTGTAGATTTGTAGGTACCGTTCAGATTTTCATCGAACTACCTTTAGCTGTATTTGTAGGTACCGTTCAGATTTTCATCGAACTACCTCTAGCTGTATTTGTAGGTACCGTTCAGATTTTCATCGAACTACCTATAGATATATTTGTAGGTACCGTTCAGATTTTCATCGAACTACCTCTAGATGTATTTGTAGGTACCGTTCAGATTTTCATCGAACTACCTTTAGCTGTATTTGTAGGTACCGTTCAGATTTTCATCGAACTACCTATAGATATATTTGTAGATTTGTAGGTACCGTTCAGATTTTCATCGAACTACCTTTAGCTGTATTTGTAGGTACCGTTCAGATTTTCATCGAACTACCTCTAGCTGTATTTGTAGGTACCGTTCAGATTTTCATCGAACTACCTATAGATATATTTGTAGGTACCGTTCGGTGACCCAAACTACCTCTGACATCCAGCGTTTAACCTCAGTTGTTGACCAAAATAAAAACCAAATAACTTTTGTAAACAAATAAGTTTAAATTGAGAGGATAAAATAAAACTATATGTGGGTATTCGTAAGTAGGTCATCGACGCAGCGATCTTTTGTACGTCGACTGACATAAGACTCCAACTGCATGGCTGTATTAAGTTTACATGGTTGAATTTGTATTCAAACATAAACATTTAACTTACATTTAATAACCAAACAGAAACTTAAATGTCTTTCTTCTAATAAACGAACTAAGGAACCTTTAGCTTTCGCTAAACAGTCGTAATTATTTGTAATAAGGTATGCAATGTAGTAATTATTATCACCTTTTTAACGTGATACTCACGGTGCTGACTACGTTAGTCGACGTTACTACTGGTTTTTTGACAACAATAGAGGTATCACTGATGTACAATACAAGTATAACGCTAATGCAACGTTATGTTTTTTTTTTTTTGACAAATCAATTTCTCAGGATCAGCGTTGATTTAGTACACAACAAAACTGATCCCATCTACCGATTTTCCTTTTTATTTTTCAATTTTATGTTGGTACTTACGTGAACTTTTTGTAATCCTGGCGAGGTCGCCACTTGTACAGGTCGCTATACTAGTATTAAATAATACACCAACTAGGATAATAACGCACTTACTCGTACGGCGGTCGGGTAGGAGGTGCGGCAAGTGATGCGCTTGCCACGCTCCCCACTACCGGTCGCCCAACCAGTATGCGGCCTATATTTATTATACATTACACTATGTCCATCTGGAACCCGTACTATGGCAAGTATATTGACATGATAGAAAACGTCCAACGTAGATTTCTTCGTGCAGTGCACTACAGGTGTCACAACACTTATCTGCAGTATAACCAGTTGCTCAGTAAATACAAGCTTTTGACGCTCAGCTCTACACGTAAACAATTGGAAGCAATGACATTGTATAACATTGTTAATGGCAATTTTGATTGTATAGATTTAAATAATGTATTGTGCTATGCAGTCCCCAGAACGGTCCATAGACGGCAAGTGCGTGCAGGAAAACTCTTTGCAGTCGGTACCTGCCGATCTAACACTGGTCTACGTTCACCAGTTCGGCGAATGGCAGCAACCTACAATGAAGCATTCGAACATATAGACATATTTACATGTTCTTTGAAAGGTTTCGTAGCCTTTTGTATGAGACACTTGAACTCTCAGACTAATTGTTTGTTGTTGTTTTTAAATACTTTTCTACTTTTTCTCTGTTTTTGTAATTATTAGTGTAACTGTCATGCATGAACAGTTCACCTAGTGACTTTAAGGTTTTATTTATTACTGGTAATCTGTGAACAGCGCTGTGGGCTACATTATTACTTAAGTTATTTCTGTTTTTCTGTTGTAATCAGGGCCGGATTTAGGGGAGGGCAACCGGGGCGAAAGCCCCGGGCCTCCACAAACGGGGGGCCCCCACAATAGACACTTCGGAAAAAAAATCTTTCAAATTCCAACTAGTAAACACTAGTAAACATATTTTCCTTTGATATTTTTTCAGAGCTACATTCCCAAACCTCGAAATTGCATTGAGAATGTATTTGGTTTTGATGGTAACAAATTGCGCTGGAGAGCGCTCATTTTCAAAAATGAAAATTATAAAAAATAGGCTTCGAACCACGATGGGACAAAACCGTCTATCGAAGCTTTCTCTCTTGAGCATTGAAAGCGATTTACTCTTAGAACTGGATTTTAACGAAATCATTAACGATTTTTCGGCGAAAAAAGCTCGAAAGGTTCCGTTCGTTAACCCTAAAATTTAATTTCAGATAATTCTTGTTTCCGTTTATATTTTATATGTGTTTGTTCAATATTAAGGGAATCTACTTGGTTTCACAATAATTTATTTATTGAAAAACTCGACTGAAAAAAAATTGTTTACTTTTTTTGGAAAATAATTTGCGGCGAGGGGGCCTCCGTTCCTTTGTTGCCCCGAGGCCTCTGGGCCTCTAAATCCGGCCCTGGTTGTAATATTGCATAATGTAGCTGTTTGTTGTTCCTATTAAATAAAATAAAATAAAATAACATTATATCCTGAAAAAACGATTCAGGTATAATTTGAAATGATTTCGTAACGAAGAATAATTGTTTTTAATGCAAATTGAATTTGATTTAATGAACACTAGGAGTAATGCAATGTTTTATTGAAAACAGTTGTTTTTGTTAAATTTGGAGGAGAGCGGAGACAAAAGACTGAAGATAACTAAAATATTAGACATATACTTGCGATTTCAAAGTACTTAAAAACCGTAGGTATTTAAAAACCGTTGAAACAATGGGTGAAAATAACATAACTTGTTTTTAGTGTAAACGACATGCTCGTTTTATTGTAAAAAAAATTCTTCGTCTTATAAGAACCAATAGGAAATATAATACAGTTCATAGTAAAATAGCAGGAAATCTTGGCTTAAACGAAAGTGGTCTGAAAAGGGGCAGGGTCTAGTCAAGGCCAACTCTAGCACAAGGTCAAATCAAATAGCGCACGCGGTTTCCTGTTACACACTTCCGTCCCAAATTCAAAAATTCAAAATTCAAAAGTCATTTATTCAAACTAGGCTGAGAATCAGCACTTTTCGAACGTCAAAATTACATAAGACAGTCCCCCAAAACGCCCACCCTTCACCACTTCCTAGTGCTTTAGCTGGGAAGAAGAAGTGGCGCAACAAACTCCCCAGCAGCACAGCTGTCTGTTCAGTAAAAAAGATTCTATATAATAGTATGCAAAATGATATTTACATTACGCAACACAAAACATAATTTAAATTATAAAATTAATAGCCATATGACAGCTAGCACACGCCAATATACCAACCAAAAACATCGAGAACTATACTCAAGCAGAAATAAAAATAACTTAACGAAAACAATATCTAAATAAAAGCCTCCACACATAAAGGGCGTGCCCGCTTACATATAGCTGTAACTAGAAGTTATAATTGATAAACTAGGACCATTGAGGTAAAGTAAAAAATTATCGAGGTCGCTAGCTAACCACATATTGCAATACAACTCGTAAAAAAAAACATTGTAATGAGTAGATTATGTCAACAATAAATAAAGTAAAATTAGTAAAATTATAAACAATTATATAAACTCATATAACCTGTCAGTAAGTAAGCTAATTCTGGAGAAAGAACATTTAAACATTGTCTTGAGTTAATCACAGCGACCAACTATTCTTATCATTTAAGTAGTCGTTGATAGAATAGTATGCCTTTGAAGAGAGGTTGGATTTTACTTTAGTTTTGAACGCATTAAAAGGCAAATCTAGCAAAGAAGAAGGTAGCTTGTTATAAAAGGTTATACCAAGCCCAACAAATGAGTTATGAACCTTATGAAGCCGGTGAAAGGGAGTACGTAGTTTGTCCTTATTTCTAGTGTTAACATTGTGAATATCACTGTTTTTATTATATAAGTGTATATTTTGCCTAATATATAATATGTTGGCGAAAATGAATTGAGATGCCACTGTGAGGATACCGATATCTTTGAAAAAATCTCTCAGAGAAACTCTGGCACCGAGCTGGTAAATTGCTCGAACAGCTCGTTTTTGAAGGACAAATATATTTTGAATATCAGCAGCTTTGCCCCACAGCAGAATACCGTAGGACATAACGCTATGAAAATAACTAAAATAGACTAACCGAGCTGTATCAACGTCAGTGTATTGTCTTACTTTCCTGACGGCGTAGGCGGCCGAACTGAGCCTTCCCGCTAGGCTCGATATATGTTGGCCCCACTGAAGTTTGGCATCTACTGTTATGCCCACTGTTATCCCTTTTCACGAAATCACTCTCACAGATTGCAGGAAAGCGAGAGGAAAGATTTGTAGGAAATCGGTTTTCATGGTATGGGCATGTGATGCGGAGGAATGAGGAAACTGTCGTGAGGAAAGTTTTCAGTATGAATGTCGATGGCTATAAGAGTAGGGGAAGCCCAAAGAAACGATGAATGGACTGTGTGAAATATGATATGGCTAGAGAGGGGGTGACTACCGAGATGGCTACTGATAGAGAAGTAGGGAAGAAAGGGCCATGTTGCGACGACCACAAATAAATTGGGATAAAAGCAGGAGAAAGAAGATATACGAAATTATTACAAAACTATTCTATGTGGCTGTGTTGATTCTGACTGGGGTAAGTAATATAATATAATATGATATATAAAAAAAGTACTACGGGTTATTTGTTTAAATTTTTTGATCAATGCACAATATGCTGGTAAGCAAAGAGGCAGCAAACAAACGGCTCTACATGAAGCAGTAAAAGAAACTGTGGTTAAAGTCATTAGTAACAAGTATTGGCATTGCGGTACCAGATTCTATTTCTATTTATGAGGGTAATAAATAATAATGATGCATAAGCATCGCGAGTAATCCTACTATACTCTATCGGTTTAGGTAGTTAATAAAGGTAATTAAAAAAAACCACGTGACGAGACAGCTGTCAAGTAACCGACTAAACGTAATACTTGTCACTTCAATTGTCATGCTACGTCACAGTTGTACTTTTCAATTTAGCAGCGTGATAATTCGTTGACGTTTAGAGTTTGGGCTCTTTACAATAGTCAGGTTACATAATATTATATTAGTTTTATAAATCTAACTAAAATATTGTGGTGATGCAGTTTTATCCACGAAGAGTAGTTGAATAAATGATAAAGTTTAACATAATATGTTAAACTAATATATATAAATTAATATATTATATTAATAAAAGAGGAAACTATTGTAATAAATCTAAAATAAATTTAATTTGGTTTTATCGTATTTTTAAAGAAGAAAGTGTCATCTATAAAAACCCTTTTTACGATTTGTTTACCTTTATTTAACTACCTAAACCTATGGAGTATAGTCACAAAAGATCTAAACTCATTAATATTAAGTATCATTTTTCAAATTGTTTGTTTCCACAGATAACTAGCTGGCTGATATCCTGACAAAATCATTACCCGCGGTCCGTTTCACTGACATGAGAATGAAACTCGGGGTGACGTTGTTGTAATTAAATTATATACAAAGTAGATAAATAAATAATAAGGATATCATAATTATATCTAAGACCTTGGTTATAATAAGTAGATGAATAACATTAATAGTATCCAGTTATAATGGATGAAATTATTGATGATGGTCTGATTATGTTTATCTATGTTTTAACAACGAATGTTGGACCATGATGATTGTATTCTCATGGAAAGGAACGTGTGTGATTTTTATCATTGTAAACAGATGTTTTATATAATTATATCGTAATTAAAAAGAAAAGCATTTATTTTTGAGGGGGTGTGTTGGTGTATAGCAAAAACAAATCGATCCTGATATGAAATGAAATTGTTTATTCTGTAAATAGGATAATTATTACAATCACTTTTACAGGTCATAACAAAAAATATAAAAATAAATTGCTGGATGAGTTCGGCGTTTCTTATCCGAACACGCTAGTCTTTCTCATTATTACTTATAAGTAGGTATTATTTTTTATCATACGAACCCACCTTTATTACCACTTGACTGAAATCCTTACTTTTTCATAGTAACTGTACTATTCTTTTAGCCTTGTGTGGGATCACGCGTATCACGTAATATTAGTAAAACATAAATATATAATTAATAAATGCTTGCCATTGCCATAAACAGGTTTCAGAAAAGTTTGAGACCCTGGCTCCAGAGCTAGGTTAGAGTAGGTACAGGAGGCAGTGACTTCTTCCATTTATATACAGCAAAAGGTGATAATATATTTTTTTTCTTAACTAGTCATTGGATACATGAAGTGGGCTGCTTTTGTAAGACGACAATGTCACGGTGTATATTGAAAGGTGTATTTTACACCTTTCAATATACACCGTGACATTTTAGTCGTATTTTATGTCGGGTACAGATGCCAGCACTTCAACCTAACCGAAACTGTCAAATTTTCCCAATCAACTTTGAACCTTATACTTTAGTGATATAGTTGAAAATCTATTAAAGAAATTTGACAAATTGTAGTAGGTTGATGTGCTGGCGGCTGTACATTGACTGGCCCTTTGTAAGACGACAAAAATGTCAAGGTGTTTATTTATTTTTATTTTTTATACACCTCTCGGATAAAGTGCCGTTAGCGGCATAATAGTGGCGCTGCCTCAGCTTGGCTAAAGTGCAGTAAGAATTGTATTGTCACTATCACTGTCACTGTCACTTGTTATTTTGTTTGACTGTTAAGGTTAGTTCGCTGTAAAACACCACATTCCCAAAACATTACATTTTCTTATGCCTAAACGGACCCTGGCTTGTTGTGTGGTCACAGTTCTAACCTAACCTACATTTCAGCCATTTTCATTTGCTAAGCCAAGGGGTTATGGCTACACTAAGTTTAGCCGGCTTTAGATGAAAGAAATTAAAACAAAATAACAAGTGACAGTGACAGTGACAATGACAATGCAATGCTTACGGCACTTTAGCGGGCCGAGGCAGCGCTACTAATATGCCGCAAATAGCGGTACTTTATCCGACAGGGATAAAGTGTATACACTCACTCTATACACTTCCTTTTTTTTAATGAATGTTTAGTAGTCATTGGATGGTACATGAAGTAGGCTGCTTTTATAAGACGACTAAAATGTCACGGTGTATAAAGAAAGCATAGACTTATAAAATGAAAGAAAGGGATTGATAAACGTTTTATTAAAATCCTTAGAAGAGTATTTATTTTCGTGTCCCCTTTAACCTTAACAGTCTCAAATACAACACCAGTATATTGAGTTGCATTTCCTAGAAAAACATCGATTTGTCGATCACAAACATTTGATATTACAATTAGCATAGTATGAACAGAAAACTATGATGGCTTTGCGAAGCGTATATATAAAGCACAAGGAAAAAAATGCCTTTGCAGTCATACGTTATAGTTCGCGAACATGGCATCATCAAAGGTAAGATACTCGTAATAAGTTTTTTTGTATTTTCGTTACTATTATGTAATTATTCTCCAGAACTTTGTTTGCATACGGTCGAGCAATGGAATGTATCTATACGACTTGACTTCTATATTTATATTAAAATCGCTTTTCGTGCCTGGCTGTTCTTCTAAATTGTCAAAAGTCAAAGTCAAATAATTTATTTCAATTAGGCACAAAAAAGGCACTTTTGAACGTAAAAATTTCCAAAAAAAAAAACATAATTGTTTCTAGTCGCCCCTTCCAAAAGGTAGTTTTCGTATGGAGAAGAATGGGCAAGAAACTCCACCGTTACTCTTTTAAAATGTTTTCACAATATCTTGTATACATGAATTAAGTTATATGTGAAGACGATGCACCTAGAATAAGATTACTATACCACGATGGGTAAAAATAATGAAAGATTAAGGAATGACAGATAAATTAATTATGTGTAACTTAATTTAAATACCCCCCTACCTATACGTACGCCTGTACGTATTTTTTACGTGTTTCATTGCGTGCTAACGTTTCCCAGGAATAATTTTACTGAATGTTAGGTACTTAGTTTGATGTACAGAATTCGTAGGTGACGGCTATGTGATGGGTCTTTTTACACCCCGTTTATGATACCATACATACATTTCCATACTAATAATAAAGCTGAAGAGTTTTTTTGTATGTTTGAACGTGCTAATCTCTGGAACTACCAGTCGGATTTGAAAAAATCTTTTTGCATTTAAATGCCCAATTCTTTAGGAAGGCTACAGGCTATTTAACATCACGCTAGCACCCATAGGCGCAGAGCAAAAAGATTATCGCCGATTATCATTACTTTTTAAACAGCCTAGTATTTAAAAAAGTATTGCCTCATGTTGTGTTCAAAATGATGTAAAGGTACCATTCCATACCTGACCGCAGGCGGCAACTGCAGGCGATGTGTCGCTGCATGAAGTTGCGGCGTCATGTCGCTGCAGTCATGATTCCGAACCCGACCGCAGGCGGCAGCAGCCCGTATTCTAAGTCAGTAGATAGAAAAATGTGTTATCGCTCAAGCGTTGGAGGCAGTACTGGTCTGCGGTCGGGCTACACGTGTCGTCTATGCGTCTGTCGCTCGCCCGTAGCTGCAAATGACGTGTCGCTAGCTACGGAAGGTATTTCATAGAATACAGTCGCGTCGTAACGACACGTTTGTCTGCAGTTAGAATACAAGACACGCGAATAGTATCAAAATTACCTAGATATATTCATGGCAGTAACATGGAAAGTTCTGCAAGGATATTTTGGCGCCTGAATGATATTAACAGGGGCCGTTGCTGGCCAGTGATTTGCTTTTAGTGAAATTGTTTAAAAAAAAAACATATGGGGCAGTCTTTGGGCACTGCCGATAGAACTGAAAACTAGTGTGCGGTGACGATGACGTGAGTTTCACGCTTTTTGTTCACCCAAAAAGTACACATATACCTATACACAGTATACATATAGCTCATGGAAAGCGTTCGGTGACGATGACGCGAGTTCCATGGTTTTTGTTCACCCAAAAAGTGCTCAACGCGCCTAAAGAAGTTTTCACTTCAAAAACAAAGACGACGGCGCGCGGCGTTAGCACCGAGTTTTGCAACGCTTCAAAAGATCCTTGTAACATTACATCACGCTTATTTTCCCCGAAGGGTTAGGCAGAGGTGTATCTACATAGTGCCTACACACACACACCACACACCAACACAACACATTTCAAGGAAAGAAGAAGACCCACATTTCGCCAGTTATGTTTAAGTCCCATGTAATAGGAGGCGAGCCCATCGCCACCAATCGTGCACAAACCCAGACGCCGCAGAGTTACTGAGAAATTCCTGATGGAGAAACCCAATAACGCTTTGCCCGACCCAAATCGAACCCAGGAGCTCAGCATCAGCAGTAGTGCTAGCGACTACTAGACCAACGAGGATAGACAGATCATACAGATCCTTGTTCTATATAATCAGTGATTAGGTATAATCAAGATAATCATGATTGTTTACATTTTAATGATACAGCACTGTGTGTAGGTAAATACATGTTTCAGAAATGTACAGGGGCCGTATTATGACGTATTAATGCCACCATTATTTCAGTGTGAGTGAGAGACGGAGCTATACAAGGCCGATAGCACCATCCTTTTTCGCAGTGGAATAATGATGGCATTAATACTTCATAATAAGGCCCTTGGATACATATCGTGAAACTAATATCCGATAGCGTTTTATTTAAAATATATGTACCTATAGTTGCTGCACGTGGCTTCGCCCGCGTAGACCGCAATTCTTTTTCTAAAATAAAAGTAGCTTAAGTTATTCCTTATATAACATCAACCACTTTGCCCGACCCGGGAGTAGAACCAAGGACCTCATGTTCAGCAGTAGCGGTCGCAAACATCATCAGCAGCAGGCCGGCCTTCACCAGCGAAGGGCCAATCGGAGCGCCGAACGCGGTCGATGCGTAAAGTCGAGATGGTTAAAAGAAACTCACACTATGGCCTCTGAACAATACAACTTATAATTTATTCATCTTGCACGAGTATGTACAGCTTATGTACATAAGTAGGTATTAAAATAACATCACGCATGTAATCCCTGACGAATAAGGCAGAGTTGTAACTATAGTACACCCACTCGCCAGTTTTGTTTATGCCCATGTAATAGGGGGCGAGCCTATTGCCATCAACCGGGCTGCTACCGAGAAATTCCTATTGGAAAAACCCAATACAACTTTGCCCAACCTGGTAATCGAATCCAGGACCTCATGCTCAGCAGTGCGCTTGCGCCACTAGACCAACGGTATAGGTATATTCATTCGTTTGACTATTTTAAAAATAACAAGATTGTTTTATTTGCAGACATTGTTAATCTTCGGAGTGTTGCTGGCCGTATTTGCTGTGGCCTTCGCACAATTTGGAAACCAAGGATTCGGCGGAAACCAAGGAGGCTTCGGCGGAGGCCAGGGAGGTCGCGGACAAGGAGGATTTGGCGGTAACCAAGGTGGTTTCGGCATGGGAGGTCGCGGACAAAGAGGCTCCGGCGGTGGCCAAGGAGGTCGCGGACAAGGAGGGTTCGGCGGGTTTGGTGGTCAAGGACGTGGCTAATCATAGTTACCATTTTGAAAACATGATTGAAGAATCAGATTGTTTACATTGCCCTGAACGAAATGTTATTTACTCATACCTGCTTCCATTGGCAAAAAATATTGTGCACTAGTCGCTGTTAAATACCATTTTTCTTTGTCGTGTTTGAATAAGTTCACTTTTTCAATACCTCCTTTGTACAAAAAGATTATATTCACGTGAGCAACGCAAAATTTCCATAAATCAATGTAAACACACCGATTGGTTTTCCCTGAATTGACTTTGTAACGTAAGTGACAAAAATTATTATATTATAAGTATTTTTTCCACTACTCTACTAGTTGTTTTTTTTAATACTTACTCTTTATCCTGTGGACATAGGTTCCTTGCGAAGCATGTGTAGTGTGACTCACAGAGCATGTAATTAGTGTGACTATGAATGATAGGCTGAGGAATGATGTGATAAGACAGCGGTGTGAGTTAAAAGAAGATGTAGTGACAAAAATTTAAAAGAGTATGCTATGTGTTGGTCATGTTGAGAGGATGAATGAAAGGCGACTAACAAAAGGTATTTATTTACAAGGCAGATGGAAATGCCGGGAGGGGACGCCCTAAGAGGACGTCATTATAGTGACCTTATTGGAGATGTTCTTCAGAAAGGTCAGGTGCGTAGTACTCGCAACCGGCGTGCCTGTAGAACCAGCAGTCTATACGCAACACATTTTCATAAGCAATTACGACTAATCTGTTTCATTTTGACAGTTCAACAACATTCATTGCGTTATTACGTTGTTGGGCGGATTTTTCTTCGAACTTATGAAGCAATGGATTAGCTATTTGTTTTAAAACGATTCAAATTCCGATTGATCGTATATTACGTAATTTGGGTACTGGACTCGTCTGCTCCACCGGCCATCGGTCCTTCGACAAACATGGCCAGTCCACCGCCACTTATTCGTCAGTAACTCGGGTTCTTTTCCAGATACTTAATTTAATTTCTGATTAAATTTTATCCTTCAAAGAGACTTGAATTACCTACCCTTTATATAAATTCGTACACCAGTACTTACTACGTAAATAACAGAGACAGGAGGATTTTTTTAACGCTATCAACATACACAAAGTGGATTAATTTTATATAATTTAAACTCAAAACCTACCCAAAAATATGGGAACACCGTGCAAGCTTCCTCTACTAAATGAAACAGAACTACGTTAATTGCCCTAGTAATTACGGAAAAATCTCTTATTATTTTGAAGTCTGTTAAAAATGCGTAGGTATCAACGTCGCGTAGCGCCACCGTAGACCGTAGCAGCATTAACTTGGATGCTTGAAAAGTGAAGCCATCAAAAGTTCTTAGGTGAACGCATAGATGGCGCCACCTACACATAATTAGAGCTTGCTTAAAAATAAATTATAGTGAGATTGTTGTAAGGGTTGGGTTTCCTAAGCAGCGATGTCTGTATATAGCGGCTGCTATATGACGGCTGTCATGAAAAATCAAAATTTTTCCATTGTCTTGACATTACGGTGTCTAAAACGCTCTCTATAAGGACGTCCGTCAATATAATAACGGCACCGCTTTCTTTGGAAACCCAGTTGACTCCGTAGTTTTATATATATATCAACGCTAAAAGGTTCTTTTGGCGCGTGGCCAAAATCGGAACTAACGCCGCCATCTTGATTTATCTTATACAGTTCCTGGGATAATTTCACAAATGTTTACCAACAACGCCCCCGTTGTCAATGTCATTCAGGTGCCAAAAAATCCTTGTACAGCTAGTTTTATGTAATAATGACGCTACACCTTACCGTTGTAATAATCATAGAATCGTAAAAATAGAAAAATGTCGCAATTGTATGATAATTTGCAATAAAACCTTTACGATTTGCGTCAACCGTCAAATAGTAGAATTATGACTCTGTTGTAGTCATTTCATTTGCGAATATTCTTAAATTGTGTGGGTGGAATGCAATAAATAGTAAGTATCTACATAATATCTACTTGACTGCCTCGTTGGTCCAATGGTTGCAAGCGCTACTACTGAGCATGAGGTCCTGGGTTCGATTATCAGGTTGGACAAAGTTATATAGGGTTTTTCCAGCTCGGTTGATAGCAATAGGCTCGCCCCCTATTACATGGGACATAAACAAAACTGGCGAGTGGGTGTACTATAGTTACGCCTCTGCCTAACCCTTCGGGGATTACAGGCGTGATGTTATGTTAATACCTAATTATGTACATAAGCTGAACCTACTCGTGCAAGGTGAATTATAAGTTGTGTTGTTCAGTTACCTATTATGTGTGATTTAATCTTACAGGCCGATGTAAGGAAATGCGTCAGTCCTGTAAAATTAACGAGATAAGTATCTTATAATTGCATATGTAATTAGTCGATATGACGTGTGTCTATACAACATACATATGTGGAATCAATAAAACAAAGTCGCTTTTCGCGTTACTGTGCATGTCCGCGTTGTTCTTCTAAACCACACAACAGATTTTGATGAGGTTTTCACCATCGTTTAGAGAATTTATTGCGGAAGGTTTATGTGTATAATACGTTAGTATTAAAGTTACGTTTACCTAAGAAATCTCTGTTTTGTTAAGTCGTAAAAACCGTGCGAAGCAGGAGTGGGCTACGAGTAAACTATAATCAGTTAATCAGTCTTTAACGATCCCACTTCTTGGGACACAGGCCGCCTCTCTGTGGTAGGGAACGGGCCGTAGATCACCACCACGCGGGCCCAGTGCGGATTGGTGGATATCACATGTCTTCGGATTTTTGGTCCTAGGACATTTTTGCTTTCCTCACGATGTTTTCCTTCACCGTTTTGAGAGCAGTGGCACAGATAATATAATACTAAGCGGTGATGAAATAAATTATACAAAGTAAAGTGCCTGCTTGGGTTCGATCAACTCGGTAAGTCCCCCGAGGCTGTTACCAGTGGGCCATCACTGCTCTCATCAATGAAAGGCGTATTTTTATATTAATCTCGTAATTATTTATATTATAAAATCAACTCATTTTATACCATGACGCGCAGTGTCAGCTCTTCGAGCTGATCCTGTATTATTTTTTATCCTGATTATTATAAAAATATATACAAATTACATATTATATGTTTAAATGTAATTTGAAATTGTATTAATTTTATTTTAGGGTACCTCCCCTACATGTACAGACGCCAGCACATCAACCTACTACAATCTGTCAAATTTCTTTAATAGATTTTCAACTTTATCACTGAAGCATAAGGTTCAAAGTTGATTGGGAAAATTTGACAGATTCGGGTAGGTTGACCTGCTGGCGACTGTACCTAAAGTGGGGATGTTTTTTATTTTCTCGTCTATTCCATAGTGTAGGGTGTCGTTGGAAAGGTCGTTCAAAAATATTGAGGAGATTGTAAAAACCATTTTTGGATTCAGGGGTTCGTTTATGAAATAGATATTAAGCTTTAAAGTGCTGATTTTTGTTAAGAGTGAAGTGAGTAATAATACTAATAATCGACCAACTTACATTAGCAGTTGAAAAAAAAACTCCCGTACAATGGAATGGTCTCAATGAATGGTTATAGATGATGAACAGGGTCTGGTGATCTGGTGATGGAGTAGGAAATTTTCATATAATTTATAAAACCATAATTTAACAAACATTTCCTTGTAAAGAAACGTTAACGGTTACATTTCTTACAACAATCTTTATTTACGTAGCAAACACATTACATATTACAGAAATTAGCGAAAGGATGTTATTTCAGTTACATAGAAACTATTTTTGTCGTGAAATTCCGCGGTATTATGACGAAATCTTTGCAGAGTTTGTTATTATTATTAAGGTATTTTCATAAATATCAATAGTTATGTCAGGACTGCTAAGTAGTTGTCAAATCGAAATATTACAAGTGGAGATCGAAGTTCACACTCGTAGTTTTAAATAGAAACAGTAAAGTATCAGTAGGTCCGTACGTAAAAACATTACACTCCTTCTGGGGCAGTCGGGTAAAAATAGTAGTAGGTAGGTACAGACGCCAGCAGGTCAACCTACCCGAAACTGTAAAATTTTCTCAATCAACTTTGAACCTTAAGATTTAGTGATAAAGTTGAAAATCTATTCTAGAAATTTGACAGATTGTAGTAGGTTGATGTGCTGGCGTCTGTACTATCGAAGAACTTCACATCTAAGCATTTTAAAAACAAAATCCTGTGAACACGATGACCACATCTGTTTAACGCACCATTTGCGTCGACCAATGTAACAAAAAATACATGTAGTAATATTTGGTCGTGTTTGTCGTGTTTGTTGTTCGTGTGTTTTTAAGGCTCTATTATAATATAATGATCACAGATGTCTGACCCTTTTTCGACCACTAGGAACAGAACAAAAAAACAAAGATGAGAAAGTTTTTAATTTTAATGTTTACTGTCTTTTTTTATTTACAAAAACAACTATACTACTCTATAACTATACTAGACTCATCTAAAATCTGATACTGCGATACTATTGGTTGATGTGATTTCTGTAGCGGCCGAGCGCTGCAAGCAGAAATAGTCTTTACGGTGCTTAGATATGATATTCTTCGATAGTACAGTCGCCAGCAGGTCAACCTACCCGAAACTGTCAAATTTTCCCAATCAACTTTGAACCTTATGCTTTAGTGATAAAGTTGAAAATCTATTAAATAAATTTGGCAGATTGTAGTAGGTTGATGTGCTGGCGTCTATACCTTCTCATTCTTATAGATAAATTAATTGCTACAGATGTGGTATGCTTACACGGTGTAATGGATATTGACGGTGTTACCATGAATTCAGAAAAATTTCAACGCTAGTGGGCCGTCATGTACCGAATTAATGGTAACAGTTTGCGCATCGAGTCCCTTACATTCTGTATATGTATACAGGTTGGGCAATTTCGAATGGGAATTTTATCAATGGTAGAAAGAAAAAGAAAGAAAGAAAATACGTTTATTTGCGGTAAACATGACGCAAAAAAGAACACAAAATTATAAAACGGAAACAAGTTCAGGGAAAATATGCGTCACATTCACGCAAAACGGCCATCGCTCAGCATGATGCTGCGACCGATGTATGCAAGACAGAGCCCCAGCGCTGGCGCTGGTGGTGTTGGGTCTTCCTCTCCCTCTCCATCCGCCAACATTGAATCGCATGCTTTTCATCATTCAACGCTTTTGTAAACCGACTTTCTAATTACAAAAGGAGGAGGTTCTCAATTCATCTGTATATTATATAATGTTCCAACGAAGAAGTTCATATCTATACATCGTAAGTACTATTTCTGCTTGCAGCGCTCGGCCGCTATAACACCCCGGGGCGGTAACAGATTTGGTCATCGTGTTCACGGGATTTGTTTTCAAACTGCTTAGATATAAAAATTCTTCGACAGTTCATCGATATTTTTTACGTTTTTATTGATCAATGGGCCTGCTCTTGACCTCGATGTCGGCAGTCGGCAAGCGATGGATGAGGTAAACGATGGAACGAGCGTGTTCAAAAGAGGCCTGTTCACTCTTGCTTTGAAGAAAATACGATGCTAGCTGAGATTACCGCACTTTGGCCTTGAGCATCATAAAAAGTGTTGGAGTAGCGCTGCGAACGTCTGGTACAGACGCCAGCACATCAACCTACTACAATCTGTCAAATTTATTTAATAGATTTTCAACTTTATCTCCAAAGGTTCAAAGTTGATTGGGAAAATTTAACAGTTTCGGGTAGGTTGACCTGCTGGCGTCTGTACTTAGTCCGGTAGTAAAAGGGATTAAGGAGGTTGACTCTTTATCACAGACCAACATACCCATACAATTCACAAAAAGAAAATCGGTTCCTTTTCAACTTTTCTGCCACTGGCGCCTCTTTCCAACTTCCACCGGTTAGGTAGCCAATAAATAAAAGGATAGGTATGTAATATGACAATAATACAATAACATTATGCTCATAAATATGTCTGCGCTGACTTTGTTTGTGCAGCGTGACCTTTGAATGTTTGTCCCCCGCGAGCATTAGGTTTGTTTACAGGACACGATGTTACTGCGATCCGACTCACGACCATTGTGATGTTCTGGTATAATTTCATGGATAAATCTTATAGCTTTCTGTGGGACAGCCCTAGCCTAGTGCAGGAAGTCTGATAATTGCCCTTGAAAACCAAAATGTTTTACTTGTAATAAGGTAGGTCTGCCGAATTCATTTAGTAAATTGATGTTTATTTTTAAAACCATCTGCAATGCCCTGTACCCTAATTACGTAATACACGATCAATCGGAATTTGAATCGTTTTGAAACAAATTGCTAATTCATTGCTTCATAAGTTCGAAAAAAAAAACTGCCCAACAACGAAATAACGCAATGAATGTTATTGAACTGTCAAAATTAAACAAATTTGTCATAATCGTTTAGGAAAATGTGTTGCGTAATTAGATACTTTGCTGGTTTCAGTAGTTTTGTGCCATTTCTGTAAACTAACAAACGTCTTAAGCCGCTCCTGAATTGCTCTAATAGAAGTCATTTCGCCCTGTCTTCTATGAAGTTCCATGGGGCATGTGTTACGATTGTCTACTATCTACGAATGACAGCCGGGACCAACGGCTTAACGTGCTTCCGAAGCACGGAAGGGTCTCGATATTTAATAGACGGTCACATCCACGAACCGACCTCAAAAAGCGTAGCTTAACCGTCGAGCGACCCTTGCGGCTGTTTGCCTGAATCTGCCATGTACTCTTCGATTCTGCCATGTCTTCTTTGAATAGAGTTAAACTGCGATAAATATCTATACGACGGTATTTGGTCAGTGCGTTGCTTGTGTTGACGTAGAATCGTAACTCTCTTACCTAATTTATTTTAAATCTTTGAATGGTTCTTTGTTTTTTTTTGTTTTTTTTTCGGACACATATCGTGCATGTCTTTCTACATTGTTCTCACATGTATAATTTCAACATGAATGATGTAGGTAACCAATATTTTGTATAATTTTTTTGATTTAATAGTGTTCGTGGAGTATCTTGCCCGTTCTTCTCTATAGGAGTACCTACCTACTACGCTTTGGAACGGGCAACTATTATAGCTTCATATTTCTGACTAAATTTCAAAAGTGCCTGTAAATGGTTAAATTGAAATAAGTGCTTTGTTTTTTTAAATCGGTTGGTGTAAAAATTCCGTATTGTTGTTCATCTGCCTTATTATTCAGTCCTTTCGTATCTCACTTGTTTATTCCTCATACATATTTGTTTTGATGGGTCATTCTTGCTATTTATTTTCCTTCTTTAGGAACGAATAACATTGTGTTTATGTTTACGTTTCAGGTAGAATTTTTTGTAATTAGGTTACTGTGTCAGTCGGTACGTAGTAAAGATCAGAAGTGTTTGTTGTTGTAATAAAGAAGTTAAAAGTGGATATTTGTGTATGGAAGCTTAGTTTTACGTAAGCTTGCCTAACAGTCTTATTTTGATTCTAAACTTGTTATATTTTTTGGCTTTTTATTGCTAGTATCTTTTTCGTAGCATTATCGTTGCCGTAGGGGCTGGCGGAATCTCTGCTAGATTTGTACCTGGTTGATGGCAATAGGCTCGCCCTCTATTACATGGGGCTAAAACTGACGTAATAACGGTGTAGGTACTACACTCTCGAGGAATACAGGCATGATGTTATGGTAACAGGGCTGTTTGGGTATCTACATAGCTGAGAACCTACTTTCTTTCAGACACATAACTTGAATGATGAAACTATCCTTAAAAGTTTTCAAGCCTGTGATGAAATATCAACTAAATTGTGTGGCAAGCAAATGCATTATAGGCAATTGCCTACTGATTCTCGTTGGTTGGTTTTGAAGGTAAGTATACAGTTTAATTTATTTACAATAAGTAGGTCAACTTACCCGAAACTGTCAAATTTTCCCAAGCAACTTTGAATACCTTATGCTTTAATAATAAAGTTGAAAATCTATTAAAGAAATTTGACAGATTGTAGTACGTTGATGTGCTGGCGTCTGTGCCTACATTCCGATGACAAGCCAGATAATATACTTACCTGGGTAGAAACAGTACCTAGATACTTAGTAACGTGCTATCTGTCACTGAAGGAAGTTTAAATAAGTGCTACGCAAGCATTTCATTAATTAGTTTAATTAGTGGACGTAATTAAGCAAATAATGATTCAAGTACGTATGCCTCGCACATTCATTACGAAGTATTTCTTCACTATTTTATTTATGGAAATGAGTAACAAGTACAAACATATAGAACTGCCTTTGTGAAAGGAATTTCAGAATTTTCTCTCCACTTCGCTATGATTCGTCACTGCAGTGATGTGAGTACAGTACCAGTTTCAGTATATTAGAATGTACTCTGTGTACAGTACGACACAACTATAGGTACTTGTATACTTCATAAAAGATAGCTAGATCTCTGCGACAGCTATCAGTAAAATCACGCCTATGAAGTCCTGAATTTCATAATTACAGACAGTAACTGTCAATGTCATACTTTATGGGCAACCTAATTAGTGATGGGCGATGAGTCATCGACAATGTATCTGCAGAAGACTGGAAGAAGGTGGTAACCAAATGCAGAAAACTAATGGAAGAAGATTGGGAGCGGGACGTCCGATTTGGTAATATTTGCGAACAAGAGTTTATAATAAATTTACAAGATTGTTCTAGCGATTCAGAAACTGATTCAGATATGGGTTTGGGGTGTACTCCTTTAAGAGAATAAATATATTTTATATTAAAATATTCGTTTAATTTAGTAACGTTTGTAATATTAAATTAAAATGTTACATTAGATAATAGTAAGAAACGTCGATAATTTCTATCGACAATTTATCCTGCCAACCCTAGGAATGTCAGTTTGACATTATGTCGCAGAGATCAAGCTATCATTTATGTATTAAACGATGTAGATCAATTTGAGAATTTTCATTAATTCATTTCAATTGTACGAATGTATTTGGTTATATGATTTACCGAGTTATTGCGTTTTCGTAAAGATCATTTTCACCAATGGCAGTAATATAGATGGGTGATTTTAAAGGCGCGCTCAGTTCGGCTAGTGATCGGTTTTACGAATTTTGCCCATGCTACATCTAAGTTGTGTCGTACTGTACCTACCTACAGTGTCACAAGGATCTTTTGGCGCTTGAATGACATTGACAGCGGGGCGATGTTGGTGAACATTTGTGAAATTGAAATTGTCACAGAAATTGTAAAAAAAACAAGCTGGCGGCATTAGTTCCAATTTTGCCCATGCGCCAAAAGAACTTTACCGTTATACTTGAATGTGGGGTAGACGCCAACTTAAAAGTGGTGATATTTAAATGTACGCCTGGCTCACCCTGGGGTTATTACCTTGCTGACTGCCCTAGAATACCTTTATCCTGAATAAGCACAGGATATACTTTTTAATGAAATGTTTATTTCTGTAAGTAGATCCTCTAAGACCCTTTTACAAGTCCATTTGGTCAATGTTTTACAACTAGACGGCGCTGGCATTTCCTAGGTGACTGTTATCTGAGAATAAATACCGAAACAAACCCAGAGGTTACGTTTTAAAGTCCAAACATTACATTATTTGATTTATTAAGATATGCGAATCAAACAATGCAGGGCCATGTCTGGAAGGGTTTTTGAAGAAAGAGTTTTGGAGCTTTGAGTTGACATTATTTATCTCGGTACAGACGCCAGCAAGTTAACCTACCCGAAACTGTCAAATTTTCCCAATCAACTTTGAACCTTATGCTTCAGTGATTAAGTTGAAAATCTATTAAAGAAATTTGACAGATTGTAGTAGGTTGATGTGTTGGCATCTGTACCTACATGAAGCAATTTCTCTATTGTCGGGTTATGCGGACCGTGAGTCAAACGACAAACTCCACTAATGATAATGACTGCCATATTTACCTAATGGATCATTTTTATACCATCACCAACATTATCAATGTACCCTCTTGTGAATATCATCACATCTAGGAAACGACAGAAGCCGTGAGCTACAGTTAGTAAAATGTTAGAACCGATTTGATTATTTCACTACTGAGTTAAAGGTACAATTGTAATCAATTATTCTAAATGTATTATGTTTTCAATTATTTTTTCTATATTTTTTACTCACGCTGCCCGGTTTCATCGCCATGTATATTCACCGAGATATCTCTGGTAGTCTTCAACCTAATGAAGTCATTGAGGAATTGGCGAACAGTAATCCGAGAAGGCTTGCTATGCGTTACGTATAATAAAATGTTATGTGCTTTTTAGTGTTTTTAACACCTCCACAGCCCGTGATTAGTTATCCTCGTAACTGTGCGTTTGCACTGGCAAAACATGTTGAAATCCTATAGATTTCAACATGTTTTGTTGTGATGTTTTTTCCTATCAAAAATTGCATGGAACATTTACAGAAATTAGAGATGTCAACATGTTTTGTTGTGAATGTTTCGCCAGTGCAAACGCACAGTAAAAACATCGTTTCACCGATGAATCATAATCAAATGCAAGACGGAGTTGTTTGTCTAAAACCGAAGGTTTTTACTTCACAAACATTAAGGCCATATGGAGTTGTCTTCTGCTTGACAAACAACGTTGTTCTTGGAAAAATATTAGGTAATGCTAGGTGTTATGAGGCTGCATTTTGCTGGCAAAGTTACTGGTAGGTAAATGTTATTTGGTTGATGTGATTTTGCAGTGGGTCATCCGCATGGTTTCTGATGAGTTTTTCCTAGCTAATGAACCAAATATTTTAGCCCCGCATTTCATTGTTTTTTGCCTATATTTACAGGAATAGGTATAGGCAAAAGCCCGGTGTTCTGACAATATCTAATAAACAGATAAAGATAATAAAGTGCAATTAAAGGCTCGTGCAGACTAGCGCGACGCGACACCGGTAATTGTTGTAGAGACGCTAGCAGGTCAACCTACCCGAAACTGTCAAATTTTCCCAATCAACTTTGAACCTTATGCTTCAACGATAAAGTTAAAAAGGTAGTAAGGTAGTTAAAAAGGAAGGAGTAGGCAACTCGTTCATGGGTTTATGTATATTCTTTTACAACAAACTTCCCATTGACATTCGAAACTTACCCGTTAAATGATTTAAAAGCTGTATTAAAACCAAACTTTGTAAAAAAGGGTAAGTACTATAAAATTTTAGATTATTTAGAAGAAAAAAAAGCTTGGGATTGAGCTGCTCGCTCTGCTAAGCCTTGTGATAAAATATTAAAATCAATACCAGTATTATATAAACATTACATACAAAATGACATTATTACTTTGTAAAGTATTTTTTTTATATTTTGTGAATGTAACTAAATCAGAAATAGAGAAAAAGAAAAATATCTAGGATAGGTACCTATTTTTTTTTTCTCTTTCTGATTTAGTTTAAATGATGGTCTGGCAGTTTGAGTAGTTTGTGCGGCCTACCCAAATGTCCTTTCTTGGGTATTGTTCGTTGTGTTGAGCTTCTTAAGTTCTGAGTTGAGCTCCACGATTACTGACAAATGCTTGCACTGACAGGACAGGTCCACTCAAATCTGTGTGGTTCTTTTCTCAAAATACAATTCAAATTTAAATTCAAAATATTTTATTTCACATAAACCTACAAGGGCACTTATGAAACGTCAGAAGCTAGGTTCACGGTTCCAATTGGTCGTTTTCTATGGAGAAGAGCCGGCAAGAAACTCCATGGTTACTCTTCTAAAAGATTCCATTTGAGACCATTTCAGTCACTAATCTACATGGTCCTCATATGGCCTGACCAAGATTATGTCTGGACTTTAAAAGAGACTGTGACCTCTGAGTCGGCCTTTCTTCTCAGAGTAGTCAGATAGGAAACGCGGAACTCATGTAGCAAATTTTTTTTATTTTTTTTATGATGACGTACCATTTAAAAGTGATTCCAATAGGTATCCTATTTACAGAATAAACAATTTCATTTCATTTCATTTCAATAAGAATTATGAATACAACATAACTTTCTAAATAAACAATAAACATGTTATTAACATTTAATAATCAAACAACATGTTTGTGTAAATAACTCAAAAGATTCCTATATAGTCAATAAGATAGGTAATGTTATTGACCTTTTTATATGGCTGGCTACACTGGTAGCCGGTCGTCAAAAAAACGATCTGTAGGTACATTTAGAAAATTAATTTATAGTGTTTATTTATGTTTAATTACAGTAATAGCCGTACCTAGTTAGTAGTTTATTCAGTGATTTAAAGTGTTTTTTGTTGCGTGAACTTTGCATAAAAAGGGTAGAAAACCGGCTGTCAACTCGACCAACCTAACGGTGGCGGATTTCAAATTATCATCAATCCCGGGGAGTGTTTGTTTAATTTATGTTATTCTACATAATATTAAAGACCGCAGAACATCACAAAATACTGCTCAGGTTTCTGAGCAACGTCTATCACACACTAGCACGGTTTATGTCTCCTTTTGCTTGACAACTAGTGGAAGCAAAATCGACGACGAAAACATTCGCTCAGACAATAAACACTACATAATTTACTACACAAAAATAAGGTCATTAGGTCTTATTGATTATTATTTAATCAGACTATTAAACCTGTAATGTGTCATAAACTTGTTATTGTCAACCAAGTTTTTTTGTGTCCTAGAATAAAAGCATTGTATTCCTTGTAACTTCGCTTTTGTTTAACATTCCCATCTAATTCCTTATTAACTTCATCTAATGTTGTAATATCTATTTGTTAACAATTCATGACCTATTTTTAATATTATTTAATTTTAATTTTTTGTCTTCTACTAATCTAAATATTAGAACAACTTTTCTTACACTGTTATTTAGCTGCATAACTTTACATATTCCAGGTGACTAACTCCGCCCCTAAGATGACCCACTGACCAACATTTCAAAGAAAATGATGACCCGCAGTGCTACAATCAGGAATCTGGAAGCAAAACTAAGAGCTACCTTGACGGAGCTCCAGGCTTCTAAAGCTACATGCCAAAAGCTGCTTCTGTAAAGGGAAGACAGGGAAGTAGTGGAAAACATTTTAAAGAACACCTCCCTTTTAAATGAACTGTCTCAGTGATACTTACAACATATGGACTTAACCAACCAGCACAGTCAACTACAACATCTAGTGTCATTGCTTCAAGGTTGCAGTGACACCTACGAACTGGCTTTGAACACAATTACAGAATTTTAACAAAAATTTTGTGAAGCCCAAAATGTGCTATCTTTCTCAGTGTATCAAGGTCAGCTAACTGGTGGCTAGCTCCAGTAATCTATTTAGTGAGTTATAGTGAGTGGTAGTAAGTTAAAATCAGTGTGTGAGCCAGCTGTAAAAACAGATTTGACTGGTGATGACACCATACCATTATGTCCTATTTTTGAGTCACAATAATTTAAAAAATACATTATAATCAAGAAATTAATTTAACGGTTACAGAGCCATCAAAAAAACAAAATCTCTTAAAATTAAATCTTTCACTTTAATAAGGAATGTCAGTGGTTTTAAGTTAACTCAGAACCTTATCTCTGTCTTGGGAATGTAGACATCTGATTGCTATGTTGATAGCATATAATATTAATGAGGTTATAGCTCATATAACAAAGTGTAGTATCAGTGACGAGTCTTATGTAGTCTAGTCATACTAACAACATGTGAGTAGTTGTGAATTAACATGTTGTACGAAGGAGAATCCACCTACAATACCAACATACTTGGAGGCCACTACCAGTCAAATAGGGTATTCTCTTTCTGCTGGAACTCATACAGGCATTAAAGACTCTTCACTTGTAGTTGTGGATGTCGCTCTGGGTAATTTTTTAAACTAGGCAGTAAGACAACAGAAGTTAACCCTTCAATTAACCAATTATAATTAGATAATAATAAAAATGTATCTTCTGACAATATAACTCATAATATTAAACCAAAGGGAGTGCAATATACTTTAAAATTATTTAATCAAAATATCCACAGTTGCTCTTCCAAATTACTGGAAATACAATTGTTTCTGGAAAATCTGTTTTTGATGTAATTTTTTTAACAGAGCATTGGTTAAAAGATCTTCAAGTGATGTCAATTCATTTATGAAAATTATTGTGTAGTTAGCTATTTCAGTTGAAAACGTATGATACATAGCCGGTCATTAATATTAATTAAAAATTCAATTAAATCGAAAGAAAGAAAAGACATCATCGGACTGTCTGTTGAACACAACATTGAATGGTCCTGTGTTGAGCTTGATAAGCATGTTATAGTATGCGTATACAGACCTCCAAGCTACCAGAATCTATCCATGTTTGATTCTGTAAGAAACATGGTACTAGTAGTAAGTCAATAATCATATGTGGTGATTTTAATATAAACTTATTAGAAAATTATTCGAACTGTACTGTCAGATTATTAAGAATTTTCAGGTAATTTAATTTGTCAAATGTTTTTATTGAACCAACCCGAGTGACAGCTTCTTCTGCCACTTGTATAGATAATATTTTTTCTAATAACTTACACAAACAACTTGTAAACGAGTTGCCATCAGATCTCAGTGGACAAACAATAACATTTTGCTCCTACATACCTTTACAAAAAAATCTAATAAGGTTTAGTTTAGCCACTTACATCTAAAAGTTAAGAGAAAATAAATAATTCTTTGGCCAGTAAATTGTGTTCAGAGTTTTAATACTATAGGTGACCCAAATGAGTTCTACGCCGAGTTCTTTTCACTATTACATACGCAATTAAATTACACTTTTCCACTAAAGAATAAAAGTAGGTATTTACACAAAGTTCATATTTAGTGATTGGGCGACTCCAGGTATTCGTAATAGCCGGGAAAATCTATTTGAACTTTATGGCCTAAAGCAACGAATGAATAAGTATGTTGCAAAATATTCAAAAACTTTTTATTAAGTATGTTCAAAATAGCCAAAGCTCTTTATATTAGCAATAAAATAAAATCAGCTGATGATAAAATAAAAACTATCTGGCAAATAATAAATAATGAAACAGGTAGGAAAAAACAGCGAAATACTGAATTTAATTTAGAGACTTCACATGGTCCTATCAACTCAGATGTAGAAATAGCTCAGGAATTTGAAAACTTTTTTGCTAATTAAAACTACTGAAGCTTTAAATTCCTCACCCGCGCTTTCTTATGGCGTACTTAGACAGAATGTGAAAGCATGACCTTTGGAGTTTAGGTTTCAGCATACAAACCTCCAGCCAGTTATAAAAGCTTTTAAATATCTTAAAATAAAATCAACAGAAGATCTCTGGGGAATGTCTGTAAAATTCTGTAGATCTATTATCGAAACCATTGCACCCTATTTCGCTTTCATATTTAACACCAGTGTAGACCAAGGAGTCTTTCCGGATCTCATGAAACACGGTAAAGTAGTTCCATTGTCAAATCCGGTGATAGTAAAGAACCCATCAATTATAGACCTGTGTCAATTCTACCAGTTCTCAGTAAGGTGTTTAAATAGTTGATGCTCAATCAAATGTTACGTCAATTTAATAAAAAATCCATCTTTCATGAAAAACAGTACGGTTTCACCAAAGGGCGTTGTACCTCTGAAGCCGCTGTCACCCTAATAAAGAACATTTTTAATGCCTGGGAAGAAGCACAAGATGCCATTGGAATCTTTTGCGACCTCTCGAAAGCGTTCGATTGCGTAAACCACGAGACGCTTCTGCTGAAACTAGAGTACTATGGGATTAGGTATACAGCTCTTGATTTACTAAGATCATACCTGAAAGATAGAAAGGATAAAGTTCAAGTAAACAGCATACACTCATTAGGGTCTCCTCAAGGTTCGATATTGGGTCCATTCCTCTTTTTAGTTTACATTAATGATTTACCCCAATTACTTCAAAATCAACCGAAGATGGTGTTATTTGCAGACATCATTGATCTTTAAAATCAACCGACGGTCACAAAATCTTGACGAAGTGATTAGCTCTATTCTGCAGGTCCAAGATTGGTTTACGGTAAATAATTTGGTACTAAATAGAAAAAAACAAATGCATTCGATTTAAATTACCTAATGTTAGAAGTAGCGAATGTGACATCATACACATACGTTTCAATAGTATCGACTGGCTGAGAAGAGATACAGGCGAACACTGGGGAGTAAATTAAAGGCTGAACTGTTGAATGAAATGGTCGCAACATAATTATGATAATAATTAATCGGTTGAGCACAAAACTGAACGATTGAAGAAAAATATTCTTACCGTCCATTTGAACTATTTGTATCTACCTACTTAGATGTTTAATTAGATTGTTTATACCAAATGTTTTAAGACGAGCGCTAATCCTGCCGACAAACTGTCACGCAGTTCGGCAGGTTTATAAAATGCATACAAATTAAAACTACCCTTCCTACTAACTTCAATTCTCTCTTGACTAACTTTTCCCCAAAACTGATTCAAGTCCTAGCAAAATTAACAATGATATAAAAATGTAGTCTGGTGTGTGATAAAAAATAATTATAAATTTGTAAATATGTGTCGTTTAGTACAAGAGTAAACTAATAAACACCAAAAAAAAAATTGTTAATAACTAACAAAATTTGTCTCGTCCTTTCAGCTAATACCAATAACTACTAACAACTACGAAGTACAAAGTTCGACGGCTCATTTTGCTGTGCTGCCGTCACTACATGATACTGGCAAAATAGTCGACATCGGCTAAGTTGCCAAAACGGAAAAAAAAGTGTTTGGTCCAAAATAAATGATTTAATTATTTATTTAATTTATTTATATTGAATGGAGAAAAACTGGAATTTATTAATCAAACGGTTTTCCTAGGAATCACGCTAGACGAGAAATTACAATGGGGACCTCATATAACATCTCTTGCGGGGCTAAGCTCGGCCACTTATGCTGTTATAAAGATAAGACAGTTAAGGCGTCGATAACCGACTTTTAATGATTTTATACTGAAGATCACGTCTAAACGAGTAGTGTTAATGATTCAGAAAAAAATATATGTTAAATTAGAGCATTTTCTTAATAACTCAATATATGAATATTTTAGATTATGTTTATATTACTTACATAGTGAAATTAATTTGTAAAGTTATGCTAACGCGGATAAAAAACTGAGAATCACGCAAAATCTATCAAGCGTATTTTTCTGAAACCTTCACCACTTTAAAGATTTAAGAAAGAAAAAAGAAAGAAAATACGTTTATTTGCGGTAAATATGACGCAAAGAAAAAACAAAACACGAGAATAACAAATTTAATAATATAATTTTTGTTTTATGTATAATAAAATAATAATGCGTCAAATTGGGGACAGCGCCCCTGCATGGGCGAGTCCTATTACTGACTGGACATATGACGCGTTGTGTGAGCTCAGTACAGACCACGCAAGCTAACCAGTCAAGGTCACTGGCATATTATATCCGCGTATTAACATGTAGAAAACGCGCGTTTGGTCTATTTTAGCTACTTCCACAGTATTATGTCGTATGGCATTTTACCGTGGGGTCGGGCTGCTGACATTGAATCCATCTTAATTTTAAAAGAGGGCTGTCAGATCATTTATAATCTACGTCGTCGCGAATCTCTCAGGGGCAAATGATTAATATTATGACGTAGTACCTTGCCAATTCATTTATGAAAATATTATAATATTTTTAATAAGATAAGTGATAGACATCGTTTTAATACTTACTAGAAATAAAGATAAAATAGATCAACCATTTTTCAGATTATCTAAAGTACATCTTTCATCATACATCTTTTATGAGGTACTGTGTTAAATGTTACATTGTGATATATTGCAATTTAATGGAAGAAAATTTAAAACTCATATTATGGCGCAGACAACAGGCAAACGGTAAAAGTAGGCTAGACTTAAACAAAAAAATTGCCAAATCTATATAGTTTGTGGTAGCGGAAAAAATATCGTTGAGGCTCAGAATGTCAACTTCCCAAAATGTCCCCTGGTACCAAAATGTCAACTTCCCATAATGTCCCTTTCCCAAAATGTCCCTTTCCCAAAATGTCTCTTTCCCAAAATGTCCCTTTCCCAAAATGTCCCTTTCCCAAAATGCCGCTTTCCCAAAATGTCCCCCATTCTTAGAATTAAGCGTTATAACCCAACTAAAAAATAAAAAAACAATAATTATAATCGTCCTCGCTTGTGATTGGATGTAAAGAAATGTAAATACGAACATCATAACTGTTAGAATGTATTATGTTGGTCACATTTAGACGATCTTGTTCGTCCAGAAATTAATTGAACTAATTGACATTAACTTAACTAAATTAATTGAACTAGATTATTATCTATTCGTTCTTGACCATTTCCTCCGACATTATTATGTAATTAAATTTTATATTATCAAGTTAAAAAGAAATTTAAATAAATAAAGAAAGCCTCTAAAAATCATTTTCTTTGAAACATGTTGCATAAACTAAACGAAACTATCAAGAAAAATATTTATCTCACAAAAGTGGGTACTTACTTTTGAAAAAATATGTATTTCATTGACATTTTATTCTATTCAATGGTATTGTGTATACTTTTTTCAAAAGTACCCACTTTTGTGAGATAAATATTTTTCTTGATAGTTTCGTTTAGTTTATGCAACATGTTTCAAAGAAAATGATTTTTAGAGGCTTTCTTTATTTATTTAAATTTCTTTTTAACTTGATAATATAAAATTTAATTACATAATATTATATGTCGGAGGAAATGGTCAAGAACGAATAGATAATAATCTAGTTCAATTAATTTAGTTAAGTTAATGTCAATTAGTTCAATTAATTTCTGGACGAACAAGATCGTCTAAATGTGACCAACATAATACATTCTAACAGTTATGATGTTCGTAGTTACATTTCTTTACATCCAATCACAAGCGAGGACGATTATAATTATTGTTTTTTATTTTTTAGTTGGGTTATAACGCTTAATTCTAAGAATGGGGGACATTTTGGGAAAGCGGCATTTTGGGAAAGGGACATTTTGGGAAAGGGACATTTTGGGAAAGAGACATTTTGGGAAAGGGACATTTTGGGAAAGGGACATTATGGGAAGTTGACATTTTGGTACCAGGGGACATTTTGGGAAGTTGACATTCTGAGCCTCAACGAAAAATATATGTGAATCTCGAACATATTTCTCAGAACTTGATTGTTACCAAAACACGTTTTGAAAAAAAAACTCAATACAAATTAACGTTAAACTAACCCCTTACCTTGAACTCCAATCCAAAAATTCTGTATTAAATAGCAACGTACGTTGGTATTATAATTAATAAGAAGAACGTCTTATTTGAATGCAGAACTTGGTTGTTTTTTATTACCGATTACTCAACTCATTTTTGAATAAATCGATAATTGCTTCATATCTTGCAATAAATTACAGGCGTTGTGTTATCGCGCTTCTCTTTCTTTTCTATGCAGTCCGACAGTGACCGCGGTTTAGCTGTTGTCAGCGTCTTAAAAGTACACTTTGTAAACAAGCATATTAAAAATTAGAGGATTCTATCCAAGATAAGAATGCTTGGAAACATACTGGTCCTGTTCTGTAGAATAATCTAGAATCTAAACAAAATCAAACTGGTTGCTAATTTAATTGTATAGTTTATATTTTTTTAATTATATGACATTGATTTTACATTCTGTGATTACTTCCTCACACACTGACTTATTAATTGTAAAATTTTAGGAAAGCCTACTTTTACAATGTTTGTAAATATGTGAGCACCATGTATCTATTACATAACTGTGTGACTGACACTGACACTGGCATGGATACCATCAGGGATATTAATTTTGATAACACAAAAAATTCGTCGTTAATTACTCGAAATTTGTCGTCAAATATCAGAATTTGTCGGTCACTGGTTCAAAAGTTATAAGGGTTTATAGGTGGCCGATCTGGGGAGCATCTCCCGAGATCGGCCACCCTTGGCCCAATATGAATCTCAAAAGCTAGGGCACCTAGCGAAGATCTGTTTTTTCCCTAGTTTTGTCGCTAATTAGTCGCAATTTTACACCAAGACACATATTTAATTATTTAGTCTTGTCTTAGTTTAGAAGATATAATGAGTTATATTTTTAAGGTATAGTCCAAGAGCAAGATAGAAGAGTATACAAAAAATTGTCGTAAACTCTTCAATCTAGCTCTTGCTCTACTTTACTTTATTTTTTGTGTTATCAAAATTAAAATCCCTGATGGTGGACCATGCCAGTGTCAGTCACACCACATAATTAATTTATCTGTCGTTGCTTAATTTTTAATTCTTTTTACCTATTGTGGTATAGTAATTTTATTCTAGGTGCATCGTCTTCCCATATATATAACTAATGTACCTATACAAAATATTGTAAACCATTTTAAAAGAGTAATGGTGTAGTTTCTTGCCCATTCTTCTCCATACAAAAACTACCTTTTGGAATGGGCGACTAGTTTTTTATTTTGTTGTTGTAAATTTTGACGTTCAAAGGCGCCTTAAAAAGGCCTATTTGAAATTGACTTTGAACAGAGGCAGTTGGCTAAACTGCGCTGGCGCAACACTTGTAAAAATAACCTCCATTGACATTCTAGTTTAACACATTGATTTTTCAAGACGCACTGAATTGTAAGAAATGCGTAGTTTTGGTGACATAATAACCGAGGTATAATAATTATGTAATCAACTGCTCATTCGGGTGCGCCTTGAAATATGTAGTGCTGTAAACAAGATTCTTGCAGAAATAATTTCAAGCTTGTTGAAATCCCTGATGCATTTGTGTCCATAATTTAACTCAGACTCGTTCTTTGACAATCAGCTATCTAATTACGCAACACATTTTCGTAAACGATTACGACAAATTTGTTTCATTTTGACAGTTCTACAACATTCATTGCGTTATTTACGTTGTCGAGCAGATTTTTTTTCGAACTTATGAAGTAATGGATTAGCAATTTATTTCAAAACTATTCAAATTCCGATTTATCGTGTATTACGTAATTAGCGTACAGCTCTATCTATCGTGTATGTTGTATGTCGACCTTCGCATTTCGAAGAAACTTGCTTCAAGACTGAAATCATTCTCAATGACTCGCGGTTAGTGCTACGTCATGAACTCATTCATGCAATTGTGTAGTAGTTGGGAAAACCCGTTACAGCAGTTATACCTTGTTGGGAATTCCCATTGATTAACCACAAATTCTCAAAATAAACCCAACACTCGTAGGTAGCATGACAACTATAGAAACGAGTTTTTTCGACGGAAGAATTGACAAAAGACAGATTGTGATTGTTTATCTGTCATTTAAGCGTGGTCATGCTAAGCGTGCAGGAGTAAACGTTTCAAAATGTCCCTTTTGAAAATAATACTGTCGATCTTCTGTAAAAATGTCACTGTTTATATCCTTTTTATCTTTTATTGCATTTTTCCTCCATTCATGAATGACTGACATACTTTCAGGTTTCATTAATGGCTAGTAGTCGAATTACCTTCAGTTAGCAACAAGCACTATCTAATGACATGTTGCCTGCACTTGACTGGTAGCCGCTCTAATACGCGTGTTTACGTCGACAAACCCCGTTTCTATTGTGGTCATGCTAAGCGTGCAGGAGTAAACGTTTCAAAATGTCCCTTTTGAAAGTAATACTGTCGATCTTCTGTAAAAATGTCACAGTTTAAGTTAGTCAGTTTAGTTTTGTGTTTTTTGTAAGTTTTTAAACTTAGGTGAAGTGAACTATCAATCAATGTATGTCAATGCCTTGACACTATTGACAGCTCACTTCACCTAAGTTTTCACGGTGATTTTCACAGAATACTTAGATCGACTGGTTTCGAAAGTAAGAACACAACGTTCTATGATTCTAGCTTCAGTACGAGACTACTGTGGTGTAACCATATACTCTTAGGCCGTATTCTCGGCGACAGTGGGCAGCGGGGCGGCGCGCGGCGACAGCGGCGCTTTCAAATGCATAGTTTTATATGGAGCTGTCCTTGCTCCGTGCGCCGCAGCCATCGTAATACTATTATATAGATTCATTTTTTTCTAACTGAACAAACAGCTGTGCTGCTGGGGAGTTTGTTGCGCCACTTCCCAGCTAAAGCACTAGGAAGTGGTGAAGGGTGGGCGTTTTGGGGGACTGTCTTATGTAATTTTGACGTTCAAAAAGTGCTGATTCTCAGCCTAGTTTGAATAAATGACTTTTGAATTTTGAATTTTTTTGATTTTTTTTTAAATTTTGTTAATAATTCCATATAAAACTATGCATTTGAACGAGTCGCTATCGCGCCGCTGCCGCCGTCGCTCTGCTCCTCGCTGCCGCCGAGAATACGGCCATATAGCAGCCGGATATTGTATATAAATCTCAAGGTGAAAACCTAAGTGAAGTAAGCTGTCATTCCACCTGATGCTAGGGACTGACACAATTGACAGGTCACTTCATCTAGTTTTCACGGTGAGATGTTTACAGAATAACACTACTGGTTTGCCCGTTTTTTTTTCAGCTTTAACTTTCTGACTAACTCACCGATACCTTGAAATGCTGACACCTTGCCTGTAAATGGTTTAGTTAAAATAAACTCTTTGAGTTTAAGTGACAAGCTATTAACTAACCTAAACGTTTTGGACGACAATTCCCAATAAATAGAAAATTCGGAAATAATAATCGGAAAAGGCCAAGCAAAAAAAGAAGAAGAAGAAGTAGTAAGGTTGAAACTATCTGTCACATTGGTCTTGAAAGGAAATAGACCTTGATGACGTGCATGATATTCAACCTAAGGATAGTAGGCAAAGCAATTACCAGATCGACTGCAGTGCATCTATCAACACTGGCACCTTGACTTACCCTGTACCTACTTAAAAACAAATGATAACTACGTAAAAAAGAAGAAAAAAAGGAAAGAAAATAACAAATAAAATGACAGAGTAAAAGAAAATAAATTGTGGACAAGGGTACTATTCTATTCTATTCTGGAAGAGATATGTTACCAGGTACGGGAAAACCAAAATTTACTGCGTCATGCATAAATTACTACATGGTCAAGTGTTTTGTTTATATCCTTTTTATCTTTTATTACATTTTTCCTACATTCATGAATGACTATACTTTCAGGTTTCATTAATGGCTAGTAGTCGAATTATCTTCAGTTAGCAACAAGCACTATCTATGACGTGTTGTCTGCACTTGACTGGTAGCCGCTCTAACACGCGTGTTTACGGCAGACTTCACGTGCTTTCATTATATTGTTTACCTGATTTACATATATAACATGTGTGTTTTGTCTAAACTTTAGTTTATTACTTTTAGCCTTAAAGTAATCGTGACAATGGTGCCGATTCTCTTGTCACAAATACCTCTAAACTAGACGACGAAACATCACCAATATTTAGTTTATTCCAGTCAAACGATGATCTCCCATTCTGAAATAGACTAAACTATATTTTAGTTTGACAGCACTAAGATGGCACTGAGAATTTAATTGAGTGAAAATGACAATTTTGCTATTCTGAATTTGACGTTTTTGTGTCAAAATAATTTTTAAATTTAGAGATTTTTTGTTTCAGAACAGCTTTAAAATATTCATAGCCAAAAGTAAGGGATTTTAGTGATAGTTTAGTTCGGTGTTCAAGAGAATCGGCACCAATGGGTGCAAATCTCATCGTCACGACGACGGACGATGATTTTGCAGAGATAGTATCGTCTCCTATTCTGAGATAAAGTCTGATAGAGATGTAAGTATATGGAAGAAGTAGACATGCTGCATTGACCGCAAAAAAATTGGAATACGGTTTACTGGAGAATGATGATGATGAGGACTTAGTGTCCCTCAAAAGTAAATACCTATTAGAGTGATTAAGTGAGTTTTAAAGTATCTAGGTAGCACCATTAACCCAAAAGTTTAAACGAAATCCTTTGTCTTGGTATTGACATTTGATGAAGAGAGATGAAAATGAAACTCATGTGAAAAATAGAGTGATGAATATAAATGTTGATTAGTGGGTAGAAAGAAAGTGAACACTGAGATGATGGCTGAGAGGAAATATGAAAGAAAAAAACACGAGCGCACTGCGCACATACACATACAGCACTGAAGATAATGTAAACAATTCCTATATTTTTCTATGACTATAGGAAGTCAGTTCATCATCTTACCTTTATAACTTACCAACAAAAGTTAACAATCTGATAATTTGCAAAAAAAAACTTAAATATGACTAACAATGAAGTAGCTAAAAATAACACAAAACCAGTTAGTGCAGAGATAACAGATAAAAATAAACCATTATCTATATTATTAGAGGCGATGTTATCAGATGCTTTGGATATCATTACCTATCTAACCTATTTGCGTGCCCTCTAAACCAGACCGCACACTTGAGCAGCAAGCATCAACCATACCTACAGCAAATGCTTTAGGGAACAATTTTAATGCGCCCATACATTGGGCTATACATTATACTCGTATGTAGTACCCACACTATAGAAGCATCTGCTGCTCGGCGCAGTTTGCCAGTTTGTTATAGTTTTCATGTTGGTAGCTAGGTATGTTTTTTTTATGTGGTTGGCTAAAGACGGTCATGAATTCTCAAAAACTGAATGTTCTAAGTTCCGCCTCTTAAATTACATGCTCTGAGCATGTAATGCAACTTGATTCGACAGCATGAGCACCGCCCGTTTCCGAGATTAAACATGTTCATTATTTCCGTCGCGAACTTGGAAAATTAAAGACGATTTAGAATTTTGTAGGTATTGCTTTTATTAAAGAAGTCGAACAAAATCCACCTTTAAGACCATCAGCTGCACGATCAGTATTACAGTAATAGAAAAGTTGCTGAATTAATATGGAATAGAATTGGTGAACGATTTAACGAACCAGATATGTAGATACCTACATAAATAAAAACATCCTGCCATGGCACTGAACCACAGTATAAATAAGTAACAGTACTTGTTATGTCTTCTTATATTGATGGTACCTACATGACCTAAGGTATTAAAAATAATTGTGATCCTTGCTCAATCTACCTTAGATTAGGCATGCAAATATTAATGAATGAAGTAAACGAGTAGGTGATCAAAAAATAAAAATTGTGTCAAAATATAAAATTACGAATTACAGTTCAAAACGAGTACAATTAAATAAGTTGGTATGTCGTTAAATTGCATTAAATTATTATAAATATCTTTTAGAACTTTACATTAGGATAATCGATAATCGAGTAATAACATTTTTCAATCAATATTGCTGATATAACTTATTTTTAAATTGCGTATTGTGTCATCTTATAATACGAGTATGTCAGGTATTTTGTTAAATATTGTAGGTCCCATACTAATATTTTTTTTAAATGTAATGCAGTATTGCAACTCAACTAGTAAAAAATTTTTGTAGGTACTGACTAGCTTCTGTTTAGTCTCTTATTATTTTGTGATACTGTAGTAAAAAGATATATGTTACGTTTAACAAAAATTGCCATTTCTAAAATATAATTTGCTGGAAATGTTAATAGCTGTAGGGACTTAACTATCAGTCGTTTTCATATTTAACATCCACATCAAACAACGTTTTTGGGCCTTTTTTTTTCTGGTGGCTAAGGACGTGAGGGCGCAAAATTTGCCTCTCACTCATGCGTTCCGCCTCCTCTTTCGCGAGCATTACTGCTTCGCAGAAGGAGGTGACGGCTTCCCATGCTCTTTCGCTCCGTACCATGGCCTGGACTAGGGCCGGAGGCGAGAGATCACCGCCACCGATCGCCTCCATTAGGAAACGGTGATGCTCCGCCCAAGCCGGGCAGACCTCCACCATGTCCTCCGGGCGATCCACACAATGATGACACCAGGGCGTTTCCTCCCGCCTTATCCGGAACAGGAACCTCCCGTAACAACCGTGTCCGGTGAGGACCTGCGTCAGGCGGAAGGTGAGGACGCCGTGGCGCCTCTCTAGCCACTCCTCAAAGAGGGGACTTATCGCCGCAATTGTGGCGTGCCCAGTAGTTGTTTCGCCCCTCATAAACGAAACGAAATATCTATTATTTGGTTTCTATGAAATCATATGCATGTGATTGCTATGTGCAAAGCAACAAAAATGGAAATACCCCATGGAGGAAAAGTACTTTAGAAAGTTAGGACATTTCACTGAAAGAAGACTTCATTTTTTTAACTTTAATGTTAAAAATGGTCCATCTTTGTTGTAAAAGATTATGTGTTACCTATTTAGGAAAAAATCTTAAAATCCTAAATAAGTACTTCTTTTCTGTGTGGCATAGTCGTGATGCCCTGTAATTTGTATCAGTTTATTAATTAATGTATTTTTTTCTTTTAGCCAAGGAATGTAAAAATAAATGCAAACTTATACGCTCATCCTATACACGAAGTTTGAATACTAAAACTAAAAGTGGTTTCAAAGCCGGCTCGAACAAAGAATATTACATCATCGCACAATATTTAAGATCTCTAAACCCATTTACCAAAAACAGTCCTCAGAAAGGAAATATAAAAACGCCTAATACTAAAATTCATTCATGCCTAGTTTCTGAAAATATTGCTTGCTGTAAATACCAACATATTGTATCACCACCTGAAACACCAGAAAAAACAACAGAAGACGTTGATTGCCAGTGTGAAACTGTTAAATCACCTTCAGACAATTTACCATCTTTACCTAGTCACTCGTGTGCTGATTATTACGCAGGCATAAAGTGTAAATGCCAAATTAATAAAAATGAAAAGGAAATTAAAGCTGTAGATCAATGTGAGATAGATTACTTTACTTCGAAAAAAAAGAGGTGCGAAATTACAAATAATAAAGAAGAAGAAGAAGACCCATGCGAGCATTTTCTTTTGAGTCTAGTGCCTTATATGAAGTCGATGTCGCAGCTAGAGCAGCTATCATTTCAAAAAAGAGTACTAAGTCTTATAGAAAATACAATAAAATGTAGACAGCAACCCCAGCGCTCATGATCAATCATCAATATCTACTCGTAACCATATCATTCAATAACCTGAACGATCACAAAGCCAGCCTTCCAACTATAATCATTCTCCAACAGCTTCCACATTCGTTATGCACCAACCTTAGCCCCCAATAGTCGGCTCACTGGACTCTGATCCTTCTGAACTAGACAATCAGGTAACTCTCTATTCTGGCTATTCGTCAGGAATTGATGATGATCGTGTATTTTATATACTACTTTCTCGGACGTACTACAGACTCGGGAAGAACCACAAGAACGGCTACAGTGAACAATAAATATAACTAACGTGATAAATTCAATTAAAAATATGCAGTTTTCGTTAATTGTAATGTAGGTAATTGAAAGTCCGATTTTTCTTACCTTATTATAATTAATAAACGTTCTTCTGAAGAAGCAGATTCTGTTAATGTGTTTTTTTTCAATAACTTGGGGCCTAGTAAATACAACAATTTTTAGGAAGTACGTACAGACGCCAGCACATCAACCTACTATAATATTTCAAATTTCTTTAATAGATTTTCAACTTTATCACTGAAGCATAAGGTTCAAAGTTGATTGGGAAAATTTACGGTTTCGGGTAGGTTGACCTGCTGGCTTCTGTACTTGACAGCATCCTATAATACGTCTGAAACTTTTCTCTATAAACTTTTTGGATACTTTGAAATTTTCATACTTTTCGCAACCGAAATTATCAAGTTAGTACCGTCTTTTGTTCCTATTTCTTCGTTCGTAGTAATTGCCACATCAAAAAGCCATCTTCATCGGAAGACGACATGTCACCAATTGCGTTAGAGGTGTGCGTAATTACGCCGCAAATCCTTCAAGTGCCAAATGTTGAGCAGAAAATGGTGTAGGTACAGTGTTTGTTGTACGCTTACTGCTAGCTGTCTGCCAGTATGGGCTGATGAGTAATAAATTAGTGTTCTACTATAAACTTATATAATCGATCAACTTACCTGGCTGACATATACCTGTCTTGCCAAGCATAGCTGTCTATGCCAATCGGGATGACGGTCGACGAGTTGGCATCTATGGTTGACGAGTTGGCGACAGGAACAGGTGTGGTGGCTGTGCTTCTCCAGAGTTTTTTTCGACGAGGTATCTTAACATCGCACAATAAATGGTGAGAAGTTCAGGCAACGCCTGATAATACGAGTAGCAGCTTTAGAGCAAGCTGTTGCTCAAAAGAAAAGTAAAAAAAAAAATTGTGTGGTTGTTTGTTTCTGATAGTTTGTTGTGTTTGTATTTTTAAGGGTTCCTTACCCGAATAGTGCTAAACTGCCAAACGGAACCCTATTGCACTAAGCCTCCGCTGTCCATCTGTCTGTCAACGGGCTGTATCTCATGAACCGTAATAGGTAGACAATTGAAATTTTCATAGATTGTGCATTTATATTGCCGCTATAACAACAAATTAAAAATAAAATCAAGGTAAACATTAAAGGGGGTCATACAAGAAACGTGTTTTTAACTAAAGTAAAAAGCGTAGTGTTAAATATTGAGCGCTGGTATGGAAGCCTTCGTGTGCGATTTCGACTCGCACTTGGCTAATTTCTTTGTTGTCCTGTATTTTATACGTTTGGTGTGTTGAGTTTTCTGTAACTCTCTTCTTTTCTTACATCCATATCCCAAGAGCTATCTAGTTTTTCATAATACGGTATAGGCCAGACTAATTTTACAGATGATTGCGCGATAACATAAACATTAAGAGGGAACAGAACCTGCGAGGAATCTGAAAAATAGGTATTTGAAGAAACTATTGCCATCGTGCTACCTCAAGTCTGCCCCCGTAGAGTGCGATAGGGACAGCTGCAGCTAAGACTGATTATATCACATAAATGCGGACGAGATCGACATTTCGTATTCCCCGTTTTACTCCTAGAAAACTGAGCTGATTCAATATTTTTTTACATTACAATTTTAAGAAAGAGTATGTCTAGGTTCCTATTTTTTTTTTATGTTAAAAACTTTTCGAATTTGTCTAGAAGTCCTCTCTCTAATCACGGCGGTAAAAATGGGGGATTTTTGAAATTTTTGTAGGGTTATTTTTCTTTACCAATTAATTGCTGAAGAAAAGGAAATAACAGGGACGTGTCGACATCAGACCATGATTAATGAAAAAAAAATGATTGCTCTAGGCCCTAGGGGCATTATTCAGGAAGAAAAAAGGGAAATACATTTGTATGGAGAATCGTAGGCCCTGTTCCCTCTTAAACGGTTTATTTATAAACATTGCTTATAGTTAAGTGACGTTCAAACATCAAACATGTATGGTTAAACAGTCGCTAATCATTACTTAACTTTAATCAACGTTTATACATAAACAAACCCCTTATAAGATAAAATTAAATGATAATATCAGACGGCATAGCGACGTTGAATGACGAGTAGCAACGTATTAACAAACAGATAGCGGCGCCTGCGCCGACGTGGACGTTATTTGCTATCGCGTGACCGCTACGCGATAACGTGGTGGTGTGATGGTTTTACCACAAAAATGGGAGACAGAAGGTCCACTTATATGCCCAGTTTTTAACCGACTTAAAAAATAAGGTTTTTGTTAATCTTTTTTTGTTTGGTAGGTTTAAAAATTAAATAAATTAAGGTAAGGTAAGGTAAATTTTATTAACTTTGTTTGGGTAGTTTTTGAGTTAGCTCAACAATACTTATTTTTCCCACTTAGTCTATATGGATGATATGATAACCTGTCACTGTTATTTACATAGCAGGTAGTGGTATTCGAATTTGTGTGGGGTAGGTACCACAACTAAAAAGTAAAAAATTTAAACTTTTTGCAAAAAAAATGACTCGACTTAAAAAACTTTTTTGTGGTATTCTTACCTGTTATGATGGTTGTACCACCAAAATATGAAGAAAAAAGTCCACTAACTGTACCTTCTTCTTCAATTGCCCAGTTGTACTTTCTTCGTTATTCTTAACCAGGTTTATCTATTCTATAGTGCTCTTGGCTCGTGTCAGTATCTGGGCTATGGAGGTCTGACATGCAGGCACGCCAAGTAAAGTACTGGTGAGCTGCATACGGTTAGACTCCAGTCTAGTGCTGTATTCAGTTCAGTAGCCGATCTGGAAAAGACTATAATAGGCAGATGATAATGACTGCTATGAGATCTTGACAAACTGCGTTTCCAAACAGTCGGTTGAGAAAGAACTTCGTATAGAAAAACTTTGTCGAATCAGTAGCCATTGAAAGGTAGAGCACGTCGGAAATCGTACAGAATTACGCTGCAGTACTTTGAAAACTAAAGACTAAAAGTCGTTCCAGCTGCAAAAGTGAAGATGCAAAGAATCACTATAAGGTCTTTGACGTTGGAAAAAGGGGGATGGAACAAAGTTGGGCAGGCCTTTGAACCAGGGGCCTAAACCTACCAATTTACAAATGGTCTCTCCATTGTAAGTTTTTATAGATGCCATGCAAAATTTGTTTGATAATTACTGTCCGGCCGTCGAGAAAATTGATGAAAATTGTCCAACTTACTAAAATTGATTGATGAAATTGTTGTCTTGTGTTGATTGATTGGTGAATTTATAGTAGTAATAAGGATCAAATTTGCAAAACACATATTCGTTCGTATGAAACTGACAGTCGTCAAGAACGCATTCTCTCGACGGTCGGACTGTAGTTATTACACTTGGCCCACCCAAGGTGTGGTGAAGGCTGGTGGAGTACCTAACTAATGCTGCAACTGATTGGCATCCAAGAACTAGATGTAGGAGTGTCGACCGGTGGCGGACGACATTGTTGATATCGCAGGTAGAACCTTGATAAATCTGGGATAGAAAAGAAATTAGCATAAGCAGAGAGAACCCTATGCTTATCAGTGGGTAAGGTTCATTGTGGATGATGATCTTCCTCTTATTTTTTATATCTACACGACACAGAAGTTTTGAGTACTGCTTCTTGTTGAATCTGACCTGTAGCCTGTACATATAGCGACCTGCGGGGTAATTGCGTAACACATTTACATTAGCAATGGCTTTCATTTTGACAGTTCAACAACATTCATTGCGTTATTTATGTTGTTGTGCAGACAAATTTTTCGCAATGGATTATCAAAAATCATTCAGATTGTGATTGAAAGTGTATTACGTCTGCCGGGGTTGCGGGAATGTCCGAAAGAGATACCGTGGCCCCTGGCAACGTACAGGCAACTGAAGGAACACGGGTGGGTTTAAGTCAGTAAGAGTCTGACACGCTCTCCCGCTCCGCCCAGAGCGGGAGAACTTATTTATTAATTCCCACTCAAAAAAAAAAAATGTATTACGTAATTAGAGTGCTGGACAGCTCTGTCGTTGGCCCATTCATGATCGCTTAGCATATTTTTTTACTTATTACTAATAGGTACTTCTAGCAAAATGAAGAACAGAGGCGGACTCTTATATCCATACTTACATCCATACTCCATACCTATTTACCCTTCTGTTATTTTTGTTTGCTGTCTAACCAACGGAACAGTCCTACTGATAAGCTGGCCTGTTACGTATTTAAATATGTTAGCAGGTCGTATTTGTGTGTTTTGGAAAATGGAAAAGTTTTTCGGAAAGAGCGTGCACTTACCTGTTTATTTATGTCAGTCTTTTCAGATGGCTTAACTTGGCCACTTACCTGTTCAGCCATTACATACATATGATAATAATAAGTTTATTTATTTTCTCTCACAATGAGTCTAGTCTATCTAGTCACTCTACAGTAGGCGCTCGGTAATCCGACACCCATTTTTTTCGCCCACTATCGGAAACGCCGGATTATTGGATTTCTATAAGAAATGTCATCTATAATTTTAACACAGATTTGCAAAGTAAAAAATCTTTATTAGTTTACGTAATAATATCTACTCGTAGAATCTGACAGGACAGCAGAACGATAACGATCATTGCGCGCGCTCTGTAATCCGGCACTTTTGTATTAAACTTGCCGGATTACAAGGTAGGAGACGGATATCTATGGTAGGAGAGCTAAATTAAAAAACGCCGGACTATTGGACGTGTCGGATTTGTGAGCGCCGGATTACCGCTCGGCCCAGTGTATATGTCGTGGCCAGATCTTAAAATTGATCATTTCATGAAATGAACATCATCCACTGGTCACATCATGATGTGGCCTGGCCAGGTCATTGAATACTCAACGTTTAATTATATGATCAGTTAAACGCAATGACTACTTCATGATGTGGCCAAACATTAGTGATCATAATCGTAAAATTTTTAGATTATCCACCGGTAGAGGCGTTGGTGTCGCTTTGTTTTTGTTGTGCATTATGGCGGCGGCATAAAACAAATCAAACAAAGTAGGGTGGGTGACCACGCAAAAAAAGTCGATGGACTTTTATTGGGTTTCCAAATAAGATATTATGGAAAGCGATCAACTTGGAAGTAGCGCTTGCCGGCCGCTGCCGCGGCGTGAAATGAAACATAGCACTTAAATTTGTTTAAAAAGAATAAAAATTTACGGCGCTTATGTGGCACCCCGACCAAATGGGTTAAGTTAAGTTAAAACTGTGACCAGACTTTCACGCCCTACCGGCCCCGTCTCCATCGGGGTGGTCCGGCCGGTGCTCGAGCGCTGGCTCGGGAGGAGGCACGGCTCCCTGTCGTTTCGGGTGAAGCAGGTGCTCTCGGGGCATGGTTGCTTCGGAAAGTACCTGTGTCGCATAAACAGGGAGCCGGACGCTCGGTGTTACCACTGCGTCGACTGTCGGGAGGACACGGCTCGGCACACGCTGGCAGAGTGTGCTGCTTGGGAGGAGCCGCGCCGTGCCTTCTTCTCAGGTGTCGGCAGTGACCTGTTGCTGCCGGCCGTTGTCGACTTGATGGTCGGCAGCGAGGAGTACTGGGAGGCTGCGGAAAGGGAGCGGGAGATTGCTTCAGTTAATCCGATCCGCAGCAGACGCACCAGGCTTCGGCGGAGGGCGGATAACGCCCTCTCTCAGCCCCCCTAAATGGGTCCAGGGGCGACGGATCCGGGGAAATCCGTCGCCCCCTACTCCTTAGGACCCAAGATAGAGGCGCGTAGTGTTCCACGCGCGCCTCTCTATGATGTAAGGGGGGAGTTTAACACCTCATTCCCCCCTAACTCGAGGTGGTTCGCAGAGGCGGGCCGGCACTAGCCGGGGATCGCGCAAGTCGCATTAGATCCCGTGATCCCCGGTGCATGTGTGAGACGGAACACCGGGGTGGTTTTAGTCAGTAAGAGTCTGACAGACCCTGGGGAGGGCGGAGGACATCCATGAGAATTTCACAAGTAATAAAAAATAAAGTTTTGAACTGTGACCAACCACGTGCGAGCCGAGCGAGCGAAGCGAGCGGTGCCGCGGTAGCGGCCGGCGAGTGCTACTTCCAAGTTGGTCGCAGTTACTTGGCTATTTTTACTACACCATACACCATGGATACCCTACATTAATGATATGGCCAAACGTCGACTGACATATCATTAAAAACGATATGGTTATGAAACTATGATTAGGGTTAGGAAAAACCTGTGTTACAGGTACACCATACAGTACGTACAGTCAGCGTCAAATAGTTAGTGACACTCAGGGTATCCAAATAAATAGACGCAACCAAAAAGTCAATAATATCGGTACAAACAAAGTTTCCTTATTGTTGTCAACAATATATTCGCTCAAAAGGTCGAGACGTTTAAAATGTCATATAGATCGGTTCAGTCAAACCGCCATAAATATGGTTACAGTCATCCCGCCAATGGTATCCAAGCATTTTAGGTGTTCAAAAATATGGAACACATTAGAAAAATAAACTAGCATGTAAGGACGGCCGCACATGTCAGGTACCTGATTCGATTCTCCAATTGGAAACCCGATCGGAAGAGTCCCACATACAGGCGATTGATTGTATTCGGTTTCTACGCTCTCCAGTCGTATGCCAGAGCTTGTGGCGATTGTATCAAAGAACGTTTATAAAATAAAAAATAATTTAAAAATAATGGAGATGACGAATTTCTATTAGCAACTCTTTTGTCAAAAGAATGTAAGAATGAAAGAAAAGAAAGCGATGCTATTGGGTATACACAGAGATTGTACGAAGTCAATTCTATCGTTTAAGTCGTCATGACGTATGTTCCATAAACATACGGGATACTTTTCGACAGTTAATTAGCACCACGTACGTCCGCACCGCACGATGGCCAAGGCGACCTGGACATCTGGAGACAAACCCGTACGAGCGAACCGAATGTGTGCACCGCTACATAGAAATTGTACTGCGAGTGCGCCTTCAGGTACCCGATTCGGTTACTTGAACGGTCGTCGAGTCGATCCGACGCACTGCCCGTGCATCCTGGTCGGACGTTAGATTTTTTAATCATTCGGGCAGAATCGTGCGTGTGCGGCGTAAGAATATTTTCTATGGAATTGACGCCTTCGGGTACCTTGATTTGATAACCGAACATCGAACACAAGGTATGATGAAAGAAATGTCCTCCCTAACAACCGCAGTGGCCGAATCACCTTAGGATTTTGGGGATGGATGACCCAAAGCGGACCAGGAGAGCTAGTCGAAGTGGGAGGAAGAATGAATGGCCCCCGATACAAAGACATCCTCGAAAACGTTTTGCTTCCAACAGCCAGGATTTTTTTTCCCCATGAAAGGATTAGGTTTGTCCAAGATAACAGTTCCGTGCACAACTCCAGAGTTGTTCAAAAACTTTTTTACAAAAAAAAACAACCGACTTCCAAAAAAAACACTTAAAAGAGAAAAATAACTTGAATTTCGGAAGTCGGTGGCAAAAACGAAAATACAGATCCATATAGTTATATTTTAAGATGGTTCGCAGTTCGCATAGTTGAAGCCGTGATATAGTTATATCCCTAGGGAAATAGTTATGAATTGCTTTCATATATATTACGGTAGGTATATTTTACTATATATGTATCTAATAAAATACTATTGTTTTTGCCACCGACTTCCGAAATTCAAGTTATTTTTCTCTTTTAAGTGTTTTTTTTGGAAGTCGGTTGTTTTTTTTTGTAAAAAAGTTTTTATTTTTCACTTTTTAGTTGTGTTTATACCTACCCCGCACAAATTCGTATACCAGTCGAATAATGGAAACATAACAAAAGATTTCTCAAAAATTAACGAAACATTCCGAGCGCCCCGCTGGTGGGGCAAATAGGAATGCCAAAAAATTTTCAGTGGAATATGCCCCACTAGTTCGACTTGGTGGGGCAGATTCCACTAGTCTAAAATCTTTATGGATTCTGCCCCACTAGGGTTGGCACCTTAGAAATGTGTAGGTAGGTATGCTCGTATTTTATATTTGTTTGGAAAAGAAAGAAATGTATAGTTAAGTAAAATATATATTTTTTGGTAATTTTATATGTTATGATGGCCCAGAGGTTAAGGCCTCGCCTCTCATGCATGAGGTTGTGGGTTCTAATGTGACTTTTTCAATTCATATGAACTTTCTGAGTTTATCTTGGACATTATTGACATCAGTGAAGGAAAACATCGTGAGGAAACATGGACTTATAGTTAATATTAGTCTGAAATCACCAACCCGTTTTGAGCAAGCGTGTTGATCAGTGCTCGTTCCTTCTCTGTATTAGACGAGGCCTTTGCCCTGCAGTGGGACAGTAATAGGCTGGTATTATTATTTTATTATTAATTTTTATTTACTAGTTGTTTCTGGAAGGAATCGGGTTGTAAATCATACGTTAATTACACGATTTGTTACAAATAAAATAAAATCTAAATGAATACAAGTCCTAGTTACATTTTACTTACATATAAATTTCTTTCTTTTCCAATCAAATATTAAATACGAGCATACCTACTTACACAAATTCTAAGGTGCCAACCCTTGTGGGGAAGAATCCATGCCATGGGGCAGAATGCATTTGCCCCACCAGTGGCGACTTGATGGGGCAAAGTGGAATGATTGAAATTTCGAAGACTATAATTAGTTCACCACGGATGGATAGATAGAACCAGCAATTATTTTTGATCTTTAGTACAATATCCAAATCACATTACGTGTACTGTTTGTTTTTGAGGAGTTCCTTCGTTTATCTCCCAAAGTATACATCAAATCTTCACAAAATTAATATGGGACCACCTCAGGAGTATACCCTTACGAATAAAAAAATAATTTTCAAAATCGGTTGACAATTGGCGGAGAAATCGGTGAACATACATAAAAAAAAAAAAAAATACATACAGTCGAACATATAACCTCCTTTTTTTGAAGTCGGTTAAAAATTACTTGGATGGTAACATGGACCTGGAATTAATTTCGATGCCGCCTCATAGTGCCGACCTAAACCCGATCGAAAATTTGTGGGGCAAAATGGTTCAGGTATGGGACAGTACTCGAGCACGAACCACCGCAAATTTAAGGACTCACGTCGAAGAAGTTTGGGAGTCCATGAGAGGAGACAATTTTTGCTATAATGCGGTACAATCCATACAAAGACGTCTTTCTGACGTAATTCTAGCAGACGGTGGCTATACACGATTTTAGTAAAAAAAAAAAAAAAAAGATAATTAAAGCAAAAATGTTTTTGTTTATTTTTACACCCGATGAGTTTTCTGTGTTCTATACGTTCCAAAGTGACTTGATAAAAAGTGCTCATTTTGTCGTTAATACGGAATGTGGTCATTTTAATTAAGTACAAAAGTTAAATTAAATACGAAATAATTTCGTATTAAGTAATATACATTTGTGACATGAACATGTTATTGAATCATAGATAAGCACTCTTTCTCTATGAGATATATATACTCATACTCATTATCAATGAGGTTTACATCTATTTCCAGTCAGCTATTTATTGCATAAAATATAAGTACTTATCGTAAACGGCTATGCACGAAATTATTTACAAAACAAAAGACATGTCTATGACGTCATGCTTAAAATGAAAAGGACAGCAGAAGTTTCTATCCCTTTCATTTTGTGAAATGTTGACGTGAGAAATAATATTTAAAATATAAAGCAGTAATGTTTATTTTTCTAATGTGTTCCATATTTTTGAACACTTATAATGCTTGGATACCATTGGCGGGATGACTGTAACCATATTTATGGCGGTTTGACTGAACCGATCTATATGACATTTTAAACGTTTCGACCTTTTGAGCGAATATATTGTTGACAACAATAAGGAAACTTTGTTTGTACCGATATTATTGACTTTTTGGTTGCGTCTATTTATTTGAATACCCTGAGTGTCACTAACTATTTGACGCTGACTGTACCATCGAAGAAGTTCATATACGACTCGTATATACACCGGGACAAGGACTATTTCTGCTTGCAGCGCTCGGCCGCTATAAAACCGGGGCGATAACAGATGTGATCATCGTGTTCACGGGATTTGGTTTTCAAACTGCTTAGTTATGAAGTACTTCGATAGTACATACATAAAATTACGCCTTCTTCCCATAGGGGTAGGTAGAAACTACAGAACGCCACCTGCTTCAATCTACATACTCCTTTTGCATCGTTTACGTGCACGTCGGTTGCGAGTACTACCACCTAGTATTCGTAACCATATTTTTTGTGATAATTACGTTACACAGTCTTAGGATAAGTATTAGTAAACTTATGTACCTATAGTTACTACTTTTTTTTGTCCTACGCATACTATATAGGCATGTAGTACTATATGTGCATCATGTTCAAATAGGTAGCTTTCAAATCAATGTCAATTCGTTAATAATTACCTATTTACTTACGAAAAAATACATTGGGGTTGAATTTATGGGTTCTGAGGTCCTCCATCGCTGATTCAGTGGAACCACCTTACACGGTCTTATTCTTCGCCGTTCCCTCAATGCTGAGGATCGCGAGGATACGAGGCGTCTCCAAGTTACCTTTCACGGTACACCCTGTTTAATTCTTGATCAGGATACCATCTGTATTTGTAGGTAAAAGTCTTCACTTCTTTAAAGACTACTCTTCATTCCAATACTTACGTTTTATAAGAAGGAAACTGTAAAACGAAAACAAACGGGCTGTGAAAACAAATTACACCACACTAGTTTTAGAAGGCCACACAGACAAACAGACAGCTTTTTGTTAACCACAATAGCTCCATAACATAATAGTGTTTATTTACGTCATTGGTTCGAAGGAAAACTACCGGCGCCGGCGTCGCCATGCTTTTAGAAATTTCACTTGTTTAAATAAAGTAGGTGGTATCCAATTGTTACGCTGTCTATCATCTCAAATTTTCAATTGCCGTGCGTTAGTCTTGCAATAACTCGGAAATGGCTCGACCGATATGAATATTTTTTTTGTTTTGAAAATCGAAAGAATCTAACGTTTGTCTCATGTGATACGAAGTTCACCGGATCATCTAGTTTTCATAATAAATTATAAACTGACTGAGACAACTATTGCAGAAACTCATTCCAAAATATTCATAGCATATAGCATGTCCAGCCTATCAACCGATCAGGACCGAACTCTTGGCGCGCTAACCCGATTACTCATACACACTAACTGACCATGAAAACAGTAAGGTCCTTCTCGAAACTCACTTCCCAGACTGTAGAGTCCTGGAGGACAGGACGTGGGAGGCTGAACCAGAATGGACCCCAACGGATCAAGACTGGTCAAGAGCCCGCAATATAGTAACAGAAGACCGAGTAAAGTGGGCTATCAACACCTTCCTGCCATACAAATCGGAAGGGCTGGATGGCATCATCTCAGCTCTGCTGCAGTGTGGGGTAAATTATCTGACACAATGCCTGGTGGAGATCTATCGAGCTTGCATAGCACTCAGACACGTACCTTTCGCTTGGCGCGAGGTGAAAGTCATTTTCGTACCCAAACCTGGCAAAACCGACTATACACAACCCAAGGTTTATGTTACGAAGAGCTGCCCGCAAGGGGGCGTCCTCGCCGCTTCTATCCGACTTGGTAGTAGACAGCAACATCAAAACACTAAATGAAAAAAGTTATTTCACCGTAGGGTACGCCGATGACATAACCATAATAATTAACGGGACAGGAACGGCCTGCGCCTGGTGACGGGACCGTCACGGGACACTGTTCGCTAAACAAACACTTCCACACAATAGGCATAACGGACAGTCCTCTGTGCAGGGCGTGCATGGAGGCTGAGGAGACTGTTGCGCACGTGCTCTTTGTATGTGCATACAAAGAGGACGTGCGCAACGATCTCCGGCGCGTCACCCAGATTAGATCAGAAACCCTTGGGTCACCCAGATCCTACGCAGATGTTCTGAACAGATCAGGAGATTTAAATATCTTCTGGAGGGAGGTGGGCTGGTTGGAATAACCACCAAACGGCCGCTATGGCCCACGCGAAGGTCAACCTGACGGATAAAGTGCGGAAACCAAACCCTATAAGCATGCCCAGCCTATTATAATATTTTCACAGCTGGGACATAGGCCTTCTCTGTGTGAGAGGGAGTGGGCTGCAATCCACCACAAGGGCCCAGTGCGGGCTGGTCACTTGGCTTCGAATTCTCGGTTCTAGGACGCGGCATGTCCTAGAACCGAGAACCGAGTTTCCTTCCGATGTTCTTCTTCACCGAGAGCAGTAGTGTTGAAATAATTTACACATATAAAGTACCCGTCTGGGTTCGAACCAACGATCTACAACGCGTAAGTCGCGGCCGTTTACATTGGGTCATCACTGCTCTTCCAATATAATATGGTCTCGCTTTTTATCAGGGACCATTTGGGTTACCCATTGAAAGGGTTTTCGATTGGGTTTTTCTAAGCAGTTATTTAAAAACTTATACGATGTGGGAAACCCATTTGAACGGCTTAATTTAAGCCATTCAAATTTCGGTTACCCATTGAAAGGGTTTTCGATAGGGTTTTTGTAAGCAGTTATTTAAAAACCCGTACGATGTGGGTAACCCATTTGAACGGCTTAATTTAAGCCATTCAAAAGGGTTACACTTTCAACTCTCCTAAAACGATAACAGCGTAACATTTCGACAGTAATATGATCATTATTGCATTATGAGCAATGTAATATGATCTCTCGATGATGATGGCCATGGTTGCAAAATGGAATAGCACGCGTTAAGCGGCCGCGGCGGCGCCTTTGTGCCTATTTGCCCGGATATCGAAATTACATAATATTATTTTATCATGTTTGGACTTGTTACTTACTTTATTGCAGGCATTTGCAGGGACTATACAATTGTCATTCTTGCTGTTTGATTTTTTGAACCCGCGACTTTTGCGATATTATTAGGTATTTATTAGTCAGTGCGTATTTGTGAATTTTGAACAATCGCTATAATGCCAAAACCAAGACGAGATGCTGTACATCGCTATTATTTATATGATGCATCAAATAACACAAGTAAATGTAATTTATGTGGAAATTTCTTAAAGGTAAGGTCTGCTGTGAAAAATCAAAACTTTGCAAGTGCTTCAAGGCAAATTTTACAATAGAGCAAAAAAAACGACTTGTCTACTTTAAGGGCATGCCATTTTATCTTAGCTTGTTGGGAGTAACTCCAAAATTTGCAGTATATGGTTGGCTATGACAAACAGTATTAATATTGTGTCTGTACTGTTTTTTGTGTATAAGAGTGCAGTTACTACTAGGTTTATATATATTCCCAATGAGTGATAAAATAAATACTACTACAATTTCATCAACCTAGTAAGAGTTATCTTCTACTATATAAAAATAAGTCGGGTTTTCCTTCCTGACGCTATAACTCCAGAACGCACGAACCGATTTCCACGGTTTTGCATTCGTTGGAAAGGTCTCGGGCTCCGTGAGGTTTATAGTAGGTAGGGTAGGTAGGGTAGGTAGGGTAGGTAGGGTAGGTAGGGTAGGTAGGGTAGGTAGGGTAGGTAGGGTAGGTAGGGTAGGTAGGGTAGGTAGGGTAGGTAGGGTAGGTAGGGTAGGTAGGGTAGGTAGGGTAGGTAAGGTAGGTAGGGTAGGTAGGGTAGGTACGGTAGGTAGGGTAGGTACGGTAGGTAGGGTAGGTACGGTAGGTAGGGTAGGTAGGGTAGGTAGGGTAGGTAGGGTAGGTAGGGTAGGTAGGGTAGGTAGGGTAGGTAGGGTAGGTAGGGTAGGTAGGGTAGGTAGGGTAGGTAGGGTAGGTAGGGTAGGTAGGGTAGGTAGGGTAGGTAGGGTAGGTAGGGTAGGTAGGGTAGGTAGGGTAGGTAGGGTAGGTAGGGTAGGTAGGGTAGGTAGGGTAGAGTAGGTAGAGTAGTTTAGTAGGGTAGGTATAAGTACTTAGTGCTACCCGTGCGAAGCCGGGCCGGGTAAAGCTAGTTTGAAATAAAACAAACCATCAGAATGTATATTTATAATAAAATTTCAATCATCTACAACTAATTGTTTACCAGTAACTAGATCCACAGAACTATTATCTGTCGATTCTCTTCTATTCAAGTGGGAGCAATTTAGAAATAATACCTTTTTTTTGCTTTCTTTTTACCTTTCGCAGAGTTATTCATTGAAGGTAATGAACGAGAGCTAAATTTTTTCATCAGAAAGTCCAGCTCCATGTTAGGCTAGTCAGTGATGTCGTGCGGTGTCCCACAGGGATCGGTCCTGGGGCCGCATCTGTGGGACATTGGATACGACTGGGTGCTGCGCGCCGACCTACCTAGCGGCGTTAGCGTTGTTTTTTTACGCTGACGACACGTTGGTACTGGAGCAGGGGAGGTCGCACCAGGCGGCAGCCGAACTAGTGACAAACGGGGTTGCGACAATTGTTTACCGAATCCGGAAATTGGGACTCGAGGTGGCCCTGCACAAGTCCGAGGCCATGTGTTTTTATGGTCCTCGGAACGCGCCACCGTCGGGTTCCCAAATAACGGTAGGAGGAGTTCACATCGGCGTCAAAACATATATGATCAGTTTATAGTGTCCCCACTTCTGGGGCACAGGCCTCCTCTCTGCGAGAGGGAGCAAGCGTATCATATTGATTACAATAAAACAATGTAAAGAAGAAAGAAAGAAAAATATTTTATTTGGGACACGCACAGGAAATACAAACAGTAAAAAATAAAAATAAAAACAAAATTATATAAAAAATAAAATAAAAAGGGAGCTTAAGTATAAAAAAACTAACAAAATAATAACGACCTGTGCGAGGCCAAAAAGGCCCCTATCTCAGCATAATACGGCGATAATAAATACCACCGCGCTGGTATTCTGATAGGCCCCACTGTGATGCCCACGGACACAATATCTACGGACTTAGATAAATCCCATTAGGGAATAACAAAAAAAAAAAAAAACAAAAACAATAATACAATTAAAAAAAAATATATAAGTAAAAACCGAAACTATGTACTCGTACAATAAATAATCTAAGAATCCAGAATGTAACAATAATGCACATGTGCTTTTAATTCAGCGCAGATCATTACCGTTATTAGTCATTACCGTCTCCAATATTGTTATAGGAATATTGTTGTCCATCCATCACCAACTACACCATAGTGCTGTCTACAGCCCGTAAACTTGGTGAACTGAGAACCTTGCTGGAGCCGAAGTAATAGTTTTTCTTTGCTTGTGCATTATCCACGCAACTTTAGTGTGCAAATATTTATTTACATCCGAGTCACGAAGTTCCCTCGTGTAAGCTGCTGGCTATCACTTAATCCTCTACCTACGAGTACTTGGGGTTTAGATAACATATTGTATACTCGATACGTATCGGCTTTATCTGTGAATATATGCGGTAGTGAAGTATAATGATATTGTCAAGTGCTTACTAGTCTGTGGTAAATAAACAACTTTTGTATTTTTTTGTGGCCACTTACTGTCCGGCCGTCGTCGAGAGAATGCATTCTTGACACTTGTCAGTCTCATACTAACGAATATGTGTTTTGGGAATTTGATCCTTATTACTACTAGAAATTGTTTAAATGACAGGTGTCAGGAACGCATTCTCTTGTCGGCCGGACTGTACCTCACCCAATGTTAGCGATAATGTAGTCGTCGATGGTGCACGCTTGCCTAGAAGCAAAGATTTAAATCGTAGATTCGTCCTGCCACGTCAAAAGATGGTCGCGTTTCTGTTTCGTTTTAAGACTTCTGACACACGTCATAAAAACGCCATTATTATTGTGTGAACTTACTCTTCTCAGTAAGAGAGACAGTTTTTAATATAAATATTTGCCTAGAAGTAATTGACTAAGTCGAGACTTGAAAACTCCCAGGTTATAGTTATCGGGAGTTCGGCAAGGAGTTCCCTACTTAATCCAATATACATGTACCACAACTCTAGTCCGATAGACGTGGCGCTAATGTCTATGACATTGCATCAAATAGCATTAAAAACATGTAGTTCCACAATTTTCCGCTGGACTTCAGTGGTGGCGCGGACGTACCGCGCCACCATGTAGGATTAAACAACATCACAGTCAGTGTACACGGTTAATTTACTTTAATGTAAATAATTACATCGTTGAACATTTCACGATTTACTTCAAACTAGACTTGGTCGTTATTATCCGGCTGTTTGGCTAGATATTTAGGTTCTCAAGGTGTGTTTGTTATTGGACTATTTACTGAACCGACTATCAACACAACCATTGTTAAGACCGTATGTGCCTTATGTGTCCTTATGTGCATATAACTTATTACATCATGTATTGTAGTTATTATTTATTTATTTTAGAAGGTCAAGAACATAGCGTCCTTACGTCGTTAATTCCATAGAAAACTGTTTACATGGCAGGTTATTTACAGAAATAAAACTATTCACCTTTCTGCTATTGAGATACTTATGTATGTACATACAGCTGTGTAAATAATATAAATTAAAGCCATGGGCAGGTTCTCTAATGGACATCACAGTAAAGTTAAAGAAATGGGGACAATGTTTAAAATAAATGTTTGCCAAGTATTCTACTTAGAGTCCGGCCGACGAGAGAATGCGTTCCTGAAATCTGTCAGTTGGACCATTTCTATTACTAATAAGGATCAAATTCGCTAAACACATATTCGTTAGTATGAAACTGACAGGTGTCAAGAACGCATTCTGTCGACGACCGGACTGTAGTAGGTATACATATGTATATGGCTCGTACAAAACTTAGCATTTCTCTTACTGTTATTCAATGTCTTCTGAATGGCTGTAGAAGCTACAGTCTAGATACAAAAAGATTAAAACTTACGGATTTTTTCTGATAAGAATAATAAGAAAACGCTCCGATGAGCGCGTTATTGTATGTGCAGTGTGTTCATTATAACTTGACCCGTGACGCGATTGGTTGCAATGAATTTTGCAGTCATGTGATTGGTGTTACTGTTCTGTCAGTCGCCATTTTGAACTCTATTAGTATTGAAACCAAGACTGCAATTCAGTGCTACCAATCGCTTTACGGGTCAAGTTATAATTAACGCACTGTAGGTAATCCATGAATTCAGTATCTTCATTGATTGCATTTGTCATCCGAATGTCAAACACTAACTTTGAACCGCTTTGAACGTTCTTCTCCTGACCCTATTTATATGTATTTTGAATTCAGAACACTTCTTTTGTTTTCGTCATTGCAGCAAACGCACGTCATCAGTCTCATTGAAAATCGTTGAAAGTGTAATAATTCATCCATAATAAATGTCGTTGTTGTATTAATTAATGTTTTGACGCAAAACTAAAAAACATGTAAACTAGATGCGAATCGATTACATCTTTTACGTACTGAAAAACGTATGTATACCTTCATTGCATTTTTGTGTTTTGAATACTAAGTAACTGGGGTGTACAATCGAACATTCACGAAGACTAAACTCTAGAAAAATGCGCACGCAATTTTCAGCTTTACGTACAAGATTTTTCAGTTAATTATTGCGTGTATGTTTTTGTTGAAATAATTCAGTGTGAGATTGTGTACACAAATAAGTAAAACAAACTTTCGGTGCTTACGTCAATGGCAGCTGATGAATTTATCGGTTATGGATTAACTATAGTGTTTGTTTATGACTCTGCCCATGGTATTTATTTGTTTAACAGACAAAGCAACAGCTTCTTCTGTTAAACAAATTCTTATTACCATGAGTAGAGTGAAATAACATTGTATGTACCTTTGTTGAAGATTTGGCTAGCTTTCATTTCCGTAATAGGAAGTATTTTTGTTCATTGTATGTATAAAAAAAAAAATCATTAAATTTTCAAAACCGATTGTGGTCGTATTTCACCAGAGAATGAACCCGATCAGCACACTGAACCACGTTTAAGAGCCGTCAGTGTCAAATTCCACAACAATCATGACACAGACAGCTCTTGAACGGGATTTAGATGTGATAATCGCGTTCAGTTTCATTTAAAAAGAGAAAAGAAAGAAAGAAAATGTCATAAGTCTAGGCAATACATAAAGGGTCTTTCAACAAGGACGGGTCGATGTTGAAATTAAATAAAACAAGCTGTATGTTAAAGATATTATTTCTTTATTTGAAAGGCCCATTTATGCCATTATTTATGAAATATGACATCGTTTAAATGTCCACCGCGGCTTCGAACGGTGGCACGGATCCGAGAGGTCCAATTTTCAATTACTCTACTGCATAGATCAGGCTGAATCTGAGCGATGGCCTGAGTTATGTTGACTTTCAGGGCATCAGTTGATTGCGGATTATTGGCATAGACCTGCGACTTGAGAAAACCCCACAAGAAAAAGTCTAGCGGGGTCAAATCGCACGATCTTGGTGGCCAATTTCACGTCTCTGCGAGAGATAACCCTTCCCTCGAACCGTTCATGCAGAATGTCAATTGTGTCGCTCGCTGTGTGGCACGTAGCGCTGTTTTGTTGGAACCACATGTTGTTCACATCCATATCGTTCAATTCAGGCCAAAAGAAATTGGTAATCATTGATCTGTAGCGCTCGCCGTTGACAGTAATGGCCTCGCCATCATCATTTTCGAAGAAGTTCGGACCAATGACGCCGCCGGACCAAAATCCGCACCAAACAGTAACTTTTTGTGGATGCATTACCACTTGGTGAACCTCATGTGGGTTGTGGTCGTCCCATATACGGCAATTTTGCTTATTAACAAAACCATTCATCCAAAAATGCGTCTCGTCGCTAAAGATGATTTTTCGGCCAAAATCGGCCTCTTCGAAACGTTCTGTAGCCCAGTCAGCGAACAAATGGCGTCAGTTGGATCTTGTACGGGTGTAGGCCCAAGTCCCGACGCAAAATTCGCCAAGTTGAAGTCTGCAAAAGGCAGAGTTCTTGTGCACGGCGAGAAATCGACTGCCTCGGAGTCTCCTGCACACTCTCACGGACAGCAGCGATGTTCTCAGCCGATCTGGCGTTCCTTTGACGTAAGGGTGTTGGTTGGTTGTTTACCGAACCAGTCGTCTCGAATTTGGTCACCAAACGTTGGAGAGTCGACTTTGAAGGGCCACCGCGTCTGCCGTAAAATGGACGTAATGCGCGCAACGTTTGCACTAACGAACACTCATTTTGATAATAAAGTTTTATCATTTGGACGTGCTGCTCAATCGTGTTTGTCTTGTCATGGTGATTTGGCATCAGTAACTGAAGAAATAACAACGCATTTGACAGATGCCGCCAAAAAAACATGGCCGCCACAAACTGTCAACATCGACGCGCCCTATTTGAAAGACATTTTATAAAAATAAAAAAAACTACTAGTTCTACTAGTTACTACAAAAGACACAGGGAACTATTTCTTTAATATTATGTACTTTATATTTTAAATATTAGCTATCTATTAAAACAAACAGAGTAGCCTTAACTAAGCCAAAAAAAAATGAAATTAAAACGATCGACAGACAAAAATCTTCATTATATTTATACAATACTTTAGACAACAATACATGCGTCAATGTATGTAATCTGATGATGAATGGCCGTCTACCGGCCACTCAGATTCAGTCAGACGTGACGATGTAAACATTCAATTATCATTACCAAGGTGATTATAGTTACAGCATGTGTTATCTTTTGATTAAACATAAAATTAATATGTATTACAACGTTACAAGAACAAAAATCATGATTTTATTCCATTTTTAAAGATAAACATGTTTTTAATTCGTGTTTCAGTGTGTGATTACATCAAGATTTTTATCGGAAAGCCTCGGGTACCTCGGTGGTCTAAATGCGGTCGCAAATGCGACTAGGAACATGAGTTCCTGGGTTTATTAATCCATTCCCAAGTCGGGCAAAGTGTTATTGGGTTTGTACATCTCGAATTCCTCAGTAGCAGCCCGGTCTGGATTTGTGCCCGGTTGATGGCAAAAGGCTCGCCACCTATAACATGTGACATAATTGGCGGAATGTTGGTGTACCTCTGCCTTACCCTTCAATACACAGAATACAGGCGCGATGTAATGTTAGGAACAACCATGGAATGAAGTAATAAATATTATTATCTCCCTTAGACCATTTTAAAATAGTCTTAGATATTCCCCACCCGTACCTACCTAATATTTATGCTCTTCCAAAGGTCCAACAAAGGATGGCATGACGGCATGGCTGGCGCAGTGGTTAAGCAATTGACTTCTGCACTGCGTGTATGTGAGTTTAAATGTTTGTAAACGCACCCACAATACAGGAGAAATTCCTAGTGTGGGACAAGGTTTTACATAAAAAAACTTAAAGTGCTACGCGAAATCATATCGTAGCTTGAGTGCTACGATTGTTGTAGCTGTCATTGAAATCATCAATTACCAAAGTAATATTGATTATGGCCCACACGGAAAGCCAACAGGAGGCAGACCAGCAGAGCGTAGGCAAGACGAGATTGTAGAATTGATTGGCAAATCATGGCCTGAGAAAGCAAAAAACAGAAAAAAACTGGAAATTACTGGAGGAGGCGTATACTTGTCGAGGGGTCCTTAATTAGTTATTTAATTATTAAGAACTTTATTTATTTTGTAATTAAGGATTAAAAGGCTTTTTTATTTATTATTGAGATTCTGATTATCAATTTCTTAATGAATTTGGATTTGCGCCCTATTTCTGGCTTGAACCTTTCATGTGGAACTCAATAAAGTTAGCAGTAATTAAAATCAAAATGAAAAGTCATTTATTCAAACTAGGCTGAGAATCAGCACTTTTTGAACGTCAAAATTACATAAGACTCACCCCCAAAACGCCCACCCTTCGCCACTTCTAGTGCTTTAGCTGAGAAGAAGAAGTGGCGCAACAAACTCTCCAGAGCGTGGTGGTGCTGGAGAGTTTATTGCGCCACTAATTCGTCTTGCTAACTGCTGCTATATGTTTTAAGTTAGTCTATCATCAATCTAAAAGAAATAAACATAATATTACAAAAGCAACTGCGTCGCTTAATGGATCAAGGAGAATTGTCATTAAAGTAAAACACGTACCCTGTAGCGGTACTTTTAAATTACATACGTAATTAGGCATCCGATTCTCCAACGTATGATCAAAGTGATATAAAAGAAAGCACTTTCAATAACTCGGCCAACTCTGACGCATTAGATCCTACTGTTTGTTTTCATTCCGGTCTCTTTACCGACTCGTCTAGAAGCTTCCCATGCATTGTACCTAATTGTGTTTTGGGATAAAAATTCCTTGCTTTATACTCATTACAATTATGTATAGGTATCAGTTATGTTTATGTAAGCAGTTTGAAAACAAAATCCCGTGAACACGATGACCACATCTGTTACCAGCCCGGTTCTATAGCCGCCGAGCGCTGCAAGCAGAAATAGTCCTTACGATGTATAGATATGAAGTACTTCGATGGTATCATCATTTTAAAACATCACGTGTTTCCTATATGGATAATCCATACTTCGATAGGTACATTACTTATTTACTTACCACATAATATAAACGATAACAGACATAAAATAATAATAATATGAATGTATCATATAAAACAAGGATCCGACCCGGGGATCGAAGCCAGGACCACATGATCAGAAGTAGCGCTTGCGACCACTAGACCAACGAGGCAGTTATCATGTCCACGTGGTTTCTTTAGAACGGAGAATGGTTTTGTTGGAAAGAAGAACGTTTACACTAATTACAATCCCCAATTTAAAGACGCAGAAAAAAAAATACAAATCATTTTTTAATCCAATCCAAAGCTATCCAAATCAAGTACCTTTCAATACGCACAAGCTACTCAAATACTCAAGAAGTCGTAACTATTGATGTAACCAAATCCTACAAAATCGAATCGATTGATAAGTACAACACAACTCGACTCGATCAATCGTGATAACGCGCACCCACCAATTTTACAAATGACGTATTTTCAACGAAAGTGCGTCATTTTGCCATATTTTGCTGTCGTATCTCAATTGTTTATTTAAATGTACGTGTTGTTTAATTGTATTAGAAGTTTAATCGTACGTGTTTGTCAGGTCATCTGTGAGTGAGTGTTATGAAATTATTTTGTGAGATGTTTATTGAAACATCTAATTGTATCTTTCTCTTTTAGTTTGAGGCTTTATCGTTGTGAATTTTCATGGTTACGGTCAAGAGGCCTTTTCAGATGTGGACATTTTAGTGTCAAAATAGTAAAATGGTAAATCATTTGCAGGTTTGTGTGTAGTAGTGGAACTAGCTACCGGGCGTGCATGATTGATGAAATTGATTTAAATTTGCAAATTAAGCAAAAAGTAGGTAATGCAGAGTCGGTAGGTACCTAAAATAAATGCATAGAGACAACATAATGCATATTGACCTATACGCTATAATTTTTTTGTGGTACTTGTAAAAATGAAAAGTGTTGCACCATATTATCATTGTCACTTTCACGCTGCTGCTACTGCGTAGGCAGGCCGTAGCAGCCGGCTACGAATGCTACAAGAAAATCACTGTTGCGATAATTTACGCGAAATATGACGTAACAGATTCGCAAAGTGTAAAAGGCATTTTTTCATTGACAAGAAACAATATTCAAGAGCCGCACTCTAGTGTCCGCATAACACGAAAACGAATTCATTTATTTTTGAAGTAAAGTTCTTCGTTAATTGGACGAGAATTGAGAGTGAAATTTCAAGGACGCGTCACATTTAGTCAAATTTTGTTACATGAGAGACAGACAGATACAACTGTCCCTGTCTCTCACAATAAATCTCGCTTATTCTTTAAGAAGTGTCACTTCTCTCACGTGCATGCGCCATTTATTAAAGTAAATCGTTGACATTGTTCGAATTTCGAAGTGATGTTTTGAGAATAAAGGTACGTTTTCCTAGAAGACCGGTGGCCACCACATAGTACCCGCAATTTACTGACGAATGACGTCACTGCAACGTTATCTGTAAAATTGTTGGTGTGTTTTCATAGACAGCGTTTTTTGACACCGTAAAGTCAAACCCCGCTGCCATCATTTTCATGACAGCCGTTATGAGGCGGCCATCGCCCTTCTAGGATACCGTAGCTTAACAAGTATAGTCCTCCAGACCGAATTTCGGCCACGGCGGCCAATCTCAACGGAGACTGGCCTTCGGCGCGGGAGATATTATAGTGCACAAGTGTGTGCGCAGACACAGGTGCACTCTCTCTTCCCTCACTCTCATAGTCCGATGGGACGGCAATCCGACACGACCGGAGAGAGATCAGGCGTAGGACCAACAGCTTAACGTGCTCTCCAGGGGGCGCTTGCGACCACGAGACCAACGGGGAAGTTAACAAGTATTAAACGACCTTTGCTTCATACAATAACAGTGTTTTTACCTACCAGCCTAATTCGTGAAAATGAACGCAAATGTATGTAATTTACGAAACACTACAGACTATAGAGTGAATATGCATCGTTTATTTTGTTTACAAAGCGCCACCCCAGACGGCTGTTTTGTTAGCATATATTAACTTTTACGTACGCACGCTGTTAACACGCAGTCGGTTGATGACCGATTGAGTAAATGAAATGAATAATAAACATGTATGTTAAGGCACCACCAATCAATTAATGGCGCCGACTTTCATTAACACAAACATAAACTTATCACCACGCCTTGTTTTTGTTTCTCTAAAGGGTTGACAGAGGTGTATCTATACTACAGACGCCAGCACATCAACCTACCCGAAACTGTAAAATTTTCCCAATCAACTTTGAACTTAGTAATAAAGTTGAAAATTGATTAAAGAAATCTGACCGATTGTAGTAGCTTGACGTGCTGGCGTCTGTACACTCACATTTCGCCAGTTATGTTTTTACTGAGAAATTCCAGATAAAAAAATCCAATAACACTGCCCGACCTGGGCATCGAACCAAAGACCTCATGCTCAGTAGTAGCGCTTGCGACCACTAGAAAACCGAGGCAGCTAATATTAGTAAAAGTATAAAGAAAGAAAGAAAGAAAGAAAGAATCATATTTATTTGAACACAGTTCGTGAAACACATAATACAAAAATAAAAATAAAAAAGTGAAAATAATTATAAAGTATGTAGGTATGTCTTGCCTTGTCACGATCCTCTTATCAGTGGCGGCCATTTTTCGCGAAGTCGAGGCTACATAGAGAGATTGAGAGAGTTTTATTACCTAATAAATTATAAAATTTTAGTAATTGCGATACTGTCAACGCATCGTCATCTGCCTAGCCTTTTCTCAACAATGTTGTGGTTGGCTTCCAGTCTAACCGGATGCAGCTGAATACCAGTATTTTACATGGAGCGACTGCCTGTCTGACCTCCACAACCCCGTTACTGGGAAACACGATACCCCTTGGTAAGACTGGTTGTCAGACTTTCGGGCTTCTGATGACCAGTAACAACTGACAAAGATCTACAAATGACTGCTGTGACCAACGGCTTAACGTGCTTTCCGAGGTACTGGTCTTGGTATGTATAGATGGTCACTCATCCACGGATCAACCGCGGCAAGCGTAGCTTAACCTGATCGATCGACCCGTGCGGCTGTTATTATTTAGCAGTTAGCCACAAGCGAAGCCAATTGCGCTACTGTAAGATATTAAAAAAGCTAGCATATTTTGGAGACCGTCCAATGCTTTGCACGGTTTTTACGCTTGACAAAACATCGAGATTCTGTATTATCCGTCATTTCTTTGGATCCAGAAACTATAAACTTGAGTTCAAAATAAAAACGTTAGTAGGTACAAAAATGTTCCTTACATTATTCATTGGCACAAAGAACGGCTTATATTAATGCCACAGATGAATACAGACGGTATTTTTTTTTCTGGGTGGGAAATTATCAAATAACTTCTCCCGCTCTGGGTGGAGCGGGAGGGCGTGTCAGACTCTTACTGACTAAAACCCACCCGTGTTCCTTCAGTTGCCTGTACGTTGCCAGGGGCCACGGTATCCCTTTCGGACTTTCCCGCAACCCCGGCAGGCATCGGTCCTATCAGACCCTCCGCATTTTAGGTATGAAACTACAAGTAGGTAAGTGGCTGGCTCGACTTGTCGAATTCAGTGGGCGTAACTTAGTCAGAAGATATAAGAGTTACGCGATAGAAAGAGAGGCAACTTCTAGGACTCTAGGTGAATATAGTAGTAGGTGTAGGTAGGAAATTAGCGCTGTGCGACCTGAATTGCACATTATTGTGTTGCAGCAAGAGTCGCATTTTATTTAAATGATTTTGCGGATTGAACCATCTGTATTTATCCGTGGTAATGCATTTTACCACATGCGTTTTGATAACGATACTACTTATAATAATATGTTTGTTATAATAATTATCTTCGGTAATCCATTATAATTGTAGGTACTCGTTATAGGATCACACCTGTAGGAGAATTACGATAAGTATTGAATTACTTTAAGATTTCTATTGAATGGAGGAGGTATTGGTCAAAGTCATCGGCGTATCTATGTGGGGCTTATTTTAAGCCTTTAAGGATTAAACACTTGAATACGTAAATGCTAAAGTGCTTTAGGTATAAGATGGCTTATCACACTGAATGAACGAATGAATGAATGAATGAATGAGGAAAATTTTGAATACAATTAAAACTAAATCTTCGTAAAACTTTGGCGGAACGGATTTGTATGAAATTTGGTACATGAGTAGACCTTGACCTGGGTTAGGACATACGATACTTTTTATCCCGATATTCCTACGGGGTCGAGACTCATGCGGGTGAAACCGCGGGGCGCTGTACTACATATTTGCGTTATTATTTTAGTTTGCTAATTAGTTTGGAGATTTTTTTAACGAGTGCAGAAAACTGATAAGACTTAGTTTCCAAGTAATAAAAAAACGTAACTTTCTGAAAATAAAAGTCTGAACTGGGTCGTGGTGACTGAAAACTGCTGAAAACACCTGTAAGTATAGTTTAAACCGTGACGAAGTTAATTTTGAATAATAATTAGTATATAATTGAAAAAATATATGATAAGTTAAATTAAGTATTCTGAATATGTGAGTAGGTAGGTATATGTATTTGTTTTGTCTAAACATTCAGTTAATTAATATTAATGAACGGAAGTTGGCAAAATGATTTGCAATCTCTTTTAAAATGGTAAAAAAATCTACATTTACTTAATATAAATTATACATTCAGAAAATACTCCTCAAATAATTATAGCTAATAAAGAACTATAGAACATCTGCTCAAATAGAGAGTATAATAATTATAGGTAATTGCGTGATTGTTTTGTTGAAGTTTTTTTAAGTACGCGTGAATGTCAAATGTCGGGAGACCTTAACTAAGGTGTTCTCCCGACATTTAGAGGCTGTTTTTTTCTGCTGGTCATTTTTTTTAATACATTTTTCTCACATATAGAAGCAACAAGAGTAATGTACCCAGGATTTTGTAATATCTATATTTAAAAGAGTGTCCTTGGAGTTTCTTGCTCGTTCTTTTCCATAGTGATCTACGTTTTGGAATGGGCTTCAACTTTCTGACTAACTGACAGACTCTTTGACAATTCAAAAGTGCCTGTAAATAGTTTAATTGAAATAGATGCAATGAGTTTGAGTTTGAGTGGTATTTTTTTAAATTATGTTTAATAATAATTAAAAAAAATACCAGCCTCTTATTATGTGGGACCACTGCAGAGCAAAGACCTCTTCTCATACAGAGAAGGCACGACCGTTGAACACCACGCTTGCAAGACCAGTTGGCGATTTCAGACTTATAAAACAACTAAAACTTTCTTGACTTATGTATGAACTATAGCTGCGCCCCGCGGTTTCACCCGCGTAAGTCTCGATCCCGTGGGAATATCGGGATAAAAGGTACCCGATGTGCTTTGCCAGGTCATGTTCCACCCATGTGCCAAATTAAATTAAATGTAGGGAGATTAGAGGTATTTTTGACAGATTAAGGCGACGATAACCGACTTTTAATGATTTTGCACTGATGATCCCGTCTAAACGAGTAAGGTTAATGATTTGGAAAAATTATGTGTCAAATTAGAGCATTTTCTTAATAACTTAATCTGTGAATATTTTAGATTATGTTTATATTACATAGTGAAATTAATTTGTAAAGTTATGTCTAACGCGGATACAAAACTAAGAATCACGCAAAATCTATCAAGCGTATTTTTCTGAAACCTTCACCATTTTAAAGATAATTTAATTATTGATCTTTTAGTATACGTTTTTTGTTAAAATACCTTTTGTTTTTAGTATAATAAATTAATAATGCGTCTCATTTAGGACAGCGCTCCTTGATGGGCGAGTCCTATTACTGGCTGGACGTACGACGCGTTGCGTGAGCTCAGTACAGAACATGCAAGCTAACCACTCAAGGTCACTGGCATATATCTGCGTCTTAAGACTGAGGTCACACTGTGAACGTTTTTAAAATTACGGGAATTGCCCTCTGTTGTTCCTTAACCTAATAGGACACGATCAATCAAAATCTGAATCGTTTTGAAACAGATTGCTAATCCATTACTTCATAAGTTCGAAAAAAAAATAGTGGAAGTGCTCAGGCGCGGTTCGGACAAGTGCTGTTGAAATCAGTGCTCTGAGTGATATACCTCATAATAGAGAGTCAGCTTGAAGAGCTGACAGAGTGCCCGTCATCTTGTAAAAAACGTAAATCGACTCTAGGTATAATTATTATTTAAATACTAAATAAGTCTTTTATTTGAACGACCAGGTAATAAAAAGACGCGGAGTCCTTAGAGTAGGTACCTACGATACAAAATTATTTTACAGACAGTGAGCATACACTCACATAACTACTGATGATATACAACATTCAATTGTTTTATCTCTTCATTACAATAAAAGCCATTGACACTATAAAACAGTTATTTCGGCATTTGCTTAGTGTTGCGCCAGTTCCATAAAATTGTAGGCATAGAATGACACAGCTGAGGCCCTAGTAGCCCTTCACTGGCCTTCACTGATGAAGGGCCAATCGGAACGCCGAACGCGGTCGATGCGTACAGTCGAGATGGTTAAAAGAAACTCATATTAGGGCCTCTGTTTTATAATTTCGAATGGACAAGCTGTAATATATCAATCTGCCTCGCCTTTTCTCAACTTTGTTGGGGTCGTCTTCCAGTATAACCAGTTGCAGCTGAATACTATATTTTATATGGAGCGACTGCCCATCTGACCTCTACAACCCAGTTACTGGGTAACACGATACTCTTTGGCGAGACTGGTTGTCAGACTTTCGGGCTTCTGACGACCCGTAACGACTGTCAAAGATCTACGATTGCCAGCCGGGACCAACGGCTTAACGTGCTTTCTGAGGCACGGAGGGTTCTTGATTTGAAATGGATGGTCATTTAACCACGCGCTCCTCTAAAAGCTATTTACACCATAAAACAGTTATTTCGGCGCAGGCTAACTATTACGCAGTTCCATAAAGTTGGAATGCCGTTTTATCATCCTCGAATTGACACGATATAGTCGATAGACCTATACTTACTACTGTATTATAGTATATTCTATCTCATCTCAATGTCAGTGATGACTTGCAGATTGTACAGACGCCAGCACATCCACCTACTACAATCTGTCAAATTTCTTTAATAGATTTTCAACTTTATCACCAAAGTATAAGGTTCAAAGTTGATTGGGAAAATTTGACATTTGTTTCGGGTAGGTTGACCTGCTGGCGTCTGTACATCACATTTTAGTTATTCTTTGACCCCAATTAATCGCAGCCATTGAATACTGCTCCGAAAAATATTGGATGCCAATAAAAACTAGCACGTTTTAACGTTGTTTTTGTTCCTAGGAATAGTGCTAAAAATAATATAATGATCTCAGTTTTGATGGCCAGTAGTTTTAAGGCCTCGACTCTTATGCACGAGCAAATCCGGGCAAGTACTAATATGACTTCTTCAATTCATATGTATCTTCTGAGTTAATCTTGAATATTACTGATATCGCAGAAGGTAAACATCATGAAGGACCCTGCTGAAATCGCCAACCAGTCTTGAGCAGGCCTGTTGATCAATGCTCGTGCCTTCAATCGTAGGGTAGTATTATTAATGATCTCATTTTAAGGAAGACTTGAACCATCATAATAACGGAGAAGTTGTTTACAAAAATATTAATTTGACTTTTCCTAGAATCGATGACTATTGTATGTAAGTAATTATCACTTATCAGCACAACATATTATTGTTTTATGGCTTATCAGAGCCTAGTTACGGTGATAAGGGAAAAACCAGTTGATTACAATTGACAGATATTTGCGAATAACGCCATTTAATATCTACTTAAGTTGTTTAACAAATAATAATGTATTACGCGTAATTTCAATCGTGATTTCGACTGTATTGTCTAGGTTGTTTGTTATTTATTACACAAGGCACATGACAAGCCCCTAACTTTTCTTTAAAGTTTTGTAGATTACCTCAGCATCGACACAGGCAAATATTAATATTGCTTGGCGAAAGTTAACCAGAAACGATTGATTTTATGTTATAGGGACCGGGCAACTCTATAAAAAGGAAGCGAATTCCAGTGTTCGATGATATTACCAACCCTGATGACCCCATAACCCTCCTCCAGGAGAGCAGTAGGGCCACCAGCACAGTGCACAAACACAGACGTCCGTCATTTCGACCTCGCTGACGAGGTCTTCCGCGAGCGCGACCCCGAGTCAATACTCCCCTACTACCCTTGCTCGACGAAGCGCCAGCCAGCGCCGTAGCTGAGCCTGTAGCTTTAAATTCCCCTGATAATAATAACTATCCAGATTTGATCCAGCCTGTCCCATCGTGCTGTCCTCCCCCCAGTGACGCCTTAAGCCGGGGTTCGTACCCCACAGTGGCTGTCCTTGGCGAGCAGTCACTAAGTATAAGTTATTTTACGCCCTGGCTGGAGGCTTTAAGTTTCTTAAGACAGCCACAGGATAGCCCGGTTAAGTAGTCATGATCTCAGAGATAAACTACAAGATGCCATAAATAAAATAAAAAAGTGCTCGATGAATCATGGCCGCTCCGAACTTTGCGCAATAACAATTTTAGACACTAAATGGTGATGCATGAGGTAAGTGTGAGTGAGTGAACATGCGCGAAAGTTCGGAGAGCTATGTTCAGACCGGTCATGATTTATCGGCCTCATTGTATGTTACATGACGTAAATATTTACTAAAAAAGTACAACAAATATTATGATTTATTTGTGGTTCTTCGAATAACTTGGATAGCACTGTATTATTGTGACATTTTTCCTTTATTTACTACGCTCATTCTTGCGGTTGTTATTATTTTTCGTGAAAGTAGGTATCTATAGCGAATAAATAAATAACTTGTGACAATAATATGTTTTTATTGCGTTTAATAAAGTATGTGAATAGAAGTACTACCTACATTAAAACAAAGGCAACAATTTCAAAAGGGAAATAAACAAAGCCCCGTTATTATTGAATATAATGTTTACACAGGAAAAAAAAACATAAGTATAAGTTTTTTTTATTAGTTTAACGTAGTCTGTATGGACTACGACAGGAAGAGACGACCCGTGTTGAATGCGGGGTATATCATAGTTAACAGAAACTGGAAACATTTGGGGAAATATCTACACAGGAGGCGTTACTTAGTAAGTCCTGCTAGGTGTATAGAAGTCTCAGCCTATAATGTGCCCACTGCTGGGCCATAGGCCTCCGCTCTGTGAGAGGGACTGGGCCCTAGTTCACTACGCGGGCCCACTGCGGTTTGGTAGATGTCATATGTCTTCGAATTTTTGGTTCCAGGACATGCCACTTTCCTCACGATGTTTTCCTTCACCGTTTTGAGAGCAGTGGTGAAGAAATAATTTACACAAAGTAAAGCGCCTGTCATCGACCTACATCTCGTAAGGCGCGGCCGTTATCACTAGGCCACCACTGCTCACCCACATCTGCTTAGTGTCATCAATGGTGCTAACCGAGAACGAAATAATAAAGTTATTTGCTTTAAGTAGGTACACTATAACCAAGGTAACCGATATAGCTCGAAGAATTGCCAAACTTAAGTGGCAATTGGCCGGGCACATTGCTCGCAGAACAGATGGCCGATGGGGCCGAAATGTTCTGGAGTGGCAACCGCGTACCGGAAGACGTAGCATTGGAAGGTCTCCCACAAGGTCGAACGATGTCGTGGGCCGCAGGAATTCGCTAGATGCGAGAGGCACAGAACCGGTTGAAGTGGCAGTGCTTGGGGGAGGCTTATGTCCAGCAGTGGACGTCTTTTGGCTGAAATGATGAGGTACAGACGCCAGCAGGTCAACCTACCCGAAACTGTCAAATTTTCCCAATCAACTTTGAACGTTATGCTTTAGTGATAAAGTTGAAAATCTATTAAAGAAATCTGACAGATTGTAGTAGGTTGATGTGCTGGCGTCTGTACATTATTTATGGTAGAGTTAGGTAGTTTCAACCAAGTAAAAGACGCATGGATAGTGTGAGGGATGATATAAAAGGAAAGAATGATAACGTGATGGTTGACAGGGGAGAATGAAAGAGAAAATCATAATGCGGCAACCCCAAGTACCTTAACATGGGACAAGGGCAAAAGGAGAAAGCTACAAATAATAATTTAATTATGAAAGAATACACGAAACAATTTTCAAAACAAATCTACATAAAACAGTTGTAATGACGACAAACAAACACACCTACGTAGATAATAACATTATACTAAGCTTCTGACGTAATGTCGCGACGTTGTTAGATAGATCCTATTATCTTCTAAGTACTATTATATATAGCTGAGTATCCTAGTTTCAGATAACAAATCTTGTTTTTTGTACTGTTTAGCTTGAACAAGCTGTTAATCCGCTGATAATTTAATTTGTAAGTTATACATTGGGATCATGGCAACAATGTGACCCAATAATGTTGCCCAGGATTGCTGTCGTGCTCGGAATGTAATCTATAGAAAATGTTTGGGGACCAGTGGTGACGCGATAGCACTGTTACGGCAGCACTGTCGCGAGCTGCGTATCTCTCGTTATTGGTATAACCTACCTATTGAACTGATTTGGATGAGCAAGAGACTTTGATACACCAAAGTCCGTCTGCTGCACATCCAAATACATATTATGTAGGAAGATTTTCAATGTTTATACGCAACGCAAGTGGTATAATTACGCTTGCCGCAGTTGATTCGTGGATGGGTGACCATCTTTACATACCGAGACCCCTCCGTGGCACGGAAAGCACTTTAAAAGCCGTTGGTCCCGGCTGTCATTCGTGGATCTTTGACAGTCGTCTGACAACCGGTCTTGCCAAGGGGTATCGTTGTACCCAATGACTGAGTTGTGGAGGTCAGATAGGCAGTCGTTCCATGTAAAATTGTGGTATTCAGCTGCATCCGGTTAGACTGGTTGCCGACCCCAACATAGTTGTAAAAAGGCTAGGCAGATTATGGTTTCCATTCATTCGCAGAATGCATAAGTATATCTAGCATATATAAAGGTCGTTTCCTTTAGTTCGTTGCATCTTATATATCAAGCAACAACAACGACAACCAGTAACCAATTTTTTTTATTTCGTTCATTTCCTTATTTAGTTTGAGGTGTAATCGGGGTCAATACTCTAGTTTTATCCTCCTCCCCCTAAAAATCATGAGTATCGGACCAGGCCAACAGATGCCACTGCTATATCTTTACTTAAACTGAACAACTCCTAAGTACGTATAGGAATCGTGCCTATAATACCTGTTGCCGACCACAAATCCAAACTGCAGGATGCTAAATGAGAATTTCTTTAGAGATCCAAGAAACACTAATAATAATCATGATAAAATTGAATAATTCCATCACCCATCGACCTCATTAGATAGATAAATCGTTTATTTAGTGCACACAAAAAACAGCACAACATACAAAAGCACGATTAAATAATAACTAATTAGCTAATAGGAAATAGCTGCAAGGTGCCAATATACAAACAAACAAAAAATAAAAAAGGAAGAAAACAAGACATTGTGATGACACTTTAAAATAATGGATCATCGAACATAAAAAAGTGCGGTGTGCGTCTCAAGGTTGCACCAAATGGGAGTCCAGCTCAGCATGTGCCAGGCAAATACACCTGACGCTGATATTCTGCTGAATCCCTGCAGTGACATACGGACGTCGAGTAGATGAGATAAATATGCGAGTTATTGGTGTTGTGAAAAGTGGAATGTGCGGAGTGAAATGTAAGTATACCCGCAATTTAAATATTGTATTATACAGTAAAGTTTAGCATTTGGAAACGTTCCTGTTCGATGATGATTGTGTATTTGATTACTTGATTATTTAAATAGATTTAGGTGCCATTATTAGGTACATTATCATCATTAGGTACCATTGAATATAATAATGCTCTAAACAAGGAGCTAAGGTAATTCCCAATGGTACAATATGTATCATATAACGGACGACTGTATTATAATAATATGCCATGGGATTCAATGGTGCACTTATGGTATAACATCCCATAATTGTCTGTAACTATAACGGTATAATAATACCTATTTTATTATCTTAAATATTATCGTCTGTAAAGTAAACTGAAGAAATCTGATGTATAAAATCAATGTTTAGAATGCTGTACTTCTTTGATTTTTAACATAATTCACCAACATCATATGCCTAGCCTCTTCAAACTGTGTTACGGATGCTGCTGACTACCAGTATATTACATAGATCGACTGCCTATCTTACCTCTAAAACCCAGTTACTAACACGATAACCCTAAGTAAGATTGGTCGTCAGACTTTCAGGATTCTTAACATAAAAATAATTATTATCTACATGTTCATTGGTTTCATCCCTTCATTGCCACAAAACGTGGCTTTACTGCAACCTATTCAACAACCTTGAAATAACTAGAACTATAAAAGTCTAGTAATAAAAGTAATGTGAACACTTGTGTTATATTATTGTTTCTTTTATTTGTAATAGTTATTATTGTTCTCAAATTGTAGGTGACGATAACGGCTATAAAATATTGTTTTGTTATTTGGTTTTTGTCTGCTGATTTTCATTTTATGAGTATTTGGGTATCATTTATGTTATGGATAAAAAAGTCGAGAGGTGTCGTGGGACGAAGTTCCTTTCGTTTAAGAGTAATCATCGGAGGACATGACAGAAATGACCATCGTCTGTCGAACTCAAATAATTTATTTCAAACAGGCGCATACGCTAGTTTTAAATATAAGTACCAGGGCAACCGAGCTCTGCTCTAGTGAAAATACAGAATGCTAATTCCATGCTGCCATGATAGTAAGTACTTACTAATTCCATGCTGCCATGATAGTAGGTACTTACTAATTCCATGCTGCCATATCATGTTATTCTAAGGTAGCCATCTTGTTCTTAACTTTGGGCGACCGAGCTTTCCTCGGGTGAAAATATGGAGAAAACGAATTTTCCCAGATATGAGACCTAGCTAGATCGATTTTTCGCCCCCGTAAACCCCCTATATAGCAAGCAAACTTTCATCGAAATCGTTAGAGCCGTTTTCGAGAATTCGATTACAAATATATATACAAAATTGCTCGTTTAATAGGATAGGATAGGATATCTAAGGGCACATAAAAGGAACATTCAAGTCGCGGTATTATTTCCTTTTTTTTCATTACTGTACACTTTATGGCCGAAAATGAAACATCTCCTTCCAACGAAGTGGGGTTCAGAATCATGTACTGAATCCATAGTATCAGTTTTCGAGTCGATGTCCCTCCCTGCCACCCTGTATATTCTTTCTACTAATTGTATAAACAATTCAGTCAGTGCATCTGAATTCACAGCACGTTCACTCACAGTAAGTTTTATACGAAAAATCTGGACAAACTCCGCACCTCAGACGGTCGATCAATGACGTCTGATTACTTACCTATATTTTTTTAATCGTCTGGCTCAGATGATTATTTTATTGGTTTTGGCTCGATCGCAGCCACACTGTTGATTCTAGTTTGACCTTAAAACTTTCGCGCGTGGCTACACGTGGTGCTAAATAAATTAATGAGCATGGCATTCAATCTTAGACTCAATCTTTTGGAACTGCGTAATATTGTCGTGGAAATGGACAGATTTAAAAAAAAATCTTTCCTTTCACCAAAAGCGTTGTTGGAAGGTTTTTTTTAAGGTCCAGTTTTGTCTGTAACTAGGGCAGAATATCAGAACACTTTGTAGGCAGGATAAGGTTACGCATGAAGTGTTTGCCATCTCTATCCCCTTTGTAAGTGGTCCCGTCACATAATGACATAGGATCAATCTGTCTCAGGTTTCGTAGAGCTCAAAGAAAGAAAACGTAAGTATCGCGATGGCAAGAAAAATTTCCATGTATGAAGACTGTGAGATGCATCGTTCCAAGAGGTTATCTCTGCTTATGATGCTATTATAGATATTTGCCGCTCTTTATAACAAGATACATAATGTGGCCATTATCAGCATCGTCTGCCGCCTTTTTCCTAACTATGTTGTATACCAGTATTTTACATAGAGCTTACTGCCTATCTGACCTACACAATCAAGTTACTGGCAAGATTGGTTGTCAGACTTTCGGGCTTCTGACGACCCTTAACGACTGTCAAATATCTACAAATGACAACCGGGACCATGGCTTAACGTGCTTACCGAGGCATGGAGGGGTCTCGATATGTAATAGATGGTCACCCATCCACGGACCGACCTTGGCAAGTGTACCCGGGCGGTTATTATTATTTAGTCACGAGCCATTAGTTTTCTTTAAATTATCATATGATGGTAATAAGACACAGGTGTTAATGTGGACACGTTATTCGTCACGGTATAGGCTACTGCGTATAATTCAGACACATTTGCGCATCTCGACATACTCGTACGGCACATGAGGTTGTCGACATGTGAGGTGTGAATTTAGCGGTCATAGCGTCGTTAGTCGTATCTTACGGCCAATGGTCTTGTAGGCCTTGATCAAGAACTAAAAATTGGGACAAGGGGGTAGCTATTGAAAATACAGAAATATTATTCCTGGAAACGGCTCGTTTTAAGGCGAAGTCCAGCTTTCTAATTACGCAACACATTTTCGTAAACGATTACGACAAATTTGTTTCATTTTGACAGCTCCACAACATTAATTGCGTTATTTACGTTGTTGAGCTGATTTTTTTTCGAACTTATGAAGCAATGGATTAGCAATTTGTTTCAAAACGATTCAAATTCCAATTGATCGTGTATTACGTAATTAGGGCACAGGTCAAGAGCTGGCCAATTCAGTAATAAAATAAAAAATATGATGTTCCTCTCCCAGTGGGCCTCACTTCTAGAACCTTTGTCCCCATTTCCGATATTTGGTGGGATATATTTAATGAAAACGGCAATAAAAATAATATACAAATTAAGTTTTCGAGTAAAGACACATTCTCGAATGTTATTGCATATTTCAGACTTGTTATTTCCATCTTATGTTGTTAGATTCTCTGAATAAGCCTAAATGACGTAGATTGCGTGAAATTTGCGTTACAATACACTGTCATGTAGATCTTCGCACATTGCTTATTGTAATTAGTTTACTTCATTAGCATAGTCTACGTTGTTCGACGCTTTGGAATATTTAATTAGTGTTTACGTTAGTTAGCCGTGACAGGTCAAGTTTTGAAGGAGCTCTGTAAATGCTTTGGTGCTTGAAGTATTCTTGCTGTTTCGTTTTTTATGAGTTCATGGTTAAGTTCACTGCGTTGGTCTAGTGGTCGTAAACGCTTTTGCTGAGGTCCTGAGTTCGATTCCCATTAAAGTGTTATTGGGTTTTTCCATCAGGAATTTCTCAGTATCAGCCCGGGGTCCAGATTTGTGCCGGGTTGATGGCAATAGGCTCACCCCCTATTACATGGGACTTAAACATAGGCGAAATTTGGACGTGCTTTAGGTACACCTCTGCCTAACCCTACGGAGTTTACAGGCATGATGTAGTCTTATTTTATTTTATGGTTAAGTTGGTGAATAGGTACTTTACAGTCTCATAACTTCTCGATAACGCACTTTCAGGGACTGAAATAATAATAATAACATAAACCCCACCGCTGTATCTCTACGTTGACGTCGTGGTGGGGCTTGCACGCTTCAAAGTCTAGGTCTGTGCCGGTAGAGTTTACTTTGCAGGAACAGGTCTAGGATGAGGAGCCAGACCAAGAGAGATACAGAAACCCACAGGGCAGCATGTGGCGAGCTGTTGGGCAGTAGCGCCCCCACGGAACCTATCTCCTCCGAGAAATCTTGTTCCTCATCTCTGGCTTGCGTTTATTGACCGGCTGGAGTGAACACTGACGAGGAACAAAGCTGCCACCTCATTTTTGCTTTAATTGGCCGGCTTGAGTGAAGATTCGCAAGAGCAAACGTGCTCGGAGGAAGGAAGTATTCCAGTAAGTGCTCGTAGGGATCTTGACCATCTTCCGGGCTCTGGGATTGTTCTGAAAGCCTTGGAATACCTTTTCACTTCTCAAGCACCTCGGGACATGTAGCCCCCTTGTCGCTACGTCACTATGTGCTAGGGACAGTTTTTGGGGGCCCATTATTGAGTGTGCAAGTCCCTGCCATTTTATCCGTGTACATATAAAACATTGATCAGGCAGGGGCCGTAGTCCAGGTAACTAGTCAACCAAACCCATAGTCCGATATCTTTAGTTTCATATCCTGCAATAGTTCCACACCAACGCGGGTTGTCCTTAGGTGCCCTTGCGTAGTGCGAACAGGAATAATCGTCGGTTGATGCCCCATTTCATTTAAATTGTCTGTGAGTTGGCTTCAGCCCCTCGTACGCCTTCCAAAGGACCGGAATCCATGGTCCCGAGAACAGTTATATAAAAAAAAACTTTATTTACACTTCTAAGCCACAAACATCTGTGTAGCCCTGGCTCTTGTACTAGGAGTTTCTGTATCACAAGAGCCAGTATGCGACAGAATTTTCAAGCAGATGTTGACCGGATCCTCCGTGACTATCAGCTCCTATCCGTTCCTAGCTTCCCTGCTCAGTCAATCATGCCCGTCCATCTATAGAAGAATGGCCATCCTATGTAAGGTTCTCTATTTTCGTCTCCTCTCGTGGTTAATCTTTTCTACTGCACATCTGGAAGAAGACTGTCGAACTCTCTGCTAAATGGCTAATTTCCCACTGAAATTTCTTTTTTCCCAAATGTATGTCTGAAAATAAGCCTGCTCATTGCAACTTTAACTTCTTCTTTTACAGATTAAGTAAAGTTCCTCGGCGGTTAATAAATCTAGCACCTAGGCGACCGAGCTGTGTACCCTAATTACGTAATACACAATCAATCGGAATTTGAATCGTTTTGAAACAAATTGCTAATCCATAGCTTCATAAGTTCGAAAAAAAATCTGCTCAACAACGTAAATACCGCAATGAATGTTGTTGAACTGTCAAAGTGAAACAATTTGTCGTAATCGTTTACGAAAATGTATTGCGTAATTAGATAGCTGGTCTGGTGAAAATAGAGAATGCTCGATTAATAGTAGATATAGGATAGTTCATATAAATTTCATGCCGCCATGATAGTACATACTTACAAATTCCATGCTGCTATGTCATTATTTTAAGCCATCTTGTTCTAAACTCGGGTGAAAATACGGAGAAAACGATTTTTTGGCAGATATGAGACCTAGCTATATCGATTTTTGCCCCCGGAAACCCCTATATTGCAACTTTCATCGAAATTGTTAGAGCCGTTTTCCAAAACGTGATTACAAATATATAATTACACAAATATTGCTCATTTCATAGTATAAGATAGGATACACAGATTCTACGTACCTAATTATTTTTGAAAATAATAAGTACCTATTAACATAGTGTGAAATCATTGTTTCATATAATTGTATTAGCTGGAGTACTGGCTCATTGCCAGTTTTATTCATAGTTGATTACAACCAGGAACTGTGAGAATTGATTGTTATGAATCTGTTTTTATTAATATACTCTGACTGTTACAACGATTTTGACAAAATACAATTTTTTTTTTAAAGAAATGTTGTGTAAATATGTTAACATCATTTGAATATAATTTGAAGCGCAATTTATTAGATTACTAACTTCTGCCCGCCATACTTCGTCCTCGTGTTTATTGTTTTAACATATAATATATCCTATTCTATGACACTCGACAATACAAAAAAGAAAGAAAGAAAGAAAAAAGAAAAAGAATGAAAGAAAGAATTTTAGGCATCAGATCAGTAGGTGTGAAGATCAGGGCTCGATAACGGTATATTTTTCGAAACGGTTTCGTCTTAAGAAAACGATTGAAACGAAACGATATGTTTATATAGAAACGATTTGTTTCGGTTACGTTCGAACGGAACGTTATTATAACAGTTTTGAAGAAGAACAAAAGATCATAAATTTTGGGCAAAATTATGAAAGTACAAAGTAAAGTTATATTCGTTAGAGCACAAAAAAATAGTTTTTCTCTACACTTTTCACAATAGGACCAAATCTGTAGGGCCATTCCCTGCGCTGTATAATATTATATATGATATATGACTACCTTCTGTCCACGATTTCGTCCCCGTGAAATTGCGGCCCCCGACCCATCGCGTTGCATCGCATCGCTCGCTCCCGCATTATTTTTTTCGTTTTGCTCCGCTCCTAAGGGTCGTAGCGTGATGTTACATATCCTATAACCTTCCTCAAGAATTGGGCTAGACAATACAAAAATATTTTTTCAAATCCGACTGGAAGTTCCGGAGATTACCCCCTACATACAAACTTACGGACAAATACCTCTTTATAATAATTATAATATAATTAATATAGAAGTATAGATTCGTAGGTACTGCAATTATGTAAGTATGAACATTACTACAAAATTCTACCTGATGATTATGTAAATACTTACGATAATATTATTTAAAAAAAAATATTTATTTTCTTCACGGGGAATAACAGACAAGATGTACGTATAAAGTTAAAGCCTTTTTCAGTAAAATAATATCTACTCGTAAATCAAGATTTCAAGTATTATTTACCCGTAGCATTAAATATTATAACTGTGTAAGTTTATGATAAATGATATTATTTCTGTAAGTAGGTTTGTACTAACACTTTTACACGTCATCGTCAACACTTTTATCGTTTTTACGACTTGACAAAACATCGAGATTTCATAGTTCTACCTAGGTAACTTTAATATTAACGTATTATTTCCTTCCGGAATAAATTCTCTAAGCGATGGTGAAAACCTTATCAAAACCTGCTGCGTGGTTTAGAAGAACTACGCGGACATACAGAGAAATACGAAAAGCGATTATGTATAGATATAGACTAGAGGAGACTCTTAAAGTTCAGATATAATCTTGGTCAGATCATGTGAGGACCGTGTAGATTGGTGTCTGAAATAGACTAAGAAAAGAACCACAGATTTGAGTGAACTTGTCCAGTCGGCAGTCTCGCATTTGTCAGTAATCGTGTAGCTCAAGTCATATAAATCATAAGTACTTGTACCCTAATTACGTAATACACGATCAATCGGAATTGGAATCGTTTTGAAACAAATTGCTAATCCATTGCTTCATAAGTTCGAATAAAATATCTGCTCAACAACGTAAATAACGCAATGAATGTTGATGAACTGTCAAAATGAAAAAAAATTGTCGCAGTCATTTACGAAAATGTGTTGAGTAATTAGATTTAGACAGCTCGTCGACCGAGCTCTGGTCGGGTGAAAATAGATAAAGATATCGTACAGGTATACCAACGTTGTATCACATTTCAGAGGCTGTGAAAATAGCAAATTTTCCCAGATATGAGACCTAGCTAGATCGATTTTTCGTCCCCGTAAATCTGTATATTGCAACTCTCATCGAAATCGTTAAAGCCGTTTTCGAGAACATGATTAAAGCACAATTATAAAGTCCCATTAAAATAGATGGATAAACTTTTAGAAATCATTCAAAGTCAAAGTCAAATCATTTATTTCAAATAGGCCCGTACAAGGCACTTTTGAACGTCAAAAATTTACAAAAAAAAAGAATTAATTTTTCATTCAGACCACCAAAATAAGGACAATGGTAAAAAAATTATAAGAAAAACGCACTAGATACTTACAAGAAAAATAAATTAGCTAACGAAACACACTTAAAATGTTGGTTACCCAATGCCATTTATTATGTTAGGTCAAAATAAAATCACTGTAATCAGTGTTTTCTTTTTGCTTGGATATCTTTGGTTAGACGTACTGAATGCTGTGTTAAAATTTGTCCATCTATTTTAATGGGACCTTATATACATACATACAAATATTGCTCATTTAATAGTATATAGGATAGGATGTGTGTTTACCTGGGTAAGAAAACTAAACTGGACCTACGTCATCACCAAGAAAGCTCAGTTGCCAGCTTTCTTGGTGATGATGTAGGTCCAGACGTAAAAAAATGTTAATTTCCTAAAGGTTATCGATGTTTTCTACGTACAGTTCGCGTCAAACGTAAGCGTAACTTTGCCGCTCTGAAGTAGACTACAAATGATTGCGCAGTAGTCAATCTTACTTATCAAACAGTAGCACGCATGCGCAACCTAACTTCAGAGCGGCAAAGTTATTTGGCGCGAACTGTAGGTACAGAAATATATTAAATGCTTGCTACCTACATTCGTTTTCTTGGAGTCGATCTTATTTGACAGCTGTTTGAATCATTACCTAATTATCTACATTTTCCTTCCCAAAAGTACAAGCTTCCGAGAAAACCCTTACCTACAGTGAAGCGTAATGACCATTATCCTCCGCAGTTGGTAGCCTGCCAACCATTTTACCACAAAGTAGATAGATACAGAAGTTCGGCTCTATACAACGAGCGGAAACGCACGCACTCAACACGCTTCACGTACAGCTATTAATACTCCATTTGAAATAAGCTTAGACATTTGACTAAACCTTTTTACAGTCCGTTAAACCGACTTTGACTTCTATTGCGTTGGTGGCATGACAAATGGCAGCTGCAGTAAACAATTGGTATTGTAACCACCTTTTTTGCTTCTAATACCATCTTTATGCCTATGGTTAGGTATAGAAGTCAGAATCCGTTGACCGGACTGTAAAAAAGTATGTTTAAATATCTAATCTTATTTCAAATGGAGTATAGTACAAGCACAGATGAATACAGATGGGACATTCCGCAAATTTAGGTATAATGCTACAAGGAGGCGGGCTCGACTTGTCGAATTCAGAGGGCGTAACGTAGTCAGAAAATATAAGAGTTACGCGATTGAAAGATAGGGAACTTCTAAGTGAATATAATTATCGGTAATTAGCGCTGTGCGACCTAAATTGTACTTTACTGTGTCGTTGCAAGAGTCGTTTTTTATTTAAATTATTTTGCGGAGTGTTCCATCTGTACTAACTGTTGCGTCAGTTTGAGATTGCTTAATGTTTTTAATTTGACAATTGAGGTTAATTTTATAATCATCAATTTTCATCGATGATTTTTCTTTTTGAATTACAATTTCATAATGTAATTCAAACATAAATTGTTGACAAAAGTGGCGAGATATAACGTTGAAACCTTCTAAATACAGTTGAATGTGTAACTAATTTCCTTTAGTGGGTGATTGCGTAAGAATTTAACCTGAACAGGGTTTGTTTACAGTTTCATCAGATATTTTTTGGACAGACTATAATTATGTGCGTGTGCAGTGAGATGTATGGTACTGGCCTTCTGTACCTATCTATTTCGTTACCCGACTGCCAAGGAAGGGTAATTATGTTTTTCGCGCGTATCTTGTTTGTGATTTTACTCACAGCCGAGGGTTTCCGTGAAACACCGAGTTTCTCAATGATTGGATGACGGCTATGACGCTTGTTTCACCGAATTATCAGACAGATAAATAAATAATATAATGACTTATGTTATTCCTAAAGAACCGCTTATATTGGTAATATTTGAAACTCAAAGCTTGGAGTCAAGACGCAGCCTGCTAATGGCCATGATGCTTCACGATCTGTGTAATAAGAAAGAAAGAAAATACGTTTATTTGCGGTAAACATGACGAAAAAAAAAAGAACACAAAATTAAAAAAAAGAAACAAGTTTAGGGAAAATATATGTCACATTCACGCAAAACGGCCATCGCTCAGCATGAAGCTGCGATCCTATGCAAGACAGAGCCCCAGCGCTGGTTTTCAGCGACAGCCGGCGTTGACGTTATGACGTCGACCGGTGCAGCATACCATGAAATATAATTAAGAAATAAAAATAAAATAAATATACAATAATTAATTCTACATTAATAAAAAAAGTATAATATTTAAAATGGCAACATTCCGTTAAGTCGTATAACGGGTTCGATTGTTCAGATATTACCAATAACCTATGTTATATTGTACCTAGATCTGTGATGCGTCGAGAGGCGCATGAGCTATTCCACATCCCAAGGTGCAGAACTCACGCTGCCGCACGGGCGCCTCTCCGACGCATTGTAGATACGTTTATCACAAATTTCATCGATTTGGATATTTTCGCGCTTACACACTTTAGGTTCAAAAAGATGGCTATTGAATCTTTGATATAGATATATTTAACGACAGGAAATACAAGGAGTATTTCCTGTCGTTAAATATATAATTATAAATAATTTTATTTTTTGCTATGTATCTGCTGGATAATGGGGTATATATAAATAACCGTTACCTATTATTCCGAAATACGTACGAATATCACAGTTAAATTGTAATGTGTAACAGTTTTAAGTCCCATAAAGTAAAATATTTTTATTTTTTTCGTATTTGGTACAGCTTACTTTAAAATGTTTACGTGTCATTCGAAATGCACTTTGCGGTATGTGGTTGTTTATCTTATTATGTAATTTAATTTCGGCATCTAAATATTAAATAGATAAATATTATATTACATTTATGTAAATATTTGTTAAGTGCTTCGGTGTAAAAATATCATGTAACAAATGGAAGTATTTTCGGTATTTTATAATGTTTACAGTCATGCTTTCAGCGAGATTATGACTATTTACTTTTCAATGTTTATGACTGCCAAGGTGGTCTAGTGGTCTATAACGCTACTGCTAAACTAGGGGTCTTGCACGCTTAGCATGACCACAATAGAATCGGGTTTTGTCGACGAAAGAATAGATAAAATGACAGATAAACAATCACAATCTGTCATTTTGTCTATTCTTCCGTCGACAAAACCCGTAGAATCCGTTTCTATGGTTGTCATGCTACGCGTGCAGGGTTTGATTCCCAGGTCGGGCAGTGTTGTTGGATTTTTCCAACTAAAATTTCTCACTGCAGCCCGGAATCTGGATTTTTGTGGTTGAAGGCAATAAGGTACTATAGGTACACCTATGTCAAACCCTCCGGGGATAACAAGCGTGAAGTTATGTTATGTAATATTTTAATCCTACTAATATTATTAATGTGAAAGTTTGTGTGTTTGGATGTTTGTTACTCAATCACGCAAAAACGGCTGAACTGATTGGAATGAAATTTGGCATACAGATAGTTACAACCTGAATGTACGTTCCCGTGGGATAATTTCCGACATCCACGTGGGCGAAGACACGGGTGAAAGCTACTTAGTTGCCAAATAAAACTAGCATACATATTTAGTATCCAGTCAAGTTCAAGCCCAGCCACATAAGTACAGTTACTCTACTTCTGTCTGCACAATGTAAACAGGGCTTTTTTTTTGTGGGACATTGTCAAATAACTTCTCCCGCTCTGGGCGCAGCGGGAGGGCGTGTCAGACTCTTATTGACTAAAACCCACCCGTGTTCCTTCAGTTGCCTGTACGTTGCCAGGGGCCACGGTATCCCTTTCGGACTTTCCCGCAACCCCGGCAGATGTGAACAGGGCTTAACGTTTTGTTCTTCGTACTGTAGTGTTGATTGACGGCACTGAATTAAATGCTTAGAACAATTGGAGGTCGACTCGCGGGTACTGCGAATCCATTCGTTCCGGAAATCTACGGGAGAGGTCACGAGGTCAGGTGGAACAGATGGCGGTTATTCCTTTTAAACCAGAGCTCCAAAAAGACTGGCAATTAGGTAAGGCTCGCGTCTAAAGATAATAACAGCCGTACGGGTAGATCCATCAGGTTAAGCTACACTTGTCGGGGTTGGTCCGTGGATGGGTGACCATCATAACATCACATCCTCCGTGACTCAGAAAGCACGTTAAGCCGTTGGTTCCGGCTGTCATTCGTGGATCTTTGACAGTGGTTACGGGTCGTCAGAAGCCGGAAAGTCTGGCATCCAGTTAGACTGGAAGCCGACTCCAACATAGTTGGGAAAAGGCTAGGCAGATTGTGTACCTAATCCGTCATCGGCCGAACTATGCTCGTACGTCGTCGGCCGAACTCGGTCGATAGAGGTAGATAAAACATAGCAAAAGAAAGTGAGCGCAGACACTACTTCAAGGACATCGTCCGATGCCTATACTTCTAGCCTGTAATTACCTGATTGCAGGGCAATGGTTTCTTTATATCCAGTGACGAATAGATTCTAAAATCAGCCATCTGTATTCATATACACAAAGCAATCATTAAGGCGACGATAACCAACATTTAATAATTTTATACTAAAGATCACGTCTAAACGAGAAGTGTTAATGATTTGGAAAAAATATATGTTAAATTAGAGCATTTTAATAATTTAATATATGAATATTTTAGATTATGTTTATATTACTAACAAAATTTATTTGTCTTACGCGGTTAAAAAATTGAGAATCACGCAAAATTTATCAAGAGTATTTTTCTGAAACCTTCACCATTTTAAAGATAATTTGATTATTGATCTTTTAGTATACGTGTTTAATTAAAATACCTTTTGTTGTATGTTTAATAAATTAATAATGCGTCTAATTTGGGGCAGCGTTCCTTGATGGGCGAGTCCTATTACTGGCTGGACGTACGACGCGTTGCGTGAGCTCAGTACAGAACACGCAAGCTAACCACTCAAGGTCACTGGCATATATCTGCGTCTTAACATAGTTGGGAAATGTCTAGGATATATGATTTCCTGTTACTTTGAGGATCCCAAACAAACTATTACTGACAGCCTGTATCATCCCACGGCTGTAAGAGACTTCCTAAACAATAAAATAATTAAAACTTTCTCCTTTATTAGCTTTTGCCAGCGGCTTCAAAATTATCCCACGGAAACGTACTACCGGGATATAAAAAGTATCCTATATCCTAACGCAGGTCATGGTCTATCCATGTGCCAAATTTAGTCCAGATCCGTTCAGTCGTTTTAGCGTGAAAGCGTAACAAACAAACAAAGTCACTTTCGCATTTATAATACTATAAATAACTGGCTGCGCCCCGCGGTTCCACCCTCATAAGTCTCGATCCCGTGGGAATATCGGAGTAAAAGGTACCCGATGTCCTTTGCCAGGTCATGGTCTACCCATGTGCCAAATTTAGTCCAGATCCGTTCAGCCGTTTTAGCGTGAAAGCGTAACAAACATCACTTTCGCATTTAAAATATTAGTTAAAGATTGTTTATTTATTATTCAACTCTATGCAGTATCATGGCCGCAGTCTGCGACCTTTGTAACAACCTTTGTCTCAATTAAATACAATTATCTATTACAACCTGAGCATGCTAATTCTAACCTCCAATCAATCTTGGCGTGTTGTCGGCCATTGCCAGGGTCTAACGCATCAAGTTTTGTGTTCTAAAATGCATGAATTGCATTGCTTTGGCAAATTTCCGGTTTTAGGAAAAAAAAAGAAAAGAAAGAAAGAAAATATGTTTATTTACTTTTTCGTTTTTTGTTATTTCAGTGACAAAAACTGCGGAAACTTAGAATAGTCTTCTCAATTACATAGGTACTGATGTGTCTTCTTTGAAGCAAAGCCAGATATACTTTCCTGAGTTGTTAGTTAAACTTCTTCTTTTTAGCGTGTCGAAGGCAAACTAAATGGAGTCGGCCCAGAATTCCGCTACGAGTTTGACGCCATCAGTTTCTGTAACGGGCAGACGAAAAGACACGCAGGACACGATCTTAGGTGTCCCATGGTTTGTGGAACAGCACCACATTTAAACGCCAGCGTGTAGCATGAGAACCATAGTTTCTATTGTGGTCATGTTAAGGGTGCAGGGTGGAGTCATCTATGAATCTCCATCTGAACAGGTTTTTCTTGCTTCGGCCAACCTGGGTCCGGAGTTTGTTTAATCTGTTTTGTTTGTTTTGTCTGGTTAGGTTAACGATTAACCTGATACAGGTTTAAAAATTGCCATGCAAACTTACATGGGTTTTGCATGTAAGATTATAAATGGATTAATATTAATATTCTCAGTAGGAAAAAACCCTGTACGTTTGATTGCAATCTTCGGTTAGTTTATCAACGAAATCAGCTTTAGGTATTTTATGATATAACTACTTATTTCTAACAATAATATTATTATTTTTATTGTTTTATTACAGTCATTATGCCCATATAGAAATGCGCAGTTCCATTAGATCGGTGATTTTCCATGTGGATTGTCCAGTTGAATTGCGCAACGATATAGATAACTACAATGATAACTGCTGTTATTTTTATTATTTTTGTACATAAACAACGATGTGGATTGCTATCTGTAATTATTCATATTGTACACTTATTATTACTTGGTTACAGGAAATGTAAGTCCATGTTTTATTTCGGTGAAACCTTGAAATATTCACACTCAAATATTATCTCGTGAGTCTGATTGTTTCTTCGCAAAAGATGATTTTTGACAGGAAATTAAGAGGGAATAGGGCCTGCGAATCTCCATACAAATGTATTCCCCTTTTTTCTTCCTGAATAGTGTCTCTAGAGCATTCATTTTTTTCCTAAAATCTATAACAGGGCTGTAGACACGTCCCTGTTATTTCCTTTTTTTCAGCAACTTATTGGTAAAGAAAATATGATATTTTTTTTATTTTAATTTTAATTACAATAAATGCCCCATTTTTAGCGCCGTGATTACTACCAGACAAATTCGAAAAGTTTTTAACATAAAAGAAAATGATAGGAACCTAGACATACTCTTTTTTTAAATTGTTGTAAAAAATAATTGAATTGGCTCTGTTTTCGAAGAGAAAAAAGGGGAATACGAAACGTCGATTTCGTTTCTTCAAATACCTATTTTCAAAGTCCTCGCAGGCCCTGTTCCCTCTTAACTTTGGACCAAAAAAAGGTATACAGTGTGTATCACATGTGTGGTCACATTTAGGGTGTGGTAGAGACCATTAAACTGAACACCTTTCTTCATGGGACCAACATTGTAATCGAGAAAAATAATCAACCGTCCCATACAAAACTTCAATACCTATCCTTACCTAAGCGTATGGAACGGCTGATTATTTATGTATAAAGTACGCTTCATCCCAAAAATAATATTGTAGCAGTGTTAACCTAGTGGTGTGACCGTCGGACTGCCAAGTCATCATAGGTCTCGAGTTCGAACCCAAGGCACGCACCTCTGAGTTTTCGGATCATGTGCGTATTGTATAATTTTCTGCACTTGCTTGAAAAACGGTGAAGGAAAACATCGTGAGGAAATCGGCATGCCTGAGAGATATTTCTCGATGGCATTTGAATTCAAGTCAGAAGCCCATGGGCGGCATAAAAACTCTGACCTATTTGCGTAATACACGATCAATCAGAATCTGATTCGTTTTGAAACAGATTGCTATTGAAAAATCTGCTCAACAACGTAAATAACGCAATGGATTTTGTTGGACTGTTAAAATGACTTTACTGAATGACTGAATGAATGATTTACGAAAATGTGTTGCGTAATTAGATAGCTGGTTATGCAACAAATTTTCGTAAAACATCTTTCTTTTTCATACTAACCAGATGAACAAGAAATATCGCAAAAAATATAAATTCTCGGCCTATGGCATGTGAATGTTTTTATTTGATAAACAACGTATAAAAGAATTAATAATAAAAACAAAGATGTTTTAATAAAATCTAATCGTTATATGAGAATCGTGAATCGATAGTGTGAGAAATAATACATGACTTTACATTATTCATTCATTCATTCATGAAACGATATTTTTTTTATAAACATGATAAATAATTAATATATTAATTACAAAGTAATTAAGTACCTACAGCAAAATATAGGTAAGTAGGTTCATAGATAAAACTCAAGAAGTAAAAATACCTACTCTATAACTGCTCTTATTAATTAAAAATAATTATGATACTAATTGTGATAAAAACGGTCAGACGATTATTGATTTCGATCAAAAAGGCAAAAGAAATATTATTGAAACCCGAACTTCTACATTAAACCACGTAGAAGTTCGGGTTTCCCACCCCTTTTTTTTTTTTTTTTTTTGTCGCTGAGAAATGCTTTATGCATTGCCGCTCGTGGGGGACGAGACGGGGTATGTGGGACTCCTGTCGGAATGACAGTATACCCACTAAAACTCAGCGGTGTTCCCACATCGCCGTGATGGGAGGGCCATGGGAAACCGGCTCAGCCTTTACATCCACAACCCTCCCGGCGCATGCCCGCCTAGCTGGCGGGCCCCGCATGCCCCCTAGGTTGGGGGGCTACGGGAATGGCCGGGAACACCTGGCCATTCCCGTCCGACACTGGTGGAGACCTGTGCAATACAGGCAAGGGTGCCCCCGCATCCGTTGCCTGCTGGCCTCCACCTGGGAGGAGTCGGAGATGATTATCAAATTGACGTCTTCTTCGACCCCTCCTCCGCCTTCGGAGCGGCGCCGCGTGAGGATCGTCCTCCCGCGCGCGCTCTGCCGACTCCTTCTGGGACATGACATGTTCGCAGAAGGAGGCGACTGCCGCCCAGGACCTTTCATTCCCCAGCATGGCGTTAACCAAGCCGGGGAGTGAGAGGTCCGGTCCTATCACCGCGATAAGACCTTGGCGCGTCTCGGTCCACGACGGGCACACCTCGAGGGTGTGCTGCGCCGTGTCCTCCACCGCACCACAGTCGTGGCACGACGGTGTCTCCTCCCGTCCGATTCGGTGCAGGTACGATCCGAAGCAACCGTGTCCGGACAGCACCTGCAACAGACGGAAGGAGAGGAACCCGTGTGACCGCTCGAGCCAGTCTCGCAGGACAGGCCCGATCGCGTCGAGGGTTCGGCGGCCGAAGGCTGCGGTGGCGAGTTCCCCCGTCCAATGGACGACGATGGCGTCCCTCGCCTCCCGCCGGACGGCCTCCCGCTCTTCCGGAGCTGGGCGTTCTCCTCTCGCCCTCCGCCCCGCCGTCCATTCATACACTCTGGCGAGCACCCACGCCTCGAGTTCCCAAGGAGGGGTGCTGGCCAGAGCACATGCTGCCGCGAAGCCCACCGTGCGGTAGGCCCGTGCCACCCGCTGGGCTATGGCCCTTTGGGGCGCCCGCAAGGCGGTTGCGTTCTCCCTCCTCTGGAGGGAGTCCTCCCAGATAGGAGCCCCGTAAAGGGCCATACTCCTCAAGATGACGGCGTAAAGTTGCCGGCATCGCGCGCTGGGCCTCCCCAAGTTGGGAAGCAGCCACGAGAGCGTACCTGCGGCCTTCAGCAGGCGCGACGACAGCCCGCTAAAATGCGGACCGAAGCGCCACCTGCTGTCGAGTACAAGGCCCAGATATTTCATCTGGGCCTTCACCTCAATTCTGACACCCTCCACGAAGATGTGGGCGTCAGGTGGGGGGCGCTGCCGAGGTCCGTGGAAGAACACAGCCTCGGTCTTGTGCAGCGCCACCGTTAAACCTAGGCGGCGAATCCTCCCCGCGACCAAGGATCCGCCCGCCGAGGCCAAGTTGGCCGCCTCCCTGAAACTCCCCCCCCGGGCGGTGAGGAGAGTGTCATCCGCATAGCAGATGACACTCGTGCCTCGGAGGAGAGTTCCCCGCAAGAGCCAATCATAGGCGATGTTCCAGAGGAGAGGTCCTATGACTGACCCCTGCGGCACGCCGGCCTCAACGGCGTATCGCCGGACTTGGCCAGTCCTATTTACCAGGACGATCGCCCGATCCTCCAGGTAGCTGGCCAGTAGATCGCGCATGTATCGAGGCACTCCGTGGAATCGGAGCGCCTCTAGGATAGTGGAGTGGGGAACGGAGTTGAAGGCATTGGCTATGTCGAATGACACGGCCAACACTCCGTCCCCCACCTCCATCGCCCCCTTCACCTGGCCCTTAAGGCGGGCCAGCGCGTCCACCGTGGAACGCTCAGCCCGAAAACCGAACTGAGCGTCCGACAAGTCCGGCCCGATACACCGCAAATGGCTTTTTAGACGGGCAGCGATTATCCCCTCGAACATTTTTCCGACCTCATCGAGCAGAACGATGGGCCGGTATGCCGAGGGGGAGTCTGCTGGGCGGCCCTCTTTGCGAAGGAGGCACAACTGCCCCTCCTTCCACGGTTTCGGGAACCTCCCAGACGCAAGACATGCGCTGAAGAGGTCCCGAAACCTCTCCTCCATTTGAGTGGCAGCGATCGCCACCACTCTTGCCGGAACACCGTCGGGGCCCGGAGCTGTCTTCTTGGCGCGGATATGGAGAATCGCCGCGCCAAGTTCCGACTCCGTGACAGGAGGGGCCTCCTCTACTTCCTCAGCTGGCGGAGCTATACCCAGCGGTGGGTCCATCACTGGTGGGGTGAAGTTGTCCCTGCACGGGAACAGGGACTGAACCACCCCATCCAGTAATGAGGGCTCCAGGGTCTCGGCCACTGGGGGACCAAAGGGGCGCAGTTTGTTGCGCACCGCCTTATACGGTCTCCCGTATGGGTCGTTGTCGAGACTCTCCAACATCTCCGCTCTCGCCGAGTCTCTGGCGGCGACGATGGCCCTATCGAGGACCGCTTTTGCCTCTATGTAAACCTCATAGAGGTGGTCCTCGTCGGCGTGGTCTCGTCGACGCCGCCGCCGGCTTCGCGTGTAGGCCCTCCTTGCCTCCACACACGCTGCTCGAAGCCCCGCCAGCTCCGCCGACCACCAGTACACGGCGCGTTTGGGTGGCGGTCGGCAAGACCGAGGCCTGCTAGAGTTGCATACCTCAGTCAGAGACTCCCTCAGGTGCCCCGCCACGGTGTCCACATCCAGGCCGGCGGAAGGTGGTGAAAACCAGTCCCGGATGAACGCCGCCTCCCCCGCTGCCTCCCTGTCCAGGCGGGTGAGAGCCCACCGCGGGAACGGTGATCGCACCGAGAGGGGCCGCGTCTCTCCGGGGCTACCGGTGGAGATGTCGAACCGTACGTAGCGGTGGTCCGACATAGTCTCCACCAGGTCCACCCGCCAGTTCAACACGCGCGCGGCCAACGCAGGGGTGGCGAAAGTGACGTCAACTATTGAGCCACCCTGCCGCCGCACGCATGTCTGGACGCTGCCTCTGTTCAAGAGGGAGAGTCCAGAGGAGGCTGCCCACATCTCCACTGCCCGCCCGCGTGCGTCGGTGGCCCGGTTGCCCCAGGTCACCGACTTGGCATTCAGGTCTCCCAATACGGAGACCTGACGCGGCGCCGCCCTGCCGACCACGGCGGCCAGGACTCCGAGATAGTTCTCGAAGTCCTGTAGGGGGCGGTTTGGGGAGAAATAGACGCCCACAAGGGCTAATTCTCCCCACGCGGCGGCCACATATCCCGGTCCCTTCTCTAATAGCGAGAGGGGAGGGGAGTCTGTGGAAGACCGCGCCGCTAGTGCCACCAAGCCATCCTCGTCACCCAGTCAGCTGCCGGGGATTGAGTAGGGCTCGGCGACCACCGCTACGTTCACCAACCACTCGGCCATGACCTGTACCACCAGGTCCTGGGCCGCTCTGCAGTGGTTGATGTTCGCCTGGAGGATGCGATAGTCGGAAACCATTACTCCAACATCGCACACCCCTCCTCAGCTACCGCCGCTGGAGCTACAGCGGTGACGACGGCAGTGGTGGCGGTGGTGGCAACAGGGCGAACCTGCGCCGGCACTATGCCCTTCCTCGCGGGTGGCTTGCAGCTCCTGCCCGTCATCTTGTGGTCCGCGGGGCGGCCACTGGCGGCACACGCCGCGCAGCGAAGCGTGGCGGCGTGGCAAGTGGCACTCCTGTGTCCCTCCTGCCCGCATCGGAAGCAGCAGTCTCCCCAGTCGTACTTGGAGGGACACGTGGTTCGGGTGTGGCCGAACGCGAAGCACTTGAAGCAACGCATAGGCTGGTCTTCAAGTGGCCGAACCACAGCCGAGCTGAAGCCCACAAGCAGCCGTCCTTTGGTCGCAGTAAGGACGGCCCCCGCCGCAGCGACTGGGCACTCGATGCGGATGGTGCCCATGCCACGGCGGCCGAGCCTGATGGCTCCACCCTTCACCGCGCCAGCATCGCAGCCTCCAGCCACCGCAACGGCCGCCACCACGTCCTCTTTGGTGACCGAATCATCCAGATCGGCCACCTCCAAGGCTGCGGTCTTTACAGGTCTGACGACCGTTGCCGCATCCGCGATGACCTCTTGCAACATTTTTGCGAAGAGGTCCGCGTTTGCGCCGCGCTGCTCCCCCGAGAACTCGAAAATTCGAGCCCCGGCTAGGGTTCGGCGGCACGTGATGTTGCCGATCCCCAGCCGGGAAGGATCCGCGTTGGTACGAGCCCGTCTTAGGACGGACTCATAAGTCTCGCCCCGCTCCACGGCCTCCGGGGTGATGGTCACCACGACGGCCGCGGTTTTGGGAGGAACCAGCTTCCTCCCGCCGGCTGGACCCTTTTTGGCTGCAGGAGCAGTCGCAGCGGACTTGGGGGTCGACTTTTTCCCTTTTCCCCCCCTGACCACTTCCGTCCACGATTGGTTGGACGGGGTGGTGGACGGAAGAAGGGCGTCTTCCCCCTCCGAGTTCCGGGAGGCTGCTGGAGTGGCAGACGATGCAGACGCTCCCTCCGCGCTCGTGGTGGGTGTTTGAGGGGCCACCGTGGTCCTCTTGCCCTTGCCTTTAGCCTTGGAGGGCTTCGGGGCGTGGGGCTGTTTGCTCGATGCCGGACCTCCCAGAGGTGCAGGTTCTGGCTCCGCTGGCGGTGGACTCATATCCGCCGCTAGCGGCGGGCGGAGCCGCCTTTCCGGCAAGAGCCGGTCCTCAATACCCGCAAAGCAGCCTCTGATGAAGGCTCTCTCCTCCATGACAACCCCGCGGATTATTGCCTCAAGGCTGGCAGGGGAGGAGGAGCCTCCCACCACCGCATCTGGGGCAGATTGGGCAGGCCGGGCCGTGACTTCAGCCAGCTTCTGGTGTAGCTGGCTGACCTTCGCCTGCAGCTGCCGCGTCTCGTCCGTGGCCGTCCGCTTCACCAGCTCCACGACAATGCCGTGCATGCTGGCGGCCCGGCATTTGAGGGCCTTCTGGAAGGTCCCCTTCAAATTGGAGGACTTTGAGGCGACCTCCAAAACCTCCTCCTTGTCCTCTTGTGCCATGCGCTCCAACTCCGCCAGGGAGTGGTCAGCATATAGTACATTGGATGCACCATAGCCAGCCCTCGACCTGGCGGCTTGCGCCTGCCGCTCCTTGGCGGCGACCCTCTCCTCCAGGTCCACCTGGAGTTGCGCCCTTTTCGCCAGGTTTAGCTGGCGCTCGGCGTCCACCAAGCCCACATCGTGAGCCAAAGACGGAGTAGAAGTCGAAGCCTTTTTAGACTTCGACTTCTTCTTCGCCCTACTCCCGACCGACTCCGAGGAGCCCCCGGACCCGAGCCTCAGATCGGCCCTCTTCCGCTTGGGGCGGTCGTTTTCGGCCGCCGACGTGTCCATATTGGACTCGTCGGCGTCCGACAACTCGTCCGGCCTGCTGAACAAGCTGGCCGCGGACGGTGCGCGGTCAGCTTCTGACGCCAAAGCGCCGCCGGCGTGGCCCTGAGAAGGGCCGTTGGATTGGCCCTGAGAAGGGCCGTTGGGTTGGCCCTGAGAAGAGCCGTTGGATTGGCCCTGAGAAGGGCCTTTGGGTTGGCCCTGAGAAGGGCCGTTTGAATCGCCCTGTGAGGAGCGATCCGAATAAAAGCGCCCAGAGGCGTCACGACTTTGGTTTTTCTTCATATTCGCAGACGACCGCGTGTTTGGTCTGCGAATCACAGCGCACTTTAGCCGCCGGTCTGCCACTCCGTTACGGTGGTCAGACACGGCGTTGCCCGGGGGAAACTACGTGGAAGTATGCGCTGTGGGGGATCCCCCGGGTTTCCCACCCCTAGGTCAACCATTGTTTTTTTGGGAACTATTTTTTTGAGCTGTTATTTAAATATTCGAGATGTTATTATGATCAGTTGAAAAACATATTGAGCAGTTATTTAATTTAATGGCGGTTGATTAATTATTGCGACACTAAAATTAGTCGGTTATTTTATCATACAATGTCAATTCTAAAAATAATTGAGCAGTCCAATAACTGAATGAGCGGTAAAAATGATGGAATGAGCGGTTCCATAAATAGTTCGGCAGATCATAGCGAGCGGTGACACCCGAACTCAAATTCATTGAAAAGAGAGGTACATGTTCGTGACAAAAAAGGAAGAGAGGCAGACCGTCGAAAGCCAAACCTGCTCTTATTATACAATAAGTTTATTTTAGCTGCTACTAAGCAAATTCTATGTCATTTTAATTAGTTAAGTATGTTTCGAATCACGAATAAACGTTCCTATTATTATTATTATACAATTTGTTTTATTTAATTCCTTCAGTCAAAGCAAAAGTAATTTAATTTTTCATTACTATTTAAGTACTGTTTTTAGGGTTCCGTACCAAAAAGGTAAAAAGGAACCCTTATGGTGCGACTTCGTCCGTCTGTCCGTCCGTCACACCGCTATATCTCGAAAACTACTTTACCACCTCATTGTTTATAGAATTGCTTCTAGAATGAGATTTCTTACCGACAAATTCCGATTTATTACTGCCCACACGTAACCGCTCGTTCAATAATTATTACCGCCCATTTAATTATTTTCCTGCTCAATTATATATTCACTGATCCATTTCATTATTTTTTATTACTCATTTTTGTTTACTTTACTGCTTAGTTTTAACTGCTGAACTAGTTATTAAACGTGCCATTTATAATTTTTAACTTACCAAAACCGCTATTTACAACTGCCTCTTTAAATCAGTGCCGTTTTTTTATGTAACTCTAATAGCAGATCTTTCTTTTAGTTCCTACTTTTGCAATTATTCCGCAAAACCATACTAAACATCAAAGGACATTATTATCCCTTACATTACCCATTACTCAAGCCACAGTACCCATAAGATTCCCTTCCCATATTCGCACGGGACCATATACCTACAAAATACTGACAGACAAAAAAAAGACAGTACCATAAATGTGGATCTTCATAGATCTTAAAGCATAACTATAACCGATTTGTATGAATACAACGGTCAAAAATTTTGTAAATTCTCATAAAACAGATCATTCACTTAGTATTTTTGCAATTTTTTCACAAAACCATTCACATCCCATATCCATTTATCCCTTACATTACCTATTACCAAAGTTACAGCACCCATAAAGGCTCGTGCACATGTGGGCGGGCTGCACTGCATCGTAACGCACTGGCAGATCGCTCGCCAGGCGTATTTTGGCGACTACTATTTTGGGTTGCACTGCGGCCCACCTGTTGTGTGTGATGGTTCAGACAAAATGTACGAAAGGGATCTACGAGGATTTTTGCAATGTGTTGCGTTGTCACAAGAGTGGCAACAGTTCAAATTCAAATTCGAAATTTGAATCTGTCTAAGCCCAATAGCGCATTGGTGGCCAGGTCACAGCGGCCAGCGAGATAGATAGGTACATTCGTATGAAATCGCCATTGAGCACGCGCACCTAGCACGCCAGGCTAAAAACAATTGTTGCGTTGCGGTGCGGCCCGCCGCAGCTCCTAATGTGCTTTGGCGCATTTTTGCAATGAGGCGTGCTGCGGCCCGACGCGGCTATAATGTACGCTAACCTTTAGATTCTCTTCCCATATTCTCACGGGGACCACATACAAAACATGACAGACGAAAAAAAAAGACAGTTACATTAATATGGATCCCCCTTTCTGAATAACATCGCCCCTTTGATTCCCATGGGTATTGTGTGAGCTATGGGATGGTTGGGGGATGGGATCATCCACCTGAGGTATAGAATATCGTAATACACATCCTGGTTAAGATTTCGTTATTGTTTTTTTTTTGTGGGAAGTGTGGAATAGCTTTTTGAAAGAGTGGAGTTGAGTGAATTTATTCTATGTAAACCATAGTTTAGTTTGTTATAAAGTAGAAAAACTTCCATATCAAAAATTGTTAGGCATGAGAGCGGTCATAGGTCTCATGCAAACATGGAACGAGCTTATAACTTTGCGGTGATGCATTCTCAGATTTTCTGTGATTATCCTCAACACTGCATATCCCAGTCAAATGCCCATAATAGCTTTTTCGTAGTTAAAAAATTTGCATGGTAACAAGGTTGCAAGCAAGCATGACTACTCAGGGTTCATTGTGCATAAGATTCACCTCGTGGGGGCTCTATACAAGGTCCCATTAAAATAGATGGACAAATTTTAACACAGCGTTCAGTACGTCTAACCAAAGATATCCACGCAAAAAAAAAAACACTGATTAAAGTGATTTTATTTTGACCTAAAATAATAAATGGCATTTGGGTTTCATTTTTAGTGTATTTTCGTTAGCAAATTTATTTTTCATCTAAGTATCTAAAGCGTTTTTCTTCTTATTATTTTTTTACCATTCTCCTTATTTTGGTGGTGTGAATGATTTCTAAAAGTTTGTCCATCTATTTTAATAGGATCTTATATAACCCTAAAATACTATGCAAAAATATTTATTTTTAATTCCGAAAAAACTAATTCCAAGGTTTGATGCAAATCATTATGAATTTCTGCAAAGTAAAGCCTGATTCCATGACTTACATAATTTTTTGTTCCTAACAGGGTGAAAGTATGATGACGTCAATACATGTGTAAATGTGTTGTGTAACACATTTACATACATGTATTTCAAAATCAACCCTAACGAAAACGTGATAAAACAAAATAAGTACCCTACGTGTTTCCTTAAATGATGGGTGGCTACACAGTGACGTACTCGCTCCCCCTTCCCCCTGAATCTGCGCACTGGCTTGCGAAACAGACGCAGCACTGCCATTGTTGTGACGTCACAGTATCGTGACCTACTTCTACTAATGGCTGGGAATTAGGAAAGATGGCGTCGATTGGAGATTGATTAGGTTAGGATAATGTTTTGATTAGGAATTGGAGCTTTTGTTTTCCGTCTAATTACCTATAGATGTTTCAAAATTAACCTTACAAAATTTAAGAAAAAATCAGGTGTCCCAAACAGTTTAGAACAGTAGGTATTAGACTTTAGTATGCAACAGCCGTTTTATTTTTCGCGATTTCAAAAATTTGTCTCATAGAAAAAGTTATTCAGTTCGATTGGTCTAAAGCACCTCTTAATTTTGAATCTCCTCATATAGACAATTGAAAGCTGCGATAATTCGGCCATAGTGTATTTTGATGGAGTTCTAAGCAACTGCAAGACCTCGAAACGAGTAGGTACTGCTATAATCAGACTACCGATAGTGGCTTACTCGAGGTCCTGTAATGCATCTCACATAATAACGTCAGATAGACAGGAACCACCGCGGACTCCGGAACCATTGCAAGCAATAAAGTCGAAAAGTGGTCAGGCGCCAGTATCCGCCATAGTATGTACTATCGCAGACACTGGCGCCTTGATATTTATTTTACACTAGCTTGTTCCGCGTGAAATTTCTCGTTTTAACATAAAATATATCCTACTATCTGTGCTCCGCGGTTTCCTGCATAAGTCTCGATCCCGTGGGAATATTGGGATAAAAGTTATCCTATGTCCTTTTCCAGGTCATGTATGCCCATGTGCCAAATTTCATCCAAGTCCGTTCAGCCGTTTTAGCGTGAAAGCGTAACAAACCAACAAACGATTAAACAAACTAACTTTCGCATTTGTAATATTAAGGGCTGATTTCATAAATGAAACTGAATGCGATCAGCATTTCTAAAACGCGTTCAAGAGCTGTCAGTGTCAAAATTGTTATGGAACTTTTTCGTTTTATACACTGACAGCTCCCGTTCATTTTCATAGATGAAATCCGCGCTAAGTTAGGATTACGATGGCAGTCGGTAATACTGTAGCTTCCCATTAATTAAAGAATTTTCAGAATCGGATCAGTAGTTCCGAAGATTACCCCCTACGTGTAAACTCACAAATTTTACTTAATTAAAATATTATCTTAGATAAAACGGCTAACACCAAATCAAAGTGTGGATATTAGTGGTGCCATAGCTTTCCTCCTATTCTGCTTATGCCAGTGAATGTTAACGGGCTTATAATCATAATAAAAATATTGGTGAACAATCCCAGTTTAGATACTGTCACCTGAATAACATAAAAATGTTTTTCTACCAGAAAATATCACAAAATCCAACGAAAAGTAAAACAAAACTAAACAATATGAATTTTTACAACGAAAATCTTTTTTCCATCTTTTTTAAGTACTTAGGTAATCCTCTCTTGAATGACGTTTAATGCAAGCAACACGTCAATAACCCCAAGCTACGTCGCAGACTGCCGAGAGAGGTCGCGAGATCGATTTCAACCCTGATGAACCCTGTGTGAACCCTTGATTGGCTGTGGTTATAGTATCAAGTAGCGCTGTAAGGCTATGGTTATGACTTGTGAGAGCAATTTAGGACGAAATAATTTTATCATAGAATATTAGATTGTCTTGATTTCTCCCAAACTTCTCTATTTACTCGTCATCTCGATAGTCACCCACTTTCTATCCACATCTTTCACGCAGTCCAAATTAAAATGTAGTTTAAATATCTACTGTATTTAATTGCAATTTTTATTTTCACCTTTTTAAAAATAAAACTTTCTAACTCATTTTTTTGTCTATGTCTATGTCTCAAAGATTTTTGCTTTCCATATCATATCCTATACTATCCTATTATCCTATCCTATACTATTAAATGAGCAATATTTGTATATATACACATTTGTAATCACGTTCTCGAAAACAGCTTTAACGATTTCGATGAAACTTGCAGTTGGTTTACGGTGGCGAAAAATCGATCTAGCTAGGTCTCATATCTGGGAAAATTCTTTTTCTCGTTTTTCACCCGATGCTAGTATTTGGTACAGACACTTAAATGCAACGGCGTAGTTGTAAAACTACGCCAAGTAATTCTTGGCCGACTCAATTTAGATTACCATCGACCCATTAAGAAGAAAAAGAAGAGATTTTAAATCGACTGCTGCAGCTGAAATGTCTACAGTCTGGACAAAAGCATATTATATTACTATCAAACAAAAATACACAAATACCTTGACTTAGAAAAATGGGCAATATTCCAGTTATTTTAAAACTAAACTATGATCACAATGATTTATAGCTTCATGAACGAATTGGAAATCATAAAGCCTGTCCCCCATAGGCGCGTTTTTATCGCGCGATAATAACGTAAGCGTTATTTCGATATCTGTTTTCAGTACATTTTGTATTAAGACGGCCACGAAGTTACACACTGCTGCGATAATAACGACGCAATAGAAGCAGGACGCTTCCGTTCCTCCGTTCTGCTATATTCTGATATTGTGGTCTGAGAACATTTTGTATAAGGACGCATGCCATCTTACACACACCTGCGTTAATAACGCTAGTACAGTGTAGTGCGGGCGAGCATTATTTTTTATTATATGACATTGATCTTACATTCTGTGACCAATTCCTCGCACACTGACTTATTAACTGTAAAATTTTAGGAAAATCGTCTTATTTTACAATGTTTGTAAATATGTGAGCACCATGTATCTATCACATAATTAGTTTATCTGTTGTTGCTTCATTTTTAATTCTTAATTCTTTTACCTATTGCGGTATAATAATTTTATTCTAGGTGCATCGTCCTCACATATAATCATATAACTAATGTACTTATGCAAAATATTGTAAAACATTTTAAAAGAGTAACGGTGGAGTTTCTTGCCCATTCTTCTCCATGCGAAAACTACCTTTTGGAAGGGGCGACTAGAATCATTTCAATTTTTTTGTAAATTTTTGACGTTCAAAAATGCCTTATAAGGGCCTAGGTATTTGAAATAAATGATTTGACTTTGACTTTGACTTGCGTTATTATCGCGAGATTAAAAGGCGCCTGTGGGGCAGAAGCTTTATCCTTTTCAGGGTCAGTTTCAATTGCATTAAAAATGTTTCAAGAGTTGCGTTCGTAAAAATAAACTGCAATACACACTGCAAACCAAATAGTGTTTTTTTTATTTGACTAGTTACCTTCATGTTGTAAACGCGGCTGCTGAGCGTGTAGAGCTTGGATCCCCGGGTTGGTAAATTCACAGAGTAGTGATGGCATGGTGGTAACGGTGGACTTACGTGTCGTAGATCGTGGTATCAAACCCAGGTAAGCACTTTACAATGTGAGTAAACCGGCATGTCCTAGAATCAGAAGAATGTGACACCTACCACTCCTCTCACAGAGAGGAGGCCTTTGTCCCGGCAGTGGGGACATTATAGGCTGATTATTTTGTAGTGGCAGCCCGGAGTCTGGATTTGTTTCGGGTTAGTGGCAATAGGCTCCCTATTAAAGCGACGATAACCGACTTTTAATGATTTTATAGTGAAGATCACGTCCAACGAGTAGTGTTATTGATTTAAAAAAAAATATGTTAAATTAGAGCATTTTCTAAAAACTTAATATATGAATATTTTAGATTATGATTATATTACTAAGTGAAATTAATTTGTAAAGTTATGTCTAACGCGGATAAAAAACTGAGAATCACGCAAAATCTACCAAGCGTATTTTTCTTCTGAAACTTTCACCATTTTAAAGACAAATTTTAAGGATCTTTTAATACACGTGTTTTAATTAAAATACCTTTTGTTTTATGTATAATGAATTATTAATGTGTCTAATTTGGGACAGCGCTCCTGGATGGGAGAGTCCTATTACTGGCTGGAAGTACGACGCGTTGCGTGAGCTCAGTACAGAACACGCAAGCAGTTAATTGCAATTTCAATTTTTACGTGATTGAAACACATTTTTTTTTTTTTTTTTTAGAAAAACGTTGCCCCCACTAGGAATTTCTCCTGAATCGTGGGTGCGTTTACAAACATTTATACTAACATACACAAACAGCCAGACCCGTAACAACTACTTGTAGGTCATATAAATTAACCACTCCGCCAACCGTGCTGACATTGATGCGCAAATTGATCGTCTACCAAATACAATTGAAGCGATTGACAATATTTAATACAATTCCAATGCGTTTCGGAGACCCTTAACATAGAATTTATAACTTAACGGGTGAAATGTGGGAGTGTAGTGTTATACACCCCTGCTTACCCCTTCGGGAAAAACAAGCGTGATATTATGTTATCATTGAGATGATGAAATGTTTTCATTAAATAACTGTGAGGAATAGAGCAACATCGATTGATCTTAAGATTGTGGATAGTGAAGGGTATTTGAAAGATATTATTTGTTTTAATTAAGCATAAATAGCCGCATGGTTTCCAGATATAAATAGAATATTTTCATAACTGCAAGTTATAGGGAAATAAATGAAGAATATTATTCAGCATTTATGTAGGTAGTACCTATATTATATTATTCAATCATTATATTATTTCTTCATTTATTTATAATTTATTCTGAAGGATTATGACATTCAATAAATAATAATCGTTATTAAATTAAAAACATAATTGATTGAAAACTGCACCGATAAAAAATCTTCTTGCGTAGATCCTAAATAAATACCTACGGAAAGTTTCAGAAAAGTTAAAATACAAAACATTAACCATCCTGAAGTGTTTCGTGGCTAAGTAATTGCAGCCGCACTGGTCAATAAAACAGGTTAAGCTACGCTTGCTGGGGTTGGTCCGTGGATCGGTGACCATCTTTACATACCGAGACTCTTCCGTGCCACGGAAGCCGTTAGGAAGACGTTAAGCCGTTGGTTCCGGCTGTCATTCGTGGATCTTTGACAGTCAAAATGAAATGAAATTACGGTTACGGGTCGTCAGTAATCCCGAAAGTCTGACAACCAGTCTTACTAAGGGGTATCGTACTACTCAGTTACTGGGTTGTGGAGGTAAGATAGGCAGTCGCTCCATGTAAAATACTGGTACTCAGCTGCATCCGGTTAGACTGGAAGCCGTCCCCTAAATAGTTGGGAAAGGCTAGGCAGATTGATTGAAGTGTTTTGCTGCAGTCGGATAAAAATAGGAAGATGCTTTGCAAGATGTTTTTTTTAAATCAAAGATATAACGAATCCATCTAGATACGACTTAAATTGCACAGGGTTGATAATTGAAGAGTGCAGTGAAAAATATTTCTTTTTCATAATTCTATGAAAAATGATCAGTAAAAAAAAAATATTTATTACTAACCTATGGAACCAATGAGCAGTGGTAGCTTAGTGGTAATGGTCGAGACGTGCGAGCTGTAGGTCATAAGTTCGAACCCTGACCAGCGCTTTAGTTTGTGTAAATTATTTCATCACCAAGCTGAGCTCTCAAAACGGTGAAGGAAAACATCTTGAGGAAACCGGCATGTCCTAGAAACTAAAACTTCGAAGGCATGTGACATCTACCAACCCGCACTGGGCCCGCGTGGTGGATTACAGCCCACTCCCTCTCACAGAGAGGAGGTTTCTCAACATTATAGGCTGATTATGTTATTAAATTTACACGTAAGTAACGACAAAATGAATGCCAATTTCTTTTAAACTTCTGTAACAAAGCAAGATCAATAAAATAGTCCCAGTTTCGTCCCACACCAAGTCTGTGTCACACACCGACATATTTTACCCATAAAGTAGGCTATGAGACTGGCTCCATCATGGCTAGACGAAATCCCACAACTTTTGTTACTGTTAAATTTCGAATGCTTGTTACATAATGATTTCTCGGAATACAGGCGGTATGAGGTTTACTGGCTCAAATCTGGGTCTGTATTGGCTCTGGATCTGATGTTATAATTAAGTACCCAGTTTTTGGTCTAATCTTTACCAAAAAAATATTCTATTTGGTAATATTATGAAACTTCAATTCGCAAACTACGCCAGTGTTATTCTCTAAACATAACTTTGTAATTCGGACGGTACAGTGGCATCCACGAAGACGCTCCCCACTTCGCTATTACTGTATTGTATTGTAAGCTGTAAGTATTTTAGTAGTGGAGCGCGTTTTCTTGGTTGGTACTATCCACGCACATCAAAAGTGTCTAGGGATCAAGTACGTTTTAGAGTATCGCCGTTATTGAGGATTATTATTTTAATTTTTTTGGATCGTTATTGATTCTTTTTAGTGAATTACAGTATAAACAATTTTCTTTATTTTTTCTAATAAAATCATCTAAAATACTGTTCGACGGAATCGTACCATGATCGCCATCACGTTGGCTACGAGGTTCCACAGCTCTTCAGGCTTGCTGATAAGCGACTAAACCATCCGAAGTCGTTTACGTGAATTGGGTCTGCATTCCCGAAGGCCGCTGAGAGTTTCCGCAATCGTAGGGCCCGTTTACAATGGGCTCGCAAACACAGAAATTGGGATGAAGAAGACTGGCGTTGTGTTTGCTTTTCCGATGAATATCGTTTCGGTATGAGGCTGGACAAGACGTAGTCGAGTTTGGAGGACCTCTGGACGTCAAGAACGTTTGAAATTTTGTCGGGATTTCAGGAAGTTTATTCATATGGAGCAATAATGGTTTGGGTCGGTATTTGGCTCGGTGGAAGAACCGATCTCATTTGGATCAGGGGCAACCTCAATGCTCAGATTTATGCGGAGAGGATTGTTTCAGACGTAATCATCCCTTTGCGAAGCCGGTTGAGTGATTCGTTTCGACTAATACACGGCTAGAGTCGTAACACGCACTCTTGCCTATGCTCGCATCTACGTTCTGCCGTGGCCTGCTCAATCGCCAGACCTCAATCAAATTGAGCACCCATGGGATATGCTCCAAAGAAGAGCTCTGCCGAGTATGGATGCCGTTCTAAGAAGGTGGGCGGCCATATCTCAAAGTGATTTTGATGAACTGATTTTAATCATGCCAAGTCGCTGTGCTTGTGTGATTCGTGTCAATGGTGGAAACACGGTTTTTTTTATTTTTATCTTAACAATAAAAATTAAAAAATCCTCATTTTGCCGACATTTAATTGACGAAATTAAATTAGGTTAATTTCTCACAATTTGCAAAAATTGAAATTTTTCTTAATTTTTACAAAAGGGATGAGTGATGTTTATAGTCGAAAATGTACTTGATCCCAAGACACTTTTGATGTGTGTACATAGGTATATCGAGACGTGAACCAGAAATAATTAAGGTTCGGTTTGGTTTCCGCAGTCAATCCGTCAGGTGGACTATTGTGCGTGGCCATGGCGGCCGTTTGGTGGTTATTCCAACCAGTCCACCTCCATCCAGAAGTAAATTAGGTCTCCTGGTCGTCCTCCTAATAATTAAGGTAATTACAGACAAGTTGATTTTGCTTAAAAATTCTGTGTAACCACCATTTAACTGAGGTTCGAAGACAACTTTTTCATTTTAAAGAAATAATAAATAATAAATAAACTTTATTTTCTCACCACAATATACATGTTATTTTACATACAGATATACATGTTATTTGAAATATAATTCGATATATTGTGGGAGACTGGTGCCTAAGTTAGGCTCGTGGCCTGTGTTTCAGGACACCAGGATCCCACCCCTTTACATTTTCATTTTACAAATGTACTATGCGCGCTGACAGAATGTAGTAAGGTATGACATTTTATATAGTTTTATTTTAATTAATATCTAGATTAAGTATGCGAGACAAATGTTAGTAGATCTGTAGTATGTGTGATTGAGTGGGTGTGTGGGTGTGTAAGTGTGTGGGTGTGTTAGAGTGTGTGATTCTGTGTTTAGGTCTTTGTAAGGATATTTTCAGTATCATTATAATTTAAGTTTAGTAGCCAGTCAGTTAGCCTCTTTTTGCATTTATGCTTTGTGAGACTATAGATATGTAACACCTTATTTTAGACACTATAAAGCTTTATTTTTGAAGCAAACTATGTACTATTATGAAGAAAACTTCAGATTTTGGCTACAATAAAAGGACTACGCCCACTCAACATGGCTCGAACTATAACCGTTGGCGTCGGAAGCTTATATAAACCCATTAACCTACACCTAACACAAATCATGTTTCATAATTAAATCAGCATCCTGACTCCCACGATTGTACACTATTTTGCTAACTAGGCCAGGGAGCGTTGGTTCAAGGACCTATCTCGTCTGACTGGGATTTTGTACGCCAATTTGAAGGTCAAAGGTGAGTTCAATAAATAGAGGTAGACCTCAAGGTCGGTAGACTGTACCGTTCTTTCAACTCGGTTGATGAATATTGAATTTCGAACCGAGATGAAAATAATAAAGAAATTATATTCAATATTCCAATTCGGTTCTTTCAACTCGGTTTGATGAATATTGAATTTCGAACCGAGATGAAAATAATAAAGAAATTATATTCAATATTCAAATTCGAGAACACAATAAAATAAAGCAGATACTTAAAAATTGTTAGAGCTCGATGATTTAATTTGAAAGAAATTGAAGCTATTTTTAAGTTTATTGAACGAAAATTTAATAGTTAGTAACTAACATGGTTTCAGAAGTTTAAACCCGCCCATGGGCCTCTGACTTGGCTTCACATGCCGTCGAAAAATATCTCTCAGGCATGCCGGTTTCCTCACGATGTTTTTCCTTCACCGTTTTTGATGCAAGTAATAATTATACAAAAAGTCAGAGGTGCGTTCCTTGGGTTCGAACTCGAGACCTATGACTTGGCTGTCCGACGGTTACACCACTAGGCTATTACTGCTAAAACGGCTGAACGTATTTGGATGAAATTTGGCACATGGGTAGTGGCACGACCATTTTTATCCCGATATTCCCGCGGAACCAAGACTTATGCGGATGAAACCGTGGGGTGCAGCTAGTTATTTCACAAATGCAGACCATAGTAACAGTTACTCTTAACGATAAAGTGACAAATGAGCTCTACTATGGATCGAAAACGCCAAATGTTAGGTAGGTAATTGAGTTTTCAACTAAAACTGATGTTCACTCGTCTAACGAATATCTTTATCAAGATGCGTTGACTTCAAAATGAGGAAAAACAAGTGTTTAATATGCAAAACACGAGGAAAACTGGTGTTTATATCCTTTTGAGGGCATCTCTTTCGTGACAACGAACTTCACCGGCGTTTTGGAAATATTCACTTGACATAAATGGGATGGAATTTTATATTCGAAGTTCTGGGAATAGGATGAAAAATTGGGATTTTATAGTAGGTATTTGTGTTATTTATTTTTGTTGTGGTCGTAAGACGGGTTATATATTTGTTGGGTGTGATGCTCTCAAGCTAGTTGGCGCATAGGGTAGCAGCTGGATGAAATGAGAGTAACCGTGGATTAGGTATTTAAATTTCATGTGATTGTAAATTTTTTTTTTTGTTGCCATGCGATTGCAAAGTCATTCTATTCAATAAAGAAACAAAGATGTCTAATATTGATACGATCACTATAAAATGTTGTTAGTTAACTAATTAGGTAACAATTTATGACAAAGTTGTTGGACAGATGCTCCCATGAATAAATTAACCGATTTGGTTTTACAATAGATGTACCTACATGTACTTACATGTTATGTTTTTGATGGGTATATACTTTTTCCTGTTGTTTATGCGACACTGTCAGTCATCCTTAGAAGACTGACTAAGTAGATTTTTTGCACTGCTATTGTCAATAAACATTTGAATATAACAACAAACACCAAGATGTCTGTCGATCTTCCCGATTCTGTTCAACACAATGAATGAATGCGTCCATCCGTCTGTCAGTGCAATTATCTCGAAAATAATAGAAGTCTCTTCATTGTGATAGCTGATTGTCTGAACGTCTGTCTTTTTAGATAAGGTGGAGTAGTAATTGAAATCTGTCTCCTGCCTGCGAGCCTGTCTGTCTGCAGGATTGCCTGTCGCGATTGTGTTTTGTCCTAATTTAATTATATCTATAAATAGTGGTATTTGTTAGTCACTAAGATACAAAGGTCGGTTTACTTGTTTTTTATGTTTTTAGAAAATGGTTTCTATAATTGATTGACTCATTTCATGTCATCTCTCTCATCTGTAGGTTGTCTGTCACGGTTGTATTTTGTCCAAATTTAATTATTTCTATTAGTAGTGGTGTCAAAGGTCGCTCTTTTTTTTTTTTTTTTTTTTCTGGATGGGAGATATAAAATAACTTCTTCGTATTAAATAACTTCTCCCGCTCTGGACCAATTGGAATGAAATTTGGCATACAGATAGTTTACAACCTGGATGTACGTTCCCGTGGGATAATTTCCGGCATCCACGTGGGCGAAGACACGGGTGAAAGCTACTTAGTTGCCAAATAAAACTAGCATATATATTTAGTATCCAGTCAAGTTCAAGCCCAGCCACATAAGTACAGTTACTCTACTTCTGTCTGCACAATGTAAACAGGGCTTTTTTTTTGGTGGGACATAGTCAAATAACTTCTCCCGCTCTGGGCGGAGGGCGTGTCAGATTCTTACTGACTAAAACCCACCCGTGTTCCTTCAGTTGCCTGTACAATCCAGACTAAAATAATGTAAAACTAGTAAACTGAGATGGAAGGAATGGAGGCTGAAAGCTGTTGATATTGAATTCAACAACGAAACAGTTGGTAATAGCAAAAAGATTGATAGACGAAAGGTAAACTAAAATGTCCATGGATTATTAACATCAGCATAATCAAAATGACATAAGTTATACCTTTTTTTTTTTCGTTCGGAAATTATCAAATAACTTCTCCCGGTCTGGGCGGAGCGGGAGGGCGTGTCAGACTCTTACTGACTAAAACCCACCCGTGTTCCTTCCGTTGCCTGTACGTTGCCAGGGGCCACGGTATCCTTTTCTGACTTTGATTATTATTTATAAAATGGTTTCTATTATTGATTGACTCATTTGCATGACCACCACAAATGGCGAAACGCAACTACGTATAACGTTCACCACACCTTAGAAGTCGGCCTCGCTTTTTCCTTGCTGACTGGCAATTTTTTTTTCTGCGGAGTAAGTTTAATGTTTGTGCCAATATAAGAGATGTAGGAATTAGTGATATACCCACATATAAAAGGATTCTATTAGATCCTCCGAAAGATATGAAGACAAATAAGACCCAAAGCAATTCTAGCAGTATCCATCTCATATATTCGTCTGATTCATATAATAAACTGTAGTATTTTCCTCTTGGTTGAGGCTGTAAAAACAACGAATAGAAAAAGGTTATCTAGGACAAAGACCCCCGAGGCAGAGGTTAAATCGTTCAACCTGAATTCTTTGTAAGGATGAAAAACATACCTTTTGAAGAAAAAGGTACCATAGCTGGTATAGAACATAGTGAGTGTTTTTAAATGGACGAGATTTTGTATTCAGAAGTTGGATTTAATAAAAGCAAAGAAAGAAAAGATGAATAGATTGTGTGAAAGATAAAAAAAAACTTTGTCGTAAATCGTTTATTTGCATAAAATGTGGTATAGGTACAAAATATGATACATATAAAATTCAGTACAAAGACACATTTAAGACATGTAGTAAAGCATAAGCATAATCAACCTATCAATACCCCACTGTTGGGACACAGGCTTCTGTGAGAGGAAGCGAGCCGTGACCCACCATGCGGGCTCAGTACGGGATTGTACTTAAATATATTTCATTTAATGACAAATCCTTTGGTTATTTATATGACTAGATAGAGTGTCGCGCTGCAAAACTAACAAGCCAACTTATTTATGCTGGTGTGAGTAACAGCTACGTCTTACACTCGCGCCACTTCATTGTGTTGTCATTGTGCTTTTCTAGTGTGCGTGCATTTAGCGGCTAACAGTTGGACGCAATTTTTTTCGACAAGTTCACAAAGAAGCAACAACAAAATAAGCCCATAAAGCCCCCACTTTTTGTACTATTCCTTCTAAATTATAGGGAAATAACCTATACGGTGAAAATAGGAAAAAACATTACAATATCATAATTAATAGGTATATTATTCTGGAGGATAATTAACTTATATCCTTTTGATGTCATCATAATATTTGTTAAACTTTGGACCGATGAAACGTCAGTCTCGTCATATTATTTGTTAAATTTCATCGCACGTCATTTAGCAGATATTGGCTACGTGTCTGAATACATATTATGGCGCAGGATAGCCTTTACCGGAAGTGGTTCAGCAGCTTCAATATCGATTGTGCCGGAATATAGCAGTTCGTCATGGATGTGGTACGACAGGGGCATCATCCCCGTCATCAGAAGACAGCCACATAACCATCGATGAGACGCTCTGCTAGAGAGCCTGTCACCAGCCAGTGTCACTCTTAAGAACGACCTCTTCGGTAATTCCAGTAACTTCGTAATAAAGCTAGGCGACGCTACTTGCTGCGCCGACACATACATTTCCTGCGGTTTTTAGAAATTGCCTATAATATTTGTATTACCATATTTGGTAAGGACAGGACTGACGTAAATGTATTACATGTATTACATTGAGTTTTCAGTTCAATGAGTCAACGTCACTAGGGCCTTTTTTGGTCTAATACAATTTGTTCGAATAGTTTATATTTCATTGTCTAATATGTATTTTTTTCTAGTATAGATTATCTTAAGCATATTGAGCATATCAGTTTTTTATTCTTTTCTGTGGGACGTCGATTTTTAATTAAAACTAAATAAAAATGTTTGGATATCATAATCATCTCAACGTATCGCAGTTCCTTGCTGGACATAGACCCCTCCCAGGCTACGCCACGACACCTCTGCCCTCTGACCTCTGCCTTCTGCATCCAGTCTGTCTCAGCCACCTCTTAAGGTCGTCGGTCCATATAAAGCCTTCCCTTCACCAAATACCTCACCTTCTACATCCATTCAACCCTATAAGCTACCTTCAATTACTTCTTAAGATTATTGCCCCATATACACATTCGCATACGAAAACTAGATCCAGGTCAATACAGTAATTTTCAGTCCAGTTGCATCTCAATCTACCCCGTTACGTCTCGTGAGTAGTCGTGAGTCATTTATTTGCACCATAGCCATTAAAGGAATTCACCGTTTTACATGAATACTGTGACTCAGTAGTAACCGTTTTGTCCTACTTTTGGAAAAATAAACAGGCCTATTTAGTTTTGTTTTCGTGTGTTCTATGTAGGGCATGAGACAATGTATGCTTTGATGTAATCTAATCTGTGAGATGACTTCTGGAAAGGAACTTGATGATTTCTTGTGAGAACATTCTAGTTGGTGCATTTTCTTTGTCTAAAACGTGAAATTTCTCCCGACATAATCATTTCCTCATCTCTTTCCTACTCCATTACCACCTATTCATTGAGACCATTCCAATGAGCCCAAACACGATACCTGTGCTGTAAGTTGGTAAGGGAGTTGGGTATCCTGCAAATTCCAAGTGATGCTGCAGCATTAGTTCAAGGTTACTATGTTCTTCCGAAATTTCAAATCGATCAGTCCTGTGGAAGACGCTCCCATCTATTTATCAACTAGAAACGAGCTAACCGATTTTGATAAAACATCTAAGAACCATTGCTAGAACTTATTTATAAAAAAAAACATATTCAAATTGGTTCACCCGTTTAAGAGCCACGGTGCCGCAGATAGACACACTCACATAGCGGTCAAACTTATAACACCCCTGTTTTTGCGTCGGGGATACAAAATATTCCCCAAGGGACAGACAAAGAAGTGTTTAGTATTCACATTTCGCTAGTTATGTTCAAGTACCAATAGAATGTTAATGGGACCTTTTTCACCTTTTGCCATTTATCATTATAAATCATATCTTGTCTTATCTTTTGCCTTTATACCAATTCCCTTTCTTCCACACTTCTCTATTAGTCATCGTTTCAGTAGTCACTCCCTTTCTAAATTAATTTTCAAATATTTTCTATTAAAACAAAAAAAAATAAAAAAGGTCCATTTCAATATTAAAAGAAACTTGTTCTAGTATTTAAAAAAAACTCTGATTTAGATTCTGCGCAGTTCGAAACATGGCGAAAAAATCTTTTGAAGTTGTTTTTGTTTCCTTTTACAGCCAAGTTAAATAAAACACTATAAAATGCTCTACAAAAAGGTTAAACACAACACTGAACTAGATTTTTATTTGGTCCGTGTTCTTTAAACTGTATTTTTAACTGTTCTATTCGTACTTACTCTAGAAAAACGATCAAATAGCCGTAGTAACATATTTCAATAGGTTTTACGTTGTAATTTGAGTTTATAATACAACTGTATTTACCTGTAAACGCAGAAAAACTATATACATACCTACTGTTGTAGGTAAGCCCATTATTCCCTCTATAATTTTTTTTTTATGTGTGCTACTCGTTGCAAATAACTTAAAGTTGGGTATGGTTTTTTGTTACCACTACGGCGAAACCCAAAAGGAGGGTTTAGTATAAGTATTTGTTAGGCTTGCGTTTGGCCACTATCTCACTCACCTGATGGTGGTCTCATATCTAAGCAGTTTGAAAACAAAATCCCGTGAACATGATGACCACATCTGTTACCGCCCCGGTTCTAAAGCCGCCGAGCGCTGCAAGCAGAAATAGTCCTTACGATATATAGATATGAAGTTCGTCGATAGTACACGCCTGCCTAGAAGTAAGAAACCGATGAATTCAAGTCTCGAACGTTGAGGTTGAGGCTGGTCTGCTATAAACAAAACGTTTTTTTTTTAAATCTAGTTTGTATGACTCAGGTAATAATGATTCAGCCTTCTTTCTGGTTGAATGTCACAGTTCCGTCAGCTGGTAACTTTTTTGAGGTGCGAAGGTCTATCGAAAGTGTTTCCATGTAAAATGTTGTTTACAGTCAAACCTGGCTCAACTAGCTAGCTAGAGTGACCTACTTACTTAATTGGGAAAAACTATAATAAACATGCGTGATTTCCACAATTTTATTAGCGTGTCGATGACAATTAAAATCGAGTCGGCGTAGAACTTGACTACGACTTTGGCACCATATCGTATCTTGACTGATTGATTTTCATCTACCTATATTTATTTACGTATTTAATAATTCAAGCACAAAAAACAAATGTTTAAACGCGGATGTAATGCCAAAGGCATTTTCTACCAGTCAACCTTTGGGTGATGCAGAGACAAACAGTGGCAGGTGCATAATAATATATTTAGTTAACCGCCTCTGTGGTCTAGTGCTTAGACCACCTGTCTCAGACCCAGAGGTCCCGGGTTAGATTCCCAGTGGGGGCAAGACTTTCTGCTCGGTTTGGTTGGTGGTAGTGCTTGTTCTGAGCCCGCCTGGCTAGCTACCACCATCTTATCTTAGTCTGTCGCCAAAACTACAATGTTAACAGCATTGTTATGTTTCGGCAGTTAGAGGTAAGATAGCCAGTTCCTCTGTGGTTGAGGATTCCGGTTAAAGCTCGCTTCCACCTTCGGCCTGATCATCACTTACCATTAGGTGAGCTGCAGGCTAAGAGCCATGCTTGGAAAACCTCATGCTGAGCACAACTGATTGTAATTATCAGATATATACATATTAATAGCTGTTTTGTTTCCTACGATAATTATTTTTCCATACAGCACCTGTTAATTAATACTTTAATAACAAACCGATCTAGGTAATAGGCATGTGCTTACTGCCTATGAGTTTCCTTATAGTCAATTTAGCCTCGGAGGGCATGGCATAGGGCATGGTCTTATTGTTCCTTAGACTATTATTTCCTTGTTTGTAGGTAAGGTACATTTACGTGTGCCGTTGGCAATTTTATACAATATGGAAACACCAATATAACAATAAATTTAAACACTGGCAATAATAATGCATTTTAAAACTATACGAAAATCCTTACATTGAAATTACAAACAAAGTTAATATTAGTGATGAGCTGATTATGGGTTTTGGCGATCATTGACTATAGTTTGACCGAAACCGCTGTACTGAGACTAGGGGTAGTGCAGGCCGCTCATTCGTCAACGCTGCCCTCAGTCTCGCTGAGCATTCCTAAGGCACGGTACAGCGGTCTCGGTCAAACTATAGCTATAATAGTGACTAAACTATTGAAAATATTTGATTGAATTTTTGAATGCAGACTGAGTACTTCATTGGATATATGAAGTTTAATTTACTGTCGTCCCACTCCCCACCTTGTGTAGGTATATCTATGCACCTAAGCTGTTAAAAATCATAGCTTCATCACCAAATGAAAAAGATGATTGTGGCTACAACGATTGACGAAAAATGTATCAGTTACATATGAAACTTAAATCATACAAGATGAGAAAACGGTTTGTCTGTTTAGCGAACCTTTTGATGAAGGAAACAGTTTTCTATCGATATGAAAGGAAAACGTCTATCTGGAAAGTTTGTTAGCCATCTGAAATAACTGAAAATATGTTAGGTAAATATTATCGGCTTGTAACTTTTCTACTGACACATTGACTAATTTGAAACTTAAGAAATGGCTTTATAATCTAGACTATAAGTGAATTCTTATTCATGTGCGTATTGTAAAAACGGTGAAGGAAAACATCGTGAATAAACCGGCATGCCTAAGAGATATTTCTCGACGGCATGTGAAGCCAAGTCAGAGGCCCATGGGCGGCATGAAAACTCTGACACTAGGTTAGTCAATAACCACACGAAAAATCAAAGAAAGTAGAGAACTCTTAAATTATAAGCAAAGTTAATTAATTAAAGTATTTAAATTTACAATAATACACAATCATGATTTCACTATTAATATAATTTTAAAGTTTTTTTTTTATCACACGATCTCAGTAGTATTATGAAGGTAATTGAAGTGTTTTTGTGTGAAATGATTTATATTTAAGGATCGGAATCGGAATTCGGATTCGGAATTCGTAATCGTAATTTTGTTTTCACCGGTCATCAGTGTCGTTATTATATATAAATGTTAGTAAAAAAATTATTATATATAATTACTATACAATGTGTAAAAAAAATCCTGTCCGATCCGTGAGGATGTTGTTAGGTATCGTACTGAGAGTATATTTATGTGGTAATTTTCAGGAAAAAAGAAAAAAAAATACCCCGGATTTTTTTCCAAAGGGTGATAGTACCGATTTACCGGTATAGTACATGGGGCGCGGGCGTCTGTCGTTTAGCAGGTGGCTATAAGTCATAACTTATGACCACTGTTGATAATTTACAAATTCTTAATGGAGTAGGGATAATTTTGGTACTAAAAACGAGAATTTTAAATAGCATTTTTTTTTTTAAATGAATAATAAGATGTTTTAAAATCCAAATTGTTTATTTCTAAAAAGGGAATGCAAAGTTTACAAATGTTGCATATATGTAATTTTTAGGTTCAACTAAACAATAAAGACGGGTGAAGTATTGTTCTCCTAGATAGGCTAGAATTTAGCCTGTGTTAAGAAGAGACAGTGCCGGTCCCCTGATTGGCGAATTCTTATATAAATATTGTGTGTTTAAAATTTTATTTATTTATTATTACTTTTTGGTAATGTTATTGCAGTACCTATGTGTCCATTTCGGATTGGACAGGGTTTTTTTTACACATTGTATAGGTATATTGAATGGCTGTAAATCTTCCACCACGAATGACCACGATTCATACATGTATGCACCTAATGATGTAGGTACTAATTTAATAGATACATGCTCAATAGTGGAAGATTTTCCTCGCATGACCTTATAATTTAAAAACCTAGAAATCTTCTCCGCGCCCGCGCCGCCTTGTCGCCAGACACATGTTTACGTGTCTATTACACTAGGTGAGTTAGCAAAAAGGGGGAAAACAATATACCTGTCTATGTACCTGTACTTGAAGTTATCTCGTACGCGTGAGGAGATAATTTGTTTCCTGTACCACAGATTAATACAGATGGGACACTTCGCAAAATCATTTAAATAAAACCGGCCAACTGCGAGTCCGAATCGCGCACGAAGGGTTCCGTACCATTATCTATAAAAACGGCAAAAAAATCATGTCTGTTGTATGGGAGCCCCACTAAACTTTTTTTTTAAATCTGTTTTTAGTATTTGTTGTTATAGCGGCAACAGAAATACATCATCTGATAAATTTCAACTGTCTAACTATCACGGTTCATGAGATACAGCCTGGTGACAGACGGACAGACAGATGGACAGCGGAGTCTTAATAATAGGGTCCCATTTATAATAAATATTCATCGAAATAGGCACACTTAGGGTACGGAACCCTAAAAAAGCGACTCTTGCTACGACACAATAAAGTGTAATTCAGGTCGCACAGCGCTAATTACCTACAGTTATATTCACCTAGAAGTTGCCTCTCTTTCTATCGCGTAACTCGTATATCTTCCGACTACGTTACATTCACTGAATTGGCCCAGCAAGTCGAGCCCGCCGCGTACTTGCAGCTTCTTGGAGTGTCTCATCTGTATTAATCAGTGCCTGTACAGTAGGTTCTGTTATACGAAAATGTATGGAGGTGTTTGTTTTGTGACATAATTTACGATTGTGCAATAGATAAGAAATTCAGGTCGGTTTCAAGATCTTATTGGAAATTCAGTCATCGAGCTATATTTTACCCACCTACATGCATAAACTCACGCCTTGTTCCCATGGGAGTTGGCAGAAACTACAGAACGCCACCTGCTAAGATTCTTAGATTAACCACCCACCCCACTTACAACTAGGATTTCGAATAAATTATTAGCTATATTATATTGAGTACCTGGGTGACCTTGCTTTACTCGGAGAAAAAGGAGAAAACGAATTTTCCCAGATATGAGATCGATTTTTCGCCCCCGTAAACCATATTGTATAACCATAATGTAAACCATATTGTATAACCATATTGCAACTTTCATCGAAATCGTTAGAGCCGTTTTCGAGAACGTGATTGCAAATATATAATAATTATATATGTCGGCGCGAGACGATGGTGTCAACTCACACCTCGTCCAGTTCTTATCAGCGTGAGACGAATGTGTCACTCTCACCTCGTCTAACTTAAGATCACGAGGGTCTTTGTTAGTGCTTAATAATTGAAGTGCATAGTAATGAATAATTGTTTCCGATATGAAAGGCGACGACGTAAACCTAATTGCGTCGAACATGGCCGGGGGTCGGCTCGATAATTACCCTTCTGATGACGATTGTGAGCCCGTCGCTCCGACATATATATATATATACAAATATTGCTGATTTAATAGTATAGGATAAGGATTATCAAATTACCAAGGATCTCCAACAACAATGTGTTCATTATCATTGATAACTTTGCACAAAAACACATACCAACATGATTTAAGCACGTAAAAGGTGGTCGTTACCTTATTTTCGTTACGAATTATCACTTTTCTGTGTGAATCAGTATCATTCCGGATTAAAAAGAAACGCCATATTTTTTGCTTCACGTAAACCAATATCCTTTTTCTTCTCAAAGGAACAACATCAATATCCGCACATCTACCTGCCTGCCATCGTAAATTTTTGCACCCCTCTCATCAATCGAGCTTAGGGGCTTGGGGTACTTTAGGACACTCTGAGGTGCACGATACCCCAGCATTTTATTGGGCCTATTTTCCCCGAAATGCCCCGAATGGTATTGGGATGGTAGCACACGAAGGAATCAATACGAGATGTGTTTCGTGCCTCGGTCGGTCGTTAAACTGTCTGGAGTTAGGATATGGGAATGAATGTAGATATCCTTATGTTAGTTTCTTTACGGTCTGGGTAATTTTGTGGAGAAGCCGACCCGGAAACTCGTATGTAAGTTATGCCAAACTTACTCTACAAAAATTGCAGTAGATATGGTTAATCTGAAGAGGTTATAGGGGTTGTAACTTTACTCCGCTGTCATTAATAAGGGGGCTAAAGTTAACAAGGTTGGTATATTTTACTTTGTTATTAACTTTTACCTGCTTTAAAACGTGATTTCGACAAGAAAGGAAATGTAAAGAAAGGGAAGGAAACAAAAACAATGAATCATTAGAGGAAAAGGAACTGTATGATTAATTACTTATTTTTTCAAATCGATATCCTTTCGTTGTTTGGCCAAAGAATTAGCATTGCCATTCAACGTAGCAATGTTGTCAGTCTTCTGGGCACGTTTCCAGATGACAGCGATGCCGACGAGTACTTCGACGCCTAAGTGTCCTTTTGTTTTTGTATTTATTTGTAAAGTTAGTTACTCATTTAATTTAGTACATAGTCTGTTAGCTTATATAAAGGATGTCTCAGTAAGAACTTGAATTTTAAAAACTTAAAAATATATATTAATTAAATGTTTTATTTACGTATTTTTCTTAATATGTACGGAGGTAGTAATGACATTTATACGTGAAACAAAATATTGGTTAAATGCCCAGCAAACGGCGGGCATTTAACCGATATTTTGTTGGTATATTTTTGATCATTTTCAAAAAAGTACGGTCTGATTATATCTCCTGTCATACCAAACTGTCACTTTTTGAGGATGAAACGGAAGTTCTTCAAAGGCATATGGATTTTAATCACCCAAGATCCGAGAATTCAGCTTGTTAACGAAGCCGTTGAAATGGTTATGAGCCTCGTCACTAAAGATGATTTTGTTGTGGAATTCATCGTCAGTTTTTCCCATTTTTAATGGGTTTTCACTAATAACGATCTTTCTTCCAAGCTGTGACACACCATTTTCGTAAATGTCTATGTTTTAATTAAACAAATATAAAATATGGCTGACTCAACAATTGACAGTCGAAAATGGCGCGCGATTCAAAATTCGAATTCTTGCTGATACACCCTTTACTATGTAAATATTATCTAGTTTATAAACTAATTTCGATCAGTATTAAAAAAAGACTTAATACAGTTTTTTTATCCACGATTTCGAAACAACTATGGATAATAACAATAATAAATAATAATAATATTCAATACATACGTACTTAAATAAAACCGCTATCACCAAGAATCTTGTCAATTACGCAGATTATGTCTATCATAGTTAGCCGCTGGCTGTAGCTGAAGGAAAAATAAGCCAATGATTTCCACTGTGTACATAATAATAGCTCCCATTTCAACAAACATGGACTGATACAGATCACCCCACAATGTATAATATTATCATAAAACCTAGCACTTTTTCTCACTACGCACAATTCACACGGAATTGTACACTAGTAATTGATCTACCTACGTAGGTATGTAGTATTTTGTTCTGCGAATAGCGTTATAACAAGCGTTACTGGGTCATTGGTAAATGTATTGAATCCTGGAACTGGCAGCATAATATTCTAAATTAGATTCTAGAAACAGATCAGAAGCTATTTTTATATTAAATAAACGATTATCTGAAGTTATCTGGAGATAAGAGTGTAACGCTGTATTAAATGAGGTCAGGGTTTATCAATCAATTCGGCTCATAGTTTTTGGCCTAGTCCAATTTCCAGGTGTGCCTGTAAACCTTCATCTACTTATGCACGGAGATCTTTTTAAAATCTTTTATACATATTATAAATGAAGGACGCTTTTCGTGTGTGTCTGTGTGACCGCTTTGTTCTTCTAAACTACGCAACGGATTTTGATGCGATTTTGAACATCATTTTTAATATTAAACTTACATAGGTATAATACAGAAATCTCGATGATTTGTCCAGTCGTAAAAACCGTGCGAAACAGGGGCGGGTTGGTAGTGCATAATAACCCTGAAGACCACATTTTACAAAATAAGGTTATGTAAGTAATGAATAGGTTTTTAATAACAACATTTGGCGAAACCTGTGTCTGAACTTGATAAAACGATGTCCGAATTTTCCGCGGAAAAATATTTTCTCAGCTGAATTTTACGAGTAATTTTACGGTACTGAAATGATAGTGGAATTCACGTGGCCACAGAAAAACTAGAATAAATAAGCTAAACACTAGAATTTTTGCAACAAAACACTAGAGCGCTCATTTTCTGAAACGAAAATTACACTAACAATAAAATACCTATACGTTTTCGAGAAAACATCTACACTAAGAAATGTACAAAAGTAAGTATCTAATCCATATGCGGTAATGTAGCATCGCATGTCATTATACTATTTGCACTTGAAGGTCAAAAAGCCAGTGCAGTGCTGTTTGCAAGTATTCTCACTTGAGGAGCTTCAATCCGATTAACGGGGTCAAGCTCAAGCACATGATGCCTGTCCGTCTCTATTATGTGCTTAGGATATGTGCATAAGTGTGGAAATATTGTCGCAGACGGAAATTTGAAGGGGATCGATTTTGTTTTGCGTGGTGAACGTGGTAGGCATACAAAATGTATGATAAAGTTTGTTTTGATGATTAAGCGAGTTGGTGGAGAAGTTTTCGGGACGTACCTAAATGTTTAGTTAGGATACCAAGAAAGTTCGCTGCCCGAAATCGACGCACAAATTGGAAATCCCAACTACGCTTATCGTATTCCCAAAACCATTAGAAACACGTTCCGAGAACTTCACCACTGCAAAATGGCAATCAAGACTCCATGTGTTTACGCAAAAAGATGTAAAATCTTACAAAGGTGTGTTTCTTCTGCGTACTATGAGAAAAACGGTTTTTACACGCCTCAAGTGAACGCGAACCTTAACGTAAATACACGTACATACAAACCTAGTGACGCCAGACGAACTGCACACAAACCAATTTATCACGGCCCGAGAGAGTATAAATAGGCGCGCCGACCCGCCGCCCCGCACTCTGCAACGAGCACTCATAGAGAGCACGACGCGTTCTATAAACCTTACTCAATTCTCAAGCAATAAAGTTAAAGTATCCAACATGGTTGTGAAACTAGAAACTGTTGCCGCGCTGTACGCAGATGTTTACCCATCACTGCCCAAGCACCGCGACATGGACTCCGTTGTGACTGACTGCCCGAGGAGGCAGAAGCTGCGGGGAACCGCGCTGCCTGCGCTGGTTGAAGACGACTCCGAGGAGGTGTTCGAGCCGGAGCAGAGGTCCTACGTGATGCGCACTGAGGGCCTCCGCCGCCAGAAGTCCATCTCGCCCCAACGGCAGAAGCTCCGTCGCACATTGGCGCTGCCTTCTCTCTCCGAGGACGAGGAGCCTTGATCCACTCGCTCCCGCCTCCCGGATGAAGTTATGAAGCTGTGGCCGGCTGTTCGGCTTCAACCCTCGGATCCTGAACGATTCTGAAGGTGTACTGTGAAGTTAAAACCGCCTGGAGAAGTGGACCTTTGGAAACCACGGTGGAAAAGTGTTGGGACATTTTGTGAAGTGAAACCAAAAAGTTGTTTAGCCAAAGTATATGCCAATGTAGGTAATAGGTCTAGAATAAGTTTTATATCGGGAATAAAATGTGTTTTTACTGAATTTTACGTCTTTATTTTCTGTTCTACGTAAGTACACCTTGACATAATTCACAACACCGAATAAAATCAAGGGCAGTTTCCTTTTGCGCTTAGTTGTTTAAAAGAAAACTTTAAATGCATGACACAGAATGCTTTATCAACAAACTGAATAATATACAGGAAACACTTGATCTTTTTCTTTACAACATGGAAGACAATACAGAAAACATTATAACAATCCTTGAATTGAGTGATCGAGTATCATGTCTGCCGGAGTCTGATTTACACAAAAACAATGAATGCTGTTGAATGTCACAATAACATTATATTATTTAACAAACACTTGATACAAACATACACACACTTAAGTCTAAGTCTCTATGAAATTAGGCAGAACTACAGACAGAGTCTAAAGCCCTTTGACCTGTACGGAGTTTAAAATACACTAGGTCAAGTCTGGCGAAATTACACTACGCAGAGTCACGTCATGTCTACAAGGGTATATGCAGCTACAGAACAACTAAAAACGGACCATCCTCTTTTTTCTTGATTTTCGTAATTTGTAAAATCAAAATATTTTAATTCACATAAACCTACATGGGCACTTATGAAACTTCAGAAGCTAGGTGCACGTTTCGAATTGATTGTTTCTATGGAGAAGAGCCGGCAAGAAACTCCACGGTTAGCAAATATAAGCCAAAAATGCATTTTGTTTGTTTTCAAATCAATATTGCATAAAAGATTCAACTGCTTTTTATTATGCAAACAACTATTTTGGAAGCTCTTAACGAAAACAAACAAATCCAAGATGTAAACATTACACAACATTCTACACTCATACAAGCACCATTACTTTGCACTGAACTGTGGACATAACATAAAAGGAAATGGCATTGATGACGAGAATGTGTTTCAAACTTAACCTAATAAAAGTAAAGTAAATAGTTTTTAATCTTAAGTAAATCGTTACTTAATGTTTGAGATAATAATATTAAATATTCGATAACTTAAGTAATTTGATAAAGATGTTATTAGGTATGTAAAGGTCGAAGTAACAAATGACGAAATGAATACGAAAATTGATATTGGGTCACTGCAGACTGGCGACAGTCTCGCCCTAATACATTATGGAACTTATACATTACTGGGGCAATGAAATTAAACTATGTATCTCTGCTAAGCCCTTTGAGGAATACTAGGATGATGTTATGCTATATCCTGGGGTGATGCTATATAATTCATCAAAACCGATTTTCCTGGAATTTTATTTGAAACGCTTTGCGTTCAACGCAAAGCGTTTCAAATAAAATTCCAGGAAAATCGGTTCGCCCCCTATTACATGGGACTTACACATAACTGGCGAAATGTACCCTGTACTATAGGTCCACTGGTTTACCCTTCGTGGATTACAGGCGTGATGTTGTGTTACATAAAACAAAGAATTGATTTTAATTTCAATGTAAGGTATAATTGAGTATTTCAGACTTCATAAGTACTTAAGTATTTATGAACGATTTTTCCCGTCAACGAGGAGAATTCGTTAAGGAAAATAAATAGCTGGTTTTCAAAACATGTCGTTCCAAAAAATGATAAGAACAGGGCTTCTTAGTCATACGTAACCGACTTCATAAAAGTTAGGAGGTTCTCAATTCGGTTATATTTTTTTAATTTAAACTTTTTAGAAAAAAAAACTACGAAATCGGTTGCTTTGTTCGTAAAAAGTTTTTAATTTTAATAGTCAGATTCACGCATTTGACCCCATCATTTGTAGGTAGAAATAATAATAATAATACCTAGAAATGTATTGTCTTACGACATCAACGATTTGGTATTGACATTTTGAATCTCTTAAAATCATATTAACATGACTTCCGAGATAAAAAAATAGGAAAGTAGGTAGGATATTTCTAACAAAATAACATAACATCACGGCTGTATTTCGCGAAGAGGTAGGCAGAGTTATTGTTTACTAGCTGCGCCCCGCGGTTTCACCCTCGTTAGCCTCGATCCTATGGGGATATCAGGATAAAAAGTATCCTATGTCCTAATCAAGTTCATGGTCGACCCACGCGCCAAATTTCATTCGAATCCGTTCAGCCGTTTTAGCGTGAAAGTGTAAAAAGCTCACTTTCGCATTTATAATATTAGTTAGGATAGTTGTAAATTGAACATAATTCGTGGGCATGTTTTAGTCCCATAATTACAGGAGTATAATGTCGGGCACAAATCCGATCTTGGGAAGCTATTGAGAAAATCTTTACAAAACTTCGCCCAAACTAAAAACAACACGTACAAAGCGAAAAAAAATAAGAAATCTGTAACAATCCTATTTATAGTTTTATTAATATCGACATTCTTTTACAACTAACCAACACCATAATACATTCCAATGTTAAATATAAGACGATGTTAACATAATATCATTTTCTTTACAATCCAACACGAATGCACTCGTAAGTGTCATCTGACAACATTGTCTATTGTCAACCGATCGGTTGGCAACCACTGACGACTCGTAACTATACGTATGTATATGTAGTTACGAGTCGTCAGTGGATGCCAACCGATATAGTTACGAGTCGTAAGTCGTAGGTGGTGCAAAATAAACAATTGACTATCAGTACTTGCTACTATGCGTTGTTCGTAACACGCTGTGTTGAGTGTGGCCTGAAGACGTATCGTCATATCCGTCAATAATTGTCATATATTATCAGATCTTTAACGTCTGAATAGTGGATATGGATGTTTTAATATATCACTGTAATTAGTAGGGAAAGAAGATCGATACAATTAAGACACTAGACAGACATATCAGTGATCAAATTATAGTTGTCATACGTGCACTAGAGGAAAGATAGAGTATACTTACTACTAGATTTATAGAATGTTAGTAAATATAGCAAAGATATTTTATTTATCCTATAAAAACAAACACATGAATCAAAAACAAAAAAGCAAATCTTTTCAGGATTCGGGTCACAATACTCACCTACAGTATAAATCCTTCAAGGTTAAATGGAATAATAATACAATTTGTCGACCGGATATCTTATAATTATAATGCATAGACTTAAGGAAAAATTTAAGGAAGAGAAATGATGGATAGATTTTGTGAAAGATGATATGGCTAGAAATGGGTAGTTAATACTTAGATGACAGCTTATACAGACATACGGAAGAAGAAGGCATACTGGGTCGACCCCAAACAAATTGAGTTATGTAGATATCACAATATTATATTTATAAGGCACCCATACATACTTATTACGCATGTAACCGGTGCACTATTATTAAATACTAGCTCTGCCCCGCAGTTTCACCCGCTTAAGTCTCGATCCCGTGGGAATATCGAGATAAAAAGTATCCTATGTCCTAATCCAGGTCATGGTCTACCCGTGTGCTAAATTTCATGCAAATCTGTTTAGCCGTTTTAGCATGAAAGCGTAACAAACACACGCCCGCAGTTTCGCCCGCATAAGTCTCGATCCCGTGGGAATATCGGGATAAAAAGTATCCTATGTCCTAATCCAGGTCATGGTCTACCCATGTGCCAAATTTCATGCAAATCTGTTTAGCCGTTTTAGTGTGAAAACGTAACAAACAAAGAAACTCGCTTTTGCATTCATAATAGCATTAAATAATACAGAAACACAAGGTACCGTAGAAGGTCGTACACATGGGCATAAACCATACTTGATTTTCTAATTGATGTCAATAAGTCGTTCAGCAATTACCAACATGTGTGGTCAATTTGTAGCTCAGTAGGGAGACTCTTTAAAATTCTTTTGGACACTGCAAACAGGTATTCCATTTACGTGTTTTTTTTTCTCTCTGCCTTTATTGTGTGTATAATTGTTTCTTTGGTAGAGCATCGCTCTCAAGGCTACTACTGATCCATTATTTGCGTAGCCGTTTGTCCATTGTTCAGCCAATCTCTTGGAGCCCTGTGTTTCTTGATAAAGGAAGGTAATTATTTGCTTTATTACGACGTACTTAGGGTTAGCCCTTTTCTTTTGTCTAGCATTTGTATTAGTGTTTGCCAGCGTTCTTTTAAGTCTTCTGGCGAAATATTTTCTATTATGATCTTAGAGTTTTATTCATTGTAGCAGGCTTTGGTATTTATAGCGCTATTCTTTGGTAAACATATTATAAAGGTTTCTTGGAGCCTCTTATAACTGCAATATTTTTTCGATTTTCAAAATCTGGGGTATTCATTGTTTGCCTATTTCACATTGTATTAGTTTTTGCAAAACTTTTTTCCAAGCATGTTCTCACTACTCGAAGAATTTTTATATGATTATAATTAACGTAAGGTTTTTGATTCTTTTCGCCTTGACCTAGTTCCTTGGTAACCTACATACTTCCAATCTTCATCTCCGGGGATTTAGTTTATCCACTCCTCGAGTATTTTGTTTTATCTCGTCCATTTTGGAGAATTTACATTAAAGTCCACCTACAGTAGAACCTTGTCCTCATCTGGTTTACTTGAAATCACATTTGGTTCTACATAAAGTTTGACATTAGCATATCCAAACACCGGTTGGTTATCGCCCACTGCCGAACATGGGCTTCCCCCACAGACCACAAAATACGAGATACTGTCATTGCGCCCACGCTGACCGCTTAGTTATTACGCCTATATTTTAAAACAGTTTCCAATTGAACAGTTTGGCTATGTTCCCGGAAAACGGTCGTTCTACGCTACTGCATGCAAAAATTATGTATAATGCAACTTCTTCTCCTCTTAGTAATGTCAATATAGGTATGTAGGAACCTATCTTTGATAATATTTTTTTTTTATAAATTTCTCATATTCGTCAAGGTTCCACAACACCGTCTGTACAGGTCGTCAGTGGGAACAGACCCTCACGCCCTCTTAGTCTACATCTTCGGGTCGTATGAAACACCCAGTTATGCATGTATCGAAGCACTCTTTCGTTCGTTTTGCCTACTGCCGATGACATAATCATTTGTGACAATGGAAGTAAGAGAGATACAAGAGCGTATACAGACTATACAGCTCTGTCCTTCTACACGTAAATTCAACAAATTGCGATCATCGATCCGTCTGGTTGTGATTGTATCACTAGTGTTTTGAATTTGTACAAAAGACTTTTTATCAGGGTCGACGCATGTTGACGTTCCAAAACGTTTTCTTTTGTCATTGGAGGGAGGAAAAACAAATAAAAAACGTTTTCTCTTGTTTTAGTTTCGTTTCTATGCAAAGTTCATGAATACTTCACGCGTGAATTACCCAGAGGGCTAGGCAGAGTTACCTATATAGTAAACCCACACTTCACCAGGTTAACCAATAGTGGGCCAGTCTTCTGCCATCAACCGTCACAAGTTATGCCTGCGGGCCGCTTCTGAGAAAAACTATGAAACCCTTTACCCAACCTGGGAATTGAACCCATTAATTACGTAGTAAATAGCGTAAAGAAATACCTATTTACTTCTAGAATGTACGATAATTTCGATTCGGTACGCCATCTATCTATAGTTTCAACGGTCATTGACCCCGTTTGGTTTCTTGGTTCGCTCTGCGATAACTGTGCCTATTCATCTAATGATATATTGTGTAAGCACGAGCGAAGCACGAGCGAAGCATCACTCGATGACAAATGGTATCATTATGATAACTATGTTGCGAATTATCACAATATTATAGTATCAATAAAGTACAGTACAACTATTTTCTTAATGTCCCTCGGCAAACTTCGTGTTTCATCAGTCGTCGGATTTCTATCAGTTGCCCTTTGCACTTGGTGCAGACCGGACGCTCGCAATCGACTTCCAAGTCGATTGAGAGCGAAGAGACGAGTGAAGCGACTGACGAAGCACGAAGTTTGCAGAAAATAGTTGAACTGTAGTCGATACGTCGTTGTAGACTATTTGTGTACTATTTGTAGTAGAAATAGTACACAAAAAAGACTATTTGTAGTAGAATTATTTGTGAACCTTTTATAAAGGATTCTTGATTCCCGGAAGGATAAGATCTAAACATACATAACAGCACGCCTAGTTGGTAGAGGTGTAGGTATAGTAACACCCACATTTCGCCAGTATGTTTAAGATCCGTGAGACTTATTTTTTTTTACACTTATAAAAGTTTTTCAAATGCGGGAGATTTGCCGGAGAACACAACACACAAGTAACAGTGGACAGTTATGGGGAAGACCTTTGCCCAGCAGTGGGACGATACAGGTTGATAAAAAACCAGCCAAATGCGAGTCAGACTCACACACGAAGGGTTCCATACCACACCACCGTATAATTTTTAGCAAAAAATGCTGAAAAAAACACGTTTATTGTGGGACCTTTAATTTTTTACTTTTTTTATTTTTATTATTTGTTGTCACAGCGAGCGGCAATACAAATACACAATCTGTGAAAATTTAAACTGTCTACATATTACGGTTCATGAGATACAGTCCACTGACAGACAGACGGATGGACAGCCGGACAGCGGAGCCTTAGTACCTAATCGGGCTCCGTATGGCACCCTTCAGGTACGGAAGCCTAAAAAGGCCTTTTGAGACCATAAGCACGTAGAGGAGCTCTAGAATCCTCAGTATCAAAACGATTGCTCAAGCCAATCAAGAAGTACTGATACAAACGTGAGAAGCCCAAACAGTGAATTGCGATAGCTAAGTGGCCCATTGTTCATTACATTAATTAAATATTCTCACACATAAATAAATAAATAAACTTCCAAACTGAACCTCTATACCAACAATACAAATTTTTGTTTAATAAATAAACATGCGCAGTTTCGCACAGTAGCTTATGTTTTTCATGAACTCTATTTGTAACAACAACGTGAGAGAATATATTATAAATATCTTCGTTATTTAATGTTAATTTACCACTAACAAAAACACACGTATTTATAGTACACAGAATTTGTTTTTATACAACTCGTACACAGTACAAACATTTCAAGCAAAAAATCCAACTTTATTTAAGCTAAACTCTCATTGTTTGGAAAATCTATGGAATGCGAGGTCAACTTATACTGGAACTGTATAGCTTGGTTTTTCGTCGTGTGTACTTGTACTGAACGAACTGCGAACACCGGTTTATTTCTGGTTTATTGACAGAAATATCGTGGTTCCCACAATAGTGTGTTGTTGAGTATAGTTTTAGCTTTATTTTAGAGTTTCCATGACCTGATTTAAGGGTTATAAGCGAGGATTACGTGAAAACTGCTTTTCGACGTCAGTATTTTTTGGGGTTACAATACTTTTACTTTAGGTACTGGCAGCAGGTCAGTCTTAAAAGGCGCCTACTAGTGAGCCTATTAGAATGAAGTTCTTGCGGTAGAATTTGACTGGTAGAAATCGTCACGTAATGAAAAAGCGTTATGCCCGAAAAAATCAGTTTCATGGTCTCAAGTGTCAAAGTTTCAAGAGTCAAAAGTGGTTGTTTTTGTTTTTTAATACAGATACTAGATGGCTCTGTATTGATACAAAACATACAGAACTTCATTCCAACCGCGGATGTCCCACGACATCTCCCAACTTTTTTGCCATGCCTTTGTCTGAGGGAAAGGCTTATGTAGGACTCTTATCGTCTAAAATCACACGATTCCTTCTGGTTGTCTATGGCCACAATGACCAGGGGTGTGGGATTTGCTGCAGCATCCACCACTTCTCGCACATTTACATTATGTAGTGAAAAATAATGTTTGTACCGCCACGTCCGAGGACTAGACGATATAGTTAATAAAAAAAAAACAAAAAAGTTTTTTCTTAAATATTCAAATTCAAAATATTTTATTTCACGTAAACCAAGGGCACTTATGAAACGTCAGAAGCTAGGTGCACGGTTCCAATTGGTCGTTTCGTATGGAGAAGAGCCGGTAAGAAACTCCACGGTTACTCGTTTAAAAGTAAATGGTATTTACAATGTTTTCAAATTACAGTGTTAATAGGTATGAGAGGACAGTGTAGGCCTATCAACAAATAGCAGGTACTTAGCCAGATAGAAAATGGTCGACAGATCTACAGTCTGTTAAGCCTACAACGTTCTCACATGCACAAAATCTAAAAGAAAAGAATTTATATAAAAGCAAAATAAAATAAAAAAAATAAAAAAAAATACAACCGAATTGATAACCTCCTCCTTTTTGGGAAGTCGGTTAAAAACCTATTTAAACCAAATGACATGATTGTACAAATCATGTCATTGTACAGCTGTAACAAATCTAATTTATTATAAAATATAGGTAGAATATTTTATTTTAATTTTTAATATTATTGAATATGTGAACTAACTCATGCTTGTTGAAAGCATGAGTTAGTTCACTTCGGTCTTATCAAATTGTCAAATAGTGATTGTCGTGTTATTTCCGTTACGACCGTTAATTTTGTAGACGTTTTTCGCTTCATTTCAATGACGTACGCTGCCAATTTGGATATTTCCCTTAATCAGTTATCAGCCAACCACATGGTAACTAATTATTCAACCGGTATACAATGTATATCAATGTTGATTAGTTTACCAATTAATACACATTCAAATGACTAATTAACACTAATTAAAGGCAACCTGTAACTTACTCGTATGACACTGCGCGTGCTAAGTGCAGTGACTTCTTGAACACATAAACATTGTTTATTATACCTGAGTAATAAACAATAAATATTTATTAGCTATAATAATTTACATATTATTATGGAAAATTACGAAAGTATAGGAAATTATGTAAACGTGCCGTGTTTTATGAGTATTTGTGATGGTTGTGTAACGTGGTATTGCACACATGAGTAATAATTTTAATGGTAACTCGATTTCTCAAAATAGTTGTTAGAGCTACTAAGATATCGGTGAATTTAAGGCACATGAGACATCCCAAGTAGGTTTCGCAAAGCGTTAAGAGGGAACAGGGCATTCCCCTTTTTTCTTCCTGAATAATGCCTCTAAACCAATATTTTTTCATAAAATGAAGGTCTGCTGAAGACACGTCCCTGTTATTTCTTTTTTTTCAGCAACTTATTGGTAATGAAAATATGACCCTCCAAAAATTACAAAAACAGCCCCATTTTTACTGCCGTGATTAGAGGACTACCAGAAAAATACGAAAAGTTTTTAACATAAAAGAGAATGATAAGAAGTTACATACTCTTAGTTATATACTCTTTCTTAAAATTTTAATGTAACAAATAATTGAATCGGCTCAGTTTTCGAGGAGAAAAAGGGGGATACGCAACGTCAATCACGTCGATTTTTTTATGATATAATCGGTCTGAGCTGCAGCTGTCCCTATGGCACTTTACGGAGACAGGCTTGAGGTAAGACGACGGCAAAAGTTTCTTAAAATAACTATTTTTCAAATTCCTCGCAGACCCTGTTCACTCTTAAGGCTCCAGACACGTGCGACGCGACTCTAGCATGATAGCTATGAAGTTTTCATAGAAATTGTTCTACTAGAGTCGCGTAAATTATTATCTTCTTATCCAACAGCTAACCTAAAAGTAGTTTTATATAGACACAGACAAAGCTTCAAAAGTATTCTAAAAGCAGACAGGGGCGACGCGACAGCGCGACTCGATTCTAGCAGAACAAGTTCAATGAAATTTCATATAAAATGTTTATCTAGAGTTGCGAAACTACTTTTAGGTTAGCCGTCAGTCAGTCTGATTATCTACTAATTAATTACATAATATAATGATATGCAAAAGTTTTTGTTCACAATCTACATAATTATGAATGAAGATGAAGAAGGTAATAATTTTATTCTTGTCACATGCAAATTGATGTGGGGTTCCAAAGTTCCAGTCTTCTCAAATGAAGCTAGATTAACATAATATTATGAATGAATGTACCAATTAAAATTCCTATAATTATGATGTGAATTCTCATGCTATGCGAAGGAAATCACAGTAAAGAAACCGTCATATTCCTAGAGTGAAAATTTCGAAGATAATATAGGTACAAAAATTTTCGAGTCATTTGACATTTTTATTTCATTCATTTTAAAATATAAAATGTCAAATGACTCGATTTTTTTACATTTGCATAGGATTGAAAAGGGGTTATTTGGTTGTAAATAACCTCTCCTACATCGCCTTAACTGATTGCCGTCATATAACCAATAACCACCACCCCCCAACCCACCAACCCCTTAGGCCTGCGTGATGGCTTCGGCCCATTCCTGGCTTTAAACCCAGCTGTGGGAACATTATAGGCTGATTATGTTATAGATATGGTGGTGGTGCTATAATTGTGGTAAAAAGGAGTACGTAAGGGTCGTAGCAGCGCGCGCATAACAATCATAATGACGGGTGTTCTACGAGAGACAAAATGACAGTTTATCTGTCATTATTACGGAAGAATAGACAAAATTACAGTTTATCTGTCATTTTGTCTATTCTTCCGTCGACAAAACCCGTTTCTATTGTGGTCATGTTAAGTGTGCAGGTGGCGTTCTGTAGTTTCTGCTTACCCTCATAAGAAGAAGGCGAGAGTTTATGTTATTTCGCTGATTCAATGTTGTTATAACATAACAACATTGAATCAGCGAAATAAGAGTCGAAAACTCTATGAAAAATCACGTATTATGTATGATCACTCCTTGTAAGACAATGTTTGGCTGACGAAATACCCAATTTATCTTGTCGAAATCGCGAATGATCCAGAGAATTTGTAGTCAGCTAAAAATAATTCATTAAACATGCATTCTGTAGGTACTTATGTATAAAAATGATTCAGTGGCGTCTATTTGAGTTCGGTCCAATATTATTGGACTAACGAAGTGTATAAAAAGATTTAGATTGCTTTTATCGAGCATGTGATTCCTATATTTAACATCGTTGATTATGACTTTGTGAGTCTACGACACTTTGGCAATATGGCCCCCACTCCCCCCGCATACCCCCAGCTAAGAACTGGCAACCTACCCATTTGTTCTCTTGTTTTTCGTAATGGTCTATTATGTCAGTGATAAAAAAAAAGATAAACGTTTTGGTTTTTTAATTAATGTTTAATTAAAATTGGAACAGAAGTGACAGTAAAGAATATTAACTCTTTTAAAAGAAATGCTGAAACACAATGTGACGAATTTCTGTGTATTTTTTTTTTGTTTGTGCATTTGTCAAATTGGCAATGTTAATCGACTTTGAAGCTGACCGTACGTTTTTTACCAATCGGTGTTAACAATAATGAGGAAGTAGCTGTCTCGTTAGTCTAGCGGTCGCGTTTCTGCTGACCGTGAGGTCTTGGGTTCGATTGCCAGGTCGGGAAAGTGTTATTGGGTTTTGTTACTTTGGTGTTGTTTGGGGTTGGGTAGAGGCATGCCTATAGTACACCCACATTTTGCCAGTTAGGTTTATGTTATAGATGGCAAGCCTATTCCCTTCAAACGGGCACAAATCCAGACCCCGGACTGCTACTGAGAAATTCGGGATAGAAAAACTAAATGACACTTTACCCGACCCGGGAATATAACCCAGGACCTCGTGCTCAACAGTTGCGCTTGCGACCACTGGACCAACAAGGCAGTCCTTGTGTAAGTCGGTACCTATGTACTAAACATCGTTCTATAGTCCTACCCATTCACATAGAGCACTAGACCATGTAATGACCGATTATGCCCCGCAACGCAGATAGTAGGTATAATAATACCTAAGTAATTACTGATCGACGGATGTCGAACGAAAAGCGTAGGGCTAACATGTCAGGCACATAATATGTACCTACTTCTATCTATATGTTCTATACTCCACACGCGCGAGACACGCACCATTGACTTTTCGGATTTTTTGCGTATTGTCACTTGCTTCAAAAACGGTGAAGGAAATCGTGAGGAAACGATACCTGAGAGATATTTCTCTCGACGGTATGCATGTGAAGCCAAGTCAGAGGCCTATGGGCGGCATAAAAACTGACACCAGGTTAGTCACTAAACACATGAAGAGGAAAGAAATATAATTATTCTTATTTACTTATTATAAATTAAAGTCGCTGTTTGTGTCTTTCCGTGTGATCGCGTTGTTCTTCTAAACCAGGCAACGGATTTTGATGCCGTTTTCACCATTATTTTGAGAATTTATTCCGGAACGTTTATGTGTATATTACATTAATATAACAAGACTTTCAAGCTTCTGACGACCCGTAACGACTGTCAAAGATCCACGAATGACAGCCGGGCCGGGACCAACGGATTAACGTGTTTTGCCTGGCACGGAGTAGTCTCGGTAAATAAAGATGGTCTTCCATCCACAGACCAACCCCAGCAAGCGTAGCTTAACCTGTTGGATCGATCCGTGCTCCTCACAACATCAACAACAACTATACAATAACAACAATACACACACAACACAACAACAATAACAACAACAAAAATATTGTACAACAATTACATTTTATATTGAAAAGTCGATGTTTCGTCAAGTAGTAAAACCATTGCGCAGCAGGGACGGGTCGCTAGTGTACTCATACTTATTTTAAGGTAAAGAGGTAAATAGTTAATACTGGTAAAAGGAAAACATAACAATATGTAGTTAAAGGAAATGACAGTTAGTAAAAGTTTTAACTGGGTTTAAATATTCATTTATGTAGGTATTTCATTGTAGGCTAATCATTTGATTAAAAATGTACACTCCATTTCGACATTATAAAGGTCAAGTGTGCAACAACACATATATTGTTTTTGTTTTTATTTGTTTCAATGAGTTTTAGTTTAATTTGTGACCTCCTGTGCGAGTCTCAATAAATACTTTTTCTTTCTTTCTTATTAATGTTAATTCAAAGTTCCAATATTTTATTTTATTTAACATTGATGGTTTATCAATTGAAAGTGAAAAATAGTAAGCAGACAGACAGACGCAAATCCAAATTACTTATATTGTGAGTCCCGGCTCATAACATAACATCACGCTTCTAATCCCCGAAAGGTTAGTCAGAGGTGTACCTATAGTACATCCAAATTTCGCCAGTTATGGCGTATATTACATGGGACTTAAATCCCATGTAATAGCGAACGATTTTATTATTTTATGTTACGTGTGTCTGTGACAAATAAACCTATTTTTCTTTCTTTCTATTATCACCAGTGATCGGAGTAGGTAGATTGAATTGGGGTCATTGATCCGAAACGTATATATTAATATGGACATTCCTCCGGAATTGGTTAATTATTAAGAAAAAAACCGGAACTTAGATATGAATTGTATTCAAATGAGCAATATTATATACTTCATAATTTTTTTAACGGCACACAGTCATGATTCCAAGCTTTGGTAAGTAATATTTTACTTGTTACAAGGAGTTTAAAGCACGTTTGGATGATTGGATGTACTATAAGAATATTTTTAGTATTGTGTTTGTTTGCTTAAGCTGTTGAACATACCATCACCAACTTTGAATTGAGTAGTAATAATATCACTACCAACATTAACAATATTTAATTGAATCCGGTAATACCGGAATTGCTTACCGGAAAAATGGCTTATCCATGTTATTCTTTCTGTGTGCATTTATGATACAAGTACCAAAAATCAATCTACCTACTCCGATCACTGATTATCACTAAGGGATCTCGAGCACTAGACTAACAAGTTGTATTAGTCCTTTATAGTAGGTATATTTAGGTTATAAATAATTTAGTAAGTTGATATAAATTTGTAAATGACCGCACTGCCGCATTGGGTAAATACACCTGAAAAGATAGTTGTAAGGGAGATTTTAATAAATAGACAACCACGACCAGTGGTCGCAGCGGCCAAGAAACCGATACGAAACGCGCACTTAGTCTCAACGGCCAACTAGCCGCACACCATACAATACCACTAGACGGCTACGACCGGCCTGAGTCGTGGCCGTCTAGTGCGCGAGATACCTAACCAGGCACAAATCCAGACTGCGGGCTGCTACTGAGAACTTCCTATTGAAAAAAACCCAATAACTCTGGGAACCCGACCTCGGAATCGAACCCAGGATCTCATGCGGCCACCACCACTCATAATATTTTATATATTGTGGACCTGACGACACAGTGCAGTTAAATTTGCAATTCAACCCATTGCGAATATGTTCATGAGCTATAAAATATTAATACTAACACTAGCTAGGTACTAACCACTATGTATTTAAATTATATTGCAACAGTACTCATAGTTGTCATACCATATTTGATACATCGCTTGTGTCATCTAATGGTCCCTATAGCAACAATAATATTATGTATTCTTATTAGTATTTGTTTATTACTCATCATCAATTTGTAGTCATCTAATTGAAATTGGGCATTGTCTTTATTTATTTATTTATTTAATACTTCAAGCACACAAATGTACAGAGGCGGACTTAATGCCATAGGCATTTTCTACCAGTCAACCTTCGGGTGATGCAGAGACAAACAGTGGTAGGTGCAATAGCGAGAAAAGAAGATTTTTTACATTTAAATATAAAGATATACATATATACCTATTTAAAACTATAAATATAATAAATACACCTAATTATATATAAATATAAGCACAAATAAAACAAACAATGGGAAAACATTACCGTTGTGATGATACTGCCAGCTTCTTGCGAATATGCTCGCGAACTTTAATTCTAAAAGATAATCGGTTGGTCGCCATCCTGATTTCCTGAGGGAGCGCATTCCACAGAGAGATAGACTGAATGAAGAAGGAAGAGTGAATGAAGTCTGTGCGGTGAGTGGGACATTGAAGAAGACGATTGTGAGATGAACGTAGATTTCTATTGTGGTTGGCGCAAATGTACTGAAAGTGGGGGGCCAGATAACTAGGGGAAGAGGGAGAGTTAAGAAATGAAAACAAGGTGGTCAGCGCCCTTTGCTCTCTGCGCTGGCGTATGGGCAACCACCTTCGAAGCGACCGATGCGCAGAAACATGATCATATTTACGCAGATTGAAAACGAATCGAATGCAGTTATTGAGAAGACGGTCGAGTTTGTTGAGGAGATCTGCATTCAGGTCATAGTAGCACACATCACCATAATCGATGATAGGGAAGATTAAGGACTGCACAAGCATTGTCTTCGTACTTGATGGCAATAAATTTTTCAATCGGTATAGCGCCCGCAGCGTTCCAGTAACCTTCTGGCTTACCCTAGCGACTTGAGTACGCCAGTTTAGGGTATTATCTGTCTTTCATAATAATATTTAGCATTTATTGTCCTGTTAAGTCCTGTAGCTAGGCAAAACGTTACAAATGTTACAACGTATTCATTTTAAATACTGCGTGTGATTCATCGATCGATGGAGGGCCTACGTGATACCTACGTGATACCTACGTGATACCTACGTGATTATGTACAAAACCCACAAAAACTTTAATTTTCCTTGATATTTATTTATAAATAATTGTTGAATTCTACAGCTGAGCATGAGGTCTTGGGTTTTCCATCAGGAATTTCTCTATAGCAGACGGGCCTGGATTTGTGCCCGGTTAATGGCAATAGGGTCGCCCCCTATTAGATGGGACTTAAAAATAATAGGCGAAATGTGGGAGTACCATAGGTACTAGCGAAGAACTACATATTTAAGCAGTTTGAAAACAAAATCCCGTGAACACGAAGACCACATCTGTTACCGCCCCGGTTCTATAGCAGCCGAGCGCTTCAAGCAGAAATAGTCCTTACGGGGTATAGATATAGATAGATAGATAGATAAATCGTTTATTTAGTGCACACAAAAAAACAGCACAACATACAAAAACACGATTAAATAATGACTAATAAGCTATTAGGAAATAGCTGCAAGGTGCCAATATACAAACAAATAAAAAAGGAAGAAAACAAGACATTGTGATTACACTATTGGCTATGACACACTTTAAAATAATGGATCAACGAACATAAAAAAGTGCAGTGTGCGTCTCAAGGTACAAACTATGAACTTCTCCGATGGTACATCTCTGCCTAACCCTTCGAGGAAAACAGGCATATTGTTATTGCATTCTATTTTACGTGATCTCATCGAACATTGCAAAAATCAGCTGATCTTTGCACATTTTCTCCCTTTGTCCCCAGCGAATAATAAATACAATTAAAATAGATTCAGTAGTTTCGACCCCAAAACCGGTAACAAATAGTTACAAAAAAATCTGCGATACCTTGCCCAGGTGTTGGGAACCGTGGGACGATCGTTGAATGAATAAAACATGTTAACTGTTCACTATTGTGGACGGCAAACGTGCGCGTGAGGCGATTGTCAAAACGATTCACTCGACTTATTCATACGGTTAAACATAATATTGATAATGTTCTAATTTCAAATGTATTTTATGTTTAATTTTGATGTTCTATTCTCGTTGTTTTTTCCGGTCTAGTCGATTTTTTAAACGGTTATGTAAAATTCGTAATTTGGATAAATCAATATGGAGATTTTGTTTTTTTCTTCATGAAAAGGATTTTTTATTGATAGCAACTTGAAGGAAGAATGATGTGGGAAGTTCATGTAACATGTAACCAAGTCCGTTTTTGTGTCTATTTTTTTATATTTCATGTTTTTTAAACTAGGTATAGCACTTTATAATATTTTATCGACTCTCATTTCGTAAAATTCGAATTATAAACTTCAAAACGATTGTATATTGACGTATTTTATAAACACAAAACCGAAATTTAAAAATAGAATCGGATTATAATATTTTTTTTCGGTCTTATTTATAAACGCCTCTTAAATTTTAATCAATTGCTAAGCAATTGATTAGCAAAATTCTTATTCATAAACGCTATTTAGCGCTAAGAGGTCGCTAAGCAATTGATTAGTAGCTGTCAAAATTAAACACCACCCGTCCACTGTTAAGAGGATGCTAAGAGGCAAGATGGCGGATTTTATTTGAATCAGCTGATCGATTCAATGCGAATTATGTGTGCTTCGAGGTAATTTTGTTCCTATTATCGAGATGTGCCGATATTATTTATCGAGATAGTAAATATGGATTTCGACAATCTTTTACGGGATTTCAGAACGACTTAGAAGAAGTACTTAAATAATTCTGAAACACCACCGGCGCGAAGTACACGGAGGAAGACCTACAAAGCTCATTTATATCCCTTACGAGGATGATTAGATACCTACTAGATAATATTCTGAGTGCCTCGCTGGTCTAGTGGTCGCAAGTGCTACTGCTGAGCACGAGGTCCCGGATTTATTCAGTGTGGAATTTCTCAGTAGCAGCCCGGGGTCTGGATTTGTGCCCTATTGATGGCAATAGGTTCGCCCCCTATTACATGGGACTTAAACATAACTGGCGAAATGTGGGTGTACTATAGGTACACCTCTGCCTAACCCTTCGGGGAAATACAGGCGTGATGTTATGTTATGTTGATAATATTCTTCTTTCGAAGTACACATTATACAAGGATTTATAGGGAAAGTTCAATCAGAAGGATTCTCAGTAGGTGCTCACGTGGTTTGAAGAGAATGAGTTTGTGAGGGAGCTCATCGGAGATAATGATTATCCAATGTGTTTTCCCATGTGCCCCTCATCTTATGGCGCTAGCTTTAAGGCCCCGAACTAAAGAAAAGCCACGTTGTGGCAGTCACACAAATAACAAGAGACATTTTATAGAAAACCATTTATTTTGATACATAATAAAGCTAAATTTTTGTTATAAATTCATTATTTTTGATTTCCAATATTCTTCCTCCAAAGAGATGGTGCCATTATTTTGTCATGCCACTCGCATTCCTCATCGTTTTCACGTAGCAATGGTCTCCTCCCTCATCTTTGCGGGGTTGAATAATATTTAGTGGCTCATAGCAGCAGTCAAAGTTGCTGTAAACAAGTATAGTAATTGTTATTAAAAGATACTGAAAACCTGATGCAAAAGCAATAGGAATTAATAAAACAGACACAAGTAGTTACATACATTTCTAAAATAGTATATTCGTGTTAAGAAGCAAAAAGGACATGAAAATACATAAGTAATAACATTGTTACTTCTGCTTTAACATTCACTTGGTCAGTTTATATTATTAGTAAGTAGATATAAATTCAGAGATAAATACCTTTTCCTGTTTACTCCAATTATTGGAGCTTATTATTTTCATTGCTATCATCGCAAAAACAATTAAATAAACTTATTAAGTAATATTATTCAATTTTATATTTTCCGATGAAATTTTTGACTCTTGTCTGTCAAAGTCAGTCAAAGTCACGACAGATACAGAAATCGTGGTTTTGACAACTTTATTCTTAAAATTCTGTTTTTTAGTCGACTATTTTGGTTATAATCTGTGCCGAACGCATAATTTCACCTCTATTTCGTTTCGCAACTAATCACTTGCTAACTTGCGTTTATAAATAAAGAAAAGTTAAGCATTGATTAAGAGCTAACCATTTGCTTAGCTAAACAGTGGCTAAGCAGTGATTAGCGAGATTTTTATAAATAAGGCTGATAATGCTTTAACATTTTTTTATCATTACGATACAGGGCAAATGCAAGAAGTTTATATCACCGAGGAGTTCCCATCTATATTTTTTTTGTAATGGCGGGGGACAGCTGCGCCCGCTTTAGCGCATTCATACGTTTTGTTGTACTGAATTTCGTGGGTTCTTTAATTTGATCTTTAACTTTGATCTTTTATTTAGTAGGGGGAGTTGAAATAATTTTGCCATTTTAATTCATACACAAAATTCTACAAACACTAATCGTATGAGTTTAGTGCCAATCGATAGTTTATTTCTTATACTTTCAAATACCTGTCACAAAGAACGTGTAAGTATGAATTTTGTGGTGAAAAATTAACTCGAATGTAACAAGTCATTTTGTTTCAACTCCCCTCATACCGAGGTATGTTGAAACAGGGGTCGAGGTGAGTTGAAACAGTTTATATTTGAAGTAGTGTATGAATATAAAGTAGTGTATGAAACTGCACTTAAGTAGGTATTCAAACACTCGTGTGATTATACTATTATACCCTCATTATGCAACAGTTTCATAAACTACTATTATACCATATCTGAAATAATCTTATTAGTCTAATTAGAGAATTCAACCTTTGAATGCCGTGAATAAAAACATGTAATTTTAACATTGTAACAGGGTTCCTTATCAATACGATTATCTAATTACCTGAATCATCTTACTTTTAGCAGCCATTTTAATATAACCCTGTACCTACCTATATTACTTTTTGCGGCTATAAAAAATCTTAACCCTGTATATTCTCCTTACATCATTATAAACAACAGTCTCGTAGTTATTCTTAAGCCAATACCCATGTAAGGTTATATAAACACTTCTGTACTCCGCAGTAAGCTGACCTTACCTTATAAGCAGAGCCTGCGCCTGCGCACTTTTACTTTGATTGATCTGAATTTTGAATATAATATGCCTATAAATGGTATAGCAATGTAGGATATGTTATCGTCAGCTTTTTATAAGTGTTTGTGTTCTAGAAATACACCCATAAGCTCAAGCCTTTCCCTCGTGGGGGTAAGCAGAACTTACAGAACGTCGGTTGCTACGTTCTTTAGGGCGAATTCCACCAATGAAACTGAACGCGCTCAGCACATCTAACCGCGTTCAAGAGCTGTCAGTGTTAATATGACACAATAATGATGACTCTGACAGCTGCTGTTGCTTAGTTCACCTTCATAAATATTTCAATTGGATTATAATAAGACAAGCTGTGCGCCCGATGTGTTTCCTGTCGCCGCGCCTTAAATAAGGGATTAAAGATGGCGATCTTTCATCCCTTATTTAAGGCGCGGTAATAAGCAATTTAGATATAGAAGTAGCGTCTAAACGAGTAGTGTTAATGATTTGGAAAAAATATATGTTAAATTAGAGCATTTTCTTAATAACTTAATATATGAATATTTTAGATTATGTTTATATTACTAAGTGAAATTAACTTGTAAAGTTATGTTTAACGCGGATAAAAAACTGAGAATCACGCAAAATCGATCAAGCGTATTTTTTTGAAACCTTCACTCTTTTAAAGATAATTTAATTATTTATTTTTTAGTATACGTGTTTTATTAAAATACCTTTTGTTTTATGTATAATAAATTAATAATGCGCCTAATTTGGGACAACGCTCCTTGATGGGCGAGTCCTATTACGGGCTTGACGTACGACGCGTTGCGTGAGCTCAGTACAAAACACGTAAGCTAAACACTCAAGGTCACTGGAATATATCTGCGTTTTAAGTAGATCATATTTATGATCCAGAAATAATGTATGTTTACATAATAAGTTTCATCATACAGAGAGTAAGATCAATCCGATTTTGCGTGGTCAAAGTCGTTAGGGTTAAGGTCGGAAGTGTCTTATCTTGTTATATTTCCACCAAAGAAATAATTATGAATGGATTGTGTTAAAGATGAATGGCTAGGAAGGAAGTGAACAATGAGATGACGACTGCTAGAGATGAATGAAGGAAAAAGACATAAATTTATTTTATTTTATTTATTATGGGACAATAAACAGCTACAGTATAAAATGTTTACAAATAACAATAATATAGGGCCATAAGGAGTTTTAACAATATTGCAGCCCACTACATTATCCGCAAGTTAACAAAATTAAGATAAGATAAAAAGTGCCACTAGATTAACATTACAAAGAAATATAAAATAAAAAAAATATTGATTCATTGATTCATACAATACAATTAACTTAATTAAATATTTAAAATATATATATATATATAAATTCATTTTAGGATCAATTTTATTATTTCTTTCAGGAATACATTCTGGTATGCTGCGACCGCATCTGTGTCTATCGCGACGAAGCTTCGGCACGCATTGCTTTGTCATTATAAAAATATGAATTGCTACAGTGGTCACCAAAGCTAGGCATCTAACCGTTAACATGTTCGAAAAAGGTTTAAAAGTGACCTCGATTTTAGGATAAAATAAAAAACTACTACCTACTTGTCATGGTCCCATGTACTGTATAGGTTATTCCACTTATCTCCATTGACAATCCCCATCAATGGGACATGATTTGTGAATTTTACTTCCACAAATCCCTATTGAAATTAATACAAGGTGTAATTAAAATAGCTGAAAACCTGAAACGGGGTCATAGTACTCATAATTATGAACGACTTTCACTAAGGAACCAACCGTGAAATAGCGAAAAGAATCAGCTGTTCTCTATATTTTAGAAAAATTCATCATCATAATCATCATTTCAGCCGAAAGACGTCCACTGCTGGACATAGGCCTCCCCCAAGCACCGCCACTTCATCCGGTTCTATGCTTCTCGCATCCAGCGGATTCCTGCAGCCTTCACCAGGTCTTCGGTCCACCTTGTGTGAGGCCTTCCAATGCTACGTCTTCCGGTACGCGGTCGCCACTCCAGAACCTTTTGGCCCCATTGGCCATCTGTTCTGCGAGAAATGAACACAAATGTATGGAGCAGATTTTTTCGCGATATCGGTCCCAAAGTAAATGTTGATCATAATTATGAATAATCATGATAAAGACTATCTTTGCATTGTATAAATTCAATCTCTTAGCATTGTATAATTGCATAGCACATGTGTGAGTACTATGTACCGACTATAAAGCTACCATTTAGGTACTGGGTATGTCTTTCATTGACTTGAATGTGCCCTGGCGGCTGAGATTATGTCATGCTCACTCTAATGTCTCGCTGACGCTGGCGCGTGTGTTGGATCATTTAGCTCCCTTCAAAATGGTTGAGCTGAATGGTGCTAATCCATGCGTCATGTTCGTGAACGGGCGCCGTCAGTAGGGACTGGTCATCTCTTAGCTGCCACGGCGATTTTAATTTAATTTAATGTTTGAATTAGTTTTTATTTTTATTTCTAACGGACGCTTGTAATGTTTTGCATCGTTCTCACATGTATAACTTCAACATGAACGATGTAACCAATATTTGGTAACCATATTTTGATAAAAGAGTGTCCGTGGAGTTTCTTGCCCGTTCTTCTCCATAGGTACCTACTACGCTTTGGAATGGGTGACTAACTTCATATTTCTGAATTACCGACCCCTTGAAAATTCAAAAGTGCCTGTAATAGGTTTATTTGAAATAAATGCTTTGAGTTTGAGTACAGTGACCCCTTCAGAGGTTTTCAGTTATTTTGCTTTGGTACGACTCCCTAAACGAAGCATAATTTATATATAATATATTTATATATCTTTCTTTTAGTCATACGCTCTCGTAGATTATGCATACTTATTCCTACGCAGCTGTTTTATTATTTCCACTACATACGTAAAACAAATAAATTGTAAAAATCTCGTGACAAACAGCTCAGTAGTAGCTTAGTCAGTAGCCTAAAAATAAGAGTCGGTCATTGATAAAGTTAAATTCATATATGTGACTAATTTAAACGCAAATATTAAATGTCTGATAATAGTGTTTAATTTGATATAATTATAAGTATATTTTTGAAGTCTGTTGTCTGCGAGATTATGACGTCAGTAACGTGATTACATAAAGCTTTTGACGACAGTTTTTCACATAATGGAAAAATATTCGAATGGATAGAGGACCTTGAGAGAGGCTTTTGTTAAGAGGGAACAGGGCCTGTGATTCTCCATACAAATGTATTCCCCTTTACTCGTATTCTTCCTGAATAATGCCTCTAGAGTAATCACCAATCAATTTTTTTCATAAAATCAAGTTCTGCTGTAGACACGTCCCTGTTATTTCCTTTTTTTCAGCAACTTATCGGTAAAGAATATGACCCTCGAAAAATTACAAAAATGCCAAAATTCGAGAACGTTTTTAACATAAAAGAAAATTATAGGAACCTAGACATACTCTTTCTTAAAATTTTAATGAAAATAATAATTGAATCGATTCAGTTTTCGAGGAGAAAAAAGGGGAACACGATTTCGTATTTTTTTTTGTGATATAATTGGTCTTAGCTGTAGCTATCCCTATCGCACTCTACGGGGACAGACTTGAGGTAAGATGACGGCTATAATTTCTTCAAATACCTATTTTTCAGATTCCTCTCAGGCCCTGTTCCCTCTTAAGCATACAGCTCAAAAACTTGAGGCTGTTTAGTACGTAGTTTTATCGTATTAAAACGTTTGTTTTTTGCAGTGATAGCCTAGTGGCGTGACCGTCGGACTGCCAAGTCATAGGTCTCGAGTTCGAAACCAAGGCCTCTGAAATTTCGGATTCATGTGCGTATTGTATAATTATCACTTGGTTCAAAAACGGTGAAGGAAAACATCGTGAGGAAACCTGCATGCCTGAGAGATATTTCTCGACGGCATTTGAAGCCAAGTCAGAAGCCCATGGGCGGCTTTAAAACTCTGACACCATGTTAGCCACTAACCACACGAAAAGAAAAAGATCAATTTGTTTTCAGCAAATTGTACCTAATATCTACGGACTACAAAAGAAACATACAAGTGTAAAACTGCCTTATTGAAAAAGAGTTTCTTTTGTATTGCTCCAAATATTTATGATAAAATGCCAGTTATTATTAAATGTATGCCTCTAAACAAATATAAAAAGTCCCTTCAGGGGTTATTACTAGAGAAGTGCTATTACAGCGTCTGTAGGTGAATTTTAAAAACGATATTTTGCTTGTATAGAATTCTGATTGTGCGTATTAATTTTTTTTTTTTCTGTAGGTACGTCTTACTCAAATTTAATTAAAATTTCAACATTGTGATTTTGAATTGAATTTATATTTTAATATTGTAATTTCAAATGAAAGTAAAATTTTGGCATTGTAATTTTAATTTAATTTAAATTTTGACATTTTTTTTTTTTGTCTAGTGCAACTAATTTTGTACGCCATAAATGGCAAAACATGTAGCCACCACATATTAATTATAAGACCTTCATACTGTACTCATGTTTTACAAAATAAATATTATTTTATCTTATCATACCAATTATAGATTCCCACCACTCTTTCGGGCCTAGGGAGCCATCCTTCGGGATATCGATAAAGAGAAAGTCAGTCGGCTATTTGAGACAGCCAAAGCAACCGTTAACTTCCAGTTTTTTGCATCTCAGGCAAGCTTCCATTATATATGAACTTCACATTGTGTATAGGAAACAATTCATTCATAAAAACATTCCAAAAACTGGGGTGCCTCAACTGCCAGACGTCAACGGTTTTACAATACTGGCAGTTAAGAAAGATAAAAGTGAGAAATAAATAAAGGTATTTTGCACAAAAGATTAGCAACGGTCACTGAGAGAGATTATTTTGTGCCAGGTGGACCATAGCAATGGGTAGGACACGTGGCATTAAAATGCCAGCCGGTTTTTTCTGTAAACATCTGACAGTAAAAAAAATAGGTGAAGTGAGCTTAACACATTCCGTGCCGGGAGCCCTCCTGGAGGGTTAACCCAGGTTCGCACGGACGTGTTTTTATCGCGGCGATTTTTTTAGTGCACTGGATTTTCAACTCTCGGCGCTAAGCAAAGCGTTGAACATCCAGTGTACGAAAAAAAATCGCCGCGATTTTATTACGTCCGTGCCAACTTGGGCTTAACCTAATCGCATATGGGATGCCGGCAGCTGTCACGGAGAGGCCCGTGGGTGGTTTTAACACGTTCAGTGCCGGGAGCCCCGTTCAGCACACATTTAGTCCTGGATGGTTTACCTCGTCGCATACGGCAGGCCGGGAGCCCTCGTGGAGGGCTCATTTTAAATGTAGGTTCTTAGCGAATACAGCATTTTATACCGTGAAAATAAAATCTGATGTATATTTTAACAAGATTTATTAGTATATGCGTTGGTTTTAAAATCCCCAGCATTTTAATTTTTTTTCACGTTTACAAATATTCACAAAAAAATTAAAAGGTTGGAAACTACGTATAGCGACATTACCTACCCTCTTAAAACACAATTTTACTTCGTTTTACAGTGTTTTACAACACGGTTTTAAGCCTAATGCCGGCGACCCTCCCGGAGGGTTCACTCCCAATATGTATGGCGGCATGGCGCATGAGTTATATGTAAAGTGAGTGGAATCGAAAGTGAGTGAACTGTCATTCCATCTGATGCTAGGGATTAACACTATGGATAGCTCACTTCATGCTCACTTCACCTAAGTTTTCGCGGTAAGTTTTTTACAGAGTAGCACTATATTACAGAGTAGCACTATATTACCTACTTAGTAGTAATGAGCATGTGAAATAGGTAATGTGTGTGGCGTAATTACGCCAATTAAGTATGCTAAGTTATTTACGCGAATTTTGTAATTGGCAGTCCCTCCCTAGAAACACAAATTGTCTGTTTACCATATTTTGTGTGATTAATTTAAGCACGTACTGACTACGTGCGGAAATACGTAACTAATTCGTGAAAATTCGCGGTATAATCGGGAACTCCGAACATCGAGCTTCGCACTTAAGAGGGAACAGGGGCTGCGAGGATTTTGAAAAATAGGTATATGAAGAAACTATTGCCGTCTTCTTACCTCAAGTCTGCCCCCGCAGAGTGCGATAGGGATAGCTACAGCTCAGACCAATGATATCACCAAAAAAAAATACGACATCAGCGTTTCGTATTCCCCTTCTTTCTCCTCAAAAACTGAACCGATTCAATAATTTTTTACATTAAATTTTAAGAAAGAGTACGTCTAGGTTCCTATCGTTTTCATTTATGTTAAAAACTTTTCGAATTTGTCTGGTACTCCTCTAATAGCGGCGGTAAACATGGGGCATTATTGTAATTTTTGGATGGTCATATTTTCTTTACCGATAAGTTGTTGAAAAAAAGGAAATAACAGGGACGTGACTACAGCAGACCTAAATTTTATAAAAAAAAAATATTGCTTTAGAGGAAAAAAAATCAGGAAGAGAAAGGAGAAGACATTTGTATGGAGAATCGCACGCCCTGTTCCCTCTTAAGTACGGAATATTTCCTACGTTTATTTGAGGTGATGCCACTGAACTACCAAGTGATTTTTCGGAAAAATCCCTGGTTTTTAAAGAACATAAGACAAAAGATAGTCCCAGTCTCAAGACTAGATTTGGTCGATTCAAAACGAACATCTCACTTTTGAAAGAATTTCCGTCAAACAGATTTGTGTTTGTCCAATTGACTCGAAGTTAAATTATATTTTTGAACCATTTAACAATAATCGTCATCAAAACTTGTTAGCTAATCAAAACAACTATGTCATACTACGACATTGTTGACCATTATCCAACAGATATCCCACGGAACCGGATCCGTAAATAAGTGCCCAGCCAAATCTGCCATAGTACATAACTATCCATATTGGTACCACACGACGACGTATTACTATACATTTATTTTCTAGTATAAGCTGACCTCACATTATATTCAGACTTCTTCAGTGTCGGTGGCAAATATCGCTCAAAAATATTCGCTAACACAGTCATTAGGTTTTGACGTCTACAGAGTCCCTAGTGTGAGTTTGTTTAAACCATCTCGACTTTACGCATCAACCGCGTTCGGCGCTCCGATTGGCCCTTCACTCGTGATGACCGGCCGGTTGCCAATCGGAGCGCCGAACGCGGTCGATGCGTAAAGTCGAGATGGTTAATAGAAACTCACACTAGAGCCTCTGGGGACAGGGCATGCGGCACAAGATAAAAGGTGGACCATGGTTTGCGGGGAGGTGCCGCATATGACACTCGATCGGGACCATTCGAGATACTACACCTGTGGAGATTGACTATTACTGCGGCCGACTGAATACAAGTCTGTTTAAAGTTTTCAAACTCGGTCACAGCAACGTGTGCCAAAGTGAAAGCTATTAAGTTTTCTGTACAATAAGAGGTCAGCTTACTAAATACTGCAAATGTATAGATTGATATTTCGTCGTGCGTACCAGCGCAAAAAATCAATCAGCACGATATCTATTCACTATAATTTCCGGCAAATGTAATATAGATCTGCGTCAATAGTTTTTTGGGTAGTGCCGTCATAGTTAATTCGTTTATAAATACAGTACAACCTACGTCACGGCTGTGACGGTTCTCGGGTTCTATTTGAATAGGCTTAGGGTACCGTGGAACTGTAAGAAAAACCTTTTGTTTAGTGGCCCTTGTTGGTATTTCTGTTTGACCTGTTTACGAGTCAGGTTTCATTAAAATTAAGAGGAAATATTTTTTGCTTGAAATAGTTTACTTCATCAGTGTTGCACAAAATGATTTTCCAGTTATTGACAAAGTTTTCCCAAAACAGTTCTTGTAGATTAATTATTCAAGATCATTTCATTTATAATCTCCCGTCCGTCATTTGGCTTACACGCCTCATTTGACGCTAAAACTCACCTCGTGTTGCTTGCCCAAATTAATCAAATCAGTCCCATGAAATTCTCAATTTTAGACCAAAAGACAGCAGTAATAGCTTAGTGGTGTGACCGTCAGACTACCAAGTTGACCGTCTCGAGTTCGAACCCAAGGCTCTGACTTTTCGGATTCATGTGCGTATTGTATAATTATCACTTGCTTTAAAAACCGGTGAAGGAAAACATCGTGAGGAAACCGGTATGTATGCCCGAGAGATATTTCTTGACGGCATGTGAAGCCAATACAGAAGTCCATGGGCGGCTTCAAAACTCAGACACCAGCTATCTAATTACCTACGCAACACATTTTCATAAATGACTATGACGGCGCATCCGTCAATGTCAGACGTCAGGTTGACTTTTAGCTGTTAAAGTCAGCCTAGCGAAGCGTCAGTGTCGATGGTTGTGAGGGCAGCCATCTTGACACACTGTTGTTCGAGACGGCGCCCGCACACCACGCTTGTGACGAATCGCTTTGCATCCGAGTGATAGTTTAATCTAGTGTTATAATTAAACAACTGTGATTGTAACAAGGCTTGTGATTTTTCTGCTCACGCCCACCTGCTTACCTACCTACTCACATACATCACACAAGATGAGTTCTGATGAAGGCCCTCCTGCCCCTTCATCAGAAGTGGGATTGGATGGGGTTAGAATTGAGCAAGGAACACCAAAATCGGATGCAGAAAAATTGCTGAATAACATGGAAATGCTTTTATCTCGTGTTCTCGCAGCCCAGCCAACGCCAACTGTGAGTACTAACCAGGCAACACATTTCTTACCGTTTAATCCAGACGAACCAGACTGTGACATAGATGGTTGGTGCAATATTACCGAAGCGATCGTTCATAATAAGCGCTTAGAAGGAATAGACTTGCTCATGGCTCTTACTACCTCTTTAAAAGGTCGAGCGGCTGCCTGTATCACTAAGCTAAACTCAGATGAAATGTCCTGGAGCGTTGTCAAACAGACACTGTTAGCTAAATTTTCAAAACCAAAGCTTCTTCAGGACTATTTCGACGAAATATTGCGATTCCAAATAGGAGCTAAGGAGACAGCTTCAGAAGCTGCTCTTCGTTTATGGAACTTAATCGAACGAATACCTAAGACTGTGATGCCTGAAGAAGTGGTGACTGGATTCGTTATTTCTGTGCTTTGTCAGAAGGACAGCCTGATAAGAAGCGAATTGATTGCGCACAATATCACAACTCGCACTCAATTGTTCCGGATCCTGGGAGGCGTATCTCTTAAGCGGCGTTCAGACGGTGTCGAAGCTAACGAACCTGAGGCGAAGCGTTTTCATGCTACCGAAAGGTTCACTGGCAGATGTAACTTTTGCGGAATATCGGGACATCGTTTTGCGGAATGCCGAAAACGTCGTGACGCGCCGGGAACAGTCGAGCCTCGAGGCACTCCGAGTGCTTCCCGTCCGTTGGAGAGGATGACCGATGTAACATGCTACACTTGTGGCCAAAAAGGTCACGTGACAACTAACTGTCCCGATAAAAGGAACGGTGGTAAAGCTGCGGTCAAGGAAGTCCACCACTGTGAACACCGTCCTTCAAGGGGCATCTTGACAACATCTTCCGGTGAGTCTGTACCTTTTCTATTTGACAGCTTTCGTGACAAACGAAGGGCAATACGAGTATCTCGCCATGCCGTTTGGCTTGCGAAATGCTCCTTCAGTCTTTCAGAGATGTACCACAGGGGCTCTTAGTCATTTACAAGATAAACCACTTATCTATATGGATGACGTGTTATGTCATTCTGCTAACATCTCCGAAGGACTGAAGCGCCTTGACTCTGTTTTAGGTGCGTTATCAGAAGCCGGGTTTACATTCAATACAAAGAAATGTAAATTTATGAAACAACGAATTGACTACCTGTAGTTCCACGGTCTCTTATTTGGACACTAATTAATCATTTCCACAACGAATTGCAACATTTAGGCAGGGACAAAACTCTAGACAAGCTGTATGAAAAGTATTGGTTTCCCGATATGTCTAAATGTGTACGAAAATTTATAGATTCGTGTATCATTTGTAAGGCATCGAAAGGTCCATCGGGTGCTCAGCCTGTTCAGCTTCATTCGATTCCAAAAGTATCCGTGCCCTGGCACACAATTCACATAGATTTTTCGGGGAAGCTGAGCGGGAAAAGTGACCGAAAGGAGTATTGCTCGGTAATAATCGATGCCTTTACCAAATACGTTTTACTCGAACATACTTTGTCAGTCGATTCCAAGAGTGCAATATATGCCGTACAAAAAGCGGTGTCTTTTTAGAGCCCCGAAAAGAATCATCGCAGATCAGGGCCGTTGCTACATTAGCTCAGATTTTAAGAGCTTTTGTCAAGAGCATAAAATAGACCTCCATTTCATCGCGACTGGTACGAGTAGGGCAAACGGCCAAGTTGAACGAGTGATGCGTACTCTAAAGAGCCTCCTCACTATCATTGAAAACGACCCTAACAAAGCGTGGCGTGACGAATTAAGTAACATCCAACTTGCTCTCAATAGTTCTAAATCTTCCGTTACCAAATACTCACCGTCAGAACTAATGTTTGGAATTCGTTCTAATTCTTTAGGAATGTCAAAGTTGAACGCCGATAATATAGATCATGAGGTTCGCTTAGATTTAGATTCGATAAGAACTGATGCATCAGCTAACATTTGCAAAGCTGCTGAATCTGATACCCTTCGGTTTAATCGTGGTCGGGCCACAATAAGACCTTTCTCTAAAGGAGACTTCGTATTTATTAAAAATTGTGAACGGAATAAAACAAAATTGGATAGGAAGTTTCAATGTCCATATGTTATAGTAGAAGTACTTGAAAACGACCGCTACGAACTTAAAAGTTTAGGTGGTTCTCAGAGAACTCATAAATACTCTCACGAGAATTTGCGCGCAGTACCCCAGGGACATATCGGTTTGATCGAAATAGCTACTAGTCTTTTAAATTGTGAAGAGGCCGAGACGGCGTCGGAAGATGAAGAAAGTATAACTAATTCAAATCATGACAATGATAACTCTGACACCTTGACCGTATGCTCAAACACTGTTTCCGCCGACTCGAGGACGCTCACAGCAGGCTCAGACACTCTCAGTACATGCTCAGATCCTGAGACTTGGAAATGTTGCACGAAACTGAAATTCATACAGAACAAGACGATTCGTAGTCGTAGGTAAGTAGAGCGACCTGTAAGAATCTCTTTCTTGCCAAATAGTTAGACGAAATAATGTCGTCCGAGTCAGTATCAGATTGACTTGTCTCTGTGCTTTTGTTCTATGAGACGAAATATGTCGTCCGAGTCAGAGCCCTTTAAGTTGACTGACTTGTTCTGGATGTTTTGCAGATTATGGTAAGACGAATATTGTCGTCCGGGTCACATCCACCAAAGGATTGACTTGTCTAATAGTACCAATTGTGAACAGTTAACCTACATGCTGTTTAGTGACGAGGCTGTGTCATCCGGCTTAATCGTAGCGAGACACTCACCTTAAGTCTTAACCTTTAAGTATGGACGTGGAGTCTCACAGGCTACTCGATGTTTTCGTTTTCTTAGTTTCACCTAATTCCCCCCACTCCCCGCGATTGAGCGGCTCAGTAGCTTTTGTTTTAGTTGTAAAACTACCAACGAGGGAGGAGGTTGCGTCTTCCGATGAATATCACGTAAGTAATGACGATCAAAATTTTGACCGAAGCCTGTCAGGCTACACGTCCATTGTTGCCCTATGATATATTTTATAAGGGCGATTATGTTTGTTTCAGATTTTTTAGTGCAAAATGTCAAAAAACAATAAAACCGGTAACGTAAACTGCTCCAACTTTGCCTGGTCGTCCTAAGTTTGCCTATAATGAAAATGATGTAATATCTTTTTCATTTTACTTGTATGGCAATCGAAACTTAAAGCTGTCTATAAAATCTCAAAGTTTCCTTTGCCATACAAGTAAAATGAAAAAGATATTACATCATTTTCATTATAGGCAAACTTAGGACGACCAGGCAAAGTTGGAGCAGTTTACCGGTACTTCTAAATCAAAACGACCATCCACGAGTTCTGTTCAGGGGCTTCCCCGAAAAACTATGCGTGTAGGAGATCCATCTTTCGAACAAGAAGTGAGTGAGTTGTTGTTAGCTTCGGATCAGTCTGACAATGAAGAGTATATTGAAGAATTTTTTATATTGGAGTCCGAACTGATACAAAATCATGAAAGTGACAATGATGAAGATCAGATCCAAGATCAGGACAAGGACCAGGACCTGGGAGAAGAATCGGGTAGTGATGGTTCGGACAATATTCCAATATCGGAGTTAGTGCGAACTAACTATTACTACGGCAAAAATAGGTACAAATGGGCCAAGACGCCGCCTTCGGCTAGGGTACGTACCCCACAACATAATATTATAACATCTCGTGCAGGTTCTTCGAAATTGACTCCTGAAGATGGTAAAGATCACTACAGTATTTGGAATAAGCTTTTCGATGAAGAAATGCTTCTGTGCATTCTAACTTGGACCAATGTTAGAATTTCTAGTTACAGAACCAAGTTTGTCCGTTATAACAGACCTGAATTGAATGATTTGGACATGGTTGAACTCAAATCTTTTATTGGTCTATTGTTTTACTCAGCTGTTTTGAAATCAAATGATGAAAACACGAGTTACTTGTTTGCTTCAGATGGCACAGGTTGTGAGATATTTAGATGCGGAATGTCAGAGACAAGATTTCTGGTTTTATTATTGTGTCTACGATTTGACAACCCAGATGATCGTGAAGAGAGAATGAAGACTGATAAGTTGGCTGCCATATCCCCTATTTTCAATAAGTTTGTGAGTAATTCTCAACATTTGTATGAATTGAGCGAATGTGCTACAGTGGATGAAATGCTCGTCAAATTTCGAGGGAGAAGTCACATGATATCGTACATGCCAAAAAAACCTGGTAAATATGGATTGATAATACGAGCACTATGTGATGCCAATAACTATTATTTTTATAATGGGTATATTTACTCTGGAAAAGACTCGGATGGTATAGGATTGACAGTACAAGAAAAAAAAATTCTAGTTCCAACTCAGTGTGTCCTACGCCTCACAAAACCCATTCAAGGAACCAACCGTAACGTGACGGCTGATAATTGGTTCTCATCCATAGAGCTCGTAGACGAACTATCATCACGGAAGCTGACGTATGTAGGGACGCTAAAGAAGAACAAGAGGGAAATCCCGATTGAATTTCAGCCAAAGAAGGATCGAGAAGTAAACTCTACTTTATTTGGATTTACTAGCACAAAAACATTATGCTCATACGTGCCAAAGAAGAATAGAGCTGTGATGCTTGTATCTTCCATGCGTCATAGTGACCAGATAGATGAAAATACTAAAAAACCTGAAATTATTATGTACTATAACTCAACTAAAGGAGGCGTCGATGAAGCTGACAAAAAATGCTCGATTTACTCCAGTAGCCGTCGCACAAGGAGATGGCCTATGGTGTTGCTATATCGTATCCTAGACTTGAGTGCCATGAATGCGTACATTTTATATAACATGCACCAATCAAAAGCTGCGGAGAGAGGAGATTTCCTAAAAAAATTAGCGCGTTTTCTTGTGGTGCCTCATGTGCAAAGGCGTGTTATAAATACACGATTGCCAAGAGAGCTGAGGTTGACCATGACTCGAGTTTTAGGTAATGATATGGTTACAGAAGATGTCCAGGATCAGGAAACCAGTCAAGGAACCAGAAGAGCATGTAGAATCTGTCCCGCCAAAAAACATAGGATGACTACCCATGTTTGTGTTGGGTGCAACAAACCTGTGTGCCTCCAATGTTCCAAACCTTTGTGCACTGACTGCCAATAAATTTACGTTATTAGACTGTTGTCAATTTTTTTTATATTTGTTACCTGAAGTAGGTGTTTTGTGTTTTTGGTTTCTTATATATTATATTTTGAGAAAAAAAGACTCATTTTGTTATAGTAATTAGTTTAGCTGTTTTTAATACCTAAAAATATAAATTAAGTAGATTTAAACTGAAAAGTGCCATAATTTTAGATCTTTTAAATTCTTATAATTCTTGAAATAAAAGTTGATTATATAAGCACGTTGTTTTATTGCTAAATCACATAACTTTAATATTCAATCAGTTTTAAAGCGGTCTTATATCAAATTCCCAAAAAAAATGTGTGTGCATATAGGAGCCTGTGAGACTTCACGTCCACAGTAGTGTTAAGAAAAAATGACGTCCATACTTAAAGGTTAAGTATCATAGCGCATTGTGATAATTGTAATTAGTCGTCCGTCAGGATGCCGAACGGACTATGTACGATTGCAACTCATTGTTTCAGAAAATCGCCCGAGGACGGTCGAATGTCAGTCCGGCCGTGACGGCGCATCCGTCAATGTCAGACGTCAGGTTGACTTTTAGCTGTTAAAGTCAGCCTAGCGAAGCGTCAGTGTCGATGGTTGTGAGGGCAGCCATCTTGACACACTGTTGTTCGAGACGGCGCCCGCACACCACGCTTGTGACGAATCGCTTTGCATCCGAGTGATAGTTTAATCTAGTGTTATAATTAAACAACTGTGATTGTAACAAGGCTTGTGATTTTTCTGCTCACGCCCACCTGCTTACCTACCTACTCACATACATCACACAAGATGAGTTCTGATGAAGGCCCTCCTGCCCCTTCAACTACGACAAATTTGTTTCATTTTGACAGTTAAACAACATTCATTGCGTTATTTACGTTGTTGAGCAGAGTTTTTTTTCGAGCTTATGAAGCAATGTATTAGCAATTTGTTTCAAAACTATTCAAATTCCGATTGATCGTGTTTTACGTAATAAGTGTACAGGTTAATCAATAACCACACGAAAAAGAAAGAAACACCAAAAGACTTCAACGTTAGAGCTTATGCAATATAAACAAATAGACTAACAATCAAAGATTATTCCATGCAAATCAGCTGACGAGATTTTAATCAATGCCGCTAAAGTAATTCCAAATACCTATCTTATTGATATTCATCATAAAAACTAGTTGGTACCTTCTGCCATCCACGTCTGTTGCAACGTGCAGCATCAACGTGCATCTATTTAAGTAGTTATATGTACTTAAGAATAAATATGTTAATATAATGTACATAAGTAGCAATGCGATCATATTTTATTAGCTTGCCTACGTGCCTACAATCGCTAAATGCTAATATTTACTAGCATACTTATATGTACTAAATTATATCTAGAAGTATGTAACAATAGACCGCCAATAGTACGAATGAATCCATACTGGAGGAACTTAACATCACCAAGCCGCTATGGATAATGTGCCCTCTTTTTTTCGGATATATTATGTGTTCACCTAAGCATGGTCTGGAAAGGCTTATGTTGCTAGGCCGGGTGGATTAAAAACGCGCTCAAGGCAGAGCACCTGCAAGATGGTCAGACGCAATCAAGAAGGCTGTAGGAGGCAGCATTTACCAAACGGTCCACACTGCAGAAGACGGCCTAGCTTGGAGATGTGTCATAGGTGGTCGCGATTCTCAGCATTTAGGGAACGACGAAAAAGAAGAAGATTTAACAAATCACAAATTCTGCATCGTGCAATTAGAGTTTACTGCGCGAACATCATATATATGTCGGCGCGAGACGATGGTGTCAACTCACACCTCGTCGAGTTCTTATCAGCGTGAGACGAATGTGTCACTCTCACCCCGTCTAACTTAAGATCACGAGGGTCTTTGTTAGCGCTTAGAGCTTGTTGATATTATTAAATAATGAATAATTGTTTCCGATATGAAAGGCGACGACGTAAACCTAATTGCGTCGAACGTGGCCGGGGGTCGGCTTGCATTTCTCGTGGAACCGTTTTAAGACGATAAGAGTTAAGCATCAGAGGAGCCTGGATCAGGCAGTCAGTTCTATTCAGACCGCGAGATCGACTGAGCGCGACCCGCGGACTCGTTACGCCCTTCATTTAAGAAAAGCGTAGATTATAAGTTTAAGTAACTAGTGATTTTACCCCGCGCGTTTCCTTTGCCCACAAAGTAGACAGACAGTTACATAATGAACGATTTAATCGATAATTACCCTTCTGATAACAATGTGTGAGCCCGACCCGGCGGCGCTCCGTCATATATAACTTCCGCGACATCAATCGTGGGGCAGTTTCCCGCCAGACACGACACCCGTCTGGTAGAACGATCCTTCCTTTTCTATAGAGTATGAGTAAACTTTAGGCAGAAACTACAGAACGCCACCTGCTACAATCTTTAAATACTTCTTTTGCTTCGTTTATGGTCACGCGCGCCGGTTGCGAGTACTACGCACCTGAGCTTTCTGAAATCATTTATTTAAAAAAATGAGCGAGCTTTACAGTCGCATATTATGTGTAACATCTGACATCTTACCTTGGTAATGAGCAACGTTAAAGGGTCCAGGCTTCGTCAAGGTCGTTTCTGATGGCCTACTCTAGCACCGCGCGCGCTCATTGGTCAAATCAAATAGCGCGCGGTTCCCCGGCTTCCTGTTACACACTTCCGTCGCTTTTCAAGAAATGACTCCCACAGATTGCAGGAAAGCGAGAGGAAAGATATTACAAATCAATATACTATAGTTTATATAAGTCTGCTTGACGAACAAAACACAGTCCAAATATTGATCTCCGGAACCCGCATCCAATCACGAATAATAAAAGAACCTCTACCAATATTTTTTGTCCCAACCACCGCCGGCGCCATTTATTATCTTTATCAAACACGTTAGAGATCATGTTATAGACGGCGTGTACGTACCCGCACTCCTCAAATAAACGAATGACGTCACTCCATAGTAACCACTCTCCTAATAGCACATGCTGCTAATTTAGTAAGATCGTGACGTTATGTGGAGGTTCAAATTCGTTCGCGTAAAGGTTAGTGCAAACTAGAGTATTGATTTGTTGCCGAAGATCGAGTATTTGGCGACGGTAATGTTTTTCGGAACAAGACTGTTGATGTTTTGTTTAACTTGAATTGAAAATAGAGCAAATTCTTGGTAGCTATTAAACGCCTCCATTATTCGAAGGTTAAAGTAGCAGAGATTTATAGTAAACCCATATTTCACCAGTTATTGTTTAAGTCCCATGTAAAAAGGGTGAACCTAATGCTGCATTACCAGGCACAAATCTGGACTCCGACTGGCTACTGACCTTATAGGGAACTTTTAATAACAATGCCCGACTTGGGGGATCACACTTGCGTTTGCGACCACTTGACCAACGAAGCACTCAAAAACGCTTTCATAAAGTAGGTATGTATACTATTTTTTTACACAAGATAATATTTACATTATAGGTATACATCCAACAGACTTCAAATAATAATACGCTGTCAACAGGAAAAGTGCCCAAAAGGCTCGCAGTTAGTCACGTTGTATGGGGAAGCTGATTCTTTGGTAAAAAAAGGCCAGCTCTCTGGTCACGTGAAGAGTCGACCAATCGCTTGGCGATATCTTGAAAAACCAAGTGGGCACTCGGAACACATGGCCCTAGTGTCTACCCCCGAAAATCTCGAACAAGTTTATTATTAGCTCTTATTGTACCAATTCACGCGAATGCCATACATACCATGGAAATTCTCAAGTTTATACGCCCCGTTTTAAGATTTATAGGTAACTGACATTAATGTAATGATTACAGATTTATAATTTATGTCCCCCTGGTATGATTGAGGCAGCAGCACGTTTGGTAACAGGCTGCACGTTGTACAGAACGAGGATGTAAACGAGACCGAAGGTGCGTTTGAACTCGTGATGTGTACACGTGTCAAACACGTTTAAGGAAAATTCTTTTGAAAACTTGGCCACAGTTGGGAAAGGGATTAGTAGTGTTAGTTGGGAAGTTAAAAACTGGGTGCGCTTTAGAAATCTTAATCCTAACTAATAAATTTATTATAAATGCGAAAGTGAGTTTGTTTGTTACGCTCTTACGCTAAAACGGCTGAACGAATTTGGATAAAATTTGGCACATTGGTAGACCATGACCTAGATTAGGACATATAATACTTTTTATCCCGAAATTCCCACGGGATCGAGATTAATGCGGGTGAGACCGCGGGCGCAGCTATTTAGGCAATATAGATTGATGGATTGATTTTTGTAACGCATTTTGGTTTAAATTGGATGGTTTCCTTACTAGCCATAAGAGTTCATTAGAATGAAGATTGGTTTTATGTCCGCCTGTGTACTATCGTATTAAGTTTCAATTAAAAAATCACGGTCGACTGGTTTCATATTGTTAACAAAAAACAAAAAGCTATAAAACCAAAACCCAACTACGACAAAAAAGTCATCTAAAAAGGTATAAACAAGATATCACAGACAGACAAATTAAAAATCCGGAGTCAGACGTGTTACGACATAAATCTAACAGATTACGTGTGACTCCGGATTTTTAATTTGTCTGTCTGCGATGTCTTTATTTAAATTATTTTGGGGTTATAATATATAAGGTCCCATTAAAATAGATGGACAAACTTTTAGAAATCATTCAGACCACCAAAATTAGGACAATGGTAAAAAAATAAAAAAAAACGCATTAGATACTTACAAGGAAAATAAATTAGTTATCCAAAATACACTAAAAATGTTGGTTACCCAATGCCATTTATTATTTTAGGTCATAATAAAATCACTTTAATCTGTGTTTTTTTTATTTGGATATCTTTGGTTAGACGTACTGTGACTGTACTCTATTTTAATGGGACCTTATATATATATATAGGTATATTTGAAATGTGCTAATTAAGCCCTTTCATTTGATACCCAATTATTTTTGTAGTTTATGTCCTCTAGAGGGCCCCATATTAATTTAATGTGACCTCACATAGCCTATAACCAGCGGATGATTAAGACGCTTCCAACGATACCTCATTTGTCAAATTACGATAAGCAGTTTAGAAGTTATGGGGTAACAGATGAACAGACATACATACTCATACCGGTCAAAATCATAACCCTCCTTTTTGCATCGCCGTAGTCGGGTAAAAACTGGTTATCCCTTACCTAGATAAGTTTCTTAAATGATGTAAGTACATGAAAGTCCAACTTCGCATCTTTCTGTTCACACACATACCCTAACTCACATTTTGACAAAACGATTATCCTTAAGAATTCTCGTAACTTATTTATGTATTTCACAATACATCTAACTTTACCTGCATCCATTCACAAAACTGCGCACACGCAACAGGATACTCCATCTTGTCTTGACGTCGAACGAACCGCCAAAAATCTTATTGTTAACACAGGAAGGAGATGTGACGGTCCAAGAATAAAAGAATAATCATTCAATTGTTACTAAAATAGGATGTGCTAAATATAAACCGAGATTGTTCTCGGATAGGGCTGTGAAAAACTACGAGCGAGCCTTACAGTAGTCACATGATGTGTAACATCTGACATCTTACCTTGGTTATAAGCAACAAAAAAAGGGCGGGGCTTCGTCAAGGTCGTCTCACGGCCAACTCTAGCACAGCGCGCGTTCATTGGTCAAATCAATTAGCGCGCGCTTCTCCGGCTTCCTGTTACACACTTCCGTCCCTTTTCACGAATTCGCTCCCACAGATTGTAGGAAAGCGACAGGAAATATTTTACACATTTAAAAAAAATGTGCTTGATGAAGACTGATTAAGGATATTGTGTGGGTGAAAAGTGTTCTTTATCTGGTCTGCTGTGTAGAAGATTTATTTTTATCAGGACAAAAGATAACACAGGAAATAAAGGAACAGGAATAAAGTGACATTCTATCAGCGATAACGATTATGGAAATCAAAAATGTATGGGACTGACATAAGTTACCGAAAAGTTTATGTCAAACCTGTTGAAGGCCGTTGGAGAAATAGAAAATGCTAAAGTGATTGTCACTTGTCTAGGCCCTCTGGTGCTGGTTCTATCTTCGGACAAATATTACAAACAGCGTTGTCGCCGGTAGCACACCTCCGCCGCGAAACCATAGCAGCGAAACCGCAGTAGTACAATTGAACTGACTCGCATCACTCGAATCGGATGCGAGTAGCGGAACATGATGCGAGTAACTTGACTTGTAACTTGTAACTTGACAATGCGAAATAGGGACCATCAGCTAGCCTTAAAGTTTGGTGAAGGAGATAAATCTTTCATGTTAGGCTCATCTCATCACCAGTGCTTAAGCAGTTCTGTTGTTGACACGAGAAAAAAGAACTTACAAACAGAAATATTGTTTACTAGCTGCGCCTCGCGATTTCACCCGCATAAGGGCGTTTCCTCCTTGCTCGGTGTGGTATCGTTTTGGTATAGTATGCTCGGTATACCGAAACGATACCGCACTGCTTTCATTTACAGACTTGACGTTATATTTTCGGTATCATTTGTGCAGTACCGATAATTAATTGAAACATAGGCGCTCGGTAACCTTTCGGTACCGAGTATACCGAGCATGCTGTAAAACGTGACGTGAGCGGGTACCGCACTGGATGTTTCTACCGAGACGCGGTAAATCGAAACGATCCCGCCCCGCTCCCGCGTATACCGAGCCAATCAGGAAACGCTGGTTGAAATATAGGCGCTCGGTAAGGTTTCGGTACCGAGTATACCGAGCATGCTGATCCCGCACCGTTGACGTATCGACCGGTGGTGAAACGGACTTAGTCTCAATCCCGTGGGAATGACGGGATAAAAAATGTCCTATGTCCTAGCCCAGGTCATGGTCTACCCATATGCCAAATCCGTTCAGCCATTTCA